>OX421423.1:16578977-17778977 GCA_949126915.1 Musotima nitidalis | reverse complement strand
TTTGTTTTAAAGCTTGTCTTTTTTCGCCATTTAATTTTGTTTTTACGTCGTAATTCTGTGGTCAATATGAAAAATGTTAAATTCCGCCATATTTTTGAATATAATTTTCATTGTGACACGAGCGCTACAGAAGCAGCTCGAAGGATTTATTTGGGGTTCAAATTAAACCACATGATGACGTCCGTTTGGAAACGATAAGAAGATCGAGCTCCGTGGCATGTCATTGGACAGACCTATGTTCAGCTCTGGACGAAAATGGACTGCTAGTGATAAGTTCGCCCATTAAGGTTTATCTCAGCAGCTGCAGTGAGAAGTCAATGACTGGTCAATCGATGGTCTTCCGTATAGACATAACAATGTAATCTCTTTCTCTCTCTCTTTCTATAGTCTGTCTCTCATGTCTGAGGATCGTGGTTAGCATCGGAGTAACATCTGGAGCGGATGATCTGCTTCCACCGGTTTCGATCCAGCGCGACTTTCACGACCGCGTAGAATTTCGAGGACGATGAGTCTCTCACTTGATCAATGTAATATGTAATAGTCATACAAAAAAATTACAATAAATAAAAAAATAAAATATCGAAATGAAGTATTAAGAGACCCAGCAAATATAATTTAATTATAAAATATTTCAAGTTCGTCTACCTGACTTAAATGTAATCTTAATGCAGATGAAATCGCGCATACATCTAGCTTAAAAGTAAAAGCTTGAATCTATAGTGAATGAATAAAAACAATAAGAGTTATACAATCTTCGATGTCCAATAAAGCAGTCACATTGTAACATATATTGTTATCCCTTAAACAAACTGGGAACATCGAAGTGGTAACAAACTCATTAGCGAGCGAGAACAAAATAATTTAGTAGGCTTCATTACTGTCAGTGCCATCGCTGTCATTAAGCACAGTTCACAAGTCGAGCAGTAGAGTAAAACGTCAGATTAGTAATTCTTAATGGCGCTGTATCATTTGACGTAACGCAAATCAATTAAGTCAAAGTCAAAATCGTTTATTCATGTTTGGCTCAATAGAGCTCTTATAAACGTCAAAACTTAAAAACTAGCGCGCCCATTCACTGCGGACGGTAGCTTGGTCGTAAAAGAATGGGCAAGAAAATCGTCAAGGTTAGTTCTTTGTCCTGTCAGTTACAAGAAAATGTACTAAATAGTAAAACCATTTGACAAAAACCTGTGTTCTGCAATTACAAGATTAAAAGCATAATTACGAATTTTACCATAATAATATTACATTGATGAAATGTTTTTTGTCTTATGAAATATATAATTTACAGCAATTTCGTCTCAACATCTACACGACGACCGATATGGCGAGTATACCCGCTCTTCGTTCCTAAGGTCGTGGGTTCGATTCCCACGCAGAAAAAATCTTTGTGTGCATGAACATGAATATTTGTTCTGGTCTGGGTGTTTTCCTATGTATATTAAGTATTTATTTACAAAAACAAAAAAGTATTTATATATGTTTATCCGTTATTTAGTATCCATAACACAAATTCTTAATGATACTTATCTTAGAACTAAATAATTGGTGTGATTGTCAGAAAATATTTATTTATTATTATTATAATCATTCGGACAATATTATGCATTCCTTATCAAAACCACATACCCACCAGTTCTTCACCTTACACATAGTAATAATGTAGGAGAATGATAAGACTACAAAAGTAGTGTTGTGCAGTTATTACATTTGGAAAAAAAAATGTATTTCATTAAGATGATTTTTTAATAACTTATAAAAATAGTAGACACTAGCAGACCAGTCCTTACAAGCAGCACTCGTTCACGAGTATGATGCATGAACAAGCCATCGTTTCACGCAACCATGTTTTAGGGAACGTAACGACCCGACGCATGACGCCACCACACCAGAGACATTTAAGTGTGCAAGACATACTCAAGACACAAAATTAAAAAAGATATATATACATACATATACACATGAAAACTGTCAATAATATTATAAAAATTAAATGAGCTGCAGACCACAAAATGGTTTGTCCTATGGTAATTTTACAGCCGTCTTCTCATCTGTATAATCTTGCGTACAATAGTATACTTTCTTAACAATTTTTTATTTGATGGCTAATTTAAATTTGCGTAAAGGCAAATCCGATATATCATGCGAAATTTTGTTATAGTTAGTATTTTGTCATACCTTGCCCCATAAAAAACTTGCGAATTTTTCAAAGTCTTAGAAACAGATCAAATATTTTATTTTTATTTCTAGTGTTAAAGCTGTGACGTTCACAGCGTTTACAATAATTATTAGTATTTTTCCGTACAAACAATATACAGCTAAAGATAAACAGCGAGGCAGTAGTCCAAAATACCAATTACCCGAAGCAACTCTCTAAGGGATGATCTAGGCTGTAGTTTATAAGTAAAACGTATAGCTCGTTTCTGTAAAATAAAAATAGTCTCAATTTCAGCGGCAGATCTCCAACAACAATAAAATACCGTACGGCATCAAACTGTGAAAATAGCTAAAATAAACCTGTGGTGTCACGGAAAAAGGAGATGAGTCAAAAATAAGATTTTGCACCTATTGGTACAAAAAAAAACGAAAAAGAAAGTTAGTCAAAACATATTATGTTTTGACTTACCTCCTTTTTGCCGTTACACATATTAAAGTTTTTTTTCGTTGACTCATCTCCTTTTTCCTTGACACCAAGCAGTTAACAATTCTACTTTCGACTTATTAGTAGTTTCGATATTATAGTTTCGACTATTTTTTCGCATCGCATATGCGGCAGAACCTATTTTACTAGATAAGCTTTCAATATGTGGGCGCCACTGAAGGTTTTTATCAACATACATAATTTATCATAATTAACATACATATTATCTCGCATATATCAGGAGTGAACGGGTAACATTTACTGTGACTAGATCAATCATCCAAGTAAAGCAGAGACTATAAAAGTCAGTTCATGTATTGGTGAGCGTTTGTGTAGTATCTGATATCAGATGCTGTCGTGCCTTGGGAGGCATGTATAGCTGAGTGGTATTGGGTTTATTGGATATCTTGAAAAATTCTAGAAAGATGCTATCCACCTGCCTCCGCCTACGAGCTCTGGGTCCGCTCTCCACACGCACCGCGTTTGGATTCCATTAACCTTGATTGAGAGCGAGGGCCTGGGTCGCTACAGATATGAAATGATGAGGCAAAGATTAAATTTATCATTAAATTTGTGCTCAGATCCTGACAGACACTTCGACCTTTATTTACCCTCGTTAACATTATCAGAAATATCACTACTACAAATAATATAAGATGTCATGTTTATTACTAGATATTTTTCTCTGCATGTTTGTCTGTTTTTACGCTGTGAGTTTTCATAATAAATATTGGTTTACCTGTGAATTATGATTTGCGAAGGTTTAGAATATTGTTTTGTTACAAAATTACGAAATTTGATGATAAAATGTCGGAAAAACGGTGACTTAGGTTAAAAATCACCATCCAGCTATGAATCCTCCATTACCCTTGATAAGAAGAAGTTATCTTTTATTTTCACTACGTAAGGAAAACCGTAGAAAAAAGTACGATACGAAACCAATTTTTTTTCGCATTCAAATGTCTTAAATAACATCATGAACGAAATTGACTTTCAATCAATTCAGATTAAAACTCAAACCAGCGTCAAACCCATAATACCGTCACAATAAAATGAGCCTCATAATTTATTTTTATGATTATTAAATATTGAACTTAATTATAACCGATGGGACGATGACCTGGGGAACACTTTGGGACGTCTATGTTCAGCTGTATATTTCGTGTTTTACAGATGATGAAATTGTATTATTTGGCTTATTATTATTAAATTCGGAAAATGTAAAAAAGTGTTTAAAAACTATTAAGGTTTACTAATGTTTAACCAAAACACTGTTGACAATTTTCACTTTTTGATTTAGCTAACATTTTATAAACTATTATTTTCAAAACAGAACTACCTACTTATATCGCTAATATTTCATTTTACCAACGAAGACGCTGTTCTGATTAAAAATGTTTTGGATTATATTACACTACCTGACTTGACCCGTTGTCCTGTCTTATAAATTTAATCCTGTGAATTGCGCTGAATGACTGATAGACAGCTATCTCAAGAAGTTACAAAAGAGAAACTCATTTAAGGCTAAAACGGGTTTTATTTATTTGTAACCAGTCTTGAAACTAATCTATTATGAAATTTTGTGAAATAAAATTCACTTCTTTTTATAGAATGAAATATTCAGTTAAGCCAAAACAGAAAAGTGAAAATTTTCAGAGTGATTTTCAGCGAAATGACAGAACCCCGACTATCAGTCATTCTTCGCTGTGCTTACAATAGGCATCCGCTTATATCCCTTTGGGTTCTTATAAAGGATTACAGAGCCTTAAATGATTTATGTTTGCGGGTATTTCCACTTTTAGGATCCATTTCCCCTATTATTGCTTGGCTTTTATTATACAGAGACATATAAATAAGTACAAAACAAATTTAAAAAACGCTATATTGGTGTAAGTGAAAATTGTAATTTATTTATTTATAAAATTAGTTGTAATGTATAAAATAGTATAAAAGAGACTGTGACCCACAGACAAACCAGTCAAACGGTTTTGTGGGATATGTTTTTATATAACTTGTATTATTTAAAGGAAATAAACGTTTAATCTATCTCTCTCTATCTAAATAACCAAATATCAATGTCATATATTTAAATTACATGTGTGTATGGAATTCTACCGACCAGGTTGAAAACTAGTGCTGTGACTGTCTTCATCTTATCAAATGACAGTGACAGCACTAGATTTGAACTAGTTTTAAACCTTTTATTTTTTTATTTACGTCGGTAACCAAATTGCGCATTTACGCACTCGGCCAAAGGGGACCGAAAGAGGCGGGGGGGCCAGTATCTGGGTTGCAGCTCAGACACCCCGCGCGCGGCCAACGTCCCCCGGACCAAAACCGGGAGGACCTCCTCAGAGAGACGCAATGGACGCGCCCCTCTTACCTCCTTGTGCGACCATAGCGTGTGTGGCCGACTTCTCGGAGAGTCTATGGTTAGACAGTAGGGGCTCCTTGCCCCCGCTGCCTAAGACTGTCCTGCTTGAGGGGCCCTCCTGGCCCGCCTGCTGCTCTCTTTACAGGCCCCTCTTAGTTTCCCCCCGGTGGTCAGTACTAAGGGCACCTCGAATTGCCAACTTCTGGGTGCTACTTTTTCCCTTCGAGTGCAACTTTTTCCCGGCCTCCGGTAGGTACTCAGCCCCCCCACAACGTTAAGGTTCTACCTGTTCAGAGGGGTTTATTTTTAAACCTGGCCTAACTTTAGATCTCGTTTTGTAATTAAGCCGCATATAAGTAGTTTTAATTATTTTTTTATAACGTTAGAATATTATTGGTGTACTAAGTAAACTTATTTTCGTATCCCTAACGAACCCTTCAAAAAGACTACCATCATACTTAACCCAAGCAGTCGATATCCTTGACAGTTACGGAAGTCCCCTTTCACGTTCGTTCGGAAAGTATAATATTTTTTCTTTCGGCCTTCAGGTGCGGGCAAAGAAGGTAATTTAGATTTGAAAAGAAATTAGGTAGGTGTGCGACGAGAATGTTTGATGACAATGATAAATAGCTCTTTGTAGTACATTACGTGCTCTGGTTCGACAATATACGTTTTAAGTTACTGTGCAATAATTAATTGTGACATTGTTTGATCGTGCCTAGTAATTATTATTTTATTTCATAGATTTGACTTTTTGTTTTGTTGAATGTGAATTTCAATTAATTATATTATCTTGAAAACGCGGTGGACACTGTGAAAAGTATAAGATTTTAGAACAAAATATAATAGATTCGTTGTTTAAAACGAATTGTGTAAAACTGTGTTAGTTCAGTATGGGAAAGGAAACCGCGGCCCTGGGTGGAGTCGCTCTCTCGCTGCCGACCATCATGCGAATGATCCTCGGAGCGGGAGAGGGAGCGGGATCCGCTCTCTCTCCGACTACGCCGTTGGCGCAGCGGGCGGGCCAGAGGGCTTGTGCAGCCGCGCCTGGGGGGGTCTTAGGCGGCGGGGCATTGGGGCCCTTTCCGTCTAGCTATTGACCCCCCCAAAAGTCGGCCAGTCACGCCATAGGGGCCAGGGGCGCGACTTACTGCGCCTCTCTGAGGAGGTCCTCCCGGTTCTGATCCGGGGGACGTTGGCCGCGGGCGGGGTGCCAGAAACTACAAATCCCGTGGTACTGGCCCCCCGCTCCTTTTCAACAGCGGTGGGTGTCGTCGGAAATTTTTAGTGGGTAGGAATGCGGCGGTCGCGTCCGCATAGAGTCCCACACCCCCTCCCGTATCCCCCTTTGGCCGGGAGACAGTGCGCAGATGAATGTAACCGACGTAATTAAAAAAAAAAGTATGGGAAAGGAAAGCTTATTGGTGAAACCTATGTTCAACTGTGGACCTTCTTGTGCTGGTTATAATGATGGCGATAATGATAATGTAGAAAGGAACTAGGTGTATGAGAGACAAGTATTATAGAAAACATTAATTAATAGCTTCTATCGCACGTTACTTGCTACGGTTCGACATTTTCATTATTGTCACAGTGAAATTGAATTAACCTGTCGTTAATTTAATATTGTTTGCTGGGCACAACTAACCGTTTTTTGATATCATATATTTGACTTTTCTTTGTAAAATTTATACTTGAATTTAATTATCTTGTATACGCGTTGGACATTCTGTAAGCTACAAGTTTTTTTTTATAAATCAACTATGAAACTTTCGTTGTTTGAATTGAGTATAAATTTAAAATTGTATATGAAATAGGTAGTTAATGCTACCAAAATGTGGAGACTATTAATCAGCGCCTCAACAGTGCTAGGTGCATGGGGCTCCTTATTTTTTTTAATCGGTAACAAAATGCATTTACGCATTACCGTTTTTAGTTCAGAATGGTGTTGATCAGAAAATCAACCACATAAAAATATCAGCTGAACTCAATCATCCTCACAAACTTTCACGTTTATATTATTAGTAAGATTCAAAAGCCAAATTATGCCGAATTAAAGCTAAGAATGCTTATTTTAGCCAAGTTTATTATTCTAATAAATTATCGCGTGCATAACACGTCAACACCTAATCGAAACAAACGTCAGTTTAGTGTAAATAATTCAGGTTGACGTATGTATCGCTACGAAAAGCAAACTAAAATGATCGAAGAATAAATAATGTTTAAATCGTTAAGAGTGTTGTTGTATATAACAAAATTAACATAGCACCGTCTACCAAGCCGACAATAACCTTGGATTGCTTTATTCATATTCAAACTAATTTTATTCGCATTGAAAATGGTTGTTGGGTTGGTGGTGGGTTCAATTCCACACAGGACAAATCTTTGTGTGCATAGTCATGAATATGTGTTCTTATCTGGGTGTTTTCCTATTGATATTAAATAAGAAGATATTTACAAAAAAAAAGTATGCATATATGTTTATCCTTTATTTAGTATTCATAACACAATACTTATCTTGAAACTAAAAAATTATAACTTAAATTACGTAAGTATAATCATTATTTTACCATAAATTATTTATTTAGGTTCTTTCCTACCTGAACGGCAATAATGAGCGTGAGATTACATGTATAAATGTATAAACATTCATATGCTGAAATTGTAGCAAATTTTCAAAATCATGAAGCCTCATGATATAAAATATATATAATTTAATTAAAGCCAGATGAAACAGGTAGCTTAGTATTCAATAAAATAAACTTAGAAAAGAAGCGTTTAGACAATCAGTGACAGCGTTTCAATAGAATCCATAAATGATACTTTATCAGCATTTTCAGAAACAAAACACGCATGAACAAAAAATCCCGGAAATAATTGATTCAATGGAATCAGGAACCATTCCGATGGAAAATCTATCGGATAGGCATGGCCATATTGTGTCGTTCAATCAGCTAAAGGCTTTGGGATATTTCTGGTAACATTGGCCCTTAAACTGTACCTCAAAAATACAGAAAAATACCAGATCTGACGTAGGTACTTATTGACTGGCGAGTAAACTTAACAAAGTTAGGCTAAATCTATGGCAGATTTTAAATTTGACGACCGATATGGCGTGCAGATATCTGCATTTCACTCGAGAGATCGTGGGTTCGATTCCCACACAGGACAAATCTTTGTGTGCATGAACATGAATATTTGTTCTGGTCTGGGTGTTCTCCTATGTATCTTAAGTATGTATTTACAAAAAAAAAAAAAATATGTATGTTTATCCGTTATTTAGTATCCATAACACAAGTTCTTAATGATACTTATCTTGTGACTAAATAATAGCTGTGATTGTAAGAGAATATTTGTTTATTTTAATTTAAAATAAGTAATAAAAAAAATTATTATCATTCTCATACTAAGAAAGACTATATATACAAGCCACGATACTATGAAACACTAATATACAATACAAAAAACTTGGAGACAGATTTCTTCAAACTGAATTAATTTTGTCTACTTACGTAAACAGAAAAACTATTTTACCATCACACCACATGTTCGGTTACTTATTGATGCAATAAACTATTTCAGCCCTTTAAATAAGGAGATATCCTACTTTAAGTCGAGCAAAATATTTTAGCTAGTTGTTTATCGATGCAAAAGAGTTCGTATATCATTGAGATAAAAACTTTTCTTCCCTTGTTTAAATTTATTTTTTTAAATTTATGTTTGGTTAAGTAATTCTGAGTCATTATGACAATTGAGATAGAATCATTTGTGGAATTGAGGCGGGCAAATCAAGTAACCAAATCTCGAAAGGCTTGACACTGACACAAGACTTGACAAGACTTGACAATGATGATTTACAGTGCAATCTATTCATTCATTCCATCATTCATTCAGCACTATGAAAACAATGGAAATACTTCTTGCTTGAAGAAAACTGGCCAACCATATCACCAGTGAAGCAGAAAACAGAATCCTTAAGAAAATTATCAAAAAGAATCGTCAAAAATCTGGAGAACTCACGGTGCGATGGACTACTACTACTGGCAGGCTATAAATAATAATTATGAATTGATTGTGAAATTAAGCTGATTGAATTGAATTGAATAGCTTTATACTAATAGAATAGCACTTAGCTGTAAGTGTAAATTCATTCACCCGCCCGAATTCAGATCAACTTTTCGCTATTTCAACTAAAGTAATTAAATATCCATTTATCTGTAAGTATAAACTCCGATGGGCGCTTGTCTGTTTTCAAGAGACATCTAGAAAGTTCGAATCTAACTCCAGAATTCCAGCTTCTACTTTTTGTTTACTAATGAAAATAAAAATGCAAATACATTGTTTGTAACGGAATTGTTACTGAGAGTGTTTTTGAAGAATTTTTCAACCTAGCCTTTTACTTTTCTTTTGCGAAACACACGTGCTAGTCTTAGGAACCATCTTCATTCTGTGACGACTGATAGCACTCGAACCAAGTAAAAGTAAAAAGTTCTTTATTTCATAAACTATTACATAGCACTTGAAAACGTCAAAACAAAATATAAATTAAAAAAAACTAAATATTACTTCACTGAAATCACGAAGCTTAGATTCACTTACATGGAAATAAATAAAAATTTGATGTAAGTGACAAGAGACAAGAACCTCACAGGCTATGCTCTTTTAAATTATCAATCGAATATAACAATACGGATCACACAGTGAATATTTGAAGATATTGAAATACATTATGAAGTAGTTCCTTTGTAAAATCATTCGGTTTTGGACTTCTCTGCCAGCGCATGTGTGTCTAACTGTCTAGCAAGCTATACGGCATTTATTCCGGCAGTCATAAGTGCGTGCGCTTATTTTACGGTATCGAGCGCTCTGATTTCTCCGTCAGCGTCGACTGTTTACCGTCACTCAGAATGTGGTCACTATGAAAGTACACATAAAAACGTCATGTCACGGTATAAGGATTTAGGTCGCGCGAACGTGACGTAGGTCGGCGAGGACCGGTTTGTGGCGTCTACTGTTATTATTTTCAAATAGTTTAAAAGCGCTTGTAAATGTTAGATTTTTTATGAAAAAACTTTTTTAACATAAAAACGGACTGTGATTTTCACGAGCTTCCCGGTGGTGTGTGGTTTGTATGAATGTGTACGTGCAATGGATATCTGTCCGGCAAACAATTTCCGGCAGATACACTACCGCCTTTTTTCTTTTTTTTTATTATTATCGTCGGTAAAAAAAAATGCTGTTTACGCACTGTCTCCCGGGGGACCGGGAGGGGAGTGTGGGGCTCACTGCAGCAGACGCGACCACCGCAGTCATACCCACTAAAAAACTTCCGACGACGCCCACCGCTGTTAAAAAAAGGGGCAGGGGGCCAGTGCCTGGGTTTGTAGCTTCTGGCACCCCGCCCGCGGCCAACGTCCCCCGGATCAGAACCGGGAGGACCTCCTCAGAGTAGCGCAGTGTGTCGCGCCCCTCCTACCTCCTTGGGCGGAAATGGCGTAACTGGCTGACTTCTGGGAGGGTCTATAGCTAGACGGAAGGGGCCCCCTGCCCCAGCCACCTAAGACCCTCCAGGCGCGGCTGGACGGCTCCTCCTTGCCCGCCCGCTGCGCCAACGGCGTAGCCGGAGAGAGAGCGGATCCCACTCCCTCTCCCGCTCTGCGGCCTCCTTCTGCGACATCACCACTTCGCAAAAGGAGGCCATCGCCTCCCACGCCGTCTCGCTGTCGACCATCATTCGCATGAGATACACTACCGCCTCCCCTAGTTGCGACGGACACCGGTGCGATATTAAGATCTAAGATGTCTATGTGAGGACTTATTTAGAGAATTTGAAAAGTCAATTTACGTCGTTTTGTTTCATTTACCAACACTCATGTACATTCACAAATACTTAACGGTTAATAATCCACCGTTATTTCACATTTATCATCTCAGCCTATTAACATCCTACTCCACCACGCTGACCCAGTGCGGATTGGCGGAGGCAGGTGTATGGCGTACTGCTGTAAGAATTTATCAAGCCGCCCATTAGGTTTCTAACATGGCTTAACTACTACCACGTTTAGTGATAACCAGGACCAACGACTTTACGTGCATTCCGAAGCACGGAAGCGCTCGATATCAAATGCCACACAAACGGTCACCCACCTAAGGAATGACCTCTGTAAAATCTGCTGTACTTCGGTGATCGTTTCCGACCACCTAGCACCGCAGAGCTACGAGCGCTTTACATTAATGTTCTTTATATCACATTAATCGTCAAATCACATTTTTTTGTAAAATAAAAAAAAAACTGCAGATAGGACGCTTCACTTTCCCGCCAAGAAATTAGCTTCGTGATTTCAGTGTAGTTATATTTCGTTTTGTTTCATATATGTCATTTTGACCTTTTCAAGTGCTATTTAATAGTTTATGAAATAAAGAACTTATTCCTTTTAACTATACTTTACCTCCATCTTCTTCCAACTTCGTAAAATATAAGATGCTCCCACGATTTCTGGTTCTTGTACTAATGGTAAGCAAATACATTTCTTTTAATTATTTGACGTTTCACATGGGAGTTATTTCTGACAACCAGTTTAAAAGTAGCGCAAATAGACGGCTCTCGAAACTCTCTCTCCTCTCTACATCCGGTAAATTTATTATATGTGGATAGATATTTTATTTTTATATGGACCTGATGGCCCACTATGGTCCATTACTCCGGTGAAAAAATGGACGGGTGCCAAGTGCATTAATAATAATGACTTCCAACTTGGGCTTTTGACTACAACATATCGTTATCACCAGGACCACCATCTTTTTCGTGAAATTTTAATTAGCAATATTAGTGTTAAAGACTCGATTTATCGGGTAATTATAGTAGCGCGGGAATTGTTGCAAAGATATTTTTAATCCATCACTTGCTTACAACGGATTCCCGCAAAGTAACGCCTGAATCAATAAATTACTTGGTTAGCTTTCCTAAATTGCAAGGCGTCAAGTGTAGCACTATTAAATAATTATTGCCTCTTCGGAAATGTAATCAGAAAAATACTAATAGTTCGCTACGGGGAAACACAAAAAATCGACCTAAAACTAGACTCAGCGAGGAGCCGAACACAGTCTAAAGGGCACACGAAATTTAAAAAGCTATTCCATTTGGTATTTTTTGACGCAGTCTTTTATAATGCCAGGGTCCCATTGGACAAACAGTTGCCAAATAATAAAAATGGAAATAGTCTACTTGATTTAGGAGGCAAAGAGACGATAAAATTTCGTGACCAATTCGCTTGTACAGCGAAATGAAATCCGCATAGGAATTAATAAATCTTTACAATTGTATCGCAGACATAATTTGTCGCGAGACAAGCGATAGAGAATAAATAGAACAAGCTATAAATAAATACTCTTATACAATCTATTACATTGTTTCAAGTCCCTTCTACACAGATCTTATAGGCACTTTGGGTATCGCAGACATAATTTGTCGAGAGACAAGCGATAGAGAATAAATAGAACATGTAATATGTAGATACATACCCTTTTATATCTCTTTCATTGCTTCAAGTCCCTTCTACACAGATCTTATAGGTTCTTTGGGTATCGCAGACATACCCCTCGTTAGAGTCACCGACAGGCTGACTGACTGACGGATAATCCCCTCCCTCCTTTAGAATCACGACAGGCTGCCTGACAGATACCCCCGATAAGAGTCACCGACAGACTGACAAACTTAAGAAAAACCACAACAGACAGATAAACTGACAAAAACCTTGACAAATTCTGACAAAGAACCCATTTGCTTTTACTTCTCATATTTCTTTCATTGTTGTTAAAAAAATATAGCGAATTCTGTTTTGTCTGTAAATGTTTGACGAATCTAAATGATCATGTTGATCTTTAAGACAATAAATAAATAAATTAATAAATATTCTCTTACAATCACACCAATCATTTAGTTCCAAGATAAGTATCACTAAGAACTTGTGTAATAAAGTATATTTTTATTTTTTTTATTTCATTATTTGTCAAGAGAAAACCGATAGGGAATACATAGAACAAGTAATAGATATATACTCTTTTAAATCTCTTACATTGCTTCAAGTCCCTTCTACACAGATCTTGTGGGCAGTTGGGTACTAGAAAAGTCTATCTGAAACAAAAGTATTGGCTTCCACAGAAATCCAGTGTCACGGTCTTAATATGCCAGTATGACAAGATTTTGATAGTGATAATGGGAAGGCTGCTGATACCTACAGCACGGGTTTTCCCAGTTTAAGTGTCAGCTGTTTGAATCACAATTAAAGAAATATTCAAAGCAAAATGTACATCTTATGTATAAATCTTTTATATTATATTTATAGCTGAGTGGAATTCATTTTGGTCACAGTATATTTTAATTCTTTGCTTATTATTACCTATATTTGTTATGTATCGTGAGGCCAATTAGTCTTTCCTTCTTTTAAACAGATATTGCACTATGGTTACCAGTAAGCGGATAAACAGGCATAAACACAAAAGAAAAATTGTAAACATATATACATACATAATATCACGCCTGTTTCCACGAGTGCGTAGGCAGAGGCACTTTATAGGCTCACATTTCGCCAATCATATTTTTGGTCCCACGTAATAGGTGGCGAACCTACTGCCGCAAATCGGGAATACAGTTCCAGTTTGCCAGAGCCTCGTCTGTTGATCAGCAGGTGCACCGATCGCAGGTGAAATTTGCTTGGTAGGAAAGTGAAAGAGATTCCAATCACAAAGTGAAAGAGATTCCACGCGAACCCATTGAAGTCCAATGGCTATCTGCTGATATTTTTTTGAGCCGCGGGCGAAAGCAAAAGTGCATTTTACTGCTTTCAGTACTACAATACAATATGATAGTTAGGACCAAAAACCCTTCCGATATCATTGAAACTCAAATATCATCTAAGCGGTACCTGATTCAAGGACCAACAACTGCAAACGTGACACTACATTCGTAGAACTACGCGCATTAAGAACAGTTAAAGTTTACAAAGTCAGCTTACCTACTTATTTCTTTAATGCAGTTATATGAGATCAAAACAAACAAATATCTTCAAGACTTCCAGCAAGCTTTGAGAAAACGAATTTAATTATATTACCGGCACCCGGAAACTTTACTCAAAGTCCACTTCGGCAATGGTTGCCAGAACTTTCTGCGGTCGATACTAAAGCGATGAAGTTGTAATTACTCGAAGGTTCTGACTATCTATTTATATTATGACGACCGATATGGCGTTGAGGTCAGTATACCTACACTTCACTCCAGAGGTCGTGGGTTCGATTCCCACACAGGACAAATCTTTGTGTGCATGAACATGAATATTTGTTCTGGTCTGGGTGTTTGAAAAAAAAAAAAAATTTAAGTATGTTTATCCGTTGTTTAGTAACCATAACACAAGTTCTTAATGATACTTATCTTGGAACTAAATAATTGGTGTATTTTAAAAAAAAAAAAATATTAAGATATTTTGTAAGTATTCAATGATTTTTAACGACCTATATGGCGTATTGGGCAGTATACCTGCACTCCGCTCTTGAGGTCGTGGGTTCGATTACCACATAGGACATATCTTTGTGTGCATTAATGTGAATATTTATTCTGGTCTGGGTGTTTCCTATGTATATGCAAAAAAAAGTATTTAAGTATGTTTATCCGTTATTTAGTATCCATAACACAAGTTCTTAATGACACTTATCTTGGAACTAAATAATTGGTGTAATTGTTAGAAATTATTCATTTAATTATATTTATTTATTTGTAATGATTAATTGATGATAATTATATTTATGATTGTGCCGTGTGAAGATTGGCCTGGAATAGTGCCATCCCCTCTAATCTCAGAATGAGAAGTTAAGAAAAAACTCGACATGGTTCTGTCAACTGCCAAGAAATGTTAAGTAGATATAATAAAATAAAATTTAAACGTTTACTGATAAAGCACATAATAAATATGCTACCATAGACGGTCTCTGTAATTATAATTCATATATTATAATTGTATAAATAAAAATATTTATGAAGTTTTAATGTATAATCATAGTAAGTGATCCTTCAGTCAAACTGTTTGAACAGTTTTGTTGGACATCTTTTTTAACTTATATGAACTACAATATACTTTGTAAATAAATAAAATAATTGGTTTTAAAAATAAAACTTTATATCTATGACAGTATGATATACTGGGAAAATATTTTTTTTTTTAACTTTTTTGCCATCAATGCCAATTAAATAGAGTGACGATAGACCAGATGCAAGACCCGTTGATTCCAAATTCAGAGGGTCTCGGGTTCACTTCCATATGACTTTTTGAAGTTTTGTGCGTATTTATCGCTTGCTCCCAGGCTCGGAAAAACCCTCTGTTCCCAGCTGTCATGAACATCTATAGCTCGTTATTAGGAAGTCAATGCCTCATATTGTCGCACAACAGTCGAAGTAAAATAAGAAATAAAATATACTTTATTTTCTCTCTAATAACAGGATCATTTCACATACACACACACACACACACACACAAACACACACACACACAAACAATGACCTATAGCTATGGAAGAGTGAGGTCATCTGGTACAGGCATTATTTGCTTAAAAGATGACCTCGGTCACTGTTAATTTAATGTAAAACTTTTTATAGCAAATAAATTATTATTATTATTATTATTTCGTTTCGTCAAACTTGTTTAAACAAAATGGAAATATAATATATTTTTTTAATAACAATAAAAGAGATATAAGCGTTACCATAATCCAAAAATTATAGTAACTAATATTATAGTACAACTCTCCCGGGTCAATTTAGCTATTTCTTCAAACCATATAAAAGCCGCACTTCATGCTACAAGCCATTCTCTATCAGTTAACCTTTGGGTTAGTAGAGCTATCAATATTTCTAATGAAGATAACTTTATTTAACAATTTGTGTCAAATAAAACTTTCGTTAGTTAACAATATTCTAGCAACATGATCACATGACAATTTATTTATTCTCACTAAATTTGGAAAAATCCTTATCTTCTGTATAGAGTCGGGTAAACTTTGTTTAGATTCTAAACTGCAGTGGGGCCCACATATTGGTGAATTGTCGAATAGACTCAGCTCTGCAGCATACGCGGTAAAGAAAATTAGCCAATTAACAGACGTTGAAACAGCTAGGCTTGTTTATCATTGCTATTTTCATAGTGTTATGTCGTATGGTATTCTTCTGTGGGGTTGTGCCGCAGATATTCAAAATATTTTTGTACTGCAGAAGAGGGCCATACGAGCAATTTATAATCTACCATGTAGACATTCACTAAGGGATAAATTTAAAGAAATTGGTATTTTGACAGTGGCGGGTCAGTTTGTTTATGAAAACCTAGTATATGTACATAAAAATATTGATAAATTGAGTAAGAAAAGTGATATACATAACCTAAACAAAAGGAATAAGCATAAACTAGTTGTACCTGCCACTAGGCTCCAAAAAATTAACAAATCTTTTAAAGGTCAATGTGTGCGATTCTATAATAAAATCCCAAGCAATATACAGCAATTAAGCCTAAATAAATTTAAATTAACAATAAAACGCAAGCTGTCTTTAAAGGGATACTATTCTATTAAAGACTATATGGCTGATAAAAATGCTTGGGATTAAACTGCCGTTTCATACAGGCTATTCTAATATGAATGACTTAAAACATGAATATTGTTAATGTTATATTATGTTGCATTGTATAGCGTCACAGACAAATGAAGATTGTAACTAACCAATCGATAATTTAAAAGAGCATAGCCTGTGAGTTTCTTGCCAGTTCTTCTTACAGAGCGGTGGCTCGGAACTGGCACTTAGATTCACTTACACTTAAATATTTTTTGTTTTTTTTTAAATTGTTTGGTTGCTATGTAATAGTTTATAAAATAATAAGTATTTTAACTTTTTTGACTTTTGAGTTTAACACCAACGGGCACATTGGTAAATCGTTAAAACTTTTAACAATATCGACGAAATTAAATAGTCAATCTGTAATAAATAGTCGGAAAGGGAATAACATTATGGTAATGGCCAATGGGGAAGCGAGCAGCTTAACGCGACCGGAATACGAGTTGTCCGATAACGATCACCGTTAATTATCACGGTTCTGCGTAGTGATCGCGTTGACCGACTTTTTCAAACAGTTTCATTTAAAGGAATAAGGGTAATCATAAAAGTAAAAGTAAAGTAAAAAAATTATTTATTTCATAAACTATTATACATAGTACTTGAAAACGTCATGATCACAAATGAAAAAAAAAACAATCGAAATAATATTACACTAAATCACGAAGCTTAGATTCACTTACATGCAACAAAACAATTTAAAAATAAAAAATAATTAAGTGTAAGTGAATCTAAGTGCCAGTTCCGAGCCACCGCTCTGTAAGAAGAACTGGCAAGAAACTCACAGGCTATGCTCTTTTAAATATGTCCATTAGTTTGGTACTAGAATTACAATCTTCATTTGTCTGTGAAGCTATACAATGCAATATAACATAACCTTAACAATATTTATGTTTTCAAGTCATTCATATTAGAATAGCCTGTATGAAACGGCAGTTTAATCCCAAGCATTTTTATCTGCCATATAGTCTTTAATAGAATAATATCCCTTTGAAGACAGCTTGTGTTTTATTGTTAATTTAAATTTATTTAGGCTCAATTGCTGTATGTTGCTTGGGATTTTATTGTAGAATCGCACACATTGACCTTTAAAAGATTTGTTTATCTTTTGGAGCCTAGTGGCAGGTACAACTAATTTATGCTTATTCCTTGTGTTTAGGTTATGTACACAGCTTTTCTTACTAAATTGATCAGTATTCTTGTGTACATAAACCAGGTTATCATAAATGAATTGACCGGCCACTGTTAAAATACCAATTTCTTTAAACTTTTCCCTTAGTGAATGTCCACACGGGAGATTATAAATTGCTCGAATAGCCCTCTTCTGCAGCACAAAGATTGTTTGAATGTCTGCGGCACAACCCCACAGAAGAATACCATAGGACATAACACTATGGAAATAGCTATGATAAACTAGCCTAGCTGTTACAACGTCTGTTAATTGGCGAATTTTCTTTACCGCGAATGCTGCAGAGCTAAGTCTACTCGACAATTCACCAATATGTGGGCCCCACTGTAGCTTAGAGTCTAAAGTAATCCCTAAAAACTTGGTAGTATCCACAAGGGTCAACTCATCCTCCTTTACCATAATAGTAGAGTTTGCCTGTCTGACGTTAGGCGTCACGAATTTAATACATTTCGTTTTAGCCCCATTTAATAGCAAATTGTTAACGTCAAACCAGTGCACCACCTTCGAGATCGCACTGTTTACTTCGTCTAAATTCTGATTTCGTTTTAACTTAAACAATAATGATGTATCATCAGCAAACAAAACTATCTCGTGGTTTTCTTTAACAAAATATGGCAAATCATTAATATAAATCAAAAACAAAAACGGACCGAGAATCGAGCCCTGCGGTACCCCCATTTTTACAACAGACCCCTGAGATCGCTTTCCATTAACCTCAACCCTTTGAATCCTATCACTTAGATATGAAGTGAGAAGATTCAATGCGGAGTTTCTTATTCCGTAATATTCTAATTTTTTTATCAATGCTTCATGAGGAACACAGTCAAAAGCCTTGGACAGATCGCAAAAAATACCTAAAGCGTCCAAAGAATTATCCCAAGCATCAAATATATGTTTTAAAAGCTCAACACCTGCATCGGTTGTAGAGCGACCCTTAGTGAATCCAAATTGTTTTGAATGCATTAATCCATTTTTATTGAAAAATATTAACATCTGGTTGTAAACAAGTTTTTCAAAAATTTTACTAAATGTAGGCAGCACTGAGATAGGTCGAAAATTTGTTGGGTCTGTTGTACTGCCCGATTTATATAATGGAATGATTTTACTTTCTTTCATTAGATCGGGAAATTTGCCGCAATCTACACATTTATTAAATATTAGAGCCAAACTGTGCGCCACTGAAACAATGATAGGCTTGGTAACTACTATGGAATTGCCCCAGAGGTCTGCAGCTTTCTTAACACTAAGAGTATTGAATGTCTTAATTATATCCATAGATGTAACATGACTAAACGTAAAATCTACTGTACATATATTCACGTTATCTTTCAAAATAGACTCCGCTAAAGTGGGCGAACAATTTAAATCTTTTGTGATAGACACTGGAATATTAGTAAAAAAGTTTTCGAAAGCATTGGCTACATCTAAGTCAGATGTAAGAGTTTTTTTATCAATATTAAGTTTAAACTCAGTATTATCATTTTTACTTTTTCCCGTTTCACTATTAATAATATTCCAGGTCATTTTAATCTTATCATCACAATTTTTTATTTTAGAGCTTAAATAATAAGACTTGGCCGTATGACATGCTTTTCTAAATATTTTAGAATATTTTCTTACATAATTATAAAATTGTTCACTGTTGTTTAATTTTTTCTCATCATACAGTTCATACAGCCTCTTTCTACTTTTATGTAGCCCAGGAGTAGCCCATTCACTAAAGGTAGCTTTATTATTTACCTTAACCGTTCTGGGAGTAAATATTGATTTAAATGTGTTAGAAAAGCTGCTGAAAAAATCATTATATAAAAAATTTGGGTCACAGCTTTCATCTATAAAAGGTAAACTATAGCATAATAATTTACTGTTAAACCTCTCAAAACGATTATTGGTTTTTGGTACAAATGTAATAGTTTTTTTAGCTACAGTTTCATTTTTACAAATAAAAGACATTTGTTGTCCGCAATGATCTGAATCTAATTGATTAATAATTTTTTTATTGTTATCACTTAGCATAATATTTGTAAAAATGTTATCTAAGCAAGTAGCAGAAGTAGCAGTAATTCTTGTTGGCTCCAGAAACAAATTAACCAAATTATGAGATTTAAAAAGTGCCTTTAATCTTGTACATGGACTGGAACACTCTAACAAATTAACATTAAAATCTCCACACACAATAACTTTTTTATTACTTTTACAAAATTTTCCTAAGGCTTTATCCATAATACCTTCAAATAAATCATATGAAGCTGAAGGAGGTCTGTACACACTCAATACAATAAACTGCTGCATTTCTATACAGGCCATTTCTATAATACGTTCAACAGAGAGATTGACTATATCATGGCGCTCCTTGAATTTAAACTGTTTATTTACTATAATTAATGATCCGCCATGTATAGCACCACTCCTGCAAAACGAACTACCTAACAGGTGACTGTTGAAATTGAACATGAGCTGGTTACAATTAAGCCAATGTTCAGTAATACACATAATATCAATATGATTATCGCTCATGAACAATTCAATTTCCAGTTCCTTGCCCAATATTCCTCTAATGTTTTGGTGAATCAGGTTGATTACATCATTTTGTTTCTGCTTTGTGTACTTTTTATTGCCAGAAAAACAGTTCTCTTTTGTCTTAACACCTAGTTTAAATTGTCAAATAATGAAATATTTATGTCGGAGTGCTCAATAGAAGCAGATTGTACCAAATTCTTGGTATTAATGTCAATTAAATATAATAGTGACAAAACTATTTGTCGTTTAAAATAATTGGAAAGGTAAAACCTACCTTTGGTCAATAAATAATTATTTCTAACAATACTGTTAGTGTCAATTATTCTACATTTATTACTATAGGTACATAGGTTGTACAAAGATAAATTGAGTATGTATCTTCGGTCATTTTCGGACTTTGAAAAATGCTGAGAATAGGGGAAAGTGAACATAATAATTTCTTTCACTTTAAGTGAGTTTAAAGCTTCATAAAATTGTATTAAATCACTTTTGTTCACTGTTCCCCTATTTCCAATAAGAATTAGCAGTGTTGCCTGTGAATGTATATTACTGTCCATTAAAATTTGTTTAGAAATATTTTTAAGACTACTATAAGGCAAACAATTGCTGATTGCGCTATGTCCCTTTAGGTATGAGTTTAACAATGAGCCCATGCCATGTCCTACCTCATCGCAGTACATGATAATACTAGGTTTAAGTTTAGGTGTACTTGGTGTGGTTTGGAAGGAACTGTCTGGAACATATTCTCTTCTTGTCTTTTTACTCTAAACTAGTGCTTTCTTATCATATCCTAACATTATGCCGGTTGCCCCAGACTTAATCCCAGGGTCCAGGGTCTGCTCACTAGTCTAACCAGATTTGGCTGAACTTCAGTTATTACATGGAGCGACTGCAATGCAACCCAAAGAAACATTATTCTATAATTAAAGCAGTTTTCAGAATATTAGAAGGCACTGACTTCCTACTAACGACTGCCATAAATGTTCATGACGGCCGGGCGTGCTTTTCGAGGCACACAGCACGCGATATTACGCACATAATCTCGAAATGTCATAGGTGCGCCACCAGAGTTCGCCACCTTCTGAATTCTAAGTCTATAGGATATCGTCGCTAACTAACAAACTATACATATTAGGTCGGGGAAAAAGTCTTTTCGCATAACGTAGGTATAAACTTATTATAAATTTTTTTTGACTATACTATTTGTGTCTGGCTGGTTTTGGTAACATTAAAAAGGTTCCATTATAAAGAAAAGAAAAAAATAAAAAAAAGTTGTTTCCCGCTATTTTTCATTTGTTTTTCTCTCCGTTAAAATGAGTGAATCTAATGAAGAAATTCGATACATTTTAAAATTTTATTATAAAAAAGGCAAAAATGCAACTCAAGCAGTGAAAAAAATTTGTGATGTTTATGGAGCTGATGCAGTGTCAGTAAGAGTAGCACAAATTTGGTTCAAAAGTTTTCAGTCCGGAAATTTTGATGTTAAAGATGCACCTCGCTCTGGTCGCCCTGTTACGAATAAAATGGACGCCATTTTTGAAAGAGTGGAGCAAGATCGGCATATTAGTAGTTACGATGTAGCTGAAGAACTGGGAATTGACCACAAAACAGTTTTGACCCATTTGAAGAAAGCTGGTTATACAAAAAAGCTCGATATTTGGGTGCCACACGAGCTCACTCAAAGAAACTTAATGAACCGTGTACTCATTTGCGATTCATTATTGAGACGTAATGAAACCGAGCCGTTTTTGAAGAGATTGTGAACTGGCGATGAAAAGTGGATCACGTACGACAAGAACGTGCGAAAAAGGTCGTGGTCGAAAGTTGGCCAGGCTTCACAGACTGTGGCCAAACCTGGCCTAACACGAAATAAGGTGATGCTGTGTGTATGGTGGGATTGGAAGGGCATTGTTTATTATGAGCTTTTACCGCCCGGCAAAACCATCGATTCTGATCTTTACTGCCAGCATCTGATGAGATTAAAGGAAGCAGTCGAGAGAAAACGGCCGGAATTGATCAACAGGAAGGGTGTGGTCTTTCATCACGATAACGCTAGACCACACACATCTTTAGCCACTCAGCAAAAATTAAGAGAGTTCGACTGGGAGGTCCTAGTGCATCCACCATATAGCCCTGACCTTGCGCCTTCAGATTTTCACCTGTTTCGGTCTCTGCAGAATTCTTTAGGTTCTGTAAGGTTGACCTCAAGAGAGGACTGCCAAAACTATTTGTCCCGTTTTTTTGATCAGAAGTCCCAAAGTTTCTACAGTAACGGGATAATGTCTCTGCCCACAAAATGGCAGAAAGTTATTCAACAAAACGGTACATATATATTGTAAATAAATGTAAATAAACTTTGAAAAAAATGTCTTGACTTTTCATACAAAAATACGAAAAGACTTTTTCCCCAACCTATTACATTCACGCCTATTATGTGCCCACACCCAATTATATAGTTGATCCCACGTCATAGGTGGCGAGTCTATTGCCGCATACCGGGCACTGTTATGTTTGCCAGAGCCTCGTTATTATTATTTTCAATCTAATAACTGCACACACAACTTTGTACTCCTATCATTCTCCTAAATCATTACTGTTTAATATGAAGTAAATGTTGTACTGATGGGAATTTGTTTTTGATTAGGAACGCATAGTATTGTTCGAATGTTTATACAGATATTAAGAATGAATTGCTGTTAATGATATCTTTCCTATGGCCAAAAATATTTGTGGTATGCAGCACATTTCATCAACATAATGTTATTTTTGTTAAAATTCTTTTATCCTGTAGCTTAAGTATGTCATGCTCACTTAAATGTCTTTGCGGTGGTGGCGTCATGCGTCGGGTCGTTACGTTCCCTAAAATATGGTTGAGCGAAACGATGGCTGGTTCATGCGTCATACTCGTAAACGGGTGCCGCCAGTGGGGACTGGTCTGCTCATGTCTACTATGTTTATTCGTAATCATGCTCAAAATACTTAACTTTACAAAATACAGAATATAAGTTTCTGTAGACTTGTCAAATTGTTTTACTACTAAGTACATTTTCTTATAAATGGCGAGAGAAAAAACCAACCTTGACGATTTTCTTGCCCGTTCTTTTACGATCAAGCTCCCTCCCGCAGTGATTGAGAGCGCTAGTTTTTAAGTTTTTATTTATTTATTTATTTATTCACAAGTACATGTCAACTTACAGATAGTGTCCAAACGTTAACATGCCTTAAAATATAAAAAAAATTACACAAATATGTCAAAAAATTACAAAGGAAATACTTAATAATAATCTTAATGTCCAAAATCAAATATTAATTATAGTTCATAAAAAAAAAACAATAAAAATAAAAACACAATGTGACCTCAAGTGTCAGAATTAGAAATAAAAGAATCATATTAATTATATCATAAAAAATAAAATAAAATAACTTAAAAATCTAAGTCGACAACAGAATAATATGTCAAAATTAAATTGAACTACTATTGTCAAGGAATATATGCATAAAAGATATTAATTTAGCTAAGCCATCTACAAACAAGTCTACTTTGTCATATTCAGCGAGCATGTCCCCGATCAGGCGCAGGGCTCGCACGGTCGGGGCCTGGGCGGCGTGCGCGGTGCGCGTGCAGGGCCTCTGCAACAAGCGCGGCCGCCGCCGAGGCGCCACCAGGCCCGAAGGGCACTGAGGGATGCGTGTAGGTACACACAACGTGACGTTCATAAGACCTCTTTTGAGCTTAACTTGAATAAATGATTTTGTATTTGGTTTTGACATCTAAAGCGCTATAGCGCCAATGTCAAATTGTCAAAAAGCAGTGCGTAAATTCAGTTACCGACATAAAACAGAAGCTTGGTAACATTTCATATGTGTAAAGGTTATTCAATATCGAGTTGTAGTAGACATATTTATACCTACCGAATATTAGTCTTCCAAGTCAATTAATATTGCGACCTACACGATCATTTAGCTCGTTCATAATAGCTTAGCTAAAAATAAACAGCTTACACCGTTTTTAATAGAAAAACTTTTATGGGCAAGCTGAAAATTTAACTTCCAATATTCATAAAAGATTCAAAAAGTTGAGGCAATATACGAGTATTAACTCTTCCCTATATATGGGTTAGTGCGTAAACAATTTATATAAGGACGAATAAATAAATAATATAATCAATAAATATATTCTTATTTAATTCTATTATAAGTATCATTAAGAACTTGTGTTATGGATACTAAATACCGGATAAACATACATAAATACTTTTTTATTGTAAAATCATACTTAATGTACATAGGAAAATATAAATATTAATGTTTATGCACAAAAAGATTTGTCCTGTGTGGGAATTGAACCCAGAGTGCGGGTATACTCGCCACCACGCCATATCAGTCGTCTCTAATAACATATTATTATTCAATTGAATTGGTATATTCACATCGCAAATGGGCTCTTAAGTTAAATTATAATACTACCTACACGACTGATTAGCCCGTATTTAAAAGCAAAACGGAAACATAGAGGTTACAACGATTCCAGCAGAAATTAATTAAGTACCAATTTATTCAGCTACTTAATTCGAAACGAAGCCTGCCTCTTGGTTCATGGTTGAATCACTTTGCTTTTCTAATCCTTTTCCCTGAGGATCATGTGAGGGCAAACTAATGAGATATTGCCGGTTAATATTCAATGTTTTGCGCATAAATTTTATTGTATTAGAGAGGTATTTGGAAGTGTAGGTATTTGTTGTTTAATTTTTCATTAATTTATAGAAGGTTTTTTTACTCTGTGTCTAATAACTTCTCTCTCTCTCTCTCTCTCTTCCAAAACGAATTGTGAAGGATTCAAGTCAAGATTGTTGGCACACAAGTTATAAATAAATAATTTTTTTGTGACAATTACACCAATTATTTGATTCCTGAAAAACACTCAGACCAAAAGGAATGTTTATGCTTACAAAGATTTATCCTACGTGGGGATCGAGCCCACGACCTCAGAAGCGTAGTACGGATACAAACTCTTAGGAAAACCTCTCTATATTGCAAGATCAACAGTGTTAATTACTAACATACTATGTGAAGTAATTGTATAACATATTTCTCAAACCTGTATAACAGATCTCAAATCTTTTAAAGGTCAATGTGTGCGATTCTATAATAAAATCCCAAGCAATATACAGCAATTAAGCCTAAATAAATTTAAATTAACAATAAAACGCAAGCTGTCTTCAAAGGGATATTATTCTATTAAAGACTATATGGCTGATAAAAATGCTTGGGATTAAACCGCCGTTTCATACAGGCTATTCTAATATGAATGACTTAAAGCATGAATATTGTTATATTATGTTGCATTGTATAGCGTCACAGACAAATGAAGATTGTTACTAACCAATCGATAATTTAAAAGAGCATAGCCTGTGAGTTTCTTGCCAGTTCTTCTTACAGAGCGGTGGCTCGGAACTGGCACTTAGATTCGCTTGCACTTAAATGTTTTTTGTTTTTTTAAATTATTTGGTTGCAAGTGAATCTAAGCTTCGTGATTTTAGTATAGTTATATTTTATTTGTTATTTTTTTATAATTTTGACGTTTTCAAGTACTATGTAATAGTTTATGAAATAAAGTATTTTTGACTTTGATATATGGGGTATTTTCGAATAAACAACGGTGTGATTAAAATTAAAAAAATTCGGACGCACTAATCCAATCCAATTCACTATTAAGACCCAGCTGTAATTTATGTCTAATTGACTAAGATTGGAGTTCACAAATCTACCTTTTTCAGCGGCAATACCGAGCAAACATTATCTTATATTCTGCAATATCTACATTATGCGTACAATTTTGAACCCTTCCCATATAAAAGTTACAGCTACGCCCATGACATAACCTATGCCTATGCATACACAGCTGAAAGAAGATTTTATGCATTTTTCCAGTCCCTGCCGATGCGAGGCAGAAAGAGACCTTTCCCATCACCTCAAACAGTTCTTCAGAACATGCTTCATTTAACAAGCGGTAGACCGTTCAAGCACATGAAGAATAAACCTCTCAATTAACTTATTCTGATTCCTCGACGATGTTCAGAAATATAAAATTGCTATTTTTGCAGAAATACATTTTTAGATCCAAAAATGAATAACATTTATGTATTCGTTACTTTTTTTAATCTCGAAAAGTATTCGTATTTAATTTAAATATAAAATACAGTTTTCATATAAAATATTCTAAATAAAGGGCCATGAAAGCTGAAGGTATTATTAAGGCCCTGATCGACGGGCGAGCTTTACCGCGGTTTTGTGGCTCGTCGGTAAAGTTCGACCGTGTATCATTACAAAACCGCGGTCTTATATACCGACGAGCCTGGCTCGCGGCTCGTCATGTTTGTCTTATTTTTTACTCGGCGTGTCAAACAAAACCGCGCGTCGATCATTGCCGGCGCGCCGAGCCAACAGTTTTCGTTGACAGCGCTAGAGGACGCACGTGCTCCGCGTCACATTTTTATAATGGATCTGCGAACTTGCAGCCACGATTTTATAATAGAATTTATAAATGGCTTCCGAGATTGTCCTTGCTTATGGCAAACTAAATCAAGCGACTATAAAATCAAAGGATATCGACTTGCAGCATATAATAAACTTGTGGAGATTGCGAAAAAATACGAACCAAACTCGAATATAGCAAGTGTTAAGAAAAAAATTCAGTCATTGCGAGCTTCCCATAGGAAAGAACGAAGCAAGGTAACTGCAAGCATGAGAACTGGTTCCGGAGTTGAAAATTTGTATCAACCAAAGTTATGGTATTATAAGGAGCTTGAATTTCTCAACGATCCTGTTCAAAGTAAGTAGATACCAAATACTGTTCAATGTTCAACTATTCCACCTAATTATAATTTAAAAACTAGATTGTGTACAGTCAAATAATTGTAGTATTTCTTTTATTTTACTTAAAAAATATTTTAATCAGCATTATAATAGGAACGTTACAAATAATTTATTACAATTGTAGTTATATGTAGTTTTAATATATGTATAAATCAAACAAATATACAGACTATTAATTTAACAGGTACGGCATCAATATCAACTATTGAAAGTGACGATGATGGCGGTGAATATCGTAGTCAAGTATCTTCACAAGATTCTCTGGACAACGTGAGTAATAAAATTATATATTTATCATTCTTTCCTGCCATGATACAGCCCCAGTTGTATTGCAGTATTTCACAAAATCTTCCCTAACTTTTTTAGCAATATTGTCAGAGTTTCCAGTACGAGTCGTTTGTAAGGGCGTCAAAATACCATTTGTCCTCAGACCTGTATGCATTGTACCAGCAATTTGATTTTCTGTGTCTATGTCACATGGAGAGATATACTCTTTTCTGGATTTGCAACTTAAAAAATTATGCAAGGTACAACAAGCTAATACCACAAAATTTATGTCTTCAATTGATTTGAAGTCTATAGCTGAGTGAAATATTTGGAATCTTGCTGACAAAATACCGAACGCATTTTCTACTACCCTCCGGGCTCTGCACATTCGATAGTTATAGATTCTCTTTTCATGATTATGTAATTCTCGTTGTTGATATGGTTTCAAAAAATCTGGTCTTAAGGTAAAAGCTTCATCACCAAGGTACACGAATGGTAAGGGATCTGAATCCGGTGTTGGTTTTTCTGGTGGTGGTATATTTAAAGTACCTTCATCCAAACGCTTATAAAATTTTGTCTTTTTTAAAACTCCTCCATCGGAAATGCGACCGTTCGTACCCACATCAACATATACAAATTGGTAATCAGCATTGACAACTGCCATAAGAACAATGCTATGGAAACCTTTGTAATTAAAAAAATGAGATCCTGCGCCAGGAGGTGGAATTATTTTGACATGTTTTCCATCAACTGCACCAAGACAATTAGGGAACTGCCACTTGTTTTTAAATTGTTCAGCTGTCATTTTCATCTCTTCTATATTACCAGGAAACTGAAACAAGAAAAAGAAAAATAATTAATATCATATGTTTAATTGCAGATATTCAGTCCACCCCCATCGGTTAATTCTGAGCTTCTGCTGCCACTGCCATCTCAAACTCCATCACCATCTTCTACACCTGAACTTCCATCATTTTCACGAAAACGAAAAGACGACACTTCCAATCAGATGTTTCGTTTAATTACACAACGACTCAGTCAACAAGAGGATGACTTTGATATTTTTGGCAGAAACGTTGCTAGTAAATTAAGGACAATGACTCCTGAGCAAAAAATATTTGCTGAGAAACTCATCAATGATGTGATTTTTAATGGACAAATGGAACTGCTTTCTATTAATTCAGTAATTAATGTGCGATCTGAAAATTTACATAACACTAATTATAATTTTAACAATCAACCATTTTATAAGCCTGCTCCTGCTCCAGTAAATACTAGTACCAGAACCTCCAATACATCCACAGCTACAACACGACCACAATATCATGTTCTGACAGCAACAGATGATCAACAGATTAATACGCCTGCGCCAGAAAATTTTACGTCCACAACTCAACCACAATTTCAAGTTGTGACTGCCACAGAAGACTCGAATACTTTGACGTATTATGTTTCTAATTTTCTAAAATGATAATACAAATAAATATCTTACCTTCATATATTCGTTTTTTAATGCACTGTAAATAGCTCTGCATGTCTCTGAAATAATTCTTCCCAATGTTTGCCTGGATATCAAAGTAGAATACTGCAAACTGCTTTGGGTTTTACCTTCTGCCAGGTATCTAATTGTAGCACTTAAACGTTCATGAGGAGAAATAGCTTCTCGCATTATGGTGTTTTGTTTTTGTATTATAGGTGTCACTAAAGACAACAATTCGTTGTATGATTCCTCAGACATTCTCAGATAATTTCTGTAATCCAGTGGTTCTGCCGACAAGTTTTGAATTAAAAGGGTATGCGACAATTCTTGCCTCTTTTCTATCCAACTTTTAACCCAAACTCTAGGGCGTTTTCGTTTTTTTTTCATGATTTCGTGGTATGCTATAGCGAAATAACACAAAGCTTCAGACTCCGAACAAGACATGTTAACTCAGTTATCGCTCAGACACGACTGTTTTGCTCGCTAGTCTATCAGCACCAATGAGCCGCGAGTAAAACCGTCGTTCTTTAAAACCGCGGTATAGGCTCGTACGTCGATCACCCACTTTAGCTTAACTTAAGGAGAAATATAAGATTTCTTATTAAAAAACGTAAGTTGTGTTTTTAGCCTTCATTTATCAAGGAGGACATTATGCAGGCTACTTTTTGCTGTGAAGGTAAATAAATATTTTTTATTATTAGTTATCTTTTCCTTTCGTAAAGATTAAGTTATTTTTTCCTTTTTGGAATATATGTATGATGTCATTAATCATTGTCTATGGTAAACTGGGCTTTGTGTCATAGAGTGTCGACTTAAATTATGTTGAAAATGTATTCGCAATATATATATTTGGATGACAGAAGGACATCTTCGGGACTTCTTGGCGGGAAAGTGAAGCGTCATGTCTGCAGTTTTGTTTTATTTTCAAAATTTGTGATATTCTAACATTAATGTGTAATAACGGTGGATTATTAACTGTTAAATGTTTGTGAATATACATAAGTGTTGGTAAATCAAACAAAGCAGTGCAACATCACTTTTCATATTCTCTCAAGGAGTCCATATGAGAACTCAGAATGGTCCCACATCTTTACTGAGGACTCAAGGGGCTTAGGGGAGGGTATCTCATTTACCATTTATCATCTTTATCATCACTCATTCTCATTAACTATAAATTATATATTATTAATATATCACTTACTTGGCACTGGCTAGATGTGCTAGACGCACGAAGCCATTATTTAAAAGAAAAAAAAAAGAAAAAAGGACATCATTCGATTCAAATTCAAAAGATATTCTTGGTTTCAGATGCACAGTGCGGTGTATCTTTAAATTTAACACATTAATACAGATTAATCCTAATATTACGGAAATGTGTGGGGATCTTATCAAGATCTAACGAGTCTCAGCCAACCTCATGAACCTCACCTTTAAGTAATGATCCGGTTCATCAACAGACAAGGCTCAAACGTGGGACCGACAATATAATTGGCGATGTGTGGGTGTATAATATGCCTCTGCCCACTCCTTCAGAGAAAAAGGCGCGAATGTATGTATGCATGTAATTAGGATCTCGAACAACGCCAGCAAGTAAGTCCCGAACTGAGCAAAGATACTATGGGTACTAGAAAACGGAGAACGTTTCATAGAAATAATTACGACTTAGATATTAGTTGTTTATTGCAATAATTGTCATCGTCATGCAAGAGGTCTTCTCCAATAGTTCCCATGTCGATTGATCTTGAGAAGCCTGCATGGACAGGTGTGCTGCACTCACACATGGTAGAAAAACCGTTAATGTAATTAAGTATAATTCGTTTGTATACAAAACTATTGTGTATTTGTTTTGTTCTTCTAATTTCACTGTTCTCCGTATTTCATTGTTCTCCTTTATTTCATTGAGTATTTTTTCTGATTCGGTGTGTTGTGTTCTTGTTCTGTTTCGTTTAAGTTTTTTTTCATTTTCTTATTTAGGTAAGTTGTGCTATACCTATTTTACCGACTAGATTTGTTTGTTTTATTTTTATAGTAAATGTTTTGTATTGTGAGCAATAAAGCGTTTCTCCATCTTTTTGTTGTCTAAACTTCTCTCTGTTGATAAATTTAAAAAAAATCATAGTTCATTGTCCTTCTTATTTAACGTACCACTGCTGGGAAAGGCCATTCAAAAGTAATACTACCAGACGTCTCTTATTAAAAGGTCTTATTATAGCTTTTCGAAAGTATTTATGCACTGAAATTAAATATTCATCAACCAAGTATATTATAAATTTATGATTAAATCATCTATTTGTAAAGGTTTTTTTTGTAGACTATATTTTAATTTAAGTACTATTTAACAGTAAGTATTTTTAACTAACCTGGTCGATATTCTTGCCCGTTCTTTTACTATCAAGCTCCCGCCCGCAGTGAATGGGCGCGTTAGATTTTCAGTTTAGCTTTCACAAGAGCTCTATTAAGCCATGCTTTTATAAACGATTTTGACTGTAAAAACTTAAATTTTACTTAGTGGAAATATTTCATCAACCTTTGGTGAATTCATTACTCTAACAATTTATCTAAAGGGTGTTTTCATAAACCACCATACTCTCTTGTAGATTGACCTTGAATAGTTTGAGAGCTGTCCATCTTTACGAATCCTAATTTATGATATAATTCTTCTAGCATAAAGTAGGATTCGTAAAGGTGAACAGTCAAAGATTGAATAACAATTAAATTTACATAATGTACACATTCATAAAACTTACGTTACCTAGTTCGAATAATAAACTGATTAATAATAGAAAAGAAAACACTTAAATAAGAAAATTTAAAAACAGAATAAAATGTGTGTGCGTGGGTTATTTGCATGGGTGCGTGTGTACGTGTACGTGTGTTTGCATGGGTGCGTGGGTCGTCAATTTCTGCTATAGATTAAATCTTCGGTTTCTGCATAACTTTGGGTCAGTAACCAACAAGTAACGATTTACATAAAATTTACCTGAATATTTTATCTATTATTTACAAAAAAGTTTGTACTTAAGTTAGTACATAGTGTTCTCATTGTTAACTTCGATAACAAATAAAAATTAATAATTATAAACAAAATCTATTTATTGCGACACAACACGTAGAGAAGGAACTTGTTTATAATATTGGTTTCCCGCTATACCATATTTCAGTACAGGCAGCTCTGTAACTATGTCTTTTACTAAGCTGCTAGCCGGAATCCCTCCCATTTTCTCGGAGAAATGTTTTACGGGTACACGAGGCCCCGGGGACCCACGGCATTACTGGGGAACTGAGACCCCGTTACAGAGTGTTGAATTTTGTAGTGCAACTCATCTGGTTTTTGGGGGCTATAGAACAATTGTTTTTTAATGATATAAATGCTTGGAAGATAAAAATGCTTGGGATTAAACTGCCGTTTCATACAGACTATTCTAATATGAATGACTTAGAACAGGAATATTGTTAATGTTAAATTATATTGCATTGTGAAGCTTCACAGACAAATGAAGATTGTAATTTAAGTACCGAACCAATGGATACATTTAAAAGAGCATAGCCTGTGAGTTTCTTGCCAGTTTTTCTTACAGAGCGGTGGCTCGGAACTGGCACTTAGATTCACTTACACTTAATTATTTTTTGTTTAAATTGTTTTGTTGCATATAAGTAAATCTAAGCTTCATGATTTCAGTGTAATAATATTTCGATTGTTTTTTATATTTATATTTATTTTTGACGTTTTCAAGAACTACGTAATAGTTTATGAATAAATAATTTTTAATTTTGATTTTTGAATGTCTAAATAATTTTAGTAGTAGTCTAGATGACTCGATGAATTTTGTACCAGAAAGTTTATATATTCTGAACGCTTTTAACATTGACAACCAAGTGCATGTAATGTAAAACAGTAAAAAATCCCTGAACGTCTAAAAATCTTTAGTGCTACTTTATTGGTCTTGGCATCTGGGAACCCTTTCAATATCTTCAAATATTCACTGTGTGTGTTTCATATTTTTATACTTGATTTATAATTTAAAAGAGCAGAGCCTGTGAGTTTCATATCAGTTACTCTCACAGAGCGGGGGCTCGGAACTGGCACTTAGATTCACTTACACCAAATTTTTATTTATTTGCATTTAAGTGAATCAAAGCTTCGTGATTTCAGTGTAGTAATATTTAGTTTTTTAATTAATATTTTGTTTTGACGTTATGACGTTAATGAAATAAAGAACTTTTTACTTTTACTTTGAGATCAAAATTGCCTAAATCGGTGCAGCCATTAGCATCAAGCTTTAGCGAGACTTGCGGAAACGATAGACGTAACACCACCACGAACCACGTAGAATAATTTTCCATTTAATTTCAATTCTTTTTTTAATGTAATCCATAAGAGAACAGTGTCATTAATAGCGCTGGAACATTATGGTAAAAATGAATTTAAGATCAATAAACCATACGTCCGTCTACAAAGAATTGTAAGTACGAAGTATCTTGAAGTACCAGTTTGTAATAATTACTACGGACGTAGGTGTAGTAATTTTATAGTTCCTACAGTATATAATGGTTTACCATGTGATTTGGAAAGCAAAAGTATTACTAAAAAGATATTTAAAAGTAAGCTTAAAAAGTACTTATTGCATTTATTTTGTATAAACCTATTTAGTAAGTAATATCTTAAATAAAAACCATTTAGGTCACTGTGTATAGTAATTTTTTTTATTTTTTATTTAATTAGATCGATAAGTTGTAAAATTTGAAAAAGTAAATTATCTTAGGTTATGTAACATTTTTATTAAGGGAGTTACATCTGCCAACAAACTGTTGTACAGTTTGGTAGACGTAGAATACTATGTAATCATTGCTAAGAAAACTAAATAAATACTTTTTCTTTTTCATTTCATTTTTCATTCGCGTCCGAAAAACGCCACCCAACGCGAGCGCGCGAATCACGAGGCGAAGCACGAGGCGAATAGCGAGCGGACTGTTTATATATGCGTGTTCGTTATTCGTCTCGCCATTTGCCTCGCGATTCGCACGATTGTGTAAATGCGGTATTAAGTCTAGGACAGCTGGGATAATTAAAGGATGATGATGATGGTATGACTGACCTTTCTCTTGGCGCGGACGACCTGCATCTGATGATGGGTGCACTCGCCGATGGCCCGTCCCCGCAGCGCCGCGCTCATTCTCACATAGGCCCACACCATCACAGACATTGGCACCACGTACGTCACAGCCAGGAACACTATGTTGTAGCTGAAAACACAACTTAGTCAGGAAGGTTTCTTATACGTGTACTGATATCTTTTAGTAGGTAGTATTCAATAGGAAAGTACAATGAGACATTTACTTGACAGCAAGTACTAAACTGTATTTCTAACTGCCCAAAGTTGTATCCCAATGTTGATCGTTTGGGTTGCATCTGTTATCTAACACTACCGTACTTCGGAAAGCACGTTACGATGTTGCACGTCTCGGCCAAAGATATATTCTATCAAAGATTATAGGGCAGATAAAATTCTTGGGATTAAGCTGTCGTTTCTTAAAGGCTATTCTAATATGATTGACTTAAAACATGAATATTGTTAATGTTGTATTCTATTGCATTGCTTAGCGTCACTTGCAAATAAAGATTGAAGTTAAGGACCTAACCAATTAATAATTTAAAAGAGCATAGCTTGCGAGTTTGTTGCCATTTCTTCTTACAGAGTGGTGGTGGCGCGGAACTGGCACTTAGATTCCTTAGACTTCAATATAAATAAATAAAATAATAAATATTTCAGACACACCAATTATTTAGTTCCAAGATAAGTATCATTAAGAACTTGTGTTATGGATACTAAATAACGGATAAACATACATCAATACTTTTTTTTTGTAAATACATAATTAATATACATAGAAAAACACCCATCATCATCATCATCTCAGCCATCTGACGTCCACTGCTGAACATAGGCCTCCCCAATAGATTTCCACATTGAGCGATCCTGAGTCGCCTGCATCCATCGGCTTCCCGCCGCCTTGACCAGATCATCGGTCCATCGCGTGGGAGGCCGTCCTCTACTACGTTTACCGGTTCGCGGTCGCCATTGCAGAACCTTGACGCCCCATCGGTCGTCGGTTCTTCGAGCTATGTGCCCCGCCCATTGCCACTTCAGCCTGCAAACTCGCCTCGCTATGTCGGTCACTCCAGTCCTCCTACGGATTTCCTCATTTCTGATTCGATCACGTAGGGACACTCCGAGCATAGCTCTCTCCATTGCACGCTGAGCGACTTTGAGCTTTCTAATGAGGCCCATAGTCAGGCACCAAGTCTCAGTACCGTACGTCATCACTGGCAACACACACTGGTTAAAGACTTTTGTCTTAAGAGACTGAGGTATTTTTGACGAGAAGATATAGCGCAGTTTCCCGAACGCAGCCCAACCGAGCTGGATTCGACGATTGACCTCTTTCTCGAAGTTGGACCTACCCATTTGGACTTTTTGTCCCAGGTATACATATTCGTCGACAACTTCGAGAGCCGAGCCTCCAATAATTATTGGGGTAGGCTTAACATGGACATTCGACATAATTTTCGTCTTGTCCATGTTCATTTTGAGACCTACCCTTTGGGAAGCTCTGTCGAGGTCTTCGAGCATTGTGCCCAGATCCACAAGCGACTCCGCTATGACCACTATATCGTCGGCAAATCGAAGGTGAGACATATACTCGCCATTTATGTTGATGCCGTAGTTTCCCCAGTCCAGCATTTTGAAAACATCCTCCAGGGCAGCAGTGAACAGTTTCGGAGATATGACATCTCCCTGTCTCACGCCCTTCCGCAGGAGGATAGGATTCGTGTGCTGGTCTAGTACGCGTACGGACATGGTGGCGTTTTTGTATAAACTTCTCAACACTTCAATATACCGATGGTCAATGCGGCATCGCTGCAGGGACTGAAACACTGCCCAAGTCTCGATCGAATCGAAGGCCTTTTCATAGTCCACAAACGCTAAGCAAAGTGGCTGGTTATACTCCTCGGTCTTCTGTATAACCTGCCGCAGCGTATGTATGTGGTCCATGGTTGAAAAGCCTTTTCGGAAACCGGCTTGTTCGGGAGGCTGGAAGTCGTCAAACCTATGACCGAGACGGTTCGTGATAACCCGTGAAAACAACTTATAGACGTGGCTCAGTAGCGTGATTGGCCTATAATTCTTCAAAAGAGATTTGTCACCTTTTTTGAAGAAAAGTACAACCACGCCACTGGCCCACGCCTGTGGCGTACGTCCCTCGAGGATGACGGTGTTAAAGAGCCTCTGAAGTACCTTTAGTACCGGTGTACCACCCGCTCTCAGAAGCTCTGCTGTCATCCCGTCTTCACCCGGTGCCTTGTTGTTCTTCAGCTGTTTCAGGGCCATCCTAATCTCGTATAGGCTGACGTCCGGAATGTCTTCGGTGTAGTGCCTGGTTAGTTTGGCTCTAGGATCTTTAGCCAAACAAGTAGCGGGATCCTGCGTACTAGTATATAACTGCCCATAAAACCCTTCGATTTCCCTCATGATCTCAGGTTTCGACGTGACTAGATTGCCCTTGTTGGTCTTCAGCTGCGTTAACTGACTCTGGCCAATAGACAGATCTCGTGCGAACACTTTCGAACCCTTGTTCCTCTCTATTGCATTTTCAATACACGTAGTACTGAATCTGCGAATATCAAGTCGCAAGGATTTCGTGATCTGTCTATTGATACGCCGGTAAGAGAATGCATCTGCTGAAGACTGCAATCGCATATGTCGTCGTGCTTCCATGAGATCAAGAGTCTCAGTCGATAATTTTTGGGTTTTATTTCGGGGTCTGGTCTTGTAAAATTTGGACCCCACCGCGTGGACAGTCTCAACTAGCCCGCTACTTAAGTCGTCGACGGACACGCAGTCCTCTAGACCTGCGAAGCGATTTTGAAGCTCGATCTGAAAGTACTCGGGGTTTTGAATATGGGCAACTGAGGGTCGGAGCGTAGACTTCATCAGGCGGGACCTTTCAAGCTTGACATTTATATTCAATGTGCCTCTTACAATTCGGTGATCGCTGCCGGTTTTCACCCTAGCGATTACAGAGACATCATTGAATATTTGCCGCTTAGTGGTCATGATAAAGTCTATCTCATTCCTCGTGAAACCATCAGGGCTCATCCAGGTCCATTTTCTCTGCGGAGGTTTCTTGAAGAAGGAGTTCATCATAAAAAGTCCCTCCTTCTCCATGAAATCCGCTAGCCGCTGGCCCCTTTGGTTCCTTCGCCCTACTCCAAATTGCCCCACTTTCTGCTCGTCACCACTTCGCTGGCCTAGCCTTGCGTTGAAATCCCCCATAACAACCGTGTAGTGAGTTGGTGAAGTATGTATGGCGGCAGAAATGTCGTCATACAATAACTCTACGTCCTCATCAGGGTGTGTCGAGGTCGGTGCGTAGACCTGAATTACCTTCAGCGAATACCGTTTGGTGATTCTGAGTATTAGGTACGCTACCCTAGTCGACACACTCTTTATAGACACGATGTTGTTACGGATGGACTTCCGGACTATAAAACCGACACCACCTTGGGACAGGTGGTCGCCCTCCCGGTGGTAGAGCAGATTGCCGGACTTGAGGATTACCGTATCCTCCCCCTGTCTTCGGACTTCAGATAACCCGATAATGTCCCAGTGCAACTGCTCTATTTCCTCTTCCAGCTCGTCAATCTTCTCATCAGTCCTCAGTGTGCGTGTGTTGTAGGTTGCCAGGTGCAGAAGTCGTTTAGGATGGTAGCCGGATCTCTGCCGGTGATTCTTTGCACCCCCTGCCCCGCCGTTACCAAGACCGCTACCGTAATCTGGAATAGCGGGGCCGCCGGGGACTGGGGGCCGTTTGTGTGTATGTGCCATTCTATTAGGGGTATTTGCCCGTAATCACCACGCTGGGCAGGCGGGTTGGTGATCGCAAAATTGTTGCGCATCGCAATTGTTGCGCAATCGCAAAAAGTTGGTGATCGTTGGTGAGAAAAACACCCAGTCCAGAACAAATATTCATATTTATACACACAAATATTTGTCCTGTGTGGGATTCGAACCCACAACCTCAGGAGTGGAATGCGGGTATACTCGCCACCACGCCATATCGGTCGTCAATCGTCAAATTGTTGGGTTTTATTGATTTAAGTGAGCATTTAAGTTGCATCTAAGCTTCGTGATTTTAGTTTAATCATATTTCGACTGTTTTTTGTATTTAATTTTGACGTTTTCAAATATTATGTAATAGTTTATAAAATAAAATATTTTTAAATTTGATATTGAGCTAAAACCTTATAATCATTGCATCTCTCAGTGTCTTTTACCGGAACTACTACGGCGAGTGTTCTGAGGAGCTTTTCGATTTCATCCCGCCCTCTCCTTTCCTCTCCCGAACAACACGTGCTGGTCTTCGAAACCATCCTCATACTGAGCAGAATATCAGCACTCGAACCAAGAAATTTGGGAGGTCGTTTCTGAGCAAGTCCACTAAGCTCTGGAATTCGCTGCCGGCTCATGTGTCTCACACTCACTAACATTAAAGTCATTTACACGATATTTCATTTCAGCAGTATAGTGTTTAATTACGTTAAGAGCACTTCTGTAAAGTTGCCCGTATTGAAAATTCCATTTGAACTTCGCTTTGAAATAATCGCATGTTACACGATATCATACGCCCTGCGTACGGAAGCCTTATGTAATGCCGACTCGCTATTGACCAGCTAAATTTCTCTTGAAAAATAAAATTACTGTTTAGAACAGAACAATGTTTAATTCGTTTTTAACAAATGAATGTGTAGGGATCCTATCTAGACCTGAGAAGCTTGGGCTCCAGTGGCTTAGGCCAACCTCACCTGCAAGACTCCATAAGTCTCGGTAGGATTCCTATACACCCCCCCGACTGGTCTCCACTTTGTCGTGGTGAGGGGGCTGAGTTCCTCCAGGTAGGGCGGGGGCCGGGAAGAGGTTGGCGACTCTGAGTGCCCTTAGTACTAACTACCGGGAGGGAAACCACGAGAGACCTGCGTAGGGCGCAGCAGGTGGGAGTGGTGGTGTGAAGGTAGGAGAGCGTGCAAAAGCTACAATGGCTCCTGCTTCTGTCTCAACAAGCGGCGTGATTTTTAGTGGGTATTACTGTTTGTAGTCGCGTCTGCCGGTGGTGAATACCTCATCCCTTTTCGATTCCCCTTTTGGCCGGAGGGCACTGCGTAAATACATTTTGTTACCAATACACCTATACATAAAGAACAGTATAAGTAATCTCTTTTGCAGACATACGTCAACAAAAAAATCACGAGTGGATCCATGGACACTCCAAATGTTTGTTTAGGTAATGGATGTGTTGTCTGCATATACAAAAGATTAACTCTCGTTCTATATACGTTACCGGCCAAACCCGGTTTTAGGACAAACTAGTATAGCCTAGTCCTAACTAATTTATATGGGCTGCATAAAATGTTTTTTAATGGTAAGAAAAAAAATTACCTCAACCTAACCCAGATCTTAGTTTGTCCTAAAATCGGGTTTGGTGGGTAACATACATAAAATGACATTGACACGCCACTTAATCGATCTGATGATAAGATGTACTTCATTCAATTTAATTATGGAAATAAATAAATATATTTTATTCTATGGAAACTGTCCATCATATCCTAGCATTATTCTGGTAGCCCTTACTTAAGCTTTGGGCCCAGGGCCTGCTTACTGTTTTAACTAGATTTGGCTGGATTTCACTTATTCTATGGAGCGACTGCCGTCTCCGCAGCTCAGAGGAACATATCATTCTATGGTCGATTCTATTTGACGACCGATATGGCGTTGAGGTCAGTATACCTGCACTTCACTCCAGAGGTTGTAGGTTCGATTCCCACACAGGACAAATCTTTGTGTGCATGAACATGAATATTTGTTCTGGTCTGGGTGTTTTCCTATGTATATTAAGTATGTATTTACAAAAAAAAAGTATTTAAGTATGTTTATCCGTTGTTTAGTATCCATAACACAAGTTCTTAATGATACTTATCTTGGAACTGAATAATTGGTGTAATTGTCTGAAAATATTTATTTATTTATTTTATTTATGGTTAAACCAGAAAGATTAACTCATTCAGTCACTACATAGTATAACAACCCAAAGTCGCTTTCCGCTCTTTATCGGACATTATATATGCTTAAATCTTTAAAAGTATGCAATGGATTTTGATGCAAACTGCTTTAATAGATAGAGTGATTCAAGAGAAGGCCACACGGTCGAAATCGCGGGCGTTGGCTAGTCTATATATTATTAGATATATAAGAAAAATTGACAAGCCACTACATACACCTGATAATAAGTGGCATTTCGTCTAGTCAACTGCGGAACAGGTTGCTAGCTGATATTCGTCATGTCTCTAAGACAAGGTTGCACAGGCACTAAAAGCCGAAATGGTATGAATTTCTGTGACTTGCATTTGAAGGCATAGTATTTGAGGTGTGCGGAATTTAGCGCTAAGTTATTAGTAAAAAGTGAATTATTAATAGTGCTACATTTAGAATTCCTGTCTGTTCCATACAATTGTAGCTGTTTTAGTATAGTCAAATTAGTAAATAGTATGATTCAAATCGGAAGTGAACCTTTGCGGCAGTAATTAAACCTGATATTGTGAATTTTTGAATTATTATATCAGACGAAATTTAGTGAAACAATGACTTTAAACATTACCACAAAATTTGCAATATTTTTATCGTGTAACAGACAAAACACAAACCTTTTATAAAAATTATTTATAAAAAAATATATATACAGTGGACCCCCGATAAACCGGCCCCTGTCTAATCCGCCGCCCCCTGTAATCCGACGTGCTTATCACTGCTGAATGTAGGAACACAAACATTGTTTTTGAAAATCTTTACAAATAAAGCTGATGCATGATTAAACAGATTGCAACTTGTACGCGCCACTTCATGATAATCTTTTAGTTTGGAGTTGTAATTTGTCGAATGGCAAGGTACACTTTAAGCGCGCAATTTTTTCTTAAATTAATTCCCGCGCTACTATAATTAACCGAAAAATCGAGAAACTATTCAACACGACACGTGTTTCGCCCTTACACAGGGCATCTTCAGGTAAGATAGGAGCCTCAGAACAACGATGTCTTCACGACCAACGCTGAAACGTTTCAGCCGTAGCCCACGCGATGGACCGATGATCTGGTCAAGGCGGCGGGAAGCCGATGGATGCAAGCGACTAAGGATCTCTCAATGTAGAAATCTATTGGGAAGGATCGTCATACAGCTGAGATGATGATGATGATGAAACATAAACGAGAAAATAAATATAGTTACGTTTATCTCTTATTTAGTATTCATAACACAAGTTCTTAATGATACTTATCTTGGAACTAAACAATTGGTGTAATTGTAAGGAATTATTTATATACCTATATATATTAAAACCAGTATTGACGATTTTCTCGTCCGTTCTCCTATGTTCAAGCTCCCTTCCGCAGTGAATGGGCGCGTTAGTTTATAAGTATGACATTCATAAGAGCACTATTGAGCCAAACTTGAATAAATGATTTTAGATAAATTTATTTTTGTTTAATGAGAGTGGATACGTGCTTACCTAAATGAATTTATTCTACGAGTGTTACCTATGTTGTGACTTTCAAGCTACAAAAAAAAGACCAAATTTTGTCTATGTATTCGGCCAAAGGACCTATGACAGTGTTTTTCATGACACCCAATTAACGTAAAAAACCTCGTATATGCGAAATTGTATTTCACTCTTTCAAGCCCCGATACAAAGGGCGAATATCAAAAACTATATTCTCTGTCATATTTTACCTGAAATTGAGATGTGGCGTACCAATTTACTACGTCAAGTTACGGTCTAAAAAGGTTGCACTATTTATTGTTTCCTATTTTTCCAAGATTAATAAAAAGACGTCTGGCACTCGAAGACTGCCGCGGTAAAGCTATTGCATAGCATTTTTTATCAACTTATTCAATTATTTTTATGTACATTTATATAGATATAATATCATATATAATATATATACTTTCTCTGCGCGCATTAATGTTTACTACCTATACCAAAAAAAATATACATGTGCAGTAACTCCGATACAACCAATGCCACCTAAAGGCGGGTTGCTGATCTAAAGAGACAAGCGTGATATTTCAAAAAGTCATTAAAAGTTCTGCTATTTATCGATAGATGGAAAAACTAAAAAGTATCACCGCTGTGCCGGTCGGAGTTAGGTTTTTTTTTCGTTACGGAATTTTTGGACTCAATGCCCGCGATAGAATAATTTATTGATTCAGGCGTTACTTTGCGGAAATCCATTGTAAGCAAGTGATGGATTAAAAATATCTTTGTAACAATTCCCGCGCTACTATAATTTCCCGAAAAATCGAGAAACTATCACGACCAACGCTGAAACGAGAGTGAAGACATCGTTGTTCTGAGGCTCCTATCTTACCTGAAAATGCCCTGTGTAAGGGCAAAACACGTGTCGTGTTGAATAGTTTCTCGATTTTTCGGGAAATTATAGTAGCGCGGGAATTGTTGCAAAGATATTTTTAATCCATCACTTGCCCGCAATAGAAGCTATGCATTAGCTTAAAAATGCAATGAAGTGCAGGTATACTGACCTCCATGCCATATCAGTAGTCTTATTTATTTGATAAAGCCTAAAAGTTATTACTTTGCGTGGTCAGTTACAGTGAAATTCCTCCCACAAAATGCGAGCGGTCAATGATGGAAACGTGTTGAATTTCCCATCCTCTTACGACCCGCCTAAATGACCCGAAACAATAAAACGTAGATTATATATGAGCAGGGCTCCTACCAAGATTTGCCAAGATCGACCAAGGGAAGAAGGAGCCCAAGCCAAGCTCACTTTTTTTTTGTTTAACATCGGTAACAAAATGGATTTACGCACTGCCTTCCGGCCAAAGGGGGGTCGAACGGGGTGACTCACCACCGGCAGACGCGACTGCCAGCAGTGATTCCCACTAAAAATCTTCCGATGACGCCCACCGCTGTTGAAAAAGGGGCATGGGGGCAATGCCTGGGTTTGGAGCTTCTGGCACCCCGCCCGCGGCCAGCATCCCCCGGATCAGAACCTAGGTCCCCTAGTCAGAAAAGCGCAGTGTGTCGCGCCCCTCCCGCGTGTGAAGCCGACTTCTCGGAGGGTCTATGGTTAGACAGCAGGGGGCCCCCTGCCCCCGCTGGGTGAGACCCTCCTGGCGCGTCACCTGCAAGTGGGGGAAGCCAACTCAACGTACAACGGACGAGGCTCTGGCGAATATTACAGTTCCTGGTAAACGGCAAAGGGCTCGCCACCTATTACGTGGGACCAGCAATATAATTGTCGAAGTGCGGGCGTACAATATGCCTCTGCCTACGCCTTCGGAAAAGAGGCTATATATATATAACAAATAATAATAAAAAATATTTTCTGACACATACCCTTTTATTTAGTTCCAAGATAAACAATATATATATATGCAGTGAACTTAACACGTTGTACTACATCGGTCCCAGACAGAATAGAAAATCGATGTATCGTTCATGTGCCGTTCAAAGGCTTAAGAAGTCTGTTACAATTATAAATTACTAAGTAATTCAAAACAATAATTACTTGTTTCTACAATCGGCTACGTCAAGGAAAATTTGTATTCCATGGTTCGTTTGAGGGCATTGTTGTACAATGGTTTCATAAACATCTAAATAATTCTCTTTTTGGAAGAATTTGAATTATTTTAATTCCGATTTATTTACAGTCTATTTCAGCTGAATTATTTGGCTTGGTTTATTTTTATTTATTGTATTTCAAACTAGCTCCCGCTCACTGATTCGGCAGCGTGACTTAAATTGGCGTCTCACAGTAATTTCCGGAATAAAATGTCTGCTCACCAGTGAGCAGACCCTCTGACTGGTTCAACCAGATTCGACAAAATTTTAGTTATTACGTGGACCGACTGCCGTCTGACCTCCGCAACCCAGAGGGATACATCATTCTATGGTTAAACCAATACTCAGCCAATATTCTAAAGCTTACCAATAATCAGTTTTGGATGTAGGATAGCTTCCATCAGGCCATTTGATATAGCAAACCTCTCGCTCTCCGTTGATGTACCTGCAAACAATACCAAAACGTGATAAATATAAAACCGACATAATAATATGGACATAATTTGTAAATAAGTTACTCAAAAATCAATACAATTAAATCTTGTGACTGCAGAACACAATTGTTTTAATATTATGTATTTTAATTGTAACTGGCGGGAGAAAATAAAACCAATCTTGACTTGATTTTCTTGCCCGTTCTTTTACGATCAAGCTCCCGCCCGCAGTGAATGGGCGCGTTAGTTTACAAGTATGACATTCATAAGAGCTCTATTGAGCCAAACTTGAATAAATGAATTTTGATTTTTTGATAATATTATTGTTTTTTTTTCCCCTTTTATATATAGTATATAGTCTAAGTAAGAACTATTTAGACTAAATATTTAATATTACTTTGTGAATAACGTTGTTGGTTACATAATAAGCAAGTGTATAACTAAGCTATTATGTAATTGTTTGTTGTTTCGAATAAGTAAAAATAAATATTTTGACCTCAACTATTATAAAAACAAATATAATATTGAGGTGCTGTTTGTTGGAAAAATTTAATCAAAACTCTATATTATATTATATGAAAAAGTAATAAACATTTATATGGTATAGGGATCCTACCAAAACCTAAGGAGCCCAAGCCAACCTCACCTGCAAGTGGTGCACCTGCTCATCAACGAACGAGGCCTTGGCGAACATAACAGTGAGACCAACTATATAATTGACGAAGTGTGGGCGTATCATATGCCTCTGCGTACCCCTTTGGGGAAACAGGCGGGAATTTATGTATGTTTGTTTGTATATGTAATAAACTTATATGGCAGTGATAGCCTAGTAGCGAGCCTAAACAGCAATGCAGTGGGTCTCGGATGGAACTCCTGGCCGATAAGGTTCCTGGTGCGCGATATGACATATTAACATACGCACCTTTGATATTTTGAAGTGATGGTTACGTCAAATTGTTAGTCTCGGCTGTCATGAACATTTATGACAGTCGTTACTAGGAAACCAGTGCCTTCTGACATCCTGACTGTTGGTATAACCATATAATGATGTGTCCTTCTGTATTGCGGTGGCCAGCTGGCAGTTATTCCGTGTAATTACCGTAATTCAAACCCTGGGCCCTAATCGTAAATCTAGGCCGCCACCGGCATAATGCTAGAATGCTGATTAAGTAAATATCTCGCTCTCCGTTAATATACCTAGAGAAAACACGAAAACATAATCAAATTGACCCCGACTCTAGAAGTCAGCGCCCGGGGAAATAAAAAGAAGATTTACAAATAAATTCCTACCAATTCAAAACTTTTCTTGAGCCTTTAAATGGAATCTCGCAAATATTTTCTTGTCTGCTATCATCCACTGGGACGTAGTGATCAATCGCACAATTTGATTTATATTTATTTATTCCCAGATCCGTGGCGTGGCCAGCGAATAGTGTCCGGATTAGTGAAAAGCTTGCTTAATAACCATGGCGCAATTATTTATATTGTCCAGTTACAAAGACGTGGCGTGCGGAAAGTTGTCTGGTAACGCCTGCCTGTGATAATCACAGCGCACTTTTTCACATCGGTCCTTAACATATTAGAGAAAAGGCTTGCTATTCATAACCATGGCGCCATTATTAACATTGCCCAGAGACGAGTAGAAGACAAACGGAAAATTATCTGGTAACGCATGTCATAATTTCAATGCACTTTTTTCACATCGATCGTTAATAGATGAGAGAAAAAGCTTGCTATTCATAACCATGGATCTATTTTTTACATTGTACAGTGACGAAGGCGAGACAAATAGAAATTTATCTGATGACGCCTGCCTGTGATAATTGCAGTGCACTTTTCTACATTGTTTAAGTGAATTTATAGCTTGCATTAAACTAATACAGCGCCAAATTTTGACATCACTCACAGACAAAGCGAATGGCACATTAACTGGCAACGTCTGCCTTTCTTTTAATAACCAAAGCGCCTTTTTTACCTTTACAAGTGACAAGGCGAACGTAAGATGTACTAGTTACACTAGATGTACTAGTTACACTAGATGTACTAGTTACACTAGATACACTTGTTACACTAGATGTACTAGTTACACTCGATGTACTAGTTACACTAGATGTACTAGTTATACAAGATGTACTAGTTACACTAGATGTACTAATTACACAATATGTACTAGTTACACTACTGCTTAAAAATCACAGCGCCAATATTAACAACGACGAGTGACGAGGTGATAATTTAAAATACATTACTACATTGCTTCATACATACAAATATACTATCACGCTTGTAGCCGAAAGGGCAGGCAGAGGCATATTAAACGCACAAATTTCGCCAGTTTTATAATTATCCCCACGTAATAGGTGATGAGCATATTGCCGCTTACCGGAAGCTTTTACGTTTGCCAGGGCTTCGTCCGTTGATCGGCAGGTGCACCACTTGCAGGTGTGCTTGGGCTCCTAAGATGATGATAGGATCCCTATACACCTATTCGTTGTTTCATTTGGTTATAAAGACATTTACATAAACTTATCCAACACATGATCCCTAGAAGGGCACTAAGATAATAGCAAATAGCATTTATATAGCACATTGACTGGTTACGGCTGTCTTTTCTATAAAATCAAAGCGCAATTTTTACATTCACGAGTGACAAGAAAAATTCATTCTAAATTTATTACTACAGATGTACACGGAAGGTACTTCATTCTGATTTCTTAGTAGCGTGCCGTAATTCGTTTGTTGTACTGGCAATCCGACTCGTAACTTTGTGTTATATCACTAGAAGGTATTCGCAAGCCGGAACAGTAAATATTAATTACTCGACACGAGACAAGGCCTTTCCAGGACATTTCCAGATTTCCTGGCATCTGGCAAAGCCAAGTTTCATACGTTTGGCGGATCTGGAGATAACTGTTTCGTATAATAATATATCTCTTAGCAATGTATTGCCACGAACTTTTCTCATGTACATTATAAGTATTTTTTTAACGATTATCTTGCCCTTTTTTATAGTCGGTAAAAAATGCTGTTTACACACTGCCTCCTGGCTAATGGAGGGACCGAGAGGGGAGTGTAGGGCTCACTGCGGCAGACGTGACCACCGCAGTCCTACCTACTAAAAAACTTCCGAGGACGCCCACTGCTGTTGAAAAAGGGGCGGGGGGCCAGTGCCAGGGGTTATAGCTTCTGAAACCCCGCCCGCGGCCAACGTCCCTCGGATCAGAACCGGGAGGACCTCCTCAGAAGAGCGCAGTGTGTCGCACCCCCCTACCTCCTTGTGCGAACGATTTTCTTGCCCAATTTATCTCTGCTCAAGCTTCTGTCCGCATTGACTGGGAGCGCTATCTTTTGAGTCTTAACTTAAATGATAGCGCTGGGTCTTAACCTATAAAAGCATTTTTGAGCCAAACTTGAAAAATCTAAATCTTTTTTGCATCAAGTAAACAAGAAGGTACCTCAGTAATACAATGAATATTGATGACCCGAACTTTAATATTAAGGAACTTAACATATCACAAAACTACGAACCTATTTATTCTGTAAACTAATATACCCTAACTAATACACAAATATGAAAACAACAAATAATAATATTTATACAATATTATTATATATAACATTATCTTATAATTTATATAGTACATCACTATAGGGCTTTTAATGAAGTTTGTCGTCAAAATATTCGTGAAGTGTATAATAACTTTTATAGCACGAAGTAAGCATGGAAATATCGTCGGCGAATAATACACATGGTTCTGTCATTATTTTAGGCAGTTCATTGATATATTAGGTCGGGGAAAAAGTCTTTTCGCATAACGTAGGTATAAACTTATTATAAATTTTTTTTGACTGTACTATTTGTGTCTGGCTGGTTTTGGTAACATTAAAAAGGTTCCATTATAAAGAAAAGAAAAAAATAAAAAAAAGTTGTTTCCCGCTATTTTTCATTTGTTTTTCTCTCCGTAAAAATGAGTGAATCTAATGAAGAAATTCGATATATTTTAAAATTTTATTATAAAAAAGGCAAAAATGCAACTCAAGCAGTGAAAAAAATTTGTGATGTTTTGGACCTGATGCAGTGTCAGTAAGAGTAGCACAAATTTGGTTCAAACGTTTTCAGTCCGGAAATTTTGATATTAAAGATGCACCTCGCTCTGGTCGCCCTGTTACGAATAAAATGGACGCCATTTTTGAAAGAGTGGAGCAAGATCGGCATATTAGTAGTTACGATGTAGCTGAAGAACTGGGAATTGACCACAAAACAGTTTTGACCCATTTGAAGAAAGCTGGTTATACAAAAAAGCTCGATATTTGGGTGCCACACGAGCTCACTCAAAGAAACTTAATGAACCGTGTACTCATTTGCGATTCATTATTGAGACGTAATGAAACCGAGTCGTTTTTGAAGAGATTGATAACTGGCGATGAAAAGTGGATCACGTACGACAAGAACGTGCGAAAAAGGTCGTGGTCGAAAGTTGGCCAGGCTTCACAGACTGTGGCCAAACCTGGCCTAACACGAAATAAGGTGAAGCTGTGTGTATGGTGGGATTGGAAGGGCATTGTTTATTATGAGCTTTTACCGCCCGGCAAAACCATCGATTCTGATCTTTACTGCCAGCAACTGATGAGATTAAAGGAAGCAGTCGAGAGAAAACGGCCGGAATTGATCAACAGGAAGGGTGTGGTCTTTTATCACGATAACGCTAGACCACACACATCTTTAGCCACTCAGCAAAAATTAAGAGAGTTCGACTGGGAGGTCCTAGTGCATCCACCATATAGCCCTGACCTTGCGCCTTCAGATTTTCACCTGTTTCGGTCTCTGCAGAATTCTTTAGGTTCTGTAAGGTTGACCTCAAGAGAGGACTGCCAAAACTATTTGTCCCGTTTTTTTGATCAGAAGTCCCAAAGTTTCTACAGTAACGGGATAATGTCTCTGCCCACAAAATGGCAGAAAGTTATTCAACAAAACGGTACATATATATTGTAAATAAATGTAAATAAACTTTGAAAAAAATGTCTTGACTTTTCATACAAAAATACGAAAAGACTTTTTCCCCAACCTATTATATCAAGAAAAGAAGGCAATCAGTAATAAAAAAAATCGTTTTAGTTCTGGTCAAGTCCTTTCCCAACCCCTTGGTGGTACCTTGTCTCAGCCGCCCTACCGGAAGGTTTTCAGACCTGTCCGGGGGGTAGAACAAAGGCCTCCCTCAAAAACGCCATTCATACTGGATCTCTGCAAAATCATCCGCTACCAACCACCAGATACCTTTTTTTTTTGATTTACGTCGGTTACAAAATGCATTTACGCACTGTCTCCCGGCCAAAGGGGAACGAGAGAGGTGTGTGGGACTCACCACCGGCAGACACGACCGCCAGCAGTAATACCCACTAAAAATCTTCCGACGACGCCCGCCGCTTGTTGGGAAAGAGACGGGGGGCCAGTACCTGGGTTGCAGCTACGACACCCCGCCCGCGGCCAACGTCCCCCGGACCAAAACTGGGAGGACCTCCTCAGAGAGACGCGGTGGACGCGCCCCTCCTACCTCCTTGTGCGACCATAGCGTGTGTGGCCGACTTCTCAGAGGGTCCATGGTTGTACAGCAGGGGCCCCCTGCCCCCGCTGCCTAAGACCCTCCTGGCGCTGCTTGACGGGCCCTCCTGGCCCGCCCGCTGCGCCTTTCACAGGTCCCTCTTAGTGACCACGACAAGGTGGAGACCAGTCGGGGGGGAACCACCAGACACCTGTCTCAAGTCGCCGTTACACCATTCTGCAGGCCACACATACACACACAAACGCGCTTTCCACTTCAAAACGTATCAGCTCCAACGTTTATCCGCTGTGGATCCGGTGGAGCGGAAGGGTATGTCAGATTTATACTGACTAAAAACCACCAAGTTCCTTCTTGAGCTTGTTGGGTTCCTGAGCGGCGGTAACCCTTCCTGAACTCCATCAGTTCTGGAGATATTACTTGTGAACCCCTTTCACTTCAGCGTTGTTACCAAAATAATTTAAATTTTGCAGAACTCAAGCCGTTTTCCGAACATCTGGTATTGATTGTCAATTGACCGCCATCAGCCCAGTAATTACCGCAGCTTCGAATTACTTTCCAATTAATTTGCTTTTGACTATTATTTTTTGTCCAGTTTGGTTTCTGGGTAAGGGACATTTTAATGTTGCTATCAAATAGCGATTTGACGACAGGTTCAATGTACAGACATATCGTTGACTCAACGACTAATATGGGTTCATGTTGTGCCACAGAAGAGAGTTGACAGTGGGCGTTACCCACGCACAATCACTACATAGTATAAAACAAAGTCGCTTTCTCTGTCCCTATGTCCCTTTGTATGCTTAAATCTTTAAAACTACGCAACGGATTTGATACGGTTTAATAGATAGAGTGATTTAAGAGGAAGGTTTATATGTATAATACATGGATAATATGTCGTAAATCAACTCACTTTTTTGCGCTTATATTGCAAACGCTGGCCAAACCCTACGAGATTAGTCAAAATAATGTACTACAAAATTGTACAACTTACAAAATTCTTCAAAAAAGTCCGCGATGGTATATGTCTATCTCTCAAGAATACCCCACAATAACCAATTTTATCTTTTACTTTTTACTAAAAATAATGGCTTATTAACGAAGCCATTTTAAGTATGTATAACATTAAATCTTATCTAAATAAACATGTTAGTAAGCTTGGACATTAGACATAGATTAAATTTGTCTATGACATCATGTAATTTCGAGCAGTACTTTACAAGATATCAAACGAATAAACTTACGCTAAATCTAAAAATTATGGTTGCGGCGGTGGTAGGTACTCGCGGCCTATATAGAGACATTCTGTAATTATGTAATATACGTAACTATTCATATTAGCATACCACCCGTGCGAAGCTGGGGCGGGTCGCTAGTATATTATAAGAGTAAAAACACGAGTAGAACATTCGTATAATGATAGTTGACTGATTTTTGGCGATTTGTCACTTGGTGGTAATACGTTACACCGCTTGACGTTAAATAGTCATGTAAATAATAATTCATCCTTGACTTATCGTAATAAATTCGGTAAGTAATTACATACGTATTGTAGTTTATTTTTATTTTGTTTTAACGTTTTCAAGTGCTATGTAATAGTTTATGAAATAAAGAACTTTTTACTTTAAATGCAGGTAATCAATCATTCTTCTGTGACGTTGCCATGTGCACCTTGTCACAGATATCTTTTGCTTGCCTCGTCAACATAAAAACGTGCAAATGAAACAAAAGCATGTATGCAAAAAATATATATAGTCAGGGCATGTGCTTCACAACTGATGTCGTCTGGAGGCGAATATTCCCGGACTTCGTTTCTGAGAACATGAATATGTGTAATTTCATAATTGTATAGAGTAATTTCAACTCAAGAATAAAGAGTTTTCTTTTAGAAAAGGGTTTTTATGACCAGAATGAATTTATTGATAATAGCACTGTGGGTTAAATGTTTAATATATTATTTTTATTTTTATTGTAAGTGACATTTGATTGTGAATTATTGTTAATTAATTAGAATAATCTTTCTTTCTTTTTTGGGCCACTTCAATAATTTGACATTTGTATTTGCATGTAATTGGTATAATAAAATTGTTCCACACAATGTATATTGTTCAGAATAAATGATTGAATTGAATTGAGTTGTGTTCTGGTCTGGGTAATTTTAAACATATAGTTAGTACACATTAACAAAAAAAAATGTAAATTGAATATTGTATATAATATTGTCATTTGATGATTTTTTATCTGAAGAGGGGTAGAACAGAATGCTTTTAGTAAGGTTTAGTCAATGATAAAAGTTCAATTATATTTTTTAGGCTTAAGAATAATACTGATTTACAAATTTAGTACAACACACTCTGACTCCATAAAACTAGAACTAGCGCGATCTTCACTTTTTTGCCTTCAGAACCCGAATCATACATCAGTAACTTGCATTTTTCTAATATTTTTCAGCCAGACATAGCTTATTGTTTAACGCCTTTTTTAATCCAATACAAATATGATATGCTCATTCAATTGTTGGAATCAATTTGGCAATTGCAATTGAATGCTTCGATTCGATGTTCGGGATTATGACTGTCCTATGTAAGTTTTAATATACACGTTGACCGATTTGATGGGGAGCACGTGACAAATATTTTCGATGAACACGGGTATTTGTCGCGGTCTTGGTGTGTATATTATGAGTTTGTTTCTGAGTATATATGGATCTTATCAAAATTTGAGGAGCCTATGCCAACCTAACCTGCAATTGGTGCATCTGCCGACTAAACGACGAGGCCCTGGCGAATATAATAATTTAAAGTCTTACAACTTTTCAGCTCCTATGCTGAGCCAATGCCCTTGACATTCAGTTTTATTTGCTGTGTTATTTTTTGTTTTGTTTTCGCGTTATGTATTTGTCTGTAAATTTATATTCTATTTTATGCAATTCCATATGGACGAAGGGCTACTAACCTCTCTCTATTTGCTACGTTTTACCAAAAACCCCTGTTCAAAAGTGAACTTTGTTCCAACTAAGCACATACATTATTTTTAACTTATTGTAGCATGGTTTCTGCCACCCCTGTGATTAGCGTGAGATTTAGTATATATTTGCTATATAATTAACATCATTATATATAGGTTTTTAGATCACAAAATGAAAATTAATAAAATATACTTTCATATCATTTAGATTCTTCATATTTTTACAAACAAATGGAAACTCAATAAATGTTTTAAAAACAATGAAAGAGATGAGTGATATCAATAAAAAGCAAAATGGATTCCTTGTTAAACGAAAGTCAAGGTTTGTCAGTTAATCTGTCTGTTGTGCTTTTCTCAAGATTAGTCAGTCTGTCGGTGACTGTAAAGAGGCTTTCCAAAGGTAACGAGATTGAGAAGATTTCAAATACATTTCACAATGTCTTTTGAAGGCATAACAAAACAACTAGGTACCTCAATCTTTATCAATCATGACCTATTTGTGAAATGTAACAATGAAATTGAAACCAATTAAGTTTGTATATACATACATACATTCATGCCTGTTTCCCAAAAAGAGGTAGGCAGAGGCATATTAAACAACACATTTCGCCAATTATAATCCTCCCACGTAATAGGTGGCGAGCCTATGGCTGCTTACCGGGAACTTTTATGTTCACGAGAGCCTATTGTCCGTTAATCGGCAGGTGCACAGCTTGCAGGTAAGGCTGGAGTCTGATCGAATCTCAATACATTCACCCAAGCATTAAGTTTCTAAGCCATTTATTTTATAAATTGATTTATTTCATTAACTTTTCGCAGTAAACTGATAATATAACAAATTATATCTTTGTCAATGAATGGCTGTGAAAGTAAAATTTATAAAGTTATTTTCGGTTCTGACAAAACCCCCGTAAATCAAGTCTTCAATAAATGTAATTAGAATATTCCTCAAATAGGTTAATAGTAAGGTACCTTGACCTGAAGGGTGTGACTTTATAATTCGGAGTTCCAATATTGGTACCTTTGATTTGAATGATTCAATTAAAATAACTAAAAGGATCAAATATCTAAAAAGGTTAGATATTTAATTAATATTTCCGAGGTGTAAAATTCATTGAACCGTTCATTTCAAAATTGTTCTGATACAATGTCAACGTAATAATACCGGATAGGTTTTTGGTGTTTTCATATTAAGTATTTTTATTGTAATTGGCGGGAGAAAAAACCAACCTTGACGATTTTCTTGCCCGTTCTTTTACGATCAAGCTCCCGCCCGCCGTGAATGGGCGCGTTGGTTTACAAGTATGACATACTATCTACATACATATAAGTCTTCATAAGAGCTCTTGAAAACTTGAAAAAACACTATATTGGTGTATGTGCAAATTGTAATTTATTTATTAGTATAAAATTAGTTGTAACTAGTATAAAAGAGACTGTGATCCACAGACAAACCAGTCAAACGGTTTTGTGGGATATGTTTTTATGTAACTTGTATTGTTTAAGGGAAATAAACGTTTTATCAATCAATCGAACTGACTTTTGATTAGATTTTTTGAATGATGTTATAATCTACAAGGAAATATATTGTGCATATCATTACAAGTTATTTTCTCTCAGACGATATTAAAATAATCTAAGAAAACTTTATATTAACTTTCGTTTTGAGAACAAACACTCTTTTTGTTCAGTTCTGTATCTTGAAACTTGATACACTTGTGTAAAAAACTAACCTAGATTAAAAATAATTGTATTATCCGTCTGCTTTCATTTCGAAAACAAACACTGTATTTAATTTGATTTGTTTAGTTCTGTCAAAAAAAATTAATCTTGTAACTTAAAACACTTGTATAGAAATCTAATCTAGATTAAAAATAATTGTAATATCCGTCTGAAGAGGTTTTGTTACTTAATAAGGAGGTACAAGAGCGAATTGGAGTCACGTTTAGAGGGTTCCGTACGAACTTACAGTTATCATGTTTGTGGGAATCTGACCCAAATTATTATTCATCAATTCAGCAATTTAAAGTCCACTGCTACAAGACATTTTCAAGTTTAAACGGGGGTAATTGCCCATACCATGCACTTGCCGAAGCGCTCGTAGCTCCGCAGTGCTCAGTGGTCGGAAACGATCACTAAAGTAAAGCAGAGTTTACAGAGGTCAGTCCTTGGATGGGTGACCGTTTGTGTGGCGTTTGATATCGAGCGCTTCCCGTTCGGAAGGTACGTTAGGCCGTTGGTCCCGGTTATCGCTAAAATGTGAATTCTTTTCTCTGGCTCTAGACTATCTGTATATCATATTTAATTTCAATAAGTTTATTAGTTTCGTTGTGATAGCGAGGCGGATAGAGTTTCTTTCTCATTTATAACATTTAGCATTAGTATGGATGTAGAAAATTAGTGTGATTATAGGAATATGAGATATGCCATAAATAAATATTTGCTGACACTTACGTACACCAATTATTTTGTTCCAAGATAAATATCATTAAGAATTTGTGTTATGAATACTAAATAAAGGATAAACATTCATAAATATTTTGTGTTTTTTTTTATTTTTATGTTTGCAAATAAAACACCCAGACCAGGACAAATAATCGTGTTTTAGTGCATATAAAGATTTATGCCGTATGGGAATCGAACCCACGAACTCACGTGCAGAGTTCGGGTATACTCGCGACCACGCTATACCGGTTGCGATTTATGTTTTGTTTTGTGTATAAGAACAGCCCTTATTCTAATAATACTAGCCTTTGCCCGCGAATTCTTACGCGTGGAATAGTGACTTCTGGCAGATTATTGATTTTAACCACATAGTTCCCTATCTCGCGAGATTTTTGAGAAGTTCTCGCCATCGCGATTTTCGGGATAAAAACTATTTTATGTCCTTTCTCGAGTTCCATACTATGTTTGTATCAAATTTCATACATATCGGTTCAGTAGTTTAGGCATGAAGAAAAGACAGAAAGACAGACAGACAAACAGAGTTACTTTCGCATTTATAATATTATAGTTTGGATATAAGAAACTGTTCTGAGCCTCTCTTGCTTAAATTATTCACGAAAAGACAATTTCTAGGATCAGGTGTTTGACTTGTCTACGAATAGCTGTTATTTATTATTCATTGAACCACTGCCAGTTATGCGTCAGAAATCGTGTAATAATTCAGTCAACATGTTGACCTCTGTCATTTTGAGTACAGAATTATAAATATAATTTTGGTAAGTCGTATCTCTGTAAGACCATTCGGCTGTGTAATTCTCTGCCGGCGCATGTGTTTTTCAACTCCTATACTTTTGGGTCTGAGAAGCGGTACGCCAACCGAAATTTTTACAGGACGCCATGAGTAGGTGCGCTTGAACCGTGATTAATCCAATGTATGGAGCTCTCTAACATTTCTGAACTGCATCGACTGCTCACCATGAGACATGAACTGGTCACATTAAAAAAATAGGCCGATTCTTAGGGCTGACGCATGCCGAAATCTAGTGATTTTACTTTCTTTTTCTTATATATCGCACCTTGGTAAGACAAAGGCATAATTGTCAAAAATTTAAAATTAGTTAGGTATGCAAAAGTGTTTTACAAATACATTTTCAACTGGTGGGACAAAGATACCATGTATAGTTTACTTCATGTAAAGGAGAATTACTTTAGAGTAATATTAACTATAAACAAGATCGCATTTATCGCAAAAAAAATCTTAAAATGGCTCTCCTGTAAAATTGCAAATACTGCAATGTCTGATACTGATATGTCCAAATGGTCACATTGACGAGTCACATTAAGAAAGGGATAGGGTGATCTTAATATGGCTTACGCGTTCCGAAATCTAGTAATGGTTTGATATTACTTACTTTTATATTTATGCCAGAGTGTTCACTATGACCAGTCACAGTAAAAACATACATAATGCCACTTCCACTTGCTAAGATCTTGGCACTCAGTTTTAGCTTCATTCAAACTCATTAACCTTCTCATACACGCCCGTCGGTTTAGGGTTCTTTTGACCTGCCCTTTCTCTAACTTTTTTCGAATTTGGTCATGGAAGGTCTTACGTGGTCTTCCCCTCCCAACACTTCCAATAGAAAGGGGACAAGGTAATCATCTCTAGGCTCCACCATGTCCTAAAATTATCCCGGTTGCCCCAGACTTATGATCAGGGCCCAGGGTCTGCTCACTGGTCTAAACAGGTTTGACTGAGCTGAACATTGAACGACTGCCATATGACCTCTACAACCCAAAGGAAACATCATAATATGGTTAAACCAGCTGTCAGATGTTAGAAGGCGCCATTGATGTTTATGACAGCCGGGACCAACGGCTTAACGCGCTTTCCAAAGCATGGAGCAAGCAATAATTACGCACAAAACTACGAAAAGCCATAGGTACGCCACCAGGGTTAGAACCCACGACCCTTGAATTTTAAGGCTATAGGTCTCGCCACAGGGTAATCGCCGCTCTTATCCTTTTAAAAAATATATAGAAATTAATAGATTTCAGTTATTTTTCTTATATGTCGCATGAAAAATTGTAATCTTCGTAAGGCATAAATTTATTAAAAGTTAATTTCTTACTTGTGTGTATTTTTACTTGTGGGTGTATAAGGATCCTACCAAGACTTGCGGAGCCCAAGCCATCCTCATCTGCAAGTGGTGCACCTGCCGATCAACGGACGAAACTCTGACGAATATAACAGTGCCTGGTAAGCGGCAATAAGCTCGCCACCTATTACGTAGGACCAACTATATAATCGGCGAAGTGTCGGCGTAGAATGTGCCTCGGCCTACCCCTTCGGGTAAACAGGCGTGTATGTATGTGTGTAATTGCTTACTTACTTTTTCTTATACGTGTCGGAGTACAGAAGGTTTGGCAGCGCTAGTAACGCGCTTGCGCACCATACCGTAAACAGGGCCGCGCGCGCCACTCGCCTACTCAGCCGATGTTGCAAGGGCTTCACGATCGCCACGTACCTGGACAAGAGGAAAAAACGTCTCTGTAATATTATATGCCACCGGTCCCAAGATACAATTGAAATTCTATTATACTCAGTACATAAAAAGACCTCTCTTTATGCTGTACAATAGATTATGTCTAGACTGAGCGTCATTATTTCTCAGAAAGATTACACAAAGCCGGTCTTCTTTTGGTACGTATAAACGCTTATGTCAACCGTATAGACACTTTGTTGAGCTAACTTTCTATTAACGCATTATTATGATAAAATAAACCACATTGACGTAGGTACTTTAGTTTCTAAATAAACTTTAATAGATAAAGTTAAAGACTAGTAGTTGTCTAATAAAGTTAATTAGCTAAAGCTAGTCTTTGCTAGAAAAATATTCGCTAAATATTTAATAGTTTTTAGAAAATTGCAGTATGGCGGCTGCGTAAGGAAAGCATTTCCTTTGTTAATATTTTTTTTTGAATTTAAAACAAAATACCGAAGCATATTTTTCATAAAACGCGCGGCATTACTTATCAAACACGTAGAACTATAGTTAAATAGCAACTATAGAAACAAAATTAACATCGAGAAAAAGGAATTATATAAAATTAAAATAGGCTTTAATTTATATTGATAAGGTGAGCAATGACTATAGTAAAAAGCATGTTTATAATTAGCTGTTTCAAGTAAAAAGTACTGCACAGCCGAAATAATATAATATACAACAGCAGTCATTAAAATACTAGGAGCGCATTTACTAGAGCACGCTCTTTTAGGATATTTTAACGATCTTTACAAGAGCATCTCAACGAAACCAAGACTACATAAATATTATTTTAGAAACATAATTTCAAGGAACGAAGTTACAATACACATATATTTTTAATAGCTTAAATTAAACTTTGGCTGTATAGAGATCCTACCAGATCATAAGATCCCAAGCCTCAACTGCAAGTGATGCATCTGCTGCCCAACGGGAGAGGCTCTGGCGAATATAAAAGGTCTCGGTAAGCGGCACTAGGCTCGCCACCATTGCAACGTTGGACCAACAATATAACTGGCGAAATGTGGGCGTGATATGTCTCTGCCTACCACTTTGGGGAAACAGGCGTAATAATTATTATATATGTATGCATATCATATTATATCGAATCATCATCATAATCATTTCAGCTATTTGAAGTCACTGCTGCACATAGGACTCCCCAATTGCTTTCCACGTAGATCGATCCTTTGCTGCCTGCATCCACCGGCTCCCCGCCGCCCTGACCAGATCATAGGTCCATCGCGTTGGGGGCCGCCCTCTACTACGTTTTCCGCATTGGATCTTCTTACTTCTTACTTAAGTAATAGGATTCAGAGGGTTGAAGTTAATGGAAAGCGATCTCAGGGATCTGTAGTAAAAATGGGGGTACCGCAGGGCTCGATTCTCGGCCCGTTTTTGTTTTTAATTTATATTAATGATTTGCCACATTTGGTAAAGGAAAATCACGAGATAGTATTGTTTGCTGATGATACATCATTATTATTTAAAATAAAGCGATATCAGAACCCAGACGATATAAACAATGCGATCTCAAAGGTGGTGCACTGGTTCGACGTTAACAATTTATTATTAAATGGGGCTAAAACGAAATGCATTAAATTCGTGACGCCTAACGTCAGACAAGTAAACACCACTATTAAAATAAAGGAAGATGAGTTGACCCTTGTGGATACCACCAAATTTTTGGGTGTTATATTAGATTCTAAGCTACAGTGGGGCCCACATATTGGTGAATTGTCGAATAGACTCAGCTCTGCAGCATACGCGGTAAAGAAAATTCGCCAATTAACAGACGTTGAAACAGCTAGGCTTGTTTATCATTGCTATTTTCATAGTGTTATGTCGTATGGTATTCTTCTGTGGGGTTGTGCCGCAGATATTCAAAATATTTTTGTACTGCAGAAGAGGGCCATACGAGCAATTTATAATCTACCATGTAGACATTCACTAAGGGATAAATTTAAAGAAATTGGTATTTTGACAGTGGCGGGTCAGTTTGTTTATGAAAACCCAGTATATGTACATAAAAATATTGATAAATTGAGTAAGAAAAGCGATATACATAACATAAACACAAGGAATAAGCATAAACTAGTTGTACCTGCCACTAGGCTCCAAAAAATTAACAAATCTTTTAAAGGTCAATGTGTGAGATTCTATAATAAAATCCCAAGCAATATACAGCAATTAAGCCTAAATAAATTTAAATTAACAATAAAACGCAAGCTGTCTTTAAAGGGATACTATTCTATCAAAGACTATATGGCTGATAAAAATTCTTGGGATTAAACTGCCGTTTCATACAGGCTATTCTAATATGAATTACTTAAAACATGAATATTGTTAATGTTATATTATGTTGCATTGTATAGCGTCACAGACAAATGAAGATTGTAACCAACCAATCGATAATTTAAAAGAGCATAGCCTGTGAGTTTCTTGCCAGTTCTTCTTACAGAGCGGTGGCTCGGAACTGGCACTTAGATTCACTTACACTTAAATATTTTTTGTTTTTTTAAATTGTTTGGTTGCAAGTGAATCTAAGCTTCGTGATTTTAGTATAATTATATTTTATTTGTTTTTGTTCTTTTTTATAATTTTGACGTTTTCAAGTACTATGTAATAGTTTATGAAATAAAAAGTATTTGATTTGATTAGATTTGATTTGTTTGCTGATTCGTGGTCGCCATTCAAGAACCTTAACGCCCCATCGGTCGTCGGTTCTTTGAGCTATGTGCCCCGCCCGCTGCCACTTCAGCTTGCAATCGCGCTTCGCTATGTCGGTCACTCTAGTTCTCCTAAGGATTTTTTCCTCATTTCTGATTCTTTCACGTAGGGATACTCCGAGCATATATATTTTATTTATTTATTTAACAATTTATGTACACACAAAACATATAAAGGAAACAAAAATTATACAACAATGTACAATGGAGCTGCTTATTCCAAAAGGAATCTCTTCCAGCAGTCCGAAATAAGGAAAAAACATTCAATAGTAGACGACATGTGTAAAAAAACAATTGAAATAAAAGGAACAAAAATAAACAATATGTATGCTACCACTTAAATTAACCTACCACGTATGATAACATAGTATCGTACTTAATGCTTTATATAATTTAATGATTACTAACTCAATGACTTGATATAATTCATCAGTCGTATATAGGGACAATCGCTGGCAACACACACTGGTCGAAGACTTTCGTCTTGAGACACAGAGGTATTTTGGACGAGAAGATTATAAGTAGTATCCCGAACGCAGCCCAACCGAGCTGGATTCGACGATTGACCTCTTTCTCGAAGTTGGACTTACCTAATTGGACTTTTTGTCCCAGTTATACTACGTACTCGTCGACAACTTCGAGGGCCGAGCTTCCCACTATCACTGGGGTAGGCACAACATGGATAATTGACATGATTTTCGTCTTATCCATGTTCATTTTAAGACCTACCCTTCGGGAAACTCTGTCGAGGTATCCGAGCATTGTGCCCAGATCCACAAACGACTCCGCTATAACCACTATGTCGTCGGCAAATCGAAGGTGAGTCATATGCTCGCCATTGATGTTGATGCCGTAGTTTTCCCAGTCCAGTAGCTTGAAAACATCCTCCAGAGCAGCAGTGAATAGTTTCGGTGAAATGACATCACCCTGTCTCACGCCTTTCTGGATGGATTCCTTTATATCGAATACATCAATTTAATCGCGTTTACATATTATTTCCAAATTCACCCCGGTGGCTATAACAACATAACTACCAGCAAATTAAATTTGGAATTTATTCAAAATTTATTTATTCAAGCTAGGTTCATTGCCGAAGCACTTTTCTTATTATATTACTCGTAGTAAGGAAATAAGGTTTTCCGAACGCAGCCTGTACAGTTCACAAGTTTTTACGATAACTTCTTAATATGAAAGTTTATCTTCTACGTATTAAACTTCGTCATGGTTTAGCATACAACCTTACTTCTAGGATCTGCTTTTTACAAAGCTATTTTTTAATACAGCTTCTAATGGAATATTTCAAAGTCAAAGTCAATTATGCATGTTTGGATCAATAAACCTCTTATGAATGTCAAATTGAAAATTAATGCGCCCTGTCACTGCGGGCGGGTGCTTTATCGTAACAGAACTGTCGGGACTTCTTGGCGGGAAAGTGAAGCGTAATGTCTGCAGTTTTGTTTTATTTTCTAAACTTTGTGATAATAATATTTCGAACATTAATGTGTAATAACAGTGGATTATTAACCGTTAAGTGTTTGTGAACATTCATGAGTTTTGGTAAATCAAACAAAGTAGTGCAACATTACTTTTCAAGTTCTCTCAAGGAGTCCATTTGAGATCTCAGTATAGTCCCACATCTTTACTCAGGACTCAAGGGGCTTAGGGGAGGGCATCTCATTTGCCATTTATCATCTTTATCACCACTCATTCTCATTTACTATGATTTATGTATAATTAATATATCTCCTACTTGACACTGCCTAATTGTGCTAAACGAACGAAACCTTTATTTAAAAGAAAAAAAAAGAACGGTCAATAAAATCATCAAGATTAGTTTTTTCTCCCGCCAGTTACAAGAAAATGTAGGTATTCCTTATTAAAACAGATTGATAAGTTTACAAAAGCCTGTGTTCTGCAGTCACAAGGTTTAAAATAACGATGCATTACGAAAATAAATACGAACAAACATAATAGACATGACCCCACTGGCAAACAACAATGGTTGCCTCTAAGAATTAATAAGTTGAGTAATATCAAGTGTCGGTCGGCGAGACATAACGCTTCTGGAGTGGAACTATTTTAAGTTATAATGAAAATCCTTCGAAAATAGAGCCAAGAGTAAGATGTTATATAAAATATTACAATAAATTTAGCTTAGGTTGTATTACTTATTTATTTATTTATTTATTTATTTATTTTTTTGGCCAACCAACAATTGTTTACACTTATACATACATGATAGAATAATATTTTTTTAAATCTAGGGTTAGTGTAACAATTTCTTACAGGTTAGCACCGCATGCCCCATAATAGTAAGAACTTACAAACTAAAAGTGACAATTAAAATTTAGTGAAAAGACAAAAAGAAATGATTTAAAAGGAAAAAAATAAATTACTAAAAATTAACATTAAAATTGGTATGAAGAGGAAAAAAAACTTAAATATTACGAGCATAAATACCAAAATAAACATAATCATTTATAAAACTAGCAGCGTCCAGCGGTTTCACCGGCGTGGCTCGTGTTCCCGTGGGAATAGGGGGATGAAATGTGTTAATTTAGTTATAACCTACTCTCTGTGTGCCAAATATTATTCAAAACCGTTTAATAGTTTTTGCGTGAAAGTAAAGTAATTGTAAAAAGTTCTTTATTTCATAAACTATTACATAGCACTTGAAATCGTCAAAATAAATATAAATAAAAAAAAGCAAAATATTACTACACTGAATTCACGAAGCTTAGATTCACATACATGCAAATAAATAAAAATTTGGAAAAGTGAATCTAAGTGCCAATTTCGAGCCCCCGCTCTGTGAGAAGAACTGACAAGAAACTTACAGGCTAGTAACAACCATCTGAACATCCTTACAAACTTTCACTTTTATACTATTAGTAAGTCAATAAATAATAATAATAAATATTTATGACACTTACTACTTAGTATACATAGGAAAACACCCAGACCAGTACAAATATTCATATTTATACACACAAAGACATGTGTTATTAAAGAACGGATAAACATACTACCTAATATATCGAATTTTTTTTGTGGTAAATACATACTGAATGTGCATAGACATCCTCAGGAGCGCGTCGAAAATTACACTACACACTAACAAGCTGCAAGAAGTGAATGCCCCAATTCAATTCCATGGACCAAATGATCAACAGAAACAGTCATAAATAACACTTAGTTAATGAGTCAATCCCAAATTGTTATCTGACAAATTGTCAATTCAACGTAAACCTAATTGCTATTGAGTATTGTGTCTGAATTTGAAAAATTACGTTTTCTAAATTGAGTCTCTCCCATTCGATTGTAAACGAGGGAATAATGTTCCTAAATTTGTGTACTGGCTTTGACGTTATAGAATTGGGCTTACATTAATTTGTATTCTTTATAGCTACATATAGCCCGCCCTTTGTGCCATACATTTGTATATGTGATTTGATTAGTTTTTTTTTTATTTAGTTTACAATAAAGTGCCCATTCATTCATTCACAGGTATGTCAGCTACTTTACAAATAATGTTTATTTTTTTAAAAAGCATGCAACAATATAATCACACCTTTTTCCGAAAAAGATCACGAATAACATTAACTTCTTTAAGTGAAACTGCATTTATTTTATACTTCAGCGAGTGTGGTCTATTACTTCTTGTAAATCTTATACATTAACATTTATCTGCGTTAGGTATATTTTTTTTTGCGCCAGTTCTAAAAATTTATTAGATCCTTTTGCAATAGTTCCTCAGGTCGTCAGCAAATAAATATATATAAATATTACTGTGATTTATCATCAAGACTATATCGTTAATAAATATGCCAAAAAAATAAGTCCAAGATGCGAGCCCTGAGGTACACCCGACATTAAATCACGAGTAAATGCATTAACCACAGATTATTGATTATTAATTTATTTTTAAGCAACAGTTCTTCGTGCTTTTGCTTTTGACACTCGGGGCTTGAGTTGTTCAACTTGTTTCTTTCTATTATAAAGCGCTCGCTCCTACCTGGCGCTAGAATACGAATACTTTTAAAATTCCTTTTATATGCGTGCTGCACAGATGTGGAATAAATTGACGAATTTTATTCGCGTCAGTCCATGAGTTGAGACTTCTATTAAGATATATCTAGTTTATATGATGAAATATATATTCTATCTTTCTAGTTTGTTAAATATTCATTGAGTGGGCATCTTGCTGATATTTTCATTGTCCTAAAACTATCAATATATTTATCTGGTATTTTGAAGTTTTGTATTTCCGTGACATTTCTCTGAAATTAATGTGATTTGGAATATATTTTTTAACTAATTTCTCATGGGGAGCGGGTGATTACAAATGCTTCTTCTCATAAACCAAGGTGAGAGGATATTGGGAAATATGACAACCTGGATCCAGTGCGGCTTGGCGTAGGCAGTTGTGTGGCGTCCTTGTCGTGGTGGGGGGGCTGAGTACCTCCTGGTAGGGCGCAGGAGGCGCCAGGGAAAAGGTAACACCCAGAGATTGGCGACTCTGGGGAAACTTGGGTGCCCTTAGTACTGTCTACCGGGGGGGAAACTAAGAGGGACCTGTGGAGGGTGCAGCGGGCGGGCCAGGAGGGCCCGTCAAGCAGCGCCAGGAGGGTCTTAGGCAGCGGGGGCAGGGGGCCCCTGCTGTCCAACCATGGACCCTCCGAGAAGTCGGCCACACACGCTATGGTCGCACAAGGAGGTAGGAGGGGCGCGTCCACTGCGTCTCTCTGAGGTGGTCCTCCCGGTTTTGGTCCGGGGGACGTTGGCCGCGGGCGGGGTGTCAGAGCTGCAACCCAGGTACTGGCCCCCCGCCTCTTTCTCAACAAGCGGCGGGCGTCGTCGGAAGATTTTTAGTGGGTATTACTGCTGGCGGTCGTGTCTGCCGGTGGTGAGTCCCACACACCTCTCTCGGTCCCCTTTTGGCCGGGAGACAGTGCGTAAATGCATTTTGTTACCGAAGTAAATAAAAAAAAAAAAAAAAAGGCAGTTGTGTGGCGTCCTGCTGTTAGACTTTTTGAAGCCGCTCATCGCGTGCCCCTATCCAAGCGTAGTGATAACCAAGACCAAAATCTTAACGCGCTTTCCTAAGCTCCGGAGCTACTATGATGGTTAGTCATAATATATATGAATGTGATGGAATAATTCCGTTAGAGAGTTTCAAGATTGACGCATCACTTGTACGGTTACGACTAAAGCATTTACACTTTCCTAGTTAAACAAAGAAACGCCTACACTACCTGACATTGTAACCATACGCATATAAACGACAATGTTTTGTAAAGGTACGCAAACATTAATTGTTTCAGAAAACACTGTCTTTAAAAGGCAAGCACGATAAATAGCAAAGACGCTTTAACATAAAGTTTGTTGTAACGCAGACTAAATATATACAGTAGACCGACATAAAATATTACCTGGACTTTGTACTCGCAGGACCTAACGTTCTTACGCTGTGTTAGGACGTGGTTGAGTCAAGCATGTTTATTTAAGCAGAACAATGTCATTGTTGTCACAACCTTAGCAAAGTTTGCATGTTTACTGACTTTTGCAGAATAACCGAAACGACGTGAGCTGCTTGAGGTTGATAGTGGTCTTGCGCTCGTCTAAAACAATCTCCTGTGTGCTGTTTTAGTAGTGAAATATAAATACATTATAACATTGCTTTAGATTCAACACACAGTTATTAAGTAAGAAATGGGCAAAGCCTATACTATATTGTATAAGCTATTTTAAGAAGGCTCATATTTAATGTGTCATCAAAATTAATAAATTACCAACCTAACCTAACCTTTTTGTACATCAAAAAATTCTGATGGAGCACCTAATCCCCTATTAGATGCTAGATCAGTATTTTTGATGATCAAAAAAGTATTTTTTAGAGGTTCAGTTTATTATATTCCTTTTAAGAATGGTTTTAAAGTATATGAGTCATAATAATATGACATTATTTTATTTTGGGGTTACTTAAACATTTTAATTTCAGATTAATTTAATATTTTTTTAAATTACTTACTTATATTATAACATTAATTGTCCATTAACAATTGACATAGCACATTTTTTATGTATTTTTTATAGTATTTTTTATGTATACGTTTTTTTACACCATTGGCGCTATGTTGGACTACACAACGAAGTTATTAATTACGTTTTTACATGTTAGTTTTTAACAGATTTGCATATTTTCAAGTTTCTGGGACGATTACAAGGGGTGTCCGTTGGAAATGCTTCTTTTGGGACAATTTTCTGTTGAGAATTCTTACCCGTTCAAGAAACGCGGCAAAAAGTTGATTTTGAAACAAACCGTACGTTAGTGGTCTATTACCAATCACATCTACGGTAGATCATATACGGTAGAAAGGTAGACGATGCTATCAACAATCGATCTATTATCAAGCACACCTTAGGCGTGGTCGGTAATAGACCATTGGCGTCAATTTAAACAGTTTCTCGGAATACACCCTATTATTATACATGCGATAGAACCCACACTAGGAGGAAATATTAATAAGGCTCTAACACGTTTTGTACCAAGAAAAATAGACATGTTTGTTTGATTGGGCAAATGTTGACTTCATCGAGTCGATCGATATTTGATACCACTGTTCTATGTTTACCTATCGCCTCAACACCTCACTGGCACACCAGAATAAATCACAGCTTTATTCAATGCAAGCGGATTGCCGCGTCCCTGTCTGCTTGGTTAAGCTTATCTCAATTAAGATCAAAAAATATTAGTTATTTCAGTATTCGTCTTCGACCACCTATCTTGCGAAATTTCAAGCATAACGTTGATTGTCATAATATCATGTTTCATAAATTTAATAGCAATAATCATAACGATGCATATTATCGCGACGCAATAGTCCGTATATAGTGAAGGCTAAAATTGTTTGTAATAGGTATTAAAAGGCATATATTTGAAACGCAGAAAAACTTAAAGTAAAATTTTTAAAAGCATAACCAATGTAAAGCATAATGACTACAGCAAATAATATCTTAACGCATATTTTGATTACAGCATAATAAATGCATAGGATAAGAATCACAAGTAAAAGTAAAATTATGCATAACTTAAAAAAGCCTAATTGTTGTAATCAAAAAAACGCAACGAATAATAACATACTTTTTTATTATTTGATTGCTAATGCTTATTTTAAATTGTAAGTATCTAAAGTGTTTTAAAGTAATCGATGAAATCACACAAGGCACTTAGTACTGCAGGTAGTTTGTGTAGTAGTAGTGATCTTTAAAAATCCATATAATTACATCACATAAATAAATGGTTGATTTGTTGCTTTTTATTTATTGACGTGACAACGTCTTATAATTCGATAGAGCCGGCTGCTCGCACGAAAAAACATGACTCATGCGGCGTTACCTCGCTCTGAGGCGTTCCATGTAAGGCTTGAAGTGAAAGCGAGAGCGTGGAACAAGCGAAAAAGAAGCACATTCAGCCTTTGCGTTCGGCAGCGTTCGACATCCGTCTCTCTCCTACTTGAGTGAGCGATGCGTCTGCGTGGACAGCTGCTGCTTTATTAAACAAATGAAATTAAAATTTTCTTTTGAAAAATGCTACCATTCCATCAGTATTTTCTTAAGACGTTGCCACGTTCAACTATCGTCAGTAAACCGACATTACAGGCAACCAATTTTTATACTAACCATCTGAAAGGTTATTTTAATGCTTGCAGCATTTTGTCACTTTTCCGGCGCTTCGGGACTCCGGCGGTCCCACTTGAGCTTATCGTCGCATACGACTTCGGAGGCGCGGAGGAGCCGCCTCACCCTTCGCGGCTTAAATTACACTCTAGTGTAGGGCAAGGTCGGACCAAAAAGAGTCGGGTTGTGCTTGTTTGAATCTGGGTGATAATTCGATTAAATTATGCTCAAAAAAATTTAGGACCACGTAATATTAAATTAAATGAAATTAGGAATTCAATTTATTATGCTCAATAATAATTTGACTTTAGTAAGTTATGCCTCTTAAAAGTTATGCGAAGGAAAAAATATGTGACATTTGTGTTATTTTTTTAAAATTATTATGCCAATTGATATATGACAAACAACTTTAGGACAATAGACCTTATGCGAAAAGCAATGAGCATTGAGTGCCCTTCGGCTCGCCTACAATTTGTTGTCCTAATATTATACATATCGATAGCTAACTTTAGGATCTAAAATTTGAAATACCCTAAAATATATTGACATAACGTTATTTTGGCATAACGTCAATTACGCTTATTAAATAAAAATGTTCTAATTTCAGCATAATTATCTAATATTTAATCTGCCAATAATTTATCTCATCATCAGCTCAACGACTACCACATTTAGTGATAACCGAGACCAACGGCTTAATGTGCCTTCCGAGGCACGAAAGCGCTCGATATCAAATGCCACACAAACGGTCACCCATCCAAGGACTGACCTCTGTAAATTTTGCTTTACTTCGGTGATCGTCTCCGATCACTGAAGACCGCGGAGCTACGAGAGCTTCATCTGCATAATGGAATTCAGTTCTTCTATAATATTTATATATATTTCATCTTTTTTTTTCTAGAAAAATTTAAATGTTTATTGAAATTTTTCTAGAAAAATTTAAATGTTTATTGAAAAATAGTAATATTTTTCCGCGTATACATTCAGTCAACAAAGTATCGGGAAATAATGTTTTGTTGATTTGGATGAATTGATTTTTTCCCGGTACTTTCTTGACAGAGTATATATTAAGTTATATGTAGACAGTCGTGTAAACTTAATTTGTGTTTATTAAAAAGGAGAATAAGAAATAAAATTTTAATAATCAGTGATATATTTACCTCATTTATATTTAAATTCTCCTTCAGACCACAACCATTTTGTGCTCACCACAAACCTTTTTTCTAATTAAGTCTGTATCTACTCATTCAGAAACATCCAATCTTAGGACGGCACATTAAATCCCAGAGGCAAGGTACACCTTACATTGTAATAAGTGAATTCTGTAACCAGAATAACGACAGCCGGAATTTTATACAATATTGTCGGGGATTTCTTTTCTAGGTAAGCTACCAGACGAACGAAATATTTACGTGGGTAAACGTTTTGTTTTTATACCACATGTTGGCGCTCAAGTATGGCCCATCTGATAGACAATGGCGGCTTTAAAACTTCAAATTGCAATATCTGACCTTTGAATACCTTTGATTGTGACACTTTAAAAAAGGCTTTAGTGCTGAAATGTAGCGTGATAGTGTACGCAACTAGTAAGACGTGGAGAGGAATTTGACCAAGAGTGATCACAATAAGAGCTCGAAGTTATGTGCGTGATTTCCGCTTGCTACGCGCCTCTGAAGGCACGTTAAGCCGTTGTTCCTGGCTGTTATGAATACTATAGCAGTGGTTATTAGAATGTCAGTACCTTCTAACATTGTGAAGGCAGGTTTAACCATAGGGTGAAGTTTTCCTCTGGGTTGCGGAGGTCAGGCGGCAGTCGCTCCATGCAATTGAGACAAATCTGATTAGCCCAGCGAGCAGATCCTAAGCCCTTTTTTTTCGGATGGAAAATCATCTAATGACGTTCACCCGCTGTGGGTGGAGCGGGAGGGTGTGTCAGACATTCACTGAGTAAAAACCATCCATGTGCCTTCTTGTGCCTGCTACGTCCGAAGGCCGCGGTAACCCTTTCGGACAGTCCCGCAGCCCCGGCAGGCTTGACCCCCTCCGTGGGGGCCCTCACTGTGCTGATATCTCTTTGAGGCACGCGTGGAACACGAACGCGCCGTCGACGCGGCTAGGCGGACGGGCAACGAGTTACCCATTACTCACCGCCCACAAGACCCTGGGGCCCTAAGCCTAGGATAATTATGATGAGTGATCATAAATAAAGTGAAAAAGTGAGAAATTTATGTTTTTTAGTACTTTTCCTGACCCAGTAAAACTTTTTACAAGCAAATAAATTCTTCATCAGAATTTTATTAAAAATTCCATGCTAGTAATAATCAAAACACAAACTCAAGTCAAACAGCTGTTAATGTAAGAAGGTAACATTGGAGGGTTAATAACACGATTTCCTGTTTAGGTTTCCATTCAAGGAGTATCGTCCTCAGAAGAGGCTTTTGCCCCGAGCAGTCTCAAGGCTTCATTTATGACATTGTTTCCAAACATACACGCTTTTTTTTCGGATGGTAATTCATCAAATATATACTTTCAAAATTGTCCTACTTACGTTGTACGGAAAACCAGCGCCGCGGGGCCATAGTGTCCCCTCGGCATATGCTGAGTATAAGCCTATTCAGTGCTTCATGTGTCTCATCATGTTTCACGGAATAAATTATTTTCTAGCTTCTTTCTTTCAAATGACTGTCTTTATTTGAAGGTGGAGCAGAAGGGATTGACAGAATTTTATTGACTAAAAACCATACATGTTCCTTCTTGACCTGCAATGTTTTCTTGCTTTATTTCGAAGAGTCATCGTTGGTTTGACTCTCCTTGCTGTCATATTTTAGTATTATATGTTTATAATTTTATGTAGCTTATGATAAGTGTAGTTTATATTTTTTTATGTTAATTTATGTATGTTTATTAACTACCGCACCGCCTTTAAAGTTTTCTGCTAACCCTAAGGTTAACTGGCAGAGAATGCCTTATGGCATTAAGTTCGCCTTTTGTAATACTTTTAAGTGTGCAATAAAGATTAAATAAATAAACTTTTCAAGGCCGCGGTAACTCTTTCAAAATTTCCACAACCCTGGCTAGTTTAGGTTATGTAGTGACTGACATCTGTTTGAGGGCATGGAACACGAACGCGCCGTCGACGCGGTATGTGTGGCGTCCTGCTGTTTGAATTGGTAGCCTAGAGTAACGGCTTCACGAGCCCTCCGAAGCACAGAAGAGTGCTATAATAAGCGCCAAACAAACAGTTCCAGGGAATGCCAGCTCTGATAAACTCTGATAAACTTCAGTAATCATTTGATTATCGACAATTATTTTTTTAATGTGACACGTTATAATGACTACATCCTCTCTGATAGTAAGCAGTCGATGCAATCCAAAAAAAATGAAAGCGCTTCATATCGTGAAATAAGCACGGTACAAAGGGCACCCCACTCATGACGGCCTGCTAAAATGCCGCTTTACGCCCCGCTTAAAAGACCCGGGATCATAGGAAACAGGAAACACATGAGCCGGCAGCGAATACCAGAGCTTAGTGGTTTTGCTCAGAAACGACTTCCCAAATTTCTTGGTTCGAGCGCTGATAGTCTACACAGTATGAGGATGGTTTCTAAGACCAGCACATGTTGTTCGGAAGAGGGCGAGATGAGGTCGAAAAGCTCCTCAGAACACTCGCCATAGTAGTTCCGGTAGAAGACACTGAGAGATGCAATGTCTCTACGCAGCTATAGATCCTCGAGTGAGGCAAAAGAAGCGCTCTATACATAGAATTTTACATATTAAGGCTTTATATAAAGCGCCATGCAAAAAGTCACCAAGTCACATCCAAGCACCGACCTCAGCAAAGTCTGATTCATTTCTTCATACTATTTACTGTGACCCTTCATAATTCGCAGCCTGGCTGAAAATATGAAATCGATGCAGTCCAAACAGCAAAGAGCACTTCATACCAAGCACTGTAACTAGCGCCTTACTTAGTCACGACTGTTTCCCCAAAGGGGTTGGCAGAATCATATCATACGCCCACACTTCGTCAATTATATAGTCGGTCCCACGTGATAGGTGGCGAGCCTATTGCCGCTTACCGGGCACTGTTATGTTCGCCAGAGCCTCCACCGTTGATCGGCAGGTGCACCACTTGCAGGTGAGGTTGGCTTGGGTTCCTTAGACCGTAGCGAGTAAGTGAGCCAGGTGTATTCCTATACAGCTGACTCACTTACTCGCGACGGCCTGCATAAATACCGTATCACGTCCTGCTTACATATTTCAACCTAGCATTGCAGGTGAGGTTGGCTTGGGCTTCTTAGACCGTAGCGAGTAAGTGAGCCAGGTGTATTCCTATACAGCTGACTCACTTACTCGCGACGGCCTGCATAAATACCGTATCACGTCCTGCTTACATATTTCAACCTAGCATTGCAGGTGAGGTTGGCTTGGGCTTCTTAGACCGTAGCGAGTAAGTGAGCCAGGTGTATTCCTATACAACTGACTCACTTACTCGCGACGGCCTGCATAAATAGCGTATCACGTCCTGCTTACATATTTCAACCTAGCATTGCAGGTAAGGTTGGCTTGGGCTTCTTAGACCGTAGCGAGTAAGTGAGCCAGGTGTATTCCTATACAGCTGACTCACTTACTCGCGACGGCCTGCATAAATACCGTATCACGTCCTGCTTACATACCTCAAGCTAGCCAGCCCAAGCTAGCATAGCAAGCATATTCAGCTTTTATAGCCCTAGGTCTTTACCTAGAGTTATAGAAGGTGGAAAACATACGCGCCTGTATTTGTTTCGACCACCTATTAGTCGCGTAGTCACGAGTATTTTTGCATCGTCACTTCAAATTTATCTTTTTGTGCACTTAGTTTAAAAAAATATTGTTAATGAGAACCGCTACTGTAATTAACAATATGTTATTACCACGAGCTTTTGCTTTTCCGCTGTAAAAATATACGCATATTTTCGTTGCGCAGATAAAATTGTAAAAATAATTAATATTTTCTGATAGCTTTCAACTTCACTTAGGAGTGAATGAGTGAAAGCGCACTCACGAATGACGGCCTGCTGAAATTAATTATATTTGTTATATGTTTGTTTTAAATATGTACAACAATTTCACGCCAGCTATTGTACAAATACATTCACGATATATTTTAACGGATTATGATCTGTTTTGGTGCGCTTTGTGGCAGGCTTGTTCCACGGTGTGAAGTGCTTTAATTAATTTGGACTGCTTACCGGTAGGATGTAGTCATTATTGCGTGTCACGTTAAAACAATAACTGTTATAACAATACTAATATTTTCCATTTAATCTTTATTCTTTTCTTAACATTACGATCATAGATATTTTTTACTTATAGAAAAAAATAAAACTCTTACAATCACACTTAGACACTTAGTATTTACTTTAAAATAAGTATCCAATCAGTGTACATACTATTTATATTAAATAACGGATAATCATACATTAAAATTTCCAATTGTAAAAATAATACTAATAACGTTTATTTCTCACCACAACACTGTTATTGCTCTCTGTAAGTTACATGCTTAATTGGCACTTACATAAACAGTTTTATCTATGATTGTGGGACACTGGAGTCTGAAGTAGGCAGTATCTTAGAACTCTATGTTGTTGTATTCGTTGCAAGTAATAGTACCAATATTCATGCTAACGGAAAAATATCTTAAATTTTTCTCCCTTTTACAATTTTCGATGTAAATAACATCTTGCAAAATCATAACTAGTGACCTTTAGCAATTTATCATTAAAATAATTATAATGCTGTTATTAAAAAATGTGCCGTGTGATGCCGGCCTAAAATGGTGTAACTCCCTCTCATTTCACGGGGAGTCGTAAGAGTAGACGATGAAAATTCCTACCGGATGATGGGCAGCAGCGTTATCCTGCGTACTGGCTTGAACTGCCACCAAACCGCCTACCCAGCGTTTTGATTGTGGGCAAAATAAAATGTAATCTATTGGGGGTATTTGCCCTATGTTCAGCAGTAGAATTAACAAGGCTGAAAAAGCTCATGGATATTGCTCACGACTGTATCAACACCCCACAACATAATAATTAATTTCTGTCTAATAATTAAGATGAATACACATTCATCAAACCTCAACAATTCGGTTTGATTAGCTACTTGTTAACGATTTCTTAAGATTAATTTGATGTTTGTTTTGTAAACTGAATACGGTACAGTTAATTAGTCATTTTGACTTGTGATTTGCATCATATTTTGACAAGAGTTCTTATATTAATAATATTGTGGTTAGCTTAGTCATTATACGTAATATATTTTATATTGTTAGATGTTTACGGAAAAGCAAGCGAGCTTCGAGCAAAGCAGATTTAAAGGATACTTATAAAAGGAAAACACCCTGTTTAAGAAAAATATTCGTATTCATGCATAGAAATATTTGTAATGTGTGGGAATTGAAATCACGACCTCAAAAGCAATAGCGTACTGCGGGATGTTTTGACCGTAGCGGGAAGCTGTTCGAAAGGGTCCCGGAACATAGCAGACTCAAGAAACATAGATGGTTTTTAGTTAGTAAAAGTCTGACACCCTAACGCGCTCCATCTACAGCGGGCGAAGGTTGTTCAATGATTCATCCGAAATAAAAGGGGTCTAGTGACCTCCACGCTATATCAATCAACAATGTTAATGACGACCGATATGACGATCGATATGGCGTGGTGGCGAGTATACCCGCTCTCCGCTCCAAGGTCGTAAGTTCGATTCCCACACAGGACAAATATTTGTGTGCATGAACATGAATATTTGTTCTGGTCTGGGTGTTTCCCTATGTATATTAAGTATTTGTTTACAAAAAAATAAAGTATTTATGTATGTTTATACGTTATTTAGTATCAATAACACAAGTTCTTAATGATACTTATCATGGAACTAAATAATTGGTGTAATTGTTAGAAAATATTTATTTAGTTATTTATAATGTTACTATGTTGTTTTTTTATTATTTCCACTGTCCTGTTTTAATATCCACTGTGTCCTGGAACATCTTCGTGGGAGGACCTATAGAGCCCGTGCTATTGCCATGGGCCATGGCAGCATATTGGGCTGACTAATTAACGGCCATCTACTGAGCAGCGTCCTCTCATCAACCAAGGTGAGAGAAGATTATATTCTACCACGCTTAGGCAGTATGTACGTAGAATAAGAAGATTGTTTTTATTTGTATTACAAACTACAATTTAAAACAGAAGTTTAAATAAAAACAGTGCAACAAAAACAAAACGAGGTTTTTCCGTGCACTGCCATTTTTCCATACCTTTCATAAATCTGGTATTACAAACAAATTCATCATCTCATCATCATCTCAGCCATCCGACGTCCACTGCTGAACAAAGGCCTCCCTAATAGATTTCTACATTGAGCGATCCTGAGTCGCCTGCATCCATCGGCTTCCCGCCGCCCTGACCAGATCATCGGTCCATCGCGTGGGAGGCCGTCCTCTACTACGTTTATAGGTTCGCGGTCGCCATTGCAGAACCTTGACGCCCCATCGGTCGTCGGTTCTTCGAGCTATGTGCCCCGCCCATTGCCACTTCAGCCTGCAAACTCGCCTCGCTATGTCGGTCACTCCAGTCCTCCTACGGATTTCCTCATTTCTGATTCGATCACGTAGGGACACTCCGAGCATAGCTCTCTCCATTGCACGCTGAGCGACTTAGAGCTTTCTAATGAGGCCCATAGTCAGGCACCAAGTCTCAGTACCATACGTCATCACTGGCAATACACACTGGTTAAAGACTTTCGTCTTAAACAAACAAATCACTCACACTCAAACAAATTATTCAACTCACAAACAAATTATTAATATACAAATTCCAAACACGAAAGATTCCTACATAATTATAATAAAAGTAAATTTTAGTAAACAGAATTGTATCTGGAATAAAGCATAAATAATTTTGCAATAGCATAAGCAATTCTAATTACAATTGAGAACTGAAAAATTACTTGCATCATCATCAATGATCTTTAATCATCACCATCGTCAAAACGATCATCGAACAACAAACGGCCATACACCGTTATGTGTATAAATTTATAGGGACATTAAAATAAATAATTCCTTTGAAAATTTTATTATGAATAGCCCCAAAACAACAATTAATTTCAGATTGCACTAATGAGAGAGGTGGAGAGGAACACATAGCTACAGTAAGGAATCCTAATGACTCGAAAGTCATTTCGTTACCCACGAACATGATTCTTAATTATTTGACTTGTTTTTGTTCAAAACCCGAGCGCAACCAACATTTCAGTCAGTTCACTTTAAATTATGTTATTATGTGTAAAGATCGTTTACTACAAAAATGGAAAACATACGACCTTCTTAATATTGACATTCTGTAATATTTATTTTGTAGACAATATACTGTGTACTTAATATTTTTTAATAATCTTTTCATTATGTTGTTTAATATCTCTTGTCCGTTTATATCTATCTCTTTAATCCTAGTCATGTTGTGGCTAATCACCAAAACCTCAGACTTGATTATATAAAATTGTGTATAGTAAGTTTCATTTTGTTATTTCAGTATTCTAGAGATGCACAGAAAATGAAATATTCAGAGTTAATAACGCTGCTAAGCTCTTAAATCTAATATTTATAGTAGTGAACTACTCGCTTTAAAGAATAATGTTTTTTTTATTTTAGTTTATACATACATGCATACGTACATAATCTCACACCTGTTTCCCCAAGGGATAGGCAGAGGCATATTATACGCCCAGATTTCGGCAGTTATATTGTTAGTTCCACGTAATAGGTGGCGAGCCTATTGCCGCTTCCCCGGAACTATCATGTTCGCCAGAGCCTCGTCCGTTGATCGGCAGGTGCACCACTTGCAGGTGAGGATATACCTTTTAGTTTATGTGCGTTTATTAACTACCGTACCGCCGTTAAAGAATTTTGCTGACCCTAAGGTTAACTGGCAGAGAATGCCTTATGGCATTAAGTTCGCCTTTTGTAATATTTTGGAAGTTTAATAAATAAAAAATAAATTGTTATCGCTTGCATTATTTATTGCTAATTATAGTTTCTTGTACACATAATTCGGCTTACTCATTTTTAAGGTGTTCGGATTAATGAGAATGACCTACAAACTTTATGTCAATGTCAACAAAGTTTGTTTTCAAGAAATTAGTTTCAAATTAAATTTATAAAAAATCCTTACATTCTTGTCTCTCGTTGCGCGCTGAACTTTACTTATGGTGGTTTTTACATAATTCCAGCAGTGGACGTCAGATGGCTGAGATGATAATGATGATGTATCCCCATTATTGAGTCTGTATAAGATAATTCTCAGTCTTTCCGTAACCAAGAATTACTATAAATATTCGAAACGTTCGAGACAAAAATAACATAGTAAATAACGATTTAAAACTCTGCAAAACTAATATACTAAAAGGCATTGTCTTGAGAAGCAGTACGGTTCGTATACACTCGCTAACATTATTGAGTCAATACACAATACACCTTAACTTAGCTAACTTATAAGTTCAGTATCACATACAAAAATACACACAAAAGAGAATAGAGATACAGACAAACAACTAACTAACGTATATTATCCATATAATTTAACGTAGCAATAAAATAATATCGTCTATTTGCTGGCCAAACATCTAAACCTTTCGTGTTTATTAGGGTTCTCTATACACTCCGGGGATATCCAGTGGGCTGTTGTGTATTTTGATGTAATTACACCGAATTTAGGTATTATGAAACTTATTTAGAACTATTGTTATAGCGTGGGGATTGGAAAAATAAATGTCGAAGGCATTTTCATACTTTATCACACTAATTACAATTTGGCAACCTTAATTCCAGTAGGTAACTTGTGGTAGCTTTAGTTATTTTGAACTGTTGTTATAGCGTGGGGATTGGAAAAGTAAATGTCGAAGGCATTTTCATACTTTATCACACCAATTACAATTTGGCAACCTTAATTCTAGTAGGTAACTTGTGGTAGCTTTAGTCATTTCGAACTGTTGTTATAGCGTGGGGATAGGAAAAGTAAATGTCGAAGGCATTTTCATACTTAATCACACTAATTACAATTTGGCAACTTTAATCCTAGTAGGTAACGTGTGGTAGCTTTAGTTATTTCGAACTGTTTTTATAGCGTGGGGATTAGAAAAGTAAATGTCGAAGGCGTTTTCATACTTTATCACACTAATTACAATTTAGCAACCTTAATTCTAGTAGGTAACGAGTGGTAGCTTTAGTCATTTCGAACTGTTGTTATAGCGTGGGGATTGGAAAAGTAAATGTCGAAGGCATTTTAATATTTTATCACACTAATTACAATTTGGCAACCTTAATTGTAGTAGGTAACGTGTGCTCCCGTGTGGAGTTGCCAGACTCCCATCGGGCGCGTCCCCAGGTGGCGGATAGGGGCATGCCACACATTGTGGTACCGGCAATTGTTATTGTAAGTCCGGCGCGGACCAAAACTGGCGGGTTTTGTGGGGCGCACCCCCGGTCGCATTTCGCGGCTGGAAAGCGGCCCAGGTGTGGGACCGTTGTCATACGGTCTCAGGGTGTCGGCTGCTCCCAGCACGCCTCAGCTCATCTGAGGTGGCAGGGGATGCAGCCCATTTTCCCAGTGGTGGCGAGGCGTATTTCGCGCCTCTTGTTTCGCCCTTTCGAGGGCAGTGGCCGCTTTCATGCGGCGGTGGGTGGCAGGCCTACAAGGCCTGCGGCGCGGCGAGTCCGGCAGTCACATCCCAGTGGCTGTCGGGGGGGTCTCTTGACTCCCCGTCGGGCGATCCGTAATCCGCAGTCTGCGGACCGGAGGTGCCGCTCTCTGAGAGTGGTGCCGCGTGGAAGAATACCACTATAATAAATTACCCCAATCCCAAGGTGAGCGGATCGTGCCGAAGGGATGCATGGCTGGAGGGAGTCCAGTCGCTAGCGTGCGGGGGAGCTCACCCCCGAAAAAAGAAAGATGGAGAGGTAATAATGGACAAACGCAGCTTGAAAATTATTCTCCGGGCAGGTCCCCGAAAGGGGGAATCCTGCACACCCGCTTCGGCGGGTGTCTGCCCCGTGTTATACGGAGGGGGCACAAACTGCTTCGGGGGTCAGCATTCTGCTGGCTCTCGCACCGACGACCCTGGCTTTTTATTTATGGATTCCGAGTTTGCAAAGTGTTTTGGTTTTGGCGTGTTGCGCCTTAGGGGCGGTGGAGGGCCGGGCCTGCCGAGGAACGAGCGTGGCAGGTTCGTCTCGACGCCGGCGCCGGAGGAGATTATCTCCGACGGTTCGGCGGGGACCATGGACACTGTGGGCCCCGCGGAAGCGTCGGAAACGTCAGAGGTGGAGTTTGGAGAAGGCGGTTCGTCTGGAGTTCAGCCCTACCGCCTTCGCCAAAAAAGGAAGAGGTCCCTCGGGGCGAGCTCGGTCAGCGGGGCCGACCAGGCCCCGGACGACGTCAGAGCGTCGACGAAGCGCGGCCGATCCCGTGGCCGCGTTTGTTCCTACGGCCTTACAGCCGGTCTCGGCGAGGCCAGGAGGGCGCTGAGCGTCGACCGGGTGCTGGCCCGCCGAGAGGCGAAGATGAGCCCCTCTCGCGTTGATAGGGAGGACTGCGCGATGGCGTTCAAGGCGACGGCGGCGGCCTGGGAGCCGGCTGCCACCGTCTCCGCCTCCACTCTGGCGAACAGGATGTCCCAGATCCTGGCCGCCGTGGAGGAGATGGCATGCAAATCATCGGCCCTGAAGGGGACCTTCCACGGCGGGTTCAAGACCGCCGTGGAAGTCGGTAGGGAGTGCCTCCAGCATTTTTTTTACAGACGATAATAAAAAAAAAGGTAACGTGTGCTAGCTTTAGTTATTTCGAACTGTTGTTATAGCGTGGGGATTGGAAAAGTAAATGACGAAGTCATTTTAATATTTTATCACACTAATTACAATTTGGCAACCTTAATCCTAGTAGGTAACGTGTGATAGTTTTAGTTATTTCGAACTGTTGTTATAGCGTGGGGATTGGAAAAGTAAATGTCGAAGGCATTTTCATACTTTATTACACTAATTACAATTTGGCAACCTTAATTCCAGTAGGTAACGTGTGGTAGTTTTAGTTATTTCGAACTGTTGTTATAGCGTGGGGATTGGAAAAGTAAATGTCGAAGGCATTTTCATACTTTATTACACTAATTACAATTTGGCAACCTTAATCCCATTAGGTAACATGTGGTAGCTTTAGTTATTTCGAACTGTTGTTATAGCGTGGGGATTGGAAAAATAAATGTCGAAGGCATTTTCATACTTTATCACTCTAATTACAATTTGGCAACCTTAATTCTAGTAGGTAACTTGTGGTAGCTTTAGTTATTTCGAACTGTTGTTATAGCGTGGGGATTGGAAAAGTAAATGTCGAAGGCATTTTCATACTTTATCACTCTAATTACAATTTGGCAACCTTAATTCTAGTAGGTAACTTGTGGTAGCTTTAGTCATTTCGAACTGTTGTTATAGCGTGGGGATTGGAAAAGTGAATGTCGAAGGCATTTTTATACTTTATCACACTAATTACAATTTGGCAACCTTAATTCCAGTAGGTAACGTGTGGTAGCTTTAGTTATTTCGAACTGTTGTTATAGCGTGGGGATTGGAAAAGTAAATGTCGAAGGCATTTTCATACTTTATCACACTAATTACAATTTGGCAACCTAAATTCCAGTAGGTAACGTGTGGTAGCTTTACTTCTTAAGAATTCTGCTACCCAATGTCTTGCCAGGGTGTCGTAGTAAGCGACTAATCGGACGGGATTTCGCCTCATGCCAATTTGCAGACTTAGCTATTTCTCATTATTTGATACAATGTAAAGATATCTGTGTCAAAAGTTAACTTTAGTACAACTAAATAGATGATAAAGAACCATTTTAAATAGTTATAACAAAGTTCTGCCAACCACAAATGGAATATCTATGATGAGATAAGTTTCTTGAGGCATTCTTCTCAATCTCGTTGCCTTTTGGAAGCCTCGTTAGAGTTACCGACAGACTGACTGACTGACGGACAATCCCCTTCCTCGTTTAGAATCACGACAGGCTGACTGACTGATACCCCCGATAAGAGTCACCGACAGACTGACAAATCTTGAGAAAAACCACAACAGACAGATTAACTGACAAACCTTGACAAATTCTGACAAAGAACCCATTTGCTTTAATTTATTTATTATGGTACCGCTCATATCTCTCTCATTGTTGTAAAAAAAATATATATCGAATTTCTATTTTGTGTGTAAATGTTTGACGAATCTAAATGATCATGTAGATCTTAAAGACAATAATATATTTTTTTATTTTTTTTATTTCCAAGCACTATCCTGGATGCCCTGGACTTAAGCTTAGGGGTAAGAGTCTGCTTACTGGTCTAAGAGTTCAGAATTTCTCTGTATTTTAGTTCTTATATGGAGCAAATGCCGTCTGACCTCCGCAGTTCAAAGGGAAATTTCATTCTATGGTTAAATGAGCTGTCAGGATATTAGAAGGCACTAACTACCTAACAACGACTGCTATTGATGTTCATGGCAGCCGGGACCAACGGCTTAACGTGCTTTCCGAAGCACGTAAATTAGAATAGTCAGTGAACGACCAGGTTTGAACCCAAGACCCTCTCAATATTAAGCAATGCCCTATCGCTACTTTACCCCAAATTTAATATTTATGCGTAAAGTTGTAGTTTGTCATTGTTGGCACTGACTTCAAATATAAAACTGACTACTAAATTAACTGACTGACTAAAACAATAAGATAATCAAGTTTGTTATTTTAACGTTTTTAAAACAAGATACGTCGATAATATTTGTAAACATTTTATTTTAGACTTTTCAAACACTTCAAGTTATATTTCGGTTTTTTATTCTGTATTTTTATTGTGACGTCTTTAAATATAAGTAATATTTTATGATATAAAGAACATTTTACTATTACTCGTGTTAAGTAAATCTTTTTGGCTACCTAAACACTGCGTAGGCAGACGAAGCCTATTTCTATTTTCTATTCGAACTCGGAAATATATTTTAGTCATGCGACAGTTTCCATAACAATGACTATTTGAGTGTGTCTTAAATATTAAAATTTCCTGGCACACCTGGAGTCGAGGGTCGAGGGTCGAGGCCGCGGAATATAGAGGTTAAAGGTACATAATTACCATAATATATTTACAGAATGCTTACTGGCACCAGTTGCCGAGCTTTCTTATGACCCTTAATCTTTTATTGTTCCCAGGCTTTCATGTTAAGTAAAAATAAAAGATTTACTAAATTAGATTTAGTTTGTATGAAATAAGATGATGATATCTCTTGAAGTAGTTTTGATGACTGGTCGAGTACTTTAGATATCTTATTTGTATTTACGTACATACATAATATCAAGCCTGTTTCCCCGAAGGGGTAGGCAGAGGCATATTATACGCCAACACTTCGCCATTTATATTGTTGGTCCCACGTAAAAGATGGCGAGCCTATTGCCGCTTTCCGGGCACTTTTATGTTCGCCAGAGCCTCGTCCGTTGATCGGCAGGTGCACCACTTGCAGGTGAGGTTGTCTTGGGCTCCTCGGATCTTGGTAGGAGCCCTATACACCCTTTATTTGTATTTGTCATGAAATAATAGGATCAATCAAAAAGACTTGATTGTGCATTAAAATTCTTAGTATTTTGGCTTAAGATAAGTTTTAGGTGGTAAATTTTTAAATTTTTGACGATTTTTTAGATTCAGAGGCTCATAAAAACGGTAACATGTTACATAACCTTAGTTAGCACAATGATTACTTCATAAGTTTGCCAATAGATGACAGTGTACGTTGTTAGTTAAGCAAGGGGTTATTTTTTTTAGACCAGGACCCGTAGTCCGGCTTTCCACTGTTATACAGTTTAAATCCTACCTGGCCTAGTTTTACACTAAGATTTGTTAGAGGCCTAGTTGAAAACTTTAAAAATTCCCACCAGCAAGACTTTACACATCTGCCTGCGTCAATCCGTATTACATATATCACTCACCTAGAGTGGATGCCTGAGTTCAATTGTGGGTAGTTAGTAGATTGAGATGATTGATGATGATAACATCAATCAATTCATTAATTGCATGTCACATAAAACATAAGACGGTCTACGTGTGACACCCTGCAAGGGCGTAGCAATTTTAAGAAGGCTAACTTATTGTTTACTTTATATTTAACATCATTATTTTACAGATTGATGACACATAAATACACTTAAAGCCAAAAAATTCTTTATTTTATATACTATTACTTAGTACTTGAAAACATCAAATTGAAATGTAAAAAAGGAATTGTAATAAAATTGTGAAAGCCAGGTGAAATCCTAGCCACTAGACCGTGAAAAAGTGTCGTGAGAACTTTTCTTTAGAATTTTTTCCGTCTAGCCCCCTTTCATAACCGCGATAAGGAACTTCGTTCTAATAACAACAACAAATAACAAATCTTTATTGTCCTTCAAAGGTTAGTATTACATGGGTTGGTACTACATCTTTTAAGTTTCAAAAAAATTGTATTATAAGAGTACCCTCTTTGCTGTGGTACATATAAGAACGTAAGAAGACTTAGATTTATAACGAAATATTAGTACACTAAAATCATGAATTTTAGATTCCCTTAAAAATTTAGTGTAACCGAATCTAAGCGTCGGGTCCGAGATACCACTTTGTTGAGTAGAACTGACAACAAACTCACAGGCTATGTTTTTTTAAATCATCAATTAGTTAGCTACTTAAATTACAATCTTTACATGTCCGTGACGCTATACACTGTAGTAGAATACAACATTACAAAATTCAATAGCATCTATGAAACGGCAGTCTAACTCCAAACATTTTTATTTTCCATATCATTTTTGATAGCGCAATAACTCTTTTAAGACTCTTTCCATTTTTAAATAATTTATTGATTCAGGCGTTACTTTGCGGAAATCCATTGTAAGCAAGTGATGGATTAAAAATATCTTTGTAACAATTCCCGCGCTACTATAATTTCAACACGACACGTGTTTCGCCCTTACACAGGGCATCTTCAGGTAAGATAGGAGCCTCAGAACAACGATGTCTTCACGAACAACGAACCAATCCATCACTTTCTTTCCGTTTTATTGTTGATTCAAATTTATTTAGGCTTAATAGCTGTATATTGCTTGGGATTTAATTGTAGAATTATTTAGAGGTGTGCAATAGGTGCACACAACAAATAACTAACATGTTCTCCTAATGATTTGTTTATCTTCTGGAGCTTAGTGGCATGCGTATTCCTTGTGTGTAAGTTATGTATACCATTTTTTCATAAAGATTATCCATATGTTCAAGTGCATTTACCAGGTTTTCATAAACATATTGCCATTCTCAAAGTTCCTAAAAAGATATTATTAAATTTTAACTTGTAGTAGTTAATAAATTAAAAAATATGAACCGGGTAATATAAAAAGTAAGACAAGGCTTAACGCGTTCATCTTAAGTAAGAAAAATTACATTTTGACTTGTCTGTTTTAATAGCATGTGATGTTTAGGCTACGTTCGCTTTACGAGATTATTCAGCAAATCTCATATAATTCTCAATCTCAGTACAATCACACTCAAGCTTGCTACATCTTGTTTGCATCCGTACTCACTCGACTGCAATCAGTAACAAGGTTTAGTTAGCTATTTTAATTAGCAGGATTCAACGTCGCTGATAATTTGATACTGTCTTACCGTTTGACATTCAACATTATTTATACAAACTGCGGCGTATACCTAAATTGAATTATGACCTTGGATACACAGCAAGAGCCTTATTCCTCTCAAGCGGGTTGGCGTCCGCAACACTTCTTTTAAACACTTATTCTTATATGGACGACTGATATGTCGTAGAGGTCAGTATATCCGCACTTCACTCCTGAGGTCGTGGGTTCGATTCCCATACAGGACAAATCTTTGTGTGAATAAATATTAATATTTGTTCTGGTCTGGGTGTTTTCCTATGTATATCAAGTATGTATTTACAAAAAAAAGGTATTTAAGTATGTTTAGCCGTTGTTTAGTATCCATAACACAAGTTCTTAGTGATACTTATCTTGTATCTAATTAATTGGTGTGATTGTAAGAGAATATTTATTTATTTATATACTTGCTCTTGTTTTATCTTGTTGTTTACACGTTTTTGGGGAGTTACAGCCTACATATATTACTAATCAATCGTGAAAGGACTGTATTGAATATGCTGGAAATCAGTTTTGTGTAATAAAAAAAAATACCGGACCACGCACGTGGGTGCAATGTATCAAAGGAAAATATTGTATGAAATCACATCACCACGTTGACACACATGCGACGCTAGACGCTAACACGCTTGATAGGAAAAAGGCCGGAACACATCATCGGGTCTCAATCAATGTATTGCTTTATCGGAAATTGGTATTTTGACAGTATACAGTCAACAAAGTATTGGGAATGAATGTTTTGTTGATGGTTCCACATTCAAACTGTTGTTTTTTTTGTTGTTGTTAAATTGGCACAATTGTTTTCCATTTTGGCGCGGAGTTTGAGTTGCATCTGTAATTTATATTAAAAACTGTGCTGTTTTTAGTTTTGTAATAGATGTCCAGTTGTATTGCGAATTTAATTATGGACAAAACATCGAACAAAGAGTTTGTCTTAAATTTTGCATCGCCAATGGAATTTCGTGTTCGGAGACACTGAAAATGTTACAGAAGGCTTACGGTGAATCGACTTTATCAAAAACACGTGCTTGTGAGTGGTACAAACCGTTTAAAAGCGGTCGAGATATGATGGAAGATTTGCCTCGTTCTGGTAGGCCATCAACATCTGCAACTGAAGTTAACATCGCAAAAGTGAATGTGAGTCGACGTCTTTTGTATAAATTTCGATTTCTAAGAAAACTGCTGAAAATATATTTATTCTGCATAAAATTAATACTTGTTAAAACCTACCTATTGTATTTAATTTTAGATAAACAGATTAAACAAGCACGTCGGTTGAACACTAAATTACAAAAATATTATTATTCCTTCATTTACCTTAATTTATGCGGGTTACTTAAGTTTTATTTGGTTTACATTACAATTACCTACGCAATATAGAAATAACATTTCTCTTTATCCTAACCTTTTAAGCTTACATGTGTTTTCCAGCTCTTGTAGTCCCGGGAATTTTAAGTGGGTGGTGAAACGGCAGTTAGATAGGCGGTCCTGAGTGTGTCCGCTTGTAACCATGATTATTCTATGGTCGAATCGAATAGCTCAAGAAGGAACATGAGTGGTTTCTGGTCAGTAAAAGGCTGAAACCTCCTTCGCTCTACCCACAGAATCGAATAGAATATTTTTTATTGACTAAGCAACACACACAATATCATACAATGGGAACAAATTACAATATAACAACACAAATAACATTAAACAAATAGTAAAATATAAAATAAATGTGTGTTACCTGTCAAAAGGGCGATACATCAGCGTAATGCTGCTGCTAATACAGCAGCGCTGGTGTTCCTGTAGCGCCCCTTTGAGGTACAGTGGCTTTAATTCGTAAAAAGTAAAATAACAGCTAGTTTTCATAAATTTCCATCCGTAAAAAACATCTGCGGTGAATATTTGAAATGTATTAACATTTCGGAAATTATGCTAATGAGATAGTTGCTATCTTATCACCTAAGTACAATCGAGGCCAACCTAGCCCCATCGTTGTAAAGGTCAAAATACTTAGGCAATTGGCATAAACAGGCGGAGTAAAGCTGCGCCGAGGGATCTCTCTGCGTCATTGAAATTAACTTTTATTACAGCACATCACGTGATAACTTTTAAGCGTACTTGGAGTTAAATGTGATCTGGTACGCTTTACGTTTATGTACGGAGCATCAGTAAAACGATGTAGTCACTAATGAGGATAAGAGAGTGAGTCCCCTCACGAAGAACTTAGAACCCCTTTTTTTTTTGTTTTTTTTTTTGGCCAAATGGGGGCCGAAGGGGGTGTGGGACTCACCACCGGCAGACACGACGGCCAGCAGTAATATCCACTAAAAATCTTCCGACGACGCCCGCCGCTTGTTGGGAAAGAGGCGGGGGCCAGTACCTGGGTTGCAGCTTCTGATTACCCGCCTGCGACCAAAACCGGGAGGACCTCCTCAGAGAGGCGCAGTGGACGCGCCCCTCCTACCTCCCCGTGCGACCATAGCAGAACTTAGAAACCCAAGCCAACCTCACCGGCAGATCAACGCAGGTTCTGGCAAACACAAAAGATAAGTTCCTGGTAAGCGGCATCTGTGAAGACATCATTGTTCTGAGGCTCCTATCTTACCTGAAGATGCCCTGTGTAAGGGCGAAACACGTGTCGTGTTGAATAGTTTCTTGATTTTTCGGGAAATTATAGTAGCGCGGGAATTGTTACAAAGATATTTTTAATCTATCACTTGATTATCAGACTAGTTTAGAAAAAATATTTTACTAATAGAATGCTACATTTATTGTCAGTTAATTTTAATTAGGGGTCCATTTGAACTCTAATAATATAACCAATTATGCTTTAATCATTGTGCTGAAAATATTAAATGAATAACCACCGAAGCGGCGGCACGCTGTTTCGGCCTACTTTTTCAAAGGTAATGCCTGTTTATTCTATATCGGAATTGTAATAAAGTCGCCGTCAAGAGGCTTACGCACACAACATTGCCAGGTGTAAAAAGTACCCTAAAAACATCTATCAATGTCAACGCGACGGAAAAAATTCTTGATATTTCTTCTTCTTCTTCCATTTAAATAATGGCTTCGTGCGTCTAGCACATTTAGCCAGTGTCAAGTAAGTGATATATTAATTATATATAATTTATAGTAAATGAGAATGAGTGGTGATCAAGATGATAAATCGAAGATGAAATACCCTCCCCTAAGCCCCTTGAGTCCTCAGTAAAGATGTGGGACTATACTGAGATCTCACATGGACTCCTTGAGAGAAAATTTGAAAAGTGATGTTGCACTGTTTTGTTTGATTTACCAACACTCATGTATATTCACAAACACTTGACGGTTAATAATCCACCGTTATTACACATTAATGTTAGAAATATCACAATTTTTAGAAAATAAAACAAAACTGCAGACATGACGCTTCACTTTCCCGCCAAGAAGTCTTCTTGATATTTTGGCATCTACACGTTTTTTTTCTTTTTAATAATGGCTTCGTGCGTTTAGCACATTAAGCCAGTGTCAAGTAAATGATATCCTAATAATATTTAATAAATAAAAATGAGTGGTGACAAAGATGCGAAGCGTCATGTTTGCAGTTTTGTTTTATTTTCTAAAATTTGTGATATTTCGAACATTAATGTGTAATAACGGTGGATTATTAACCGTTAAGTGTTTGTGAACGTACATTAGTGTAAATGAGACAAAACATGGCAACATATCTTTTCAAATTCTCTCATTAGGTACATGTGAGATCTCAGTACAGGCCCACATCTTTAGTGAGGACTCAAGGGGCTTGGGGGAGGGCATCTCATTTACCATTCGTCGTCTTACCACTTCTCATTCTCACTTATTATGATTTATTTATTATTAATATATCTCTTACTTGACACTGGCTGAAAGTACTAAACGCACAAAGCCATTATTTCAAAAAAAGGAAAGAGTCTATTGCGGTAAATTTTACCATTTTAAAGTAAACGTATGCGGCTGATAATGGTGGGAAATTTACCGACCTATTTTTATGAAATTACTTTACAGGAATATTTTTATATGGGTCCTTTTGGTCTAAAACTTTTGAGCTCAGTATATCTGTTAATAATGCCAGACGTCATAAAGATAGATTGTGTGAACGAGATCACATGGCAGTTATAAACGACTAAGCAGTAAGGGTATAATATTAAAAGTCTTTCTTTAGTTAATGAAAATAGAGCGTGTGAAGTCAAGTTTACATTTCTCACAACGAAGTTTTTAAACCAGAAGACGAACCAAACTATTTTGTTAAATTGCACATAAATAAATTAAATCCCACCAAAAATGTAAAACAAAACTTGCCACTAAAAAAAAATGGCATCTAAATCATATTTGACGACCAATATGGCGTGGTGGTCGGTATACCTACACTTAACTTCAGAGGTCGTGGGTTCGATTCCCACACAGGACAAATCTTTGTGTGCATGAACATGAATATTTGTTCTGGTCTGGGTGTTTTCCTATGTATACTAAGTATGTATTTTAAAAAAAAAGTATGTATGTATGTTTATCCGTTGCTTAGTATCCATAACACAAGTTCTTAATGATACTTATCTTGGAACTAAATAATTTGTGTAATTGTTAGAATTTTTTTTTTATTATTATTTATTTATGTATTATAGAATATATTTATAAAAGGATTATTTGTACTGGGTGAACATCAAATCCACCATACACTTAACTGTGGTCACTTATGTTGCATGGTTATGACTTTGCAACATATTAAGAAAATATGAAACCGCAATAGTACAAAGGTAAAGCTAGAATGAGTGAACACATTATCTGGGATGATATTTTATCATTTTAAAAACAAAAGCATAGTATCAGAAGAAATATCATGCCTGAGTCGATACCATCGAAGCGAAGCATAGTAAAGCATACAGTAACGCAGCGTAGCGTCACATAGAATGGTGTTAGGCAACACATTAGCGGCGCTTAGCTTTCCGTCGATCACCTATAGAAAGGTATTAGAAGCAGCGATCAAATGTAAGTACCTAACGCCAAACTAAATCCTACTTAAATTCAAATTCATTAATTCAAGTTTGGCTCAAAAGAGCTCGAACGTCAAAACTTAAAAACTAGCGCACCCATTCACTGCGGGCGGGAGCTTGATCGTAAAAGAACGGGCAAGAAAATCGTCAAGTTTTTTTTTTATCCCGCCAGTTACAATAAAATGTACTTAGTAGTAAAAAAATTTAAAAAATCTACAAAATTATGATTATTTACTGAAAATCTAATTTTAGCTCTCTTGCTCATCAAAATCATCAACTTTTTTCAGCACCATCTACTCCCGGTGGATTCCTTCAATTTTGTGAGCGTTTCATCAGATGGCGATGTGTGTTTAATCAATAGTGGATATTGGATTAAAACCGGACTCAAGGGTCAGTTTACAAAGCGACCAATTTCCATATTGGGGCGTCAGGTACAATGATATTCGACGTAAAGCTACGTATGTCAGAACCAAGTACTTCGAATTTTTTTAATGATTCAAAGGTACCAACGAGACCTATTACTTTGCTTCCTAAGTAAATTAAAGATTTCCTATATTTATTTATTAGATAGACACATAGTTACGGAAGCCAACATCTAAGCCGAGCAGCTTGAGTAAATTAAGTACCTGCATCTTATATATATAGGAAAAGGTAGATCAGTAAATTTATTTTAAATGATTGATTAACGTAATTTCTGTTAGGTTCATTGCATTCGGATGTTATGATATGCATAGATTTTTAAACTGATAATCAAAGTAACTAGTTTCACATGAAATTAAAACGTGCACTAAGTTTTAGTTTTATCAATTCAGAGTCAAAGTCAAAATCATTTATTTAAGTTTAGCTCAATAGAGCTCTTACAAATGTCAATTATTCAAGAGGATCTTCGCTGGCGTTAAGACTTAACTAGGCTTTAGCTGTTAAAACATATTCTAGCTAAAAACTGAATTTAACTGCAACCAACATAAATTTGACTGCAACCAGCAAAAAAATCTTTTTCGCATTTTCTATCAACTTTGGTAACAATATACATACAAACATATAATAATATCACGCCTGTTTTCTCGAAGGGGTAGGCAGAGGCATATTATACACTCACATTCGCCAATTAACTTTCTGGTTCCACGTAATCCCACGTCCCATGGAACTATAATATTCACCAGAGACTCGGCAGGTGCACCACCTGCAGGTGAGGTTAACTTGAGCTCCTCAGGTCTTGCTAGAAACCCTATGCACCGACACTACACACTATTAAGTAACAACATAAGTTATACATATTCAGTAAAGTTATGAATATATTTCTCACAAATTACACCAAACTTTTACTCCGCTTTGAAGTAGTTCTGTGAACGTTATGTGTCGGTATAAAATGATTAATTCAACGTTCATATTGAACGGTTAAGTATTTGAACGTCAGCGTTTATAAACCTTACAAAGCTTGTGAAGTTTGATATATATCTCGCGCTAGAGATTTTTTAAAAAACATTTGCTGAAACGCGGTTTGTCAACAAAGGAGTTTTGTAGCAGAACTTATAATGAACCAAGTTCTAATGCTTCTTACGAACATGTCTAAAATCTGAGTGACGATAATTATGTAATATTTTCAATAAAAAATAACATATAATTGTAATACAGTACACTGGAAAATGGAGTTCATTGAAAAATAAACTTGAAACAAATCTTTTAAATAGATTCTTAGTCAGAAGTTTGACAAACAAAAGTCTTAATATAAGTCAAATAAATTCTTAGTCAGAATTTGTTAGTTAATCTGTCTGTTGTGATTTTTTCTTTAAATTTCTCAGTCTGTCGGTGCGTCTAAAGGGGGGAGGGGATTGTCCGTCACTCAGTCTGTCTGTCGGTGACTTCCAAAAGGCAATAAGATTAAGAAGATTGCCTCAAGGAACACATCTCGGTTTGATCCCAAAATTATGGTTTTACATACATTTTGATTTCCCGAAAAAGTAGCCAAAGGCTTAAATGGTTTTAAATCAAATTATGTTATTGTTTGATAATAACCATAAACCATGGGTTTATCGAGAAACTCATGTCGGATTTTTCAATTAATATAGTACCAGCGTGGTGATTATGGGCAAATACTCCCAATAGACTATAATCTACTGGATGGATGACATGATTTAGTAAAACATTCTGTACTTTGCTATAACTGTTATATCTATATGCCTTTTATATAGAGGTGTTTAACACTCACAAAAACTCACCTCAAATTTAGATAAAAGGGCGGGAAATAATGTATGTGTGTGTGAATTAAAATATACGTTACACTGATAAACAGCTGTTTTCATTAGTAATTTTTCCTAGATAGAACGCGCTACAATAGACAGATGGAACATTATTCCACAACCGGGATGTGGATACAGGTTCTTAGTTATGCAGGAACTTTTTAGACAAGACGAAGGAGGTATGACATTGAAATGGGCGCGCAAGTTACGGGGGTGAGGATTATACAGGTTTTTGCACAACAAAACTTCTGCACTGTTTAATAGGATATAAGTTGAATCAGGCGGGATTGACCTTAAATGTCAGTTCCTATTATGAATAGAAATGTGTTTAATGTCATCAATAATATATATAATCCTTCTCTCCCTCTCCTTTCCTCTCCCGAACAACACATGCTGATCTTAGAAACCATCCTCATACTGTGCAGACTATCAGCACTCGAATCAAAAAATTTGGGAGGTCGTTTCTGAGCAAGACCACTAAGCTCTGGAATTCGCTGCCGGCTATATAAAATTGAATATTCATTTATTCAATTTTGGCTCAAAAGAGCTCTTATGAACGTCAAAACTTAAAAACTAGCGCGCTCATTCACTGCGGGCGGGAGCTTGATCGTAAAAGAACGGACAAGAAAATCGTCAAAGTTAGTTTTTTCTCCCGCCAGTTACAAGAATATGTACTTAGTAGTAAAACAATTTGACAAATCTACAAAAAACCTGTGTGCTGCAGTCACATGATTTAAAATAAAAGAAGAAAATAACTTTTTATTTTAAGTTATATGAGTATGAGTACGAATAAACATAGTAGACATGAGCAGACCAGTCCCCAATGGCGGCACCCGTTCACGAGTATGACGCATGAACCAGCCATCGTTTCGCTCAACCATATTTTAGGGAACGTAACGACCCGACGCATGACGCCACCACCGCAAAGACATTTGAGTAAGCGTGACATACTCAAGCTACAGGATAAAATAATTTTAACTAAAATAACATTATATTAATTAAATGTGCTGCAAACCACAAATATTTTTGGTCTTATGAAATATATCATTTACAGCAATTAAGTCTTAATATCTATATAATCATTTGAACAATACTATGCGTTCCTAATCAAAAACATCATTTAGGAGAATGATAGGACTACAAAAGTTGTGTGTGCAGTTATCAGATTAAAAATAATATTAACTTTTTTCAGTTAGCTAAATCTTTAATTACAAATAAAAATAGTAGACAAGAGCAGACCAGTCCCCACAAGCAGCACTCGTTCACGAGTATGACGAATGAACCAGCCATCGTTTCACTCATGTGTTTCCTATTTCCTATGATCTCGGGTTTTTTAAGCGGGCGTAAAACGGCATTTTAGCAGGCCGTCATGAGTGGATGCGCTTTACACCGTGCTTATTTCACGTTATAAAGCGCTTTCATTTTTTTTATTTGGACTGCATCGACTGCTTACCATCAGGCTGAGTGTAGTCATTATAACGTGTCACATTAAAAAAATACAATTTCAACGGTTAGCGATTTGCCATATAATAATGGATGGTTGCAATAACGTGTCGAATTCTATAAATCTTTTCACATTCTTTCAACAAGAATATAGATAAAGCTATAGAAACATGAAAAGTTCGAAGACTATTATGGTTCTTTGTCAAAAGTTTTCCTTATGTGAACATGACGTGAGTTTATATTATGTGTACACTCCCTTATAATAATTAACTTTGCAGTCTAACCTGCACCTGAAATATTTCGTCGTGGACACCTAATATTTATAATTAACTTTAGTCAATACATTAATAATCTCATAACATTAGAATATGTGCAGTTATAATATTCCAAAAAAAAACAATATGATTGTAAAAATTATCCTCTAACTCCATCTTGTTCTCTTTTGCAATCATGCTAATTAGTATGAAATAGTTTTCAACCCCTTTCTGCAATCGGTATGACATATTTAATTTATTATAATATGTTCATTATAAATGCCACACTTGCCCCATACTAATGGCGAAGTGTGTCTTGCGTAGAACTTTGCATTTTAGACCTTAAAAATAAACTATTAATGAGCAAAACACACTATCTTTAGCCAATTAATTGAATTCTAAAATACTTTTCCGTTGGAAATAAACCCTACTTTTGTTTTCGAAATAATCTTTGAGAAAAGTATGTCATACCTTTCCATAGTGATCTTATTTAATAAGCCCCGAACTTTCGTGATACTCTCTTTTAATCATAATCTGTATATTCATGCAAGGAATGAGTAAGAATACAACAAAGTGTAGCAAAGTGTAGCAGTATAGCAAATTTGTCTTCGTTTAAAACGAAAGTTAGGGAACTGGAAAAGTAACTTTCAAGAGCGTTAAGCTTAGCAGCTAAGAATTATCTGAAAGCTAAATAGAATTATCTAAATCCTTCCTTAGACCCAGTGTGTAGGGAAGCTAGGCTTAAGAAGGTGATTTATTCCCAAAGGAATGATTGAACATAGCAGCGGCGCCCGAAATTAAGACACAATCTGTTGCAGAGATTGCGTAAGAACCATTTTACGCACGATTTGATTAAAATTTTTAAAGGCATAAATAACTGTGTTGCAAAAAGTCAGGCTTTGGGCAATAATATGCAAGAAAAACATTTTATAAAGCTTGGATATCAAAGATTTAATTTTTAATATAAATTCCCTCATAGGCTGACGATAGAATGTATTGGTTATTTAAAATCTTTACGTAATCATTTTGTGGGATTTACTACTTACGAATTTTGTATTAACAGTTTGACTCGTGTTCTATTGAATGTATGCGGTAGTTACTATCTATTTTTTTGAGGTTCCCGTCTTTGTTCCAATTAAATTACTAAACAATAAAAATATCCACCTAGTAGATATATACTTCATAATATCTTACGACATTATCTTGAGTGTGTTACTGATTGTCTGGAAATAGTCTACAGGAGGCACTACTGCCTCCTGTAGTTTCAATATTCATGACATAGGTATTTCGCAGCTAGCTGGTTTTCTTTTCAATTAGGTTTGTTTGTATGTACTTTTTAAATGATGTTGTATATAGTGCCTACCGATTACACATTTGTCTCTTATTTTAAAATTTCTTGCACTCACGACAACCATTATAATGATAGACTTAAGTCGCCAAAAAACAATTAGAACATTTAAATTTTACAACAAATCTAATACTCTTTCCATATCAACTGTCACTTTCAATTTTATGTTGCTGAAAGCATAAACGGTGCCTTTATGCTAGCACACTAAAGTTTCTAGTTATTTAAAGGACTCACGTACACCTAATTTTTATTTATTTGCATGTAAGTAAATCTAATCTTCGTGATTGCAGTGTGATTATATTTTAGTTTTTTTTTTAATTTATATTTTATTTTGACGTTTTCAAGTGCTATGTAATAGTTTATGAAATAAAGAACTTTTTACTTTTACTCTATTAAAATTTGAAGAGCCCAAGCCAACCTCATTTGCAAGTAGTGCACCTATCTAGCACCGGACGGGGCTCTGGCAAACATTAAGTTCCCGGTAAGCGGCAGTAGGTTCGCCCTCTAAAATGTGGGACCAACAATATAACTGGCAAGGTGTGGGCTCATAATATCCTTATGCCTACCCCTTCGGGGACCCGCCTGTACGACTTACCTATCCACGGTGATAGCGACCAACGTGAACACTCCAGCCGAAACTGTCAGGTTGGCAGTGAAGTTGCTAGCAGTGCAGGTGGCCGCTCCGAACGGCCAGTGCGCGGTCACCAGGAACACGAAGTTCGGAGCTCCGTTCAAGGTCGCCATCAGCAGGTCTGCCACGGCCAAGTTCACCAGGAAACAGTTTGTCACCGTCCTCATTCTTCTATGGGCTGTTGGGAAATAAAAAAAAATTAAACAACTGAACAGCAACGAAATCCTCCTATCCTGGGGGCCTACCGCCGAGTTCGATGGCAATCGATTATAAGGCAAAATGGATTTCGAATTGATTCTGTCGTACCGCCGAAATCATGTAAATCGAAACAAAATGGCGTTCTCCATTTACCTATTGGTCTGTCACGGACTGAAGGTCATGAATGAGAGGTGGCTGTCGGCAGATTCCCCGGTACAAATTAATGAACGCAAAACAAAGTTTGATCTAGATGGATTACCGGTAATCTATCGAATTCGGCGGTAGACCCCCTGGTCCCACTTGTGGACTGACCACAAGATACAAATAAAAAAAGTATTTATTTCATTAACTCAGTGTTTATTACAATATTAGTGAATGGAGCTACCTTTTAAGTAAAATGTATGTCATACATGTCCATTAAGTAAATATCGGCCTCAGGATCATATTCCAATATGATCAGAAGACAAACCATAATCTATAACGATTATTTTCTACCTCTTAAAATTCGATTAGCACCGTTCACTTATCGCTTATAATTTATTTATTTACAAAGTATACTAATGTAAGTATTGTACTATAAATAATTTTTTAAAAATGCCTTATAAAACTGTTCAAACAATTTTACTGAAGGATCATCATCATCATCATCACAGCCCATTAACGTCCCACTACTGAGCACGAGCCTCCTCTCACATATCAAGGTGTGAGGGTATTGGGTCATACTCCACAACGCTGACCCAGTGCGGATTGGCGGAAGCCGCCCATTAGGCCTCTAACATGGCTTAACGACTACCACATTTAGTGATAACCGGGACCAACGGCTTAGCGTGCCTTCCGAAGCACGGAAGCGCTCGATATCAAATGCCACACAAACGGTCACCCATCCAAGGACTGAAGGATCTATTACTATAAACTATGATTATACATTATTTTGTTACAATTAGATTATATTAAATATAATAGGTTGGGGAAAAAGTCTTTTCGTATTTTTGTATGAAAAGTCAAGACATTTTTTTCAAAGTTTATTTACATTTATTTACAATATATATGTACCGTTTTGTTGAATAACTTTCTGCCATTTTGTGGGCAGAGACATTATCCCGTTACTGTAGAAACTTTGGGACTTCTGATCAAAAAAACGGGACAAATAGTTTTGGCAGTCCTCTCTTGAGGTCAACCTTACAGAACCTAAAGAATTCTGCAGAGACCGAAACAGGTGAAAATCTGAGGGCGCAAGGTCAGGGCTATATGGTGGATGCACTAGGACCTCCCAGTCGAACTCTCTTATTTTTTGCTGAGTGGCTAAAGATGTGTGTGGTCTAGCGTTATCGTGATGAAAGACCACACACTTCCTGTTGATCAATTCCAGCCGTTTTCTCTCGACTGCTTCCTTTAATCTCATCAGTTGCTGGCAGTAAAGATCAGAATCGATGGTTTTGCCGGGCGGTAAAAGCTCATAATAAACAATGCCCTTCCAATCCCACCATACACACAGCATCACCTTATTTCGTGTTAGGCCAGGTTTGGCCACAGTATGTGAAGCCTGGCCAACTTTCGACCACGACCTTTTTCGCACGTTCTTGTCGTACGTGATCCACTTTTCATCGCCAGTTATCAATCTCTTCAAAAACGGCTCGGTTTCATTACGTCTCAATAGTGAATCGCAAATGAGTACACGGTTCATTAAGTTTCTTTGAGTGAGCTCGTGTGGCACCCAAATATCGAGCTTTTTTGTATAACCAGCTTTCTTCAAATGGGTCAAAACTGTTTTGTGGTCAATTCCCAGTTCTTCAGCTACATCGTAACTACTAATATGCCGATCTTGCTCCATTCTTTCAAAAATGGCGTCCATTTTATTCGTAACAGGGCGACCAGAGCGAGGTGCATCTTTAACATCAAAATTTCCGGACTGAAAACGTTTGAACCAAATTTGTGCTACTCTTACTGACACTGCATCAGGTCCATAAACATCACAAATTTTTTTCACTGCTTGAGTTGCATTTTTGCCTTTTTTATAATAAAATTTTAAAATGTATCGAATTTCTTTATTAGATTCACTCATTTTTACGGAGAGAAAAATAAATGAAAAATAGCGGGAAACAACTTTTCTTTATTTTGACGTGACAACGTCTTAAATTAGGTTGCGGCTGGGAGTCACTTATGAAAAAGTGTAACGCTCGGTAACGTTACGATGAGTCACCGAACGAGAGAGAGGCCCGGCGAATGCCTTGCGTCTCTCTCCCACTCAACTATGATCGGTCTGCCGCGCGCGCAGCACTAGTGTACAATGTTTTAGTAAACAAAATATATTTCTATAGTTAAAATTTGTGCAATTCTTATTTTCATTCAATTCCTTGTTCCTATTGTGCAATTTAATTATATTCATATCAATAAATATTCTACCGAGAAAAAGACGTTGTCACGTAAAATCTTCGCCCGTAAAAACGACTTTACAGGCAACCATTTTTTTTCTTTTCTTTATAATGGAACCTTTTTAATGTTGATGAAATGAAACTTGTGGTAATCTATAGTTTAAAGAATTAGTTTATTTACGGAGCAACGGTTTACAACAGATTAGAATTGAATATATGTCAAGTGCGTTGTGAAACACGAGAGAGCGCTGGCATCGCTGCCACAGATACGCAAAGCGCCGAGTGAGTTTTGTTACTATGGTTTATGTCTATATTCCAACATCCTCCCTTGGACATAAACCCATTTTGGTTGAGCAGTAATCAAGCTTCAGTTGAGGGGTTCCTTTAGTCAGCGCGTCGGCTGCCATCTCATTGGTCTGAATGTACTTGATGACAATCTTTTTTAAGTGCACCTTGTCACGTACAAAGTGATGACGTATGTCTATGTGCTTGGTCCTTGAATGATAGTTTTCAGAACCTGAAAGTTTAATGGCACTTTGGTTATCACATAAAAGGGTTACAGGTACAGTGGCCAAGATAGGCCAAAACTCCTCTTGCATTTGTCTTAGCCACATAGCCTCTTGAGTGCAGCTGGATAGAGACATGTATTCAGCCTCGGTAGTGGACAACGCAACAGTTTGTTGCCGGCGTGAATTCCACGTTATTGCGCCACCCTGAAATACAAATACATAACCGGTACACGATCTTCTGTCATCTTCGTTGCTCGCCCAGTCTGCATCGCAATAACCATGTATTGTATTCTCTTTATTATTCTTCTTATAGGTTAATGCATAGTTTTGAGTATGTTTCAAGTATCTCAAGACTCGCTTAAGCGCCACCCAATGCTGCATTTCCGGTCTTGAATTAAATCTGCTTAGAGTATTTACAGCATAGGATATGTCGGGTCGGGTTCCCTGTGATAAATATAATAATGATCCAACTATTTCATGATATGGAATTGTATCTATCATTGAATGTTCTTCCTCCCTCGAAGTAAACTTTGTTTTAGGATCAATTGGTGTTCTTACACCCTTACAATTTGACATCCCATATTTACTTAGTAGGTCTTGTATATACTTCTGCTGGTCTATACATAAAGTTCCATGTTTTCTATCTCTATGTACATGCAAACCCAGGCAGTATTTTAGTTCTCCCAAGTCCTTCATTTCAAATTTAGAAAACAGCTTTCCCTTGATATAAACTCTAGTATTTGTAGAGCTTGTAAACAAAATTATATCGTCTACATACACAGCTAAAAATGTTATATCTTCATCCTTAATTTTATAATAAATACATGGATCAAGTAATGACTGTAATAGACCAATTTCTTTTAGTGTTTGGTCTAGTTTCTGGTTCCACAGTCTACTGGCTTGCTTAAGTCCATATAAGGATTTTTTTAGTAAGCATACTTGATTATTATTTTCGTTGAAGTTAGGAGGTTGACACATATATATTTCTTCATCTATTTCACCCTGTAAAAAGGCAGATACGGCATCCATCTGGTGAGTTTGCAAATCATGTTTCACTGCCAGTGCAAGCAAATATCTCAAGGATGAATATCTTATTACCGGTGAATAAACTTCATTGTAATCCAATCCTTTTCTTTGAGCGCATCCTTTAATTACCAATCTTGCCTTGTATTTTGCTATGTTACCTTTCTCATCTCTTTTTGTTTTAAAAACCCATTTACAGGATATGACTTTCTTACCAGCCGGCAAGTCACATAGCAACCAGGTCTTATTTTTCTTTAATGAATTATACTCATCATCCATAGCTTTTTTCCAATGAGACGATTCTGGGCTAGATAAAGCTTCTTCTAGAGTTGTTGGATCCTCACTTATAGCCCAACAGGCATAGTGCAAGTCTCCATCCTCTTCTATACAACTTGGTTGTCTTCTACGTGGTCTCAAGTTTATGTATCGGTTCGGTGAGACAACTGAGCAGTCAGTGCTCGGTTCATAGGTTTCATCTAGATCAGTCGCTTCTCTTATAGAGTCAAAACTGTCATCTGAAGTCAGCGTAGAGACACTCTGGTTTTGTTGTGCAGAGCCAGAGTTATTGTTTGTCTGGTCTTGGGCTGTCTCCTCTAATGTCACGGGTATCTGTAATGTATTTTTGGTATTTACATTTGAAACATTTTCAATTTTATTAGAGTGGCAATCTTCTAGAAATATGACATTTCTGCTTTTAATAATCTTCTTTCTATTTGGGTTCAACAATCTATATCCTTTGGTATTTTCGCAATAGCCAAGGAATACCATTTCTGACGATTTTGAATCCCATTTCAATCTCTTCTCCTTCGGCACGTGAACCATTGCTTTACAGCCAAACACTCTTAAATGAGAAATATTTGGTTTGATACCTGTCAGTTTTTCTTCTGGTGTCACATAGTCAAGGACTCGAGTCGGAGAACGATTAATAATGTGAGCAGCTGTCTCCACTGCCTCTGCCCAATATTGTTTCGGAAGCCCGGCATCATTCAGCATGCATCTGGCGCGCTCCACAAGCGTGCGATTCGTGCGCTCGGCAAGCCCATTTTGCTCAGGCGTGTATGGTGCAGTTGTTTGATGCTTGATACCGGAACCTGACAAATATTTAGACAATTGGTTATTAATATATTCTAAGCCATTGTCGGTGCGGAGAATTTTTATCTTACTGTCCAGTTGATTTTCAATTTCCTTTTTATATGCTTCAAATACTTCTTTAATATTCATTTTATTTTTTAGAAAATAAACAGCTACTTTTCTAGAATAATCATCAACAAAAGTGATGAAATACTTGGCTCCGCCCATTGATGGCATCTCCATAGGACCACACAGATCAGAATGTATTATCTGCAGTGGTGTTGTTGCCCTTGAGCCAATATTATTAAACGGCAGTTTTGAATGTTTACCTTTTAAACACGGAATGCAACTACTTTCACTGTCATTGGTATTTGATAGTTTTATACCCTCAGTACATGATGGCAATCTACCAACATCCTTGTAATTCAGATGTCCCATTCTCCGGTGCCAAATATTCATGCTCTGCTCCTCTGATGTTGTAATCAATGCATTTTCTTGAACTGTATTTAATCTATACATGTTATTAGTGAGTCTTGCCGATGCTACTAATTGCTTTTGTGCATTGTATATCTTACAGCCAGTTTTATTAAAAATTACTTGACATCCATTCTTTGCCAACTGACTCACTGATAACAAGTTGGTACTTAGTTGTGGAACATATAAAATATCTCTTACCTGTATGTGATTTATTTTACCATCTTCACTTATGAGATCCAGGTTTACTTTACCCATCTTCTCTACGGTGACTGGAGTACTGTTAGCAACCATTATGTGATGAATCGGAGGTGCCCGGACATCATACATCCAGTCAGACACATTTGTCATGTGTAAAGATGCTCCGGAATCCACATACCATTCCACTTTGTCTGTCTGTCCCTGAACTGCTGAAAAAACAGCTGCAAAACCTTTATCTTCAGATTTCTTTTTATTCCTACAGAACTTACTGAAGTGTCCAAACTTATTACAATTGTAGCATCGGGGGCCAGATGGCTTATTGTACTGGTTATTTTGATTATAAATTTTGGGGGTACTTTTATGCTTTGTATAAAGAACGGAGACATTAGACTCTTTAACTTCTTGCAGTAGCTTTGTTTTTATTGAATCTGTACTTATCTTTACACCGGAGCTCTCTAACCCCATGATCATAGGCTTGTACTGTTCCGGCAAGCCTGCCAACATTAATGTACCCAACCATTCGTCGTCTACATTAAATCCGATATTCCTCAATTTGTGGGCTGTAGTTACTATTTTGTTAACGTATTCTTCAATACTAGAACAGCTATCTAACGTAGTGTTCACCAAATCTCGGAGTAACCCAACTTTTCTTGTCAAACCTGAGTCTTCAAATGCGCGCTGTAAATTTTGCCAAACCTCGGTTGAAGTCTTTGCATCTTGAACGTGAATATAATTTATCGGATCCACGAGCAAAATGATTTTTGATTTAGCTCTGAGGTCAAGCTTCGGATTTACCAACACGTCAGCGGCAGGTTCAACGCACTCCCACAGGTCTTCATGTTGCAAATATGTTTGCACTGCAAACTTCCAGGTGCTATAGTTCTCTCTTCCCAATAATTTGTCTATTTGCACGTTAGACATAGCCATGTTACTTCGGAGCAAGATCAAATTTTTGCTTTGTAACGGCTAACCTAAAAATCAGGAAAAACTATTTCGCGGAACTAAAAAAACTTTTTACTAACGGAATTACTTTAACAAATTTACGATTTTAACGGCCCATAACCTGATGAAATGAAACTTGTGGTAATCTATAGTTTAAAGAATTAGTTTATGTAGTGGGTCAGGTTCGATGTATGTATAATAATACGCCGTTTGGTACTTACTTTTTGTTTATTTTAAAATTACACAGCACTGACAAGTGTATTACAATTAAATTTGAGAGGCGTTAAACGGTGTCGTCCTGAGCGCGGTTGACTAGCTAGACTGACTCGACAGAAACTACGGGCGATTATTGGCCCTGGCGCTACAACGAATTACCCTACATTTGTACAATTTACAAATAAATATTATTCTACCTTAAACTTAAAATACATGAGCAATTTGATATATATATAATATGATCGTCGCTAACAATGAATGAACTTGAAATATGAAACTGACACACATATATTACAGCAAAAAATTCAAACTTTAGAAGATTCAATTATTTCATTACAAAAAATTAATGAAAGTTCAAAAAAAATTATTCATGAATATACGCTAGCAATGGATGATTTAATATCACAAATTAATTATAACTCAGAGCGGTTCCAGTCACTGACAAATAATCAGTCCTGCTTATGTAATCAAGTGAATGATGGTTTGTCCACTAGTGTACTGGAACCAAGTGTGTGTGTTAGTAACCCAAATAAATCCAAAGACAGTTCCTTCCAAACCACACCAAGTACACCTAAACTTAAACCTAGTATTATCATGTACTGCGATGAGGTAGGACATAGCATGGGCTCATTGTTAAACTCATACCTAAAGGGACATAGCGCAATCAGCAATTGTTTGCCTTATAGTAGTCTTAAAAATATTTCTAAACAAATTTTAATGGACAGTAATATACATTCACAGGCAACACTGCTAATTCTTATTGGAAATAGGGGAACAGTGAACAAAAGTGATTTAATACAATTTTATGAAGCTTTAAACTCACTTAAAGTGAAAGAAATTATTATGTTCACTTTCCCCTATTCTCAGCATTTGTCAAAGTCCGAAAATGACCGAAGATACATACTCAATTTATCTTTGTACAACCTATGTACCTATAGTAATAAATGTAGAATAATTGACACTAACAGTATTGTTAGAAATAATTATTTATTGACCAAAGGTAGGTTTTACCTTTCCAATTATTTTAAACGACAAATAGTTTTGTCACTATTATATTTAATTGACATTAATACCAAGAATTTGGTACAATCTGCTTCTATTGAGCACTCCGACATAAATTATATTATATTATGTTGCATTGTATAGCGTCACAGACAAATGAAGATTGTTACTAACCAATCGATAATTTAAAAGAGCATAGCCTGTGAGTTTCTTGCCAGTTCTTCTTACAGAGCGGTGGCTCGGAACTGGCACTTAAATTCGCTTGCACTTAAATGTTTTTTGTTTTTTTAAATTATTTGGTTGCAAGTGAATCTAAGCTTCGTGATTTTAGTATAGTTATATTTTATTTGTTTTTGTTATTTTTTTATAATTTTGACGTTTTCAAGTACTATGTAATAGTTTATGAAATAAAGTATTTTTGACTTTTGACTTTGACTTTGACTTTGAAATAATTCATTATTTGACAATTTAAACTAGGTGTTAAGACAAAAGAGAACTGTTTTTCTGGCAATAAAAAGTACACAAAGCAGAAACAAAATGATGTAATCAACCTGATTCACCAAAACATTAGAGGAATATTGGGCAAGGAACTGGAAATTGAATTGTTCATGAGCGATAATCATATTGATATTTTGTGTATTACTGAACATTGGCTTAATTGTAACCAGCTCATGTTCAATTTCAACAGTCACCTATTAGGTAGTTCGTTTTGCAGGAGTGGTGCTATACATGGCGGATCATTAATTATAGTAAATAAACAGTTTAAATTCAAGGAGCGCCATGATATAGTCAATCTCTCTGTTGAACGTATTATAGAAATGGCCTGTATAGAAATGCAGCAGTTTATTGTATTGAGTGTGTACAGACCTCCTTCAGCTTCATATGATTTATTTGAAGGTATTATGGATAAAGCCTTAGGAAAATTTTGTAAAAGTAATAAAAAAGTTATTGTGTGTGGAGATTTTAATGTTAATTTGTTAGAGTGTTCCAGTCCATGTACAAGATTAAAGGCACTTTTTAAATCTCATAATTTGGTTAATTTGTTTCTGGAGCCAACAAGAATTACTGCTACTTCTGCTACTTGCTTAGATAACATTTTTACAAATATTATGCTAAGTGATAACAATAAAAAAATTATTAATCAATTAGATTCAGATCATTGCGGACAACAAATGTCTTTTATTTGTAAAAATGAAACTGTAGCTAAAAAAACTATTACATTTGTACCAAAAACCAATAATCGTTTTGAGAGGTTTAACAGTAAATTATTATGCTATAGTTTACCTTTTATAGATGAAAGCTGTGACCCAAATTTTTTATATAATGATTTTTTCAGCAGCTTTTCTAACACATTTAAATCAATATTTACTCCCAGAACGGTTAAGGTAAATAATAAAGCTACCTTTAGTGAATGGGCTACTCCTGGGCTACATAAAAGTAGAAAGAGGCTGTATGAACTGTATGATGAGAAAAAATTAAACAACAGTGAACAATTTTATAATTATGTAAGAAAATATTCTAAAATATTTAGAAAAGCATGTCATACGGCCAAGTCTTATTATTTAAGCTCTAAAATAAAAAATTGTGATGATAAGATTAAAATGACCTGGAATATTATTAATAGTGAAACGGGAAAAAGTAAAAATGATAATACTGAGTTTAAACTTAATATTGATAAAAAAACTCTTACATCTGACTTAGATGTAGCCAATGCTTTCGAAAACTTTTTTACTAATATTCCAGTGTCTATCACAAAAGATTTAAATTGTTCGCCCACTTTAGCGGAGTCTATTTTGAAAGATAACGTGAATATATGTACAGTAGATTTTACGTTTAGTCATGTTACATCTATGGATATAATTAAGACATTCAATACTCTTAGTGTTAAGAAAGCTGCAGACCTCTGGGGCAATTCCATAGTAGTTACCAAGCCTATCATTGTTTCAGTGGCGCACAGTTTGGCTCTAATATTTAATAAATGTGTAGATTGCGGCAAATTTCCCGATCTAATGAAAGAAAGTAAAATCATTCCATTATATAAATCGGGCAGTACAACAGACCCAACAAATTTTCGACCTATCTCAGTGCTGCCTACATTTAGTAAAATTTTTGAAAAACTTGTTTACAACCAGATGTTAATATTTTTCAATAAAAATGGATTAATGCATTCAAAACAATTTGGATTCACTAAGGGTCGCTCTACAACCGATGCAGGTGTTGAGCTTTTAAAACATATATTTGATGCTTGGGATAATTCTTTGGACGCTTTAGGTATTTTTTGCGATCTGTCCAAGGCTTTTGACTGTGTTCCTCATGAAGCATTGATAAAAAAATTAGAATATTACGGAATAAGAAACTCCGCATTGAATCTTCTCACTTCATATCTAAGTGATAGGATTCAAAGGGTTGAGGTTAATGGAAAGCGATCTCAGGGGTCTGTTGTAAAAATGGGGGTACCGCAGGGCTCGATTCTCGGTCCGTTTTTGTTTTTGATTTATATTAATGATTTGCCATATTTTGTTAAAGAAAACCACGAGATAGTTTTGTTTGCTGATGATACATCATTATTGTTTAAGTTAAAACGAAATCAGAATTTAGACGAAGTAAACAGTGCGATCTCGAAGGTGGTGCACTGGTTTGACGTTAACAATTTGCTATTAAATGGGGCTAAAACGAAATGTATTAAATTCGTGACGCCTAACGTCAGACAGGCAAACTCTACTATTATGGTAAAGGAGGATGAGTTGACCCTTGTGGATACTACCAAGTTTTTAGGGATTACTTTAGACTCTAAGCTACAGTGGGGCCCACATATTGGTGAATTGTCGAGTAGACTTAGCTCTGCAGCATTCGTGGTAAAGAAAATTCGCCAATTAACAGACGTTGTAACAGCTAGGCTAGTTTATCATAGCTATTTCCATAGTGTTATGTCCTATGGTATTCTTCTGTGGGGTTGTACCGCAGACATTCAAACAATCTTTGTGCTGCAGAAGAGGGCTATTCGAGCAATTTATAATCTCCCGTGTGGACATTCACTAAGGGAAAAGTTTAAAGAAATTGGTATTTTAACAGTGGCCGGTCAATTCATTTATGATAACCTGGTTTATGTACACAAGAATACTGATCAATTTAGTAAGAAAAGCTGTGTACATAACCTAAACACAAGGAATAAGCATAAATTAATTGTACCTGCCACTAGGCTCCAAAAGATAAACAAATCTTTTAAAGGTCAATGTGTGCGATTCTACAATAAAATCCCAAGCAACATACAGCAATTGAGCCTAAATAAATTTAAATTAACAATAAAACACAAGCTGTCTTCAAAGGGATATTATTCTATTAAAGACTATATGGCAGATAAAAATGCTTGGGATTAAACTGCCGTTTCATATAGGCTATTCTAATATGAATGACTTGAAAACATAAATATTGTTAAGGTTATGTTATATTGCATTGTATAGCTTCACAGACAAATGAAGATTGTAATTCTAGTACCAAACTAATGGACATATTTAAAAGAGCATAGCCTGTGAGTTTCTTGCCAGTTCTTCTTACAGAGCGGTGGCTCGGAACTGGCACTTAGATTCACTTACACTTAATTATTTTTTATTTTTAAATTGTTTTGTTGCATGTAAGTGAATCTAAGCTTCGTGATTTAGTGTAATATTATTTCGATTGTTTTTTTTTTCATTTGTGATCATGACGTTTTCAAGTACTATGTATAATAGTTTATGAAATAAATATTTTTTTTTACTTTACTTTACTTTACTTTACTTTACTAACACGCCCCACCCCAGTGCTGGATCAGCACTCATCAACCAAGGGAATTCTCGCAACGCGCGCTGCCGACCTCTTTAGGATACCTGTTTTAGTTCTTACCTCGACTACTCTTACACGACCATCAGCTCCCGGGAACACCTGCTGTATAACTGCCTTTGGCCATACGTTACGAGGCGCCGCTGGATCTACTACTAGTACCAAATCGCCTACCTTTAATGGTTGTTGCTCGGAATTCCATTTGCGCCTAGGTATGAGATCTGGTAAAATTTCTTTGACCCAGCGATTCCAAAACATGTCTGCCAATCTTTGAGATTTACGCCACTGCTTACGCAGGCAAAGGTCTGTATCCGTATAATGTCCGAACGTGGGTAAATTTGAAGATGTTCCTAAAAGGAAATGGTTAGGGGTGAGTGTTTCGTCGCTTCCAGGTTCCACGGAGACGTGGGACAGAGGACGGCTATTTACTATATTTTCAACTTCGGTAAACAGCGTGCACAAAATTTCGTCTTTAGGTGCACGTTCATTTAAAATTACTTTAAGTGAAGTCTTAATACTTCTTATCAGTCGCTCCCAAGCCCCACCCCAGTGGGGACTTGCAGGGGGAATAAATGTCCATTCAGTTGCGTTATTGGCGGCTTCGGATTTCAGCGCTTCTTCATCAAGTTCCTTTATGCACCTTTTGAGCTCCGCATCAGCTCCACGAAGATTCGTGCCATTGTCAGACATAAGGTGACGTGGCCAGCCGCGCCGCGCCGCCATGCGCCGTAGTGCCATTATGAGCGAATCTGTGGTGACTGAGTGAACAATCTCCAAATGCACAGCGCGCACTGTAAGGCGGGTAAAAATTACCCCGTACCTCTTCGCATGATGACGGCCAACTGTCACACTCATCGGCCCAAACAAGTCGATGCCACAATGACTGAAAGGTCGCTGATGATGAGCCACTCGCGCCTCAGGTAAGTCACCCATTCTGGGTACCTCAGGTTTAGCTTTCCTTATTCTGCATAGCATACATCGCGAGGTTACGTATTTAACTGTAGGTCTTAATGTTATTACCCAGTATTTCTGTTTCAGGTGGTTCACAACTGTCTCCTGGTTCCCGTGTGCAGCTTTTTCGTGGTAATGTTTTACTATCAGGCGAGCGACGTGATGTTTACCATCCAAAATTATTGGCTGTTTTGTTTCAGCTGCGACATCAACAGCGGCGTCGATACGGCCACCACAGCGTAACACGGCGTGTTCGTCTAGAAAAGGAGACAGGCTAAGCAGGCGACTACTGCGATCTATACTTTTACCTTTTTTAATTTCAGCGATCTGAGCGGCAAAGCTGTCCATTTGGGCTTGTTTTATTAAAAGACGGTCAGCTTGCTCCATTTCCATTAGCGTGCTTATTGATGTTAATTTTCTACATCTATTTATAAAACGCAAGACTGCAGCCGTTGCCCTCAGCAATCTCAACCAGGACGAGAATTTGCTCGCGTCCGGGACAGGTAAGCAATCATTTTCTTCTTGCACTAAAATTACCCTTTCCAGGTCACCATCACATGTGGTATGGATAACATGACGTGGCCAAGTGGTTTTGTCTTTATAAAGAAATAAAGGTCCCTTAAACCACTCATTGTTAAACACTGTGACGTCATAAATGTCCCTAGTGCCGAGGTCCGCAATGTTTAACTCCGTGGGTACATACCTCCATTCTATGGCGCTCGTCAAGTCGTCTATTTCGCCCAACCGGTTTGCTACGAAAGTCTTATAATGCCGCGCGTCATTATTAATCCACTGTAGCACTGTGGTCGAGTCGCTCCAAAAGTATCTTTCGTCGATTTTTAATTCATGTTCCTGAACTATTGAATTTGCGAGTCTAGCTGCTAGTACAGCTGCTTGAAGTTCCATTTTTGGTATTGTAATTGGTTTTACAGGTGCAACCCGACCTTTGCTGGCTATGAATGCAACGTGTGTAGTACCGTTGTCGTTCTCCCAACGCCAGTAAGCCACAGCACACATCGCCTTTGATGACGCATCGCTAAAAACATGCAGTTGTAAATTATTATACTGATTACCGGTCGTACTAGAAATCGTAGCAGGTCCCGACGCCGTAGCAAGCCCAGTGACGTAGCTGTAGTTTGATGGCCTCGTAGCCGGTTCTGGCTGTCGTAGCAATGTAGGCGAAGCGTTACTGCCTGTCGCCCTCGCACTTGTACCTGACACTATCTCGATCTCCCTCGTTCCTGCACTTAGATAACAACGCGGAATGCGTATGTTAGATATTTCTTTTAATAAACCAATCCAGTCGCACCATTTTTTGTAAACATCTTCTGAGATTATTTCGTCCCAATCTATGTTGTGTTTCCAAGTATTTTGTAACATTATTTTGCCTTGTATAGTGAACGGTGTAAGAAAACCAAATATGTCAAATATTGACATAACTACTGCCAGCATCAAACGCTTAGTTGGCCTTTCTTTACCATACACTATGCAATCAGGAATACGTTTCATAGAAACGTCAAACCCAAGTTCATCTGTGGCCGGGTACCAAATCATTCCAAGCGTGCGCTCGCCTTGGAACTGTTGGTCAACTTTAAACCTTACGGCCGCGTCTCCTAAGGTCTCTTTTGGCACGCTGTCCAACACTGATATACTATTACTAGTCCAGTTGCGTATTTCAAAACCACCTTGTTTGTGAATATCTGTGATATCCCTAACCATACCTATAGCAGTGGCTTCGTCCGGCAGACTATCTATGTAATCGTCCATATAGTGCTGCTTGATAATAGCAGCTACAGCGGCCGGTGATGACCCATGCTCCTGCGCATTTTTATTTTTAATAAATTGCGCAATAAAAGGGGAGCAGTTCGCGCCAAATATTAAAGACGTCATTGCATATGTCTTTAGTTCACCTGTATGTTCATCTCTCCATAAAAACCGTAAAGCGTTTCGGTCCTCAGATTTTATTTTAATTCGTAAGAACATATCTTTAATGTCCCCAGTAACCCCAATTTTATTCTTCCTGAAGCGAAGCATAATGCCAAATAATGAATTCAGTAAATCCGGTCCAGTGAGTAGGTAGTCATTTAGTGACACACCACGGACCTTAGCCGCTGCGTCGAACACCAGACGCAGCTTCTTTTTGTTGGGATTATTTACCCCAAAGTGGGGTAAATACCATGTTCTGGGAGACCGTCCAGTATCATGTACTAACTCTTCAGCAAAGTCATTTTCTAGTAAATGATTGACTCGCTCCTTGTACTTACTTGCGTACTCCTGACTAAGTGACATTTTTCTTTCTACACTGTGTAAGCGAGAAAGCGCGTTATAATAGTTATCAGGCAACTTACTGTTTAGGTCTCTCCAGGGCAACCCGACGTGCCACCTTCCGTCGATGAGCTGGGAGTCGTTCTCCAGCATGGCGACTGCACGTACCTCATCAGCCACCTGCCGCGACTTACTGGAAACACCTAAAGCATCTATTGAGAAAGAACGTCGAACTTCCTCAGTAAGGTCTCCCAGAGAGCGGTCATCAGAGGAAGCCTCTTCCGCGATGAACAGAGTGGTATAAGGAAAGCCAGGGGCAGCGCGCGGCATATGCATTACTCCGTGCACACACCAGCCCAGGGGTGTGCGTGTAGCTGACGGCTCATTATTTTTACCAACACAAATCTCTAAAGGCATTATTAAATGATAATTATCCTGACCTAACAAAATTTCTGGTTTACATAAATCATTACTATTTATTTCTACTTTTCTCAAGTGCCTATATTCCTTAAATTTACTCAGAGATACATCTTGGGTAGGCAAATTCAAATCATTAACACTTCGCACAGTAATTGTAAACAATTCATTAGTACTTTCCTTACAAGATAAGTCCAGAGTGATAGCAGAGGAGGCGCACACGAGCGCATCGTCGTTCCACGCGCCGCGCACACGCAGGCACTCTGCGCGGCCGCGCAGTCCCGCGCGCGCAGCTAACCGGTTACTTATCAACGAGACGGTAGACCCGTCGTCTAACAACGCACTTGCACTAATCACACCGTTAGGACCGTGAACTTTAACTGGCACAACTTTTAAAAGCACTTTTTTGTCGGTTACACTTAAATGCGTGACTGTTTCTGTCTTCGGCGACGAAGGCATGGCCTCCTGTACTCCGTAGTCCGCTCGCAGCGGCGGGTTGTGTAGAAGACGGTGATGCGCCCCGCCACACTCGTCAATATCGCAGGCGGACGCGGAACAAGTTTCTCTGTTGTGCCGAGATAGCAAGCACTTAAAACATAGGCCGTAACGCTTAATGTGACGCCATCGATCCTTACGTAACGCTTTTATACATTGTTTACATTTTGTCAACTCGTGTTTACTTTTGTAACAATACTTGCATTTTTCATCTTTGTTAACATTTTCATTATCTGGGTATTGAATCAATACTGTTTGATTACCGTTTCTGTCTTGCGATTTATATTTATTTAAACTGTAATTATGCGAGGGCCATATTTTAATATTCGCTGTAGTTGTCATTTTACGAGCTTCAATATATAAAAAATCAGAAACCATGTCTATTCTTGACTTATTAGTTCCCTCTTGCAATTTTGGATAACTGTAATCCGCCCATTTCGAAATTAATACAGTGGGAAACTTGGCCAAAATAATATTTGCTAAGTGGACGCCGCGTAGGTATTCGTCGCGTCCCACTGCACGTACAGCTGTTACGTAATTCTGGATTTTGATTGAGAAGGGCACTATCTCACACTGGTACTCTGATGGCAAAGAATGAAGTTTTTGAAGGTCTTGCGTGATTTTAAATAATATATATTCTGGGTTCCCGAATCGCAGCTCCAGTGTAGACATCAGCTGATCAGGTGATGTAGCACAAATCAGCAGAGCAGAGACGGCTTCTTTTGCAGGTCCGCGTAGGCAGCTTCGAAGCCTCCATATGTTCTCCTTATCGCTAAAGCCGCAGATTTGGGTTGATTCTTCGTAGGCTTGCTTAAATTGAAGCCATTCCAAAGGGTCACCAGATAATTCAGGTAGATTTTTTGGTATACTCATACGACTTAACAATTGAGTATTATGTCCTTGACTAGTGGAAGCGGTGGCCAGCTGCTTCAGTGCACTCGTCAGCGCCTCGATGGGTCCATTCTGCGAAATCAGCTCACCCTGAGTATTACCATTTTGTGGGACATGCTGTTCCTTCTCCATCTCATGCTGACTGTGCTCCAACCACTTCTCGACATCGGTGCGAGTATGAATGCTCTCGCTTCCTCCTTTTAGTGGACTGTAATTTTCGTCTATATCAGCCAGGTCCGCTTCTAGTTTTTTATCTATTAGATCCATTTGTATCCTAGCTTTTGCCTCGGCTGCCTCGAGTTCCAACCTTTTTCGCCTTGCTTTAGCGGAAGATGACGTTGATATTTGTGACGTCGTGGCTGGGGCTGCTGCATTGTAGGGCGACAGTTCGGTCTTGGGGGCCGCTGGCACCTGTGTCGGCCTACAGCGTGGCGTGGCCGGCTGACGCAATAGCTGCGCTTGTTGCGGTTGGCAAGATGGCGGCTCGTGCTGTGGCATGACGAGCACTTTTGCGGGTTCGGATTTTACACTGCCTCTAGGATATAATAGTCTCAGTATTCACATTAGCTGACACCATATTTTTAATGCCACTACGAGTAAGTACCATTTTCGACGGCGGCGTATTATACATCAAGAATAAGATCCGGCCGAATGACCAATGTAGTGGGTCAGGTTCGATGTATGTATAATATAATACGCCGTTTGGTACTTACTTTTTGTTTATTTTAAAATTACACAGCACTGACAAGTGAGTTTACGGAGCAACGGTTTACAACAGATTCGAATTGAATATATGTCAAGTGCGTTGTGAAACACGAGAGAGCGCTGGCATCGCTGCCACAGATACGCAAAGCGCCGAGTGAGTTTTGTTACTATGGTTTATGTCTATATTCCAACAAATGTTACCAAAACCAGCCAGACACAAATAGTACAGTCAAAAAAATTTTATAATAAGTTTATACCTACGTTATGCGAAAAGACTTTTTCCCCGACCTAATATTTACGGAGTGCGTCTTATGGCAGCGTATTTATTAAGTTCTTTCTCAGTATATGTTTAAATTTTGGTTGTTGTTGCAATTGAGATTTATTATTATTCTTTAAACTTTATAGCACAAACAAACAAAAATATAAAAAGGCTAAGTTAATGCTTTAAGGAATTCTCTACCAACCTTTGGGTTAGCAGAAAAATATGAGACAGTACGAACAAGAAAATATAAAATTACACATGATTATAAAATATATAAACTTACAATAATGTTTATTTTTCTCCACACAAACCATTGGTACATTAGCAGTATGTAGATGATTATAATCATTACAAAGTAACAGTTTGTTGTGTGAGACTGATGCCTGAAATAGGTATGAGCACATACCTGTTTTACAGGTCATCAGGCTCCCAAACACCTCGGATTGCTTTGTGATACGAAGACATTATATATAATTCTGTGTAAGTAAAAACCGGCCAAGTGAGCGTTGTACGGTACCCTTATGTATAACAATGGTACTGAATTATGGAAAATCACGTTTGTTGCACGGGAGCCCTCATTAATGCCTGATCGGGGAAATGCTCGCTGAATATGCAAGTGATGGATTAAAAATATCTTTATTACAATTCTGGCGCTAGTTAGAGTGCAACTCACTCTCTCTCTCTCGTTTCAGCGTTGGTCGTGAAGACATCGTTGTTCTGAGGCTCATATCTTACCTGAAGATGCCCTGTGTAAGGGCGAAACACTAAATTAGACCCTTGAATACCTATACAGCGCCAGCCCGGTACGCATTGTTCAGCCCTACAGTAAAGAAGAAGCTGGAGGTGCTGCAGAGCACCACCCTCCGCCGAATTATCTGAGCCCCTCGCTACATGAGAAATGCCACGATCGCAAGGGATTTGCACATAGAGAGCATTGAAGCCTTCGTGGGTCGCCTGGTGGGGCCGATGTTAGAGCGGGCGGATTTCTCAACCCAAGATCATCTTCGTGGCTTGGTGCCGCTGAACGCTCGGATATCAAGGCCCTATACCTATGCCCGAAGCCTTATCCCTCGGGAGACCCAGGATCTGACCTGACACTATTACCAGGATAAGACACAATGCTCGCCGATAGCCCCAGGGCTCGATCGCAGCAACTATCGGATTTGACACCTCCGGACTATTTAAACAAATCGGCTGAACAGCCAACCCAACGACGCGTCCATATTTACGGACGCAGGAAGAAACCGCGGACAGGGGGTACTTCCCAGAAACCTCACCGTGACCCTCACCAGGGTCACATTAACCACCTCACTCCACTTTCCATTAGTGGGTCTTATGCTTGTGTGCCACCTTGAGGTATAAAAACCGAACAGCGAAAATCTCACAAATTGTTCATCTTTATATGGCAACTTATTTTGCATGTGGGTTGGATGTGATATGTACGAATGTTTTTAATTACGAATGTGTACCACGTAATTTGTTTTTCAGATTCACATATTATGTGCACACTTTTATGCAAAATGTTGCGTAAGCTTTTATTTTCGTATTTATGCGTATGCTTTGAAGTTGCAATTCAATATAAACGTATTCGTACAAAGTGAAATTATTTTTCTTCTAAATAAATATTTGATATTTTGTGAAATTATATTCAAAGGAGTCTTGATTTACTGCATAGCATAAATTTATATACGATGCACTAACATTCAGTACCGCTAGAAATAGCGCATGAGGAATAAAAGTGTTTTAGATACATAAGTTCAAGAAATGTTCTAAAGAATATGTGAGACATACCATATATAATAAATAGCCTGTCCATCATAGTATCTCTCGATGCTTGCAACGGGCCTGCCCTACACTCATCTTCCCCTTGGAGAGTTTAAACTATCTATCAGATTATTTGACATTTAAATTTCAACAAATTTGCTAGTTATATCACTCGTATCGGGACACTGTATCGCGTTGCCATTTGGTATAAATATCAGACATATTAGCTTAACCCATCCATATATCTTTTATCACAAAGAGAAATTGAGGATGATGCAGTTAAATACATACAATCACGTCTGTTTCCCCTAAGAGGTAGGCAGAGGACTAGTACATTATAAGCCCACATTTCGCCAATAAATAAATAAATAATAAATATTTTCCGACAATTATACCAATTATTTAGTTCCAAGATAAACATACATAAATACTTTTTTTTGTAAATACATATCTAATATACATAGGAAAACAGACCACCACCCAGACCAGAACAAATTTTCATGTGATTTGTCCTGCGTGGGAATCGAACCCACGACCTTAGGAGCGGATAGCGGGTATTCTCGCCACTATGCCTTATCGGTCGTCGAATTATATTGTTGGTCCCACGTAATAAGTGGCAAACCTATTGCCGCTTGCCGGGAACTTTTACATTCGCTAGAGCCGCGTCCGTTGATCGGCAGGTGCTCTACTTGCAGGTGAGGTTGTTTTGGGCTCCTAAGATGATCCTACCATCATACCGATCATACCTATCATCTACCCGAGTCATTCCTAATTGCAATATGTTACCTCTGGGCTACCCCTACTCTTTAATATAATGTAATACAAGCGTCAAATTATATTCGCAATAATACCGCACAGTGTGTTGTGGGTGGCTTCTAATCTAAACCGTGAAAATGATACGCCTGCAGCAACTCGTTAATAATTAATTAGAGTGAGGAATCAAGTGAATATTTACCACATGGAGGTTACTCATGTTAAATCTTGACATAGAACGTAATTTTCCTTATAAATTACTAAACTAAACTGTTTGACACACACATATACAGACTATGTACTTAAAAGGTACCCTTTGAAACCAAAAAGGCCTAAAATTTATTTTTTTAAAGTTTATGCAGACTATTGAAGAACAATAAATTTGGTAAGTCGTTGGTAAAACCATTAAGCACTGGAATTCGCTGCCGGCTTAAGTCAAGTCAAAAAGTCAAAAGTAAAAAATACTTTATTTCATAAACTATTACATAGTACTTGAAAACGTCAAAATTATAAAAAAATAACAAAAACAAATAAAATATAACTATACTAAAATCACGAAGCTTAGATTCACTTGCAACCAAATAATTTAAAAAAACAAAAAACATTTAAGTGTAAGCGAATCTAAGTGCCAGTTCCGAGCCACCGCTCTGTAAGAAGAACTGGCAAGAAACTCACAGGCTATGCTCTTTTAAATTATCGATTGGTTAGTAACAATCTTCATTTGTCTGTGACGCTATACAATGTAACATAATATAACAATATTCATGCTTTAAGTCATTCATATTAGAATAGCCTGTATGAAACGGCGGCTTAATCCCAAGCATTTTTATCAGCCATATAGTCTTTAATAGAATAGTATCCCTTTAAAGACAGCTTGCGTTTTATTGTTAATTTAAATTTATTTAGGCTTAATTGCTGTATATTGCTTGGGATTTTATTACAGAATCGCACACATTGACCTTTAAAAGATTTGTTAATTTTTTGGAGCCCAGTGGCAGGTACAACTAGTTTATGCTTATTTCTTTTGTTTAGGTTATGTATATCACTTTTCTTACTCAATTTATCAATATTTTTATGTACATATACTAGGTTTTCATAAACAAACTGACCCGCCACTGTCAAAATACCAATTTCTTTAAATTTATCCCTTAGTGAATGTCTACATGGTAGATTATAAATTGCTCGTATGGCCCTCTTCTGCAGTACAAAAATATTTTGAACTAGCAGTCGCCCGCGGCTCCGCCCGCGTGGATGTCGGCTACCGCTGTAAAATGCCTACCCAGAAAAGACACGGTCAGCAAAATGATTTCCAGATCAATTCACAGACACGGACACTAACATCGACGACGCAGTCATTATCCGCAGGCTGCATAGATTGTCTTTATGTGGATGTTGAAGTTGTTAATGATGAAAATATTTAAATCTAATTAATACTTAGTTTTTACTCTTACCGGCAGTCCCGGAGAGCAACCTGTTGTTTTGGGATAGATAACTAAAGCGATTATTGTAAATCTTCCCCATAAACAACATTTGACATTAAATAATTTTTAGGTGACAAAATAAACTGATGGTCGGGAGCCCCGACCCGTGATAGGGCGCTGTGCAGCAGAAATCGTAATAATTTAAGTTCGCCATAACTTCAAAAACAAACGTCCAATTTTGATCATTCCAAGACCAAATATTATCTACATAAACTGCACTTAGTGATGAAATAATTAATTTTGATAGGGATTAATAGCATAAGTAAAATAAATGCGTATAAATATAGTACAAAAAAAAATCAAGATTTTTAAATAAAAAAAAGGGTTGTTGTGCCTCACTCGCCATATATAGGTATAGTGTGTCGCGGACTTTTTAGTAGGTGGTATAAGATCTTTAATTCATTCATACATTTTGTGGTTCTATCTTTTATAGTTTAGGCAGCGTACGCAACTGTTCTGGTTGATTTTTACACTTTGTGTCCGAAAAACCCAAATATTTTACGCAACCCTATTTTTTTCGAAATTATAATATAATATAGCCTATGTTACTCAGTGATAATGTAGCTTTCTATTGAAAGAAGAATTATTAATATCGGTCCAGTAATTTTTGAGTTTATTCGTTACATACAAAAATACAAATCTTTCCTCTTTATAATATTAGTATAGATTACATTGACTCCCCCCCCCCCGTACCACCCCAGTGACGCTTACATGGAGCCTACATCGCATGCTGGCTAGCTGAGCGCGGTGACCGGCACCACGCGACTTTTTTCTAATACTTGCATTTTTTAAATCGTGATATCTTCCTAATGAAATGTCCGAATTGAATAATTCAAAAAGTTATAAGAAGGTATTGAAGCCGTCTTGAATACAAAGTAATTTTTTTGATAAGGATTAATATCAAGGTACAAATATAGAGCCTTTTTAAGCGGCGGCATATAAATTAAATTTTTAGAATAAAAAACCGCTTACTGTGACGTAACTATAATATTTAGACATATGCTGTCGCGACACTTTTTGTAGATAATGATGAGTACTGCAAAGTCGTAGTACATAATTTTATTCTATCATCAATAGTTTTCGCTGCGCACGCTATGTAAGAAATTTTCAGGTCATTTTTTTACACCTTGGGTTACATTATTGGATTTTTAGTAAGGATCCCTAATTTTTTTAAAAATATAATATAGACGACCGATATGGCGTGGAGGTCAGTATACCTGCACTTCACTCGAGAGGTCGTGGGTTCGATTCCCACACAGGACAAATCTTTGTGTCCACACATGAATATTTGTTCTGGTCTGGGTGTTCTCCTATGTATCTTAAGTATATATTTACAAAAAAAAAAAAAAAGTATTTATGTATGTTTATCCGTTATTTAGTATCCATAACACAAGTTCTTAATGATACTTATCTTGGAACTAAATGATTGGTGTGATTGTAAGAGAATATTTATTTATTATTTATTTATTTATATTTATATAGCCTATGTTACTCGGGGATAATGTAGCTTTCCAAAGGTGAAAGAATTTTTGAAATCGGTCCAGTAGTTTCGGAGCCTATTCATTACAAACAAACAAACAAACAAATATTTCCTCTTTATAATATTAGTATAGATATCTGCGGCACAACCCCACAGAAGAATACCATACGACATAACACTATGAAAATAGCAATGATAAACAAGCCTAGCTGTTTCAACGTCTGTTAATTGGCTAATTTTCTTTACCGCGTATGCAGCAGAGCTGAGTCTATTCGACAATTCACCAATATGTGGGCCCCACTGTAACTTAGAATCTAATATAACACCCAAAAATAAGTGTTTCCTACTTCCTATAACCCCGTGTCTTTCACGTGGGTCGTGTAACGGCGTTTTAGCAGGCCGTCATTTGTACCGTGCTTTTTTCACGGTTTGAAGCTCCGTAATTTTTTTGGTCCTCATCGACAGCTTATTATACTGTCAGGGAGTCAGGGTTAAAACGTGTCAGTTTAAAATAACTAAATAAAACAGCGGTCGATTACGATGGTGTGATGACTTATCACGATCTGTAGAATGTACATTTATTTTTGTTTAACATCAACGTATAGTGTTTAAAGCAAGACAATTAATCTAAAGTAATATTTACAATAATATTACACAGTGTTTGCGGTAGTTACTAATCTAAGCCGTGAAAATGTTGGATCTGCAGAAACTAGTTCATTAATTAGAGTGTGGGATTCAGTAAATATTTACCACAAGGAACCAACATTAAATCTTTACATGGGATTTATCGTTTTAAAAACAACCTTATGGAACTTCAAATTTAAGATTATTGGCATAATTAATGTTTTGGGTTTAAAGAATATTATTTTCTTACTAAAAATCATATTTTCCAATTTTCGATATAACCGGTAACACAGATATTGGACCGTAATTACTTTTTTTTTTTTAATTTCTAATAACAATATTAACATAATTATTAACTCAGTACTGAAGACGCAATTCTAGACCTGACCAAAGATATCACTACGCACTTAGATAATAAAAAAAAAACAATATGTATTTTTCTAGACTTACAAAAAGCATTCGATTCAGTCTCTGTTTCCACCCTTCTTATAAAACTTGAAAAAATTGGCATTAGAGGCACCTTCTTTGATTTACTTAAAGATTACCTACACAACAGAACCCAATGTCTAAAGCTTTGTGATGTTATCTATAGTACAGATAAATTGATTACAAACTTTGGAGTTCCACAAGGAAGTGTCCTTGGCCCTACCTTGTTTCTTGCCTATATTAATGACCTGACTGAACTAAAATTAGCTAGGGGAAGAATTATCTCATACGCTGATGACACAGCCCTCCTATTTCATGGTGATAACTGGAAAGAAGTATACGATTCAGCTGAAACTGGCTTAAGGAAGGTTATTAAATGGCTAAACTTGAACTTACTCTCTCTAAATACCACGAAAACGAAATACATGGCCTTCTCAATGCGTGACTCGCAACAACCGGCCCCCCAATTTAATATAACCGCACATCACTGTGAATATAATAAAAGTCAAACATCTTGTGACTGTAAAAAATTAGAAAAAGTTAACATCATAAAATACCTAGGCATCATTCTAGACCAAAATCTTTCATGGCAACCTCATCTCGAGTTAGTGGGTAATCGCGCGAGAAAACTTATTTGGATTTTTAAATATTTAAGAGACATCACAGACAAACAACTAGTCACATACATATACACTGCACTAGTACAATCCATTTTACTTTACTGTATAACGATATGGGGTGGTACTCACAAAACAAAATTTTTAAGTATTGAGAGGGCGCAAAGATTAATCCTTAAAGTAATGCACAAAAAGAAAAGACGTTATGACACAAGTAAGCTCTATTCAGAAGCTGATGTTTTAACCGTCAGGCAATTGTACATTCTTCAATGCATAACCAAAATTCACAAAAACAACCCTATTGACTTAAGAATTTTAAAAAAACGAAATAGGTATTCGGTAATTAAACTAACTCCTACACGAACAGTATTTGCCTCCAAACAATTCACAAGCCAGTCGGTTAAGATATATAATAAAATAAACAGAATACTAGACATATACTCAAAATCGTTGTCAGAGTGTAAAAAAAAAGCAACAGCACATTTAAAGACCCTAACTTACACGCAAACGGAAGAAATATTATCCTCCACTACCTAACTAGTCACACGGAAACTCAGTCACACACACACACCCACGAATACGCATACACACACACACACACAAACACACACACACGCACACGCCCTCAAATACAGATACACAACACGCACAAGCACGTTCGAACAAAATAACCAATTTATTGTATTTATTACTTGCGCAGTACTCTTCATTTATTGTTTTTAATATATATATATAAAAATTAGTATTTATATTTGAAATACATACTTAATAATTATGATAAATCTAAGTCTGCTTACGTTCTTATATGTACCACAGCAAAGAGGGTACTCTTCTAACACAAGTTTTATTAAACTTAAAAGATGTAGTACCAACCCATGTAATACTAACCTTTGAACGACAATAAAGATTTGTTATTTGTTATTTGTATTGTTATTTGTAACTGAAATATTATTATCGCCAAACTGCATGGCAGTTTGTTGGCGATGTACGCTCCTAATTACTGGTTACACCTTTTAAAAAAAAATATTAGTAAATACTTAAACTTATACACAGCTACTTTTTTTTCTTATGAACTTCATAGACACATAATCATGAAACCAACAATTCATTTTGGAACATCTTTTTGTGATATAAAGACAAGTTCTTTAACAAATATTTTTCAAGTTACACTTAATAGATAACTTTAGACGCATTGAGATATTTTGATGCAACTGAAATGTTGTAATTTCAACAATCACCAGGTAAGTAGTTCGTTTTGCAAGGAAAGTGCTATTCATGGTGGATTATTTATTAAAGTAAATAAGATGTTTAGATTAGATATAGTCAACCTCTCTGTTGAACGGATTATTGAAATTGCCTGTATCGAAATGCAGCAGTTTGTTGTATTGAGTGTAAACATACCTCCAAGCTTAATATGATTTATTTGAATGTATAATGGATAAAATGCTGGGAAAGGATTTTAATACTAACAAAAATATTATTGTTTATGGATCTTCACTAATTAATTAATTTGCTAGAGCGTTTGAGTACATGTACAAGAATAAAAGCACTTTATAAATCATAAAAGTTGTTAGATTCTTATGATTCCTGATCTGATAATTCAGATTCTGAAAGCGGACGCATAGCTAAAATCCTTTGAGCACGCTATGCTTTGCCATTACTTGCAGAATTACCTGCAATAAGCATAGTAAGCCAGCTTTCCCATAAACCATCACCATTATACTTTGGTAATTAAACATATGCACTGACATGGATCAACATTGTTGGTATGACTGGTAGAGAGATAGGTATATCGTCGCAGCTCACGCTTCGATCAGAAACAAAAAGAGTTTGCGTTTAGAAATTTCAGCAGATATAATAATTTAGTTGTCCCAATAAATGAACAAAAAAGCTTTAAGGGTTATCTCAGACAGATTTATTTAATCCAAGCCTATTTCGTTCTTAGGATGCACTAGTAAATGTCATATAAATTTAGATGCTCCAGTTTTAGCAGAGGCAGCTTGTTGCGAGATTAATTAGGGCATATTAACTCGGTGAGCTTTTTCAACTCGTCATATGTTTTCAGGTCATGATTATTTTTACTTCAGAATAAGAATCTGAAATCTTTATATTGTGCTGTAATCTCCTTTCTCGTTCAATTTCATTATTTTAGGTCTTAGAGATGGAATGGGTTTCTAAACTTCAAACTTTAAAACTTTTTATTATATAAACTATTACATAGTACTTGAAAACGTCAAAATTTAAACAAATATAAAAAAAACAATCAAAATATAATTTTATTGAAATCACGAAGCATAGATTCACTTGCAACCAAACAATTAAAAAACAAAAAGTATTCTAATATATTATAAATATTATAATATTAATCTATTGATTTCTGTACGTAAATGGGTTATTAAAAGGCAGACAGAAAGGCGCACGCGGAGAAGTGTTTAAATACTCTTATATCGTTTCTCGTTTCTCTTTATGTGGTACAGATACAACAAGCCAACTCACCCAACACTATCCATATGACAAGTGTGTTCCCCAAGATGGCAAGAAGCAGCATCAGAGCGAACACGATGAACCAAGCCAGCTGGCCCCACCACGGAGGGCTGTAGGGTCTCACGCCCAGACCCATACAGTTCCCAAGCGCCACTCTGCAACAATGAATAAGGCACTGGTTAGACATATAAATAATTTATTTAAACATACAGGGGTTTATTACAACAAGATACAACTCTGTTTTGCATTCTAAAGCTTAGACTAATATGTGAACAATGTTACTGGTTATACAATTATTTAATATATTTTGAGTCATATGCTATACACTAGTTTTAAGTGTTGTAAGTAATATTATTGTGTAACTGTTGTTTGTTCCTAATAAATTTGAAAAAAAAAAATTAAAAAAAAGATGATTTAAAGTTAAACCAGTTTTAAAACTATTGTTTTATTAAACCAGGTTTAAAACTATTGCTGTAACTTTTATTTGATAAAATGAAGACAGTGACAGTACTAGCTAAAATCCTGATTTATTTTTAAGCTCCTAAGTTGTTACAATGTAATACAAAGTTGGAAATGTACAAAATATACTTAAGGTGAGTTTGTAACAGATCAGGATGTATTAACAAAGAGTCCCACACTAAGACCTATAACGTGGGCACCCAAACATATAATTAACAGGATTGCGAACGATCAGAGTAAATAATTAATATAATCAAATTGAGATATAAATATTTATATAAACAACTCAGAGTTATTTGATTCAAAAAAGAAATTTAAGGTGTTGTGTTAAACCTAGCTAAGTCCGTTCAAACTTCGAAGCTGAATTCAAAAGGAAGCTCCACTCATCATTTGATGGAACTGTGTCGCTGTACAAGGGATGAATGAAATCCTTAATCGCGCAAACAGAATTCCTCAAGCTTGACGCTATATTTACAACACCCAACAATCATCGGCTGGGCCGCCGTGGCCACTTGGAAATTAGCCTTTTTAGTGAAGAGAATAACGCCGCTCCCTATATAACCTATAGCCACTGTAAATTTTACTAAAAATTGCATAATTTGGCATACACAGATACGCTCGTAGCTCCGTGATATAGGGGGGTCGGGAACGATTACTACAATAGACAACTGCTTCCACCATTTGAAAGCTTTTGAACTCGAATTTATGTATAAACGATTAGGCCGTCTTTGTCCACTTTTTATATTTTGTAATGGTAAATTATATTTAAATTTTATTTGTTATTCTATTTATTGTAGTCTCGAACGTAAATTTTGCATAAATTATTTCACTGTTCATACTGGTTTACTGACGTTTGGCAAGAAACGTTTCCCAAAGTGACACTTGTCAAAGCATGTTTCCCAAATTTTCATTTGGCAAAAAACATTTGGCAAAACCATCTTTTCGCAATTTTACAGTTAGCAAAACTATTTTTAGCAATTTATTGTTTAGTAAATAATTACATGTAGTCAAATATGGTTAGGCAAATATACACTAACAGTAATCAATAATAATAATTGTATTGTTTAAGATATACAAATCAATTCTCGCGCTTCGCCGCCCGCTACCGCGGCACGCTCGCTTCGCTCGCTCGGCTCGCGCTCTGTTGGGATTACAGTTCTAACCTAACCTAAACCACTTTTCTAGCAGTTCTAATCTAACCTACGTAAATTATTTGAAATTAAATTCATATTCATTTATTCAAGTTTGGCTCAAAAGAGCTCTTATGAACGTCAAAACTTAAAAACTAGCACTTTATAATTAATGATTAATGAGATATGCTTTTTTATTTGAGGCAAGTTCAAGCCCAGGGTTATGCAAAAAAGTACGCAGCCGATCCGATTTTCAATAAGCAATAAAAATATTTTGTTATAAAATAAAGCATTTGCTTAATGTATATTTGACTAAATAAAATTTGAGCAAGTAAAAATTTGCCAAATGATAATTTGATCAAATAAATGAAGTGCGAAATGTGCATTTGCTAAAGATTCATTTGCGAAATGAATCTTGGGCAAAAGGATTTTTGGGAAGTGAAATTTGGCAAAAAATTACTTGGCCAAACAGAGGGATCCCGTTCATACTCGTTCGGAAGTTTGAAAGAAAGAATGGAGAAATTCATATCACTTGGCTTGTGAATTTGAAATGTGGAAATGAGGTACTTTTATCTGTAATTTTTTGGATGTCAGGAGGTGGTCTGTACAAATGTTCCCTTTAGTGCCAGATGCCTGGTACTCAGAATATAGTTTAATTCACGCAACACTTTATTTTATATTTTCAATTACTCCTCCTATGTATATTAAGTATGTATTTCCTATGTATATTAAGTATGTATTTACAAAAAAATATTTAAGAATGTTTATCCGTTCTTCAGTATCCACAAGTTCTTAATGATACTTATCTTAGAACTAAATAACTCATGTGATTGTAAGAGATTATTTATTTATTAGTATCAATCTTCTTATGTATATGAAATATATATTTCCAACAAAAAAATGTAAATATCCGCTCTTTAGTATCCATAACATAAGTTTTTAATGATGTTTATCTTGTTAAATAATTGATACAATGGTGGTAGTGGTATTAATATTGATATTTTATAATTACGTTGAATTTTCTATCGTTGGATAATTATTTATAATAGGTTGGGGAAAAAGTCTTTTCGTATTTTTGTATGAAAAGTCAAGACATTTTTTTCAAAGTTTATTTACATTTATTTACAATATATATGTACCGTTTTGTTAAATAACTTTCTGCCATTTTGTGGGCAGAGACATTATCCCGTTACTGTAGAAACTTTGGGACTTCTGATAAAAAAAACGGGACAAATAGTTTTGGCAGTCCTCTCTTGAGGTTAACCTTACAGAACCTAAAGAATTCTGCAGAGACCGAAACAGGTGAAAATCTGAAGGCGCAAGGTCAGGGCTATATGGTGGATGCACTAGGACCTCCCAGTCGAACTCTCTTAATTTTTGCTGAGTGGCTAAAGATGTGTGTGGTCTAGCGTTATCGTGATGAAAGACCACACCCTTCCTGTTGATCAATTCCGGCCGTTTTCTCTCGACTGCTTCCTTTAATCTCATCAGTTGCTGGCAGTAAAGATCAGAATCGATGGTTTTGCCGGGCGGTAAAAGCTCATAATAAACAATGCCCTTCCAATCCCACCATACACACAGCATTACCTTATTTCGTGTTAGGCCAGGTTTGGCCACAGTCTGTGAAGCCTGGCCAACTTTCGACCACGACCTTTTTCGCACGTTCTTGTCGTACGTGATCTACTTTTCATCGCCAGTTATCAATCTCTTCAAAAACGGCTCGGTTTCATTACGTCTCAATAATGAATCGCAAATGAGTACACGGTTCATTAAGTTTCTTTGAGTGAGCTCGTGTGGCACCCAAATATCGAGCTTTTTTGTATAACCAGCTTTCTTCAAATGGGTCAAAACTGTTTTGTGGTCAATTCCCAGTTCTTCAGCAACATCGTAACTACTAATATGCCGATCTTGCTCCACTCTTTCAAAAATGGCGTCCATTTTATTCGTAACAGGGCGACCAGAGCGAGGTGCATCTTTAACATCAAAATTTCCGGACTGAAAACGTTTGAACCAAATTTGTGCTACTCTTACTGACACTGCATCAGGTCCATAACCATCACAAATTTTTTTCACTGCTTGAGTTGCATTTTTGCCTTTTTTATAATAAAATTTTAAAATGTATCGAATTTCTTCATTAGATTCACTCATTTTAACGGAGAGAAAAACAAATGAAAAATAGCGGGAAACAACTTTTTTTTATTTTTTTCTTTTCTTTATAATGGAACCTTTTTAATGTTACCAAAACCAGCCAGACACAAATAGTACAGTCAAAAAAAATTTATAATAAGTTTATACCTACGTTATGCGAAAAGACTTTTTCCCCGACCTAATATATTAGTCGAAGAAGTTGAAAACCCACAAAAAAAGACACGAGTAAAGTAGTGAAAGTAGTAATAAGATGAATACAATTTTACTGGAGATTGTAATATCGGCCCTAGGAATAATGGAATGCACATAAAAATGGAATGCACGATAAAATTTAAAGTCACGAAATTATATTGTAGTGTTTTGCTTTGGCTTATATAGTCACGAGTCACGATTTCTGGGCAAAAACAATTGAATATATTGTGGGATGAAACGAACTTAATATTATTATATTGTGAGTATAGGGATCTTATACACACAATATATTTACCACCAATATATTTTTCTACCAAGACAAAAGGAGCCCAAGTCGGAGGACAGGACAGGACCGTGTGTGCACAAATATGAATATTTGTTCTCGTCTGGGTGTTTTCCTATGTAGGATATTAATTATGTATTTACAAATAATTAGTATGTATGTATATTTATGCGTTATTAATTATGCATAGCAATTTTAGTATCACAAACATAAATATTTATTTATTTATAATGGTAAACCAACCATTTGCACACTTTGCACGATGATTTGCTTGATGACCTGTAAAAAAGGTAAAGTAAAGTAAAAAATTCTTTATTTAATAAACTATTATATAGCACTTGAAAATGTCATACAAAATATAAATTAAAAAAACTAAATATTACTATAATGAAATAACGGAGCTTAGATTTACTAACATGCAAAAAAATAAAAATTAAGTGTAAGCGAATCTAAATGCCAGTTCCGAGCCACCGCTCTGTGAGAAGAACTGACAAGAAACTCACAGGCTATGCTTTTTAAATTATCAATCAAATATAATTTAAATTATTAATTCAAAACACACACAGTGAATATTTTAAGATATTGAAGCCGTAACCAATAAAGTAGGAACCTTCTATCACAGTCAAGTAAGTATGTTATATGAAACTGAGCTGAGCCTGAGGGGTTATTAGGGGATGGTCACGACAACGATCTGGTTGACTTTTTATTCTAATTTACACAAATACAAGTACAAAATATTAAACCCAAGCTTGTTTATCTGACAAGTAATCATATACAGCATAAAACCCCTTTTTAAGAAATTCCTTTTTAACTAACTGAAATATTGTATCCCAAGTCCTATGCTAGTGGATACATTTCAAACATCTTTTCTATTGAAATTTCGAGTATGTTAAAGTTAATTACACTTTACGGTTGACATTTTACAGTTTTCGCCTTACATGATATAAAATTGGTTTACTAGTTTCGAGATCCTATACTAGTTGATTTAACTTTGAATTTGAATAACTCTAAGCTGGTGGCTACTTTCCAACCATATTCCCTATTGAAACTTATATTCACTTGAAATTTCAATATAGAAGATGATTCCCTGAATTTAAAGTTAACTATAGATTTCAAAGTTTGGACCGGACATTTCACGTCTTTTCGCCGCACTTGAATGTGCGCTAATGAAACTGAAAAACGAACGGGTAAAGCAAAGCCGGTTGGTGCGATTCAGAACTTGTTGAATAGTTGGTTGTTTGAATTACAAATTCGTACAAGTTTGTTATTCAAACAGGCAAGTTTCACAAATATTTGTGAAGAATTATTTTCGACGCTTAAATCCGGTTTTCCGTAAGATAAAATAATATGATTTACAATTTAATAGTTGCCTATTCCAAACAAAATTAACTAAGTTGTGAAATAATAACTCTTCTGACTAAGATTAAAAAATCTGCTCATCATCGTACCCTAGCATTATCCCGGTTGCCCCAAACTTAATCCCAGGGCCCAGGGTCTGCTCACTGGTTTAAGCTTCCAGTTATTACATGAATCAACTGCCATCTGACCTCCACAACCCAAAGGGAAACGTTATTCTATGGTTTACCAGCTGTCAGGGTAAAGGAGAAGGCTATGACATCCTAATAAAGACTGCCATAGATGTTCATGATAGCTGGGACCAACGGTTTTCCGTGCTTTAAAGGCACAGAGCTAGCGATAATTACCCACATAACTGTTAAAAGTCATAAGTAAATAAGAATTAACTGAATTGTAGTTTTTAATTTAACATGCATCAAATCTTTTGAGTTTGCTAAAAGATTTATTTTGTAACAAAATTATTTCTTAAGAATCTACTAAAGACTCAATTATGAAATGAGCTATATTCCATTTTAAACTAAAGGCTACAAAACAAGAGAAAATATGTTTTTTTAAGACCCAACTTTTCCCCATTAGACATATAGATGGCGCTTCACAAATGACAATGGCGAAAAAAATAGGTCGTTTGCGAAAGTATTTTTAAAGAAGCTATTACACCCGAAGCATATGCAAAATTAATTAACTTAACTCTGATATAAGAAATTTTTGGAAGTTTTTAATTGAACTTTCAACTTTAACGTTCAAATAACTAAAACAGTTTATGTTTAAAATAATTAATACCATGTCCTACCAAGCCCTAAGGCACCCAAGCCAACCTCACATGCAAGTGTGCACCTGCCAAAAAACGGACGAGGCTCTGGCGAACAGAACAGTGTCCAGTAAGCGGCAATAGGCTCGCCACATAGTACGGACCAATAATATAGTTGGCGAAGTGTGGGCGTATATGCCACTGCCTATAATTAATATATGTATGTATGTTTGTATGTCCGGACATGAGTGATTACTTTCAGGCAGGATCAAGAAAACGGTTATTACTTGGTTTATCTTGACGACAATGCTTATCGTCCCGAATGCAATAAAGCATTAAGACCTAGGAATTATTTATTCATAATAATACAATAAGCTTGCTATTACGGCAGGGGGACTAATTAATATCATCATTATCCTTCTTTTTTTTTGCTTTGAGTAATGGCTTGGTGCGTTTAGTACATTTAGCCAGTGTCCAGTAAGAGATATACAAAAAATATATAAGTAATAGTGATTGAGAATGAGTGGTGAATAATAATAATATGATAAATGGTAAGTCAGATGCCCTCCCTCTAAACCCCTTAATTTCTTAATAAAATGTGGGAATATACTAAGATCTCACATGGACTTCTTGAGTGAATTTAAAAGGTAGTGTTGCACTATTATGTTTTATTTACCAACACCAATGTACGTTCACAAACACTTAACAATTAATAATCTACCGTTATTACACATTAATGGCCGATATCACACAAATTTTAGAAAACAAAACTGCAGACATGACTCTTTACTTTCCCGCCAAAAAGACCTAATTTATATTTATGCAAAGGACAAATTATAATACAATATATTTGTCAAACTTGGGTCTTGGGTAAAGAGTTTATTATCCCTTCCAATCTGCTTTTAAGTACCTTTATCTATGGGAACTCTTTAATTGACTCCTCAAAAAGGCTTTGACGGTAAAGAGATTCAATCTAAAAGGTAAAGTTTTAATAATATTTGCAGCCCCATTACGATTTCCGACTGTGTTTCCAGCTTGAGAGTTTCTGAACTTAAATTGTGGCGTCAACTTGAAGAGTTTGTGTAAAATATGAAGCTTATATCTTATAGAGACTTACTAAAAATATAATTCTGACTTCACATCAGTGCAATCAATCAAGTGTCACAATTTTTCATAGTACTTTATTTATTTTGTATGTTCGTTTTTCACTGATATTTTTTTTCCAACGGATGATTATCCAGTTTCATATCATCTTGGGGTGGGTAATATCGCTAAAATTTGGCTTTTTCAATATGATCGTTATCTGTCATCTAGTACGAAAGAAATAAACGTAAATTTACATCATAAAACCCAAGAGAACGTTTGGACACAAATAAAATAATCTGTTTAGTTGCTCAATATTACATATGTCAAGTTGCGCCTCGACTTAATTTTTCGGCCATTTTACTTCTATTCGCAAGTATTTTTTTAATGACACCAGGTTATTAATAAATTTAATACCGACGAGACCGTTTGTTTGTTGTTGCCTATTTCTTTATTAGTTATTTTTGATGAATATTTGTATGCAATTAATGTTTGAAATCCATCTGGAACCCCCTCTGAAGGAAGACGCCTTGCTAGGCTTCTTAATCGTCTAAGTCAGCGACAACCATCGTCCCCCTCAAAACAAACATTTACATTTTTTTTAGAAGCGGACAAATTTTTAGTTTTTTATTTTTAAAATATGACCGGAGGTGTAAAGAGATCCTATCAAGACCTTTGGGAGCCCAAACTCAACTTCAAATGATTCACTTGCCGATAAATGGCCGAGGCTCTAGTAATAGATAAAAATTCTTGGCGAAATGCGGGCGCATGATGTGCTTCTGCCAACCCCTTTAGGGAAACAGGCACGATTGCATGTAGATGTCTGTAAATATTTTCCAAATCAATTTTTTTAAACAGTCACACATACAAAAATATTATAGGGTGGCCTGACAGTCTTATTTACTCAAATATTTGGGTGATAATTCTTCTTTATATTGAGATAAAGAGGGTAATATTAAATTATCAAAATATTTCTTTTAAGGTTAACGTCTCGTCCTCTTATAAAAAATACTGTGTAGTACAAAATTGTTTAGGTGATATGTTAAAAATATTACTTGCATTTGACATTTTCTTGGCACTGCATTAGCCAGGCTAGCCCTGTCCTTTCAACATGTAATGTCTTATTTCATCTACTATCACAAAATAAAATATCATCATCATCATCATCACAGCCACTAACGTCCCACTACTGAGCACGAGCCTCCTCTCACATATCAAGGTGTGAGGGTACAAAATATCATATTATCTTCAAATAATTTATTGATACAGGCGTTACTTTGCGGATAACTAGATCCATTGTAAGCATGATGATTTACATTTATATTTGTGACTATAGCCGCATTAAGATAATTTCCCCAAAAAAATGAGAAACAATTCACACGAAACAAAACACGACGCGTGTTTCGCCCTTGCAGGTAAGGTAAGGCAAGGTCCTTGCAGGTAAGTTTTTTCACAAGACAATTTGATAATAATTGATTGACTTTTTACGGAATTTCATGACCGTTTATCCCGCTTCTAATATTAGTAATATAATTTATAAAACAATATTTCAATTGTACGTCTCTATACAATACTTGCTTGTAAAACAAACAAAAGTAATTAGCGAAAAATCGTAATTTTATATCAAAATATTCATTATGATCCACTCAAGAAGATAAGAAAGGAAAAAGTATGAACTTCGTTTCAGGACTATAATTTTTTATTAAAAAAGACGCTACAGAAAATTACTTTTGGGACTTAAGGTTATTTAATTTTCTGTGATTAATTATATTAATTAAAAAGATTAAAAAGGGGAAATAAGGATCAGTTTTAATCAATCAATTAGATTTTAGTTACTTTTCTTTAATCTTAAAATTATGCAGGGTTTTTTGTCGTTATTCGACCATGCCAGTCCTATCGTAACTATTATATATACCAAACAGATCAAACATATCTCTAAATATCTTTGTTATCGGTTTTACTTGGATTGGGTGATATAAGCCTATTTATATTATACAGTAGGTATACATACGCGAAGTCGTCTGCTCGCATATCTGACACATTTCAACAATAAGTGCTATGGGTTTACAATAGTGTTACACAAATCGAAACTAGGAGACGGCACTTTGTGCATTAAATATGTAAATGAGTTCAATGGAAGGTCTCAAGATCGCATCCCAAAGGTACTAACAACGATCTGTTATACTCAATACTAATTGAGTGCGTGTAAAATACTGCGCTGTGCTGAAGTCAATAAACTGGTAGCAAGGAGGATAATCATCAAATCATACTAGGCTAGACTGAAGCTCAGGGTACGAGGCCTGCATCGGAGCCCCGGTTGCAGGACTAATCGAAAGGATTATCGCAGGTCCCGGGATATATAAAGCTCATGAAGGAACATGACTGGTTTTTAGTCAATGAAAATCTGACACCTCCTTTCCTCTCCACCTTTAGATGTAAACAGACGGCCATTTTATAATTCTTTATGCAAAAAGAGATGGTTTTGCTAAGAATTAAGGTTGGAGGATAACGTGGTATCATAGTCTTCACACCTTTTATATGATTACAGTAAAATTTTCATTTTTTAAGTAAATTCAAGCTGAAATTAATTGACTAAAAAGTACCGTCGCGCAGAAATTATCTTGACTTTCTATATAATTTTTTTTTAAGTCAACATATAGGCCCATTATACTACTCAGCGGTAACTACGATTAACAGCTCAATATGCTTTTCGAGTGACGTAAATGCGAAAATAAAAAACGGAGTGTATTCTTTCATTTTGGAGCCACCACTTAAAAAGACTGCTGAAGACACAAATAACGAGATTTACTTAGGTGCCCAAGCTAACCAACCTGGCGAACATAAAACTTCCCGGTAAGCGGCAATAGGCTCGCCATCTATTACGTGGGATCGACAATGTAATTGGCAAAGTGTGGGCGTATAATATGTCGTGAATGTATGTATATATGGAACTGCTGACCTTCGACTTAAATCGGATACTATCGACAGATCTTTGTAACCCAAATAAAGTCACACTAATAATAATAAATATTTTCTAACAATTACACCAATCATTTAGTTGCAAGATAAATATCATTAAAAACTTGTGTTATGTGTATGTATTTTATATGTAAGTAAATAACGGATATACATACATAAATACTATTTTTTTGTAAATAAATACTTAATATAAATAAGAAAACGCCCAGACCAGAACAAATATTCATGTTCATGCACACAAATATTTGTCCTGTATGGAAATCGAACCCTTGGTGACCCTTGAACGACCTTGGAACGGAGAATATACTCGCCATCACGCCATATCGGTCGTCAAACCAACACTCAATGACAACTTGATTCAGCAACAGTATTTTACTTTCCACTGTTCTTTCCACAAACTTGATAATGATGATATCTACTTCCATTTTATTTTTATTACACTATCGATGTTCAATTATTTTCATTATTTCTTGATAACGAACACGAAATAATAATGATGATAGGAAAAATACTTGTGAACTTATAGCGTTGGGGCGTTTCTGTTCGCTCGCTGAGAATAGGGCAAACGTATTTTTCAAAGGGTATTTTGACCGTCCCAAATTGCCGATAACGCTTTTTATCAACGACTACCCACAAAAGGGAGTACCTAATGGTTTTCAGAGTATGTAAGTTTTTTTATTCGACTATGAATCGAAATCCTTCGAACAGATTTGAATGAACAGGGTATCGTTAGGATCGTTACTAAGTCCCTGATTGATACGGGCTATGAAAAAATTTGGTACTGCGGCTTGGCGTCTCCATTTAATATACTTCTATGAAGGGTTATTCGAGCTGAAAATGATGAATCTATTTATAGATTAAAAAAAAAACTACGATTGACATGAGTATTATAATTTCAGCCTTATAAAGTCTTCTGCTGAACGTTGACATTCCTAATATTTTATTATATTGGGGCTGATCGGTGGCCTGTTGCAGGATTCGGCCAGTACGCAGCAAGCTGCTCCATATCATCTGGTAGGATCTTCGTCGACTCTTACGTCTACCCTTGAGATGAGAGGGGGTGGCACGAATCTGTTTCTTATGATCATCATCTCAGCCAAAAAATCTACTGTTGAACATAGCATCTTCAATTGTTTTCTACATCGATCGTAGTTAAGCCACGTGCATCCACCCCCTCCTTCTGCGAAGTGGTGATGTGGCGCTCCAGGAGGGCTTGTCCGGCCGTGCTCGGGGGTATTAGGCGGCGGGGGCAGTGGGCCCCTTCCGTCTAGCTATAGACCCCCCAGAAGTCGGCCGGTCACGCCATGGCCGCACAAGGAGGTAGGGGGGGCTCGACACATTGCGCCTCCCTGAGGAGGTTCTCCAGGTTCTGATCCGGGAGACGTTGGCTGCGGGCGGGGTGCCAGAAACTACAAATCCTCTGGTGCTGGCCCCACGCCCCTTTTTTCAACAGCGGTGGGCGTTTTGGAAGATTTTTAGTGGGTAGGAATGCGGCGGTCGTGTCTGCCGCAAAGAAATATATTCTGCACTTGTGTATATATAACTGTCGCTTTGACTCCTCATTGGTCATTGCTTATTTAGTGTGCATGTACTCCTTACTTCCGAATGGAAATTCGACAGACTTTATCACCTAGATTATCAGAACATCTATATAAAGTACACTTCTGAACATTAGCCTCCCGATAGATTACAATCTATTAGAGATATTGGCCCATAATCACCACGCTGGGCAGGCGGTTAGTGATCGCAGTTCAAGCATCTATATGACGCTGCTGATTATCCGGTAGGATTACTCCTTGTCGTCTCTTACGACTCCCCGTGAGATGAGAGGTAGTGGCTCTATTCTAGGCCGGTATCACACAGCACTCACTATTCATACACAATCACCTACCACCTAATTAATTATTTAAATTGACATAAACTCAAAAGCCCAACGATGCAGCTCACGTTTCATCATTAAGCGTATCACGCACTGAAATCTAATATGCCGTTAATTATTGCTTGTCATGTAGTAATAAATTTGTAGATACTTGAATTGTCCATTTTAATCAAATCCGTATTAGCCTCATTGATTTATTGAAACAATAATTAGAGTATACCTACTCTTGTTATCAATTCACGCTATACAATACATGCAACATAATATAATTATAACATATTAGTACTGAATAATAGAGTTATACATACGTCATTATCATCATATCCTAGCATTATCCCGGTTGCCTCAGACTTAAGCTTAGGGCCCAGGGTCTGCTGACTAGTTTAACCAGGTTTTGACTGAATTTCAGTTATTATGTGGAGTGACTGCCGCCTGACCTCCGCAACGCAGAGGGAAACATCATTCTATGGTTAAATCAGCTGTCAGTCTGTTAGTAGGCACTGACTTGCTAATAACGACTGCCATAGATGTTCATGACAGCCGGGACCAACGGTTTGACGAGCTTTGACGCACGGAGCAAGCGATAATTACGCACATAACTTCGAAAAGTCATAGGTGCGCCACTGGGGTTTGAACCCGAGACCCTTAGAGTTTAAAGGCAAGGGGTTTCGCCACTGGGCCTCTCTTATAGTGGTACATACGTACATAGTAAATATTTTATAACATACAAGAACTTTGAAAAAAACTAATAAAATATTTAAACACTAATTAGTACCATCATGATGAAATTAACTTTATATCTTCGGCCTCTCATTTCTTTCAGAACTTCTTTACCTAAAGCCTGTATCCAACAAGTGACCGTCAGGAGTATTTTGTATCTATTTAAGTAGTAATTTTTTCATCATCATAAAGTCTTATTTAGTCCACTGTTGAACATTAGCCTTCTGACAGTCTTGTGGGGGGTATTTGCTCATAATCACCACGCTGGGCTTGCAGGTTGGTGATAACAGTTCAAGTCAGTACGCAGGATGGAGGTAGGATTTCTCTGGGTAGACTCTTACGACTTCTCATGAGATGAGAGGGGGTGCCACTATTCTAGACCGGTACACAGCACACTAGCTTATTTCACATGCATTGTAAGCATGTTTTAGGTCAGAGCTTGCAAGCCTAATTAGACTAACTTAGTGCCATTTGACTAAACTGAAATTTAACATAATGTGTGCCCTAGAAATTCTTTAACTTGTTAACAGTAATATATTGACGACCAATATGGCGTGGTGGCGAGTATACTTGCTCTCCGCTCCAAGGTCGTGGGTTCGATTCCCACACAGGACAAAAAATTGTGTGCATAAAACATGAATATTTGTTCTGGTCTGGGTGTTTCTCTATGTATAAAAGTATTTATGTATGTTTATCCGTCATTTAGTATCCATAACACAAGTTCTTAATGATACTTATCTTGGAACTAAATGATTGGTGTAATTGTTGGAAAATATTTATTACTTTATTTATTAAATACTTCATTGTGGAACTTGATTTTGCTTTGAGTTAAATCAAGAAACTAATAAAATAAATTTAAATATATTCCTAGATATAACACCTGTATAATAATATTTGTTTTTTAAAAATATGATATTTTTTAAATATCGAGGAGGTAGGCCGTACAACAAAGTTAATAAAAATCTCAGGATATAATATGCTAAAAGTAAATTTCAGTGTAAACATATCATCCATGACTGGCTACAAAGTTTGGATTATTAGGAGACGGAGAAATTGATCGCTATATAAACTGTTTTTACACATTTACACACACACACCAGCTTACCGACACACACACACACTCGCATACCGACACACACACACGCTGACACACCCGCACTCATACACACATCTTCCCATACAAACACACACATATCCTTTTAATTTCTCACAGGAAAATCGATTTTGGACACATTACTAAATTATTTTATATACTAAATTATTTTATGTCTATATGACAGGGATGAGACAGGGGTTACCCCAAGACATAGGATTTACCTAGTTTGGGCACCAGTCTCCCACCCCTTCTCCCTTTTAAGTTGTTTTATAATACGTTTAAGTAGCTTTAAGTTTATTTGCTTTGTATGAGAGAAAATAAATAAATATTATTATTATTCAAATACCTACAAGACTCAACAATAATTATTATCGTTATTGATTAAAAATAATTGATTATAACATTTATTATTGTTTATTCAGCCTACTTTTACACTAATATAAATTTATATTCAAATTCACCTACCCTGCGTATGATAGATAATCTAAAAAAGAGGTGAAAAGTAATGACTGAGTAGAGAGATTTGGTAGGTAGTTGAATAAATGAATATTATCTATCTATATTTATGGTCACGTAATATCCATTCGACTTGAGAAATTTACGACGAAAACGTGATAAGTGTACGGTACCTTTCCTTTAGGATCCATAAGTTATAGATATTTTGAAGCGTAATGCAAAACGGGCATTGGACCCGTGTCTTTTGACGACCGTGTGGTGGCGAGTATTCCCGCATTCCACTCCTGAGGTCGTGGGTTCGATTCCTACACAGGACAAATATTTGTGTCTATAAATATGAATATTTGTTCTGGTCTGGGTGTTTTTCTATGTATATTAAGTATGTATTTACAAAAAAAAATAGTATTTATGTATGTTTATCCGTTATTTAGTCTCAATAACACAAGTTCTTAATGATACTTATCTTGGAACTAAATAATTGGTGTAAGTGTCAGAAATATTTATTTATTTATTTATTTATATTTTATGTCCAACAAACTTTTAGTATCAGTATTACAGTACTCAGTATTGTAGTAATTACTAAACCTGTATATTTTTTATTATTTATTTATATTTTATATCCAACAAACTTTTAGTATCAGTATTACAGTACTCAGTATTGTAGTAATTACTAAACCTTTATATTTTTTATTATTTATTTATATTTTATTTCCAACAAACTTTTAGTATCAGTATTACAGTACTCAGTATTGTAGTAATTACTAAACCTTTATATTTTTTATTATTTATTTATATTTTATTTCCAACAAACTTTTAGTATCAGTATTACAGTACTCAGTATTGTAGTAATTACTAAACCTGTATATTTTTTATTATTTATTTATATTTTATGTCCAACAAACTTTTAGTATCAGTATTACAGTACTCAGTATTGTAGTAATTACTAAACCTGTATATTTTTTTATCTTTTTTACGTATATTGTAACAGTTGTATACTCATTGGCTAGTGCTGGTATTATTAGTAAGTCGACAACACTGATACCCGGTAAAACTTGAAAGAATTAGCATCTTACTGTATTTCTACCGAAACTACTATGGCGAGTGTTCTGAGAAGCTTCGATCTCATTCCGCCCTCTCCTTTCCTCTCCCGAACAACACGTGCTGGTCTTAGAAACCATCCCCATACTGTGCAGACTATCAGCACTCAAACCAAGAAATTTGGGAGGTCGTTTCTGAGCAAGACCACTAAGCCCTGAAATTCGCTGCCGGCTCATGTGTTTCCTATGATCCCGGGTCTTTTGAGCGGGACGTGAAACGGCATTTTAGCAGGCCGTCATGAGTGAATGCGCTTTGTACCGTGCTTATTTCACTGTTTGAAGCGCTTTCATTTTTTATTAGACTGCATCGTCGGCTATCCATCGGGCAGGATGTAGTCATTATGACGTGTCACATTAAAAAAAATGAAGTTATATAGGTAAAATAAATAGAATAAAATATTTTTGTTCAATGAATAAATACATGAAAAATATATGTGTGTACACACAAAGTAATTAGCCATTATCTTCATCTGCCATTTACATATCATTACATAAGGATCCTATCAAGATCTAAGGAGCCCAAGCCAACCTTATCTGCTAGTGGTGCACCTGCCGAAGAACGGACGAAGCTCTGGCGATCACAAAGTTACCGATAAGCGACAATAGGCTCGCCACCAATTACGTGGGACCAATAATATAATTGGCGAAATGGGGGCATACAATACGCCTCTGCCTACCCCTTCAGGGAAACAGGTGTGAGATTACGTATGCATGTATGTATAAACTAAAATAAAAAAATCATTATTCTTTAAAGCGAGTAGTTCACTACTATAGATATTAGATTTAAGAGCTTAGCAGCGTTAATAACTCTGAATATTTCATTTTATGTGCATCTCTAGAATACTGATATCACAAAATGAAACTTAATATACACAATTTTATATAATGAAGTCTGAGGTTTTGGTGATTAGCCACAACATGACTAGGATTAAAGAGATAGATATACGGTCCAGAGATATTAAACAACAGAATAAAAAGATTATTAAAAAATATTAAGTACACAGTATATTGTCTACAAAATAAATATTTACTGATACTTATCCGACTAATATTTTTTATTGAACGTGAAAAATCGGCCTGTAGTGTATTAGTTCGATTAGGATAATTATTGAAGTGCATAAATATTTTTAATATAAGACTAACGTTTGTAATACAAAAATAAATAAAAATAAAATATACTTTATTGTCTTTCAGATCAAAATGATCATTTAGATTCGTCAAACGTTTACACAAAATTCCATATATTTTTTTAACAACAATGAAAGAAATATGAGCGGTACCATAATAAAGGAGTAAAAGCAAATAGGTTCTTTGTCAGAATTTGTCAGTTTATCTGTCTGTTGTGGTTTTCTCAAGATTTGTCAGTCTGTTTCTGTCAGTCAGCCTGTCGTGATTCTAAAGGAGGGAGGGGACTGTTCGTCAGTCAGACAGTCTGTCGGTGACTCTAACGAGGCTTCCAAAAGGCAACGAGATTGAGAAGAAGGCCTCAAGAAACTCATCTCGGCTTTTTTCAAATTATGTCTTTAGATCTAATACAATTAATCAAAGAAATAAATTATTAACATTACCGCTGTTCTTAAAACTCACAAAATCTAATATCTAAAGAACATATCTCATCTAGGCTTAATGCACATATATGCACCCACAAAACCACAACAAAGAAGCGAAAGAGCTCCAAAAACGCAACAGTAGTACAGAAAATAATATTTTGTTTTTCAGTTGTGTCAACAAACTATTTATTGTGAACGATGAGTCGTTGTTTGGAGGATAAGTCTTTATAACAAGCTTAGCGTAGCTGAAATCCGGGACAATAAATCTTATAATAGTTATAGACAACGTGTTCACTGGGCAGGGGATTTATTATTTGAATCATTATCTTCGTACTCATTAAGTTACAACTGAGCCTGACGGAGGCCTTTACCTTTTACAAACTAGCATGACAGAGTCAAGTCTTGACTGAAGTTCAGTCAAATCTGGTTTAACCAGTGAGCAGACCCTGGGCCCTAAGCTTAAGTTTAGGGCAACCTCAAAGATATGTCAGCACAGTGTGGGCCCCCAAGGAGGGGCTCAAGTCAGCCGGGGCTGCGGGACTGTCCGCAAGGGTTACCGCGGCCTCCGGACGTAGCAGGCACAAGAAGGATCATGGATGGTTTTTAGTCAGTAAAAGTCTGACACAAGCTCCACCCACAACGGGGAGAAGGTCGTTAGATGATTTTCCATCCAAAAAAAAAATGAGGGCAACCTGGATAATGCTAAGATATGATAATGATAATGATAAGAGAGTCAAGTCTTGCTCCAAATTGATTGAGGCATTGCGTGACGTCCTTGTGTTAGATTATTTCAAGCCATTTATTTATTTATTTATTTATTTATTAAGCAAAAACCAAGACCAAGATCTAACGGGCTTTCTTAAGCACGGAAGCGTTGGAAATTAAATGCTACACAAACGGACACAATCCAAGGTGTAACCTTTGTGTACTCTGCTTTACTTCGGCGATCGTTTCCACCTAGTACCGCGTAACAAGGAGCTCTATTAATATATAAAGTAATTTAAAAAAAATTGGGTTAATAGGGATCCTACCAAGGTCTTAGAAACACAAGCCAACCTCACCTGCAAGTGGTGCACCTGCCGATCAACGGCCGAAGCTCTGGCAAATATGCAAGTTCGGGTAAGCGGCAAAAGGTGGAACCAATAATATAGTTGTCGAAATGTGGGCGTATAATATGCTTCTGCCTACAGTAGGGGAATCAGGCGTAATTGTATGTATTCGTACAAAAATATTATATTCATTAATAATTTGTTAAAGACGTCATTTAAAAGACATGCCATGCATTATCTCGTTTTGTGACCACTTTTGCATACACTGTTGTATAATGTACACCACTGTAGTGTAGCCGTAGCCTTACAGTCGCCAAATGAACACTACTATAGTGTTAGGCCAACCATTTTTCGAAATAAATATCTATGTTCCTATTAAAAATAGATAAATGGTCACAGCAGAATAACAAGAATTTCTGGTCAGAACCCCGTTGCTGATATAACTGCAAGTCAAATAGAAAGCTTTGAGTGTTCTCGAGGAGTTAATGGACACGGTTATATGATATTTTACTTTTGATTGTCATTTTCCTTTTCTAATCCATTAAGCGAGCAATTCCCGTAACAAAAGGGCCTCGTGGTTGGATAGATAATATTACCGATTAAATCTCGCTAATTGTTTTATAATATCGATATATAATACTCTGTCAACAAAGTACCGGGAATAAATCAATAATACGCATTTTTTTTGTTATTCATCCAAATTCATTCAAACACTACTTTATCATAAGCAAAAAAGGATGGACGCTGTAATTTCATAATACATATAGCGAGTAAGTAGGTTTATGTGATACGAATCAACATGTTTGTCGGTTAGAAATCATTAATTTCTGATCACATTAACAAAAACATCGCTCACTTCTGGTTTACTCACTTGATATTATTTGTAAATAAAATAGATATCATATTACTACAGATAAAATGTTAATAACTTATCGGAGCACCGTTACTGTCTATTACTTGTTGTAGTCGTTTTCTCCTCGCTACCATATTTCAACACAGGTTAGTGCCGCGAAATGATTACTACGTTGAATTTACAACAGCATCTAAATTAGATTTAGTCCTCACCTGTGATGGATCCCAGTTAAGCACCATAAATGACCCCACAGAGTTTCAATTGGTTTTAAATCAGTACTTGTAGCTGGCCAGTCAATAACAGTTAAGTTTTCTTGCTTGTTAAGCCAGTTCTGCACTATGTGTTCGCGATGCACAGCACAGTTATCATGCAGAAAGTATTATGTGTTCCTGTGGATAACATCATTACATTTTTTTAAATATCCAAGTAACCTTGACTGGTATTGCGACCTCCTGTTTCAATTAACTTACCAGGGCCCATCGAAGACATCCAACCCCAGTATTCTACAGTAATATGGCCACTTGACCTACATGGTAATACATTTTTTTTTGGCCGCGTGTTCAAACCATCATAAAAGTTTTTAAATCTTTAAATATTAAAAAACCGGAAAATGGGATTAGTCTCGCAAAATTGTAATTACATTAACATTGAATTACGAGTATGATCCCACGGGAAATAATGAAAAAATATTTTATCATCACATTTTGCTTTTGATAGCAATAAATTATATAAGACTCATGCTATGTTACTAACCTATGTAAATTTTATATAAGCTTTAACTGCTGCCAGAAAACAAGAAAAAGTTTTATTATTCTGCCAGTGAGTCATTGTTCCTTGAGCTCTATAGTGAAGAAGCTCGGTCGGGAGTATCAAAACAGTTTCACGCCCGCTCGGCTCATCCGAGTCGGCCTTGCATATATCATCCCTAATCCGATACGATTGTTCAACCTACGAGGTCAAAAAGGTCACCGTACATCGTGAAATATGAGAAAATCCCATATAATAGGACCCAATGGGTTTAGTAAATTCCACACAAATGGTCTTCCGTGAGACAGATACTGTTAATAGTTCTACCACAGTATATGGAGAAACAGTAGTGCCATAACATAAAGCTAGCGGTAGTTTTCACAAAGCCTTCTTATAATACAGTGTAATCTCTTTATAACATCATTCTTTATAACGATAAACTCTCTATAACATAAATAAGATCACAATTTGGTTGGTTTACCTTAAAACCCATACATTGATACACTCTTTATAGCGCAGCAGCCATTTTCTATTACAAAGAAATGTGTTTATATTTAGACACAAAAACTGTCATTATCGGTGTTATTGTTTGAGTTGTCTTAACCAGTTACAAAAGACGCCGACTAAACCTTTTAGGCCCCGAAACTGCTGAGGATGTAATCAGCCGTCTTGCTTTTGTTATTGTTGATTGCCTTGAACATGTGCTTGGTTTGCTTGAAAATTTTGGTCTCGAACTAAACATCTACGTATCGTACCTATACGTACGGTTTTACGTATTTAAAACTGTTAACATGGCAAAAAACGGCAGGCAAAGTTAACTGACTATATGTATTAGTTTTATCAACAACATATTAAGGATTATAGTTAATTTGGTTGTTTTTCTTTCTTCACTCCATATAACAATAACTCTCTATGACGATAAAAACAGATCGGCCCCGTGAGTTACGTTATAAAGAGTTAACACTGTATATGCATAAAAAGAATATGGATTAAATAGCATCTAACATGAGCACTACCATGCTGCACGCTTATGATGGTGTAAACTGTAAACCATTGGAATATTTTTCGATAGCTCGCACGATTGCCACAGTTCCCTTTTATTATTATAAGTATTTTTGTATTCGTTTCACGGGTCTGGCCCAATTACAATAACTAACTCAGTGAGTAATTTAACATGCATATATAGTTAAAAATATAATTAAGAGGACATTTATATTCACAAAAAGACGACAATTTTGCCTGGATTGATTCCCAGCTATATACAAAATGTCAGTCAGGGTACTGACACAGGAAAGCATTAAGGCCGATGTGCATTCGGGCAATCGAATATATTGATATCGACGTTTTTTTTATGTCTCTCCAGTTATTGCAGGCTAACATTTTTTTTTTTATTTGATCCCGTCCTGCGCTGGACAAAATATTAAAGCAGCCATCGCAATCCATAGATTTTGCATAACCCTAATTTTATCGATATACTCTGAAATATATAATGGCTAGAAGGAGGTCAAATCTGTCCTATCTTAGACCATATAAGCCGTTTTTTCTCTGCGTCGCCGACGTACCCACAATATATTTTTTTTAAATTATTATTATTATTATTTAGTTGCAAGATAAGTACCATTAAGAACTTGTGTTATGGATACTAAATAACGACTATAAAGTCAAATAAAAGACTTCTGCCTATACGTCTCCAAGGATTTTCTTTGACGACTTTGTACATGTTATTAAATGCACCATTGGACAATTTCAATCCCGGTCTTTATTGCACAATATCGGAACAAAAAGTATCCTATATGTGTTGATCTAGGTCATGGGCTGTGTGCCATATTCAGTACATTTTGTTCAACCTAAATGTTTCATTATTTACAATTTTTGTAAGTATTAAGTTCAGCTTTTGGCCTCTGAATCAAGCAAGTTTCTTTACACTGTGGTCCTACAATTTAGCTGGGTCAACTACTATCTTTTCTTAATGGTTTGATAAAGTCAACTGTTTGTGGATTTCCGTTCTAATTAGATGTTGATTTTAACGTATTACGTATTTAACATAATGTAATTGTTACGATATTTTCCATATGGGTGTATAAAGTTCCTACCAACATCGTAGAAGCCCAAACCAACCGCACCTGCAAGTGGTGCAGCTGCCAAACAACAGATGAAGCGAAAATAAAAGCACCCGGTAAGCGGCAATAGGCTCGCCACCTATAACGTGGGACCAAAAATATAATTGGCGAAATATGGGCATGTTATACCTCTGCCTGCCCAGTCGCGTTATTGGATGTATACATGTAAGATATTTTCCACTATTAACGTACTACTCTGCGTAATAGTCATAAACGTTTATTGCTTCATGTCGTTTCATATATTCAGGTATTTAGCTGCCCTTATCACGTATGCTGTACTGTATCTATCGTGATCTTTACAGTTGCTATTACTTAGACGATCATTGCTCGTTTGATTCAAGAGTGTGTTACGTCAATTTATACCAACAGTCCATTAGTTGTTTTTCTTGGATGTATTATAAGAACCTAATACTATTTCATCATTATCTCTACCCTTTATGTATATGTTTAGGTAAATTTAGGCAAATGTAATAAAGTTATTTAGCTGCCTATTGAATTTATTTCTTAAGCTATGACAATTATTACAATCGTTACTATGAAGACAACAATTGAACATTCAATTTAAGAGCTATGCTCGTGTATATACGAAAGGTCCAATCGTTGTTATCCCTTAATAGGGCAAAGCAAACTCTATTCCCACCAATAAATTGAACCCTAAGGGATTATGTTAAAATAGAAAACCAATAAACACACTGAACTTTCTCTGCTTTATTGAGGGCTATACAACTTTGAAGGTGAGGGCGAAGATTCAGAGTTATATAATAGGGGAAAGGTCATATTTCAACAAGAGGGATTTCGTTGCATAAAAGAGCCTCTATTTTGATTTCTCGAATATCATTAACAATATTACATGCCTATATTTAGGGTGTATAATGATAGTGTCAAGATACTAAAAGCCAACAAGTGGATCAACAGACGGGGCTCTGTGGTCTACGATGGCGTTCCTAGTAGATACTGTAGCTATTTTTCGCTGTATCACAAAAGCATCTCAGCAATAATCTTCGCAGTGATACAGCAAAAAATCTAGGCGTATTATTTGATGCTAATATGTCATTGAAATTGTTTTGATGGCTGCATAGCTTAACTGATACCATATGGTTTACTACTTTACAGTAACAAAATTGTGGTTTGCAGCACATTTCATTCAGCCTTCTAATATTAATGTAATTTTTACTGAAATCCTTATATCCTGCAGCTTGAGTACATCACGCTCACTTATATATTTCTGCGGTGGTGGCGTCATGCGTCGGGTTGTTACGCTCCCTAAAATATGGTTGAGCGTAACACGTCTGCTCATGTCTACTATGTTTATCCGTAATTATGTTAATATTGCTAAAAAGAGTTTTGTCTTCCTTTCTTTTCAATCTTGTGACTGCAGAACACAATTGTTTTAATATTATATATTTTAATTGTAACTGGCGGGAGAAAGACCAACCTTGACGATTTTCTTGCCCGTTCTTTTACGATCAAGCTCCCGCCCGCAGTGAATGGGCGCCTTAGTTTATAAGTATGACATTCATAAGAGCTCTATTGAGCCAAACTTGAATAAATGAATTTTGATTTTGATTTTATGGCATGCGAATGTAGTCAATGTCAGTCGAAAAAAAAAATTCTTCATCCTCTCTCTCAAATGACTACAGGGTTTTCTTCCATTAGTTACAAAAGTGTCCTTAGCTCAATCCCTTCTCCTTCCTATCCTCGACTATGCAATAATATCGTTAATGATTTTCGATAAGTCAAAATAGAATAACCAGCTGGAAGATAATAATATCTCTTTGAAATAAGCTGTGTCCAGTAATTACACTTTGAACATAATTAAAAAAAGTTTTTATGTATTACTATTAAATATCTTTGCTATGTACTTTGCAGGATAACCACTATTTGGTACTAATAAAATTCATTTGTCATTTGGTGCTACACTAACAAAACATATTGTATAAAATGTTGCAAATAGGAATGCTTTAACGACCCTTTGTATGTTGAATTCCCAGGAAATGTGCTAAATGGAATATAAGATACCTAAAACTTGATCAAACTAATAACTTCTTAATGCATTGGATAGTGTTCATCAAGTATAAGTATTTAATGAATATCATACGTGAAACTACTAAGTAATTGAGTATGTTGAATTAAGAAAAAAAAATATGTCCAGATTACAATTAAATTTGATTACATAGCAGCCAAACTGCATAGCAGTTTGTTGGCAAAAAAACATTTTATATTTATATTTACATTGAATGTTTAAATACAAAATTATTATTATTCACTCATTAATTCAATTACATAAAATATTTTAGATAGATAAATAAATTGTTATTGAAAGAAAGAAATTGTGTCTCTTTCTTAGCATATTTGCTTCCGCTGCTAAACATAATTGTGCTTAAATTCAAATTCATTTATTCAAGTTTGGCTCAAGAGAGCTTTTTTGAACGTCAAAACTTAAAAACTAGCGCGCCCATTCACTGCGGGCGGGAGCTTGATCGTAAAAGAACGGGCAAGAAAATCGTCAAGGTTAGTTTTATGAAGCTTCAAATCGGCGGCGCCTATGCGGCGTATCTGGTCCATCTTTTACATCCGACTGGTTGCTGGTCTACCTTCGTATATTCGTGGTATCCAGTGCAGGACACCTCCATCTACCGGATTCTGGACTCTATATATTACTTCAGTGTTTTTATCATCTGACCATCTGGTTTTTGTTTTGTTAATCTTTCGACTTAGTATCACACTGCTTTTTTTCTAATGTCGGTGAGTATAGAACGTCTACGTATGTATTCGTTTCGACATATATTTCTCAGAGAGGCTTTATTTATCGGCGTCGCTGCGACAGATGTGACCAGCTCGACATATATATATCTCAGAGAGAGGCTCCATTTATCAATATCGCTGCGACGGATGTGACCAGCTCGACATATATTTCTCAGAGAGGCTTCATTTATCGGCATCGCTGCGACAGATGTGACCAGTTCCACATATATATTTCAGAGAGGCTTCATTTATCGGCATCGCTGCGACAGATGTGACCAGCTCGTTGACATTTCAGTTTTTCAACTCTTTTTCTAATGTCGGTGAGTATAGTGCGTTTGCAACCAAAAATATACTCGTTTGAATCATATCTCAGATATTTCTAGCGAAACACCTTTTTTAGTTCTTTAATTAATAAATTATTAAGTTAAAACCCCGTTCAAACGCATAATACTCTTTTAATATCACATTAATTCTCTAAACAAAGAAAAGCTAGTAAAAGTAACATCGTAATGAATATTAAACAATTGGGGCCGCGCGAAGCGCAATTGAAATTCTATTGTGTCCTGTCTACCGGCAGTGTAGCAGACACTGATTTAAACAATACATAAAGCTGTAACCAGTGGCCTTGTTCACCTGACTAGATTTTAATACAATAAAATAAAGATAGCTCAAACCTTATACAATGATATAGGCTACTTTTAACGATGAGAAATTAATATGCAGTGTCTCGAAACTTTAAATTCAAATATTTTACTGTTTACTGAAATCCACAACCTATAGTCGCAGAGCATACAAACACACATACAAAATATATATACATACATCCACGCCTATTTCCTCAAAGGGGTAGGCAGAGGCATATTATACGCACACTCTTCGCCAGTTAATAGTTGGTCTCACGTAATAGGTAGCGAGCCTATTGCCGCTTATCGGGAACTGTTTTGTTCGCCAGAGCCTTCTCCGATGATCACTTGCAGGTGAGGTTGGCTAGGGTTCCTTAGGTCTTTGATACGATCCCTAAGATAAGTATCATCAAAAAATTGTGTTAAGGTTACTAGATAACGAATATACATATATACAGTTTTATCTCCCTTTTTTTTTCAAATCTTGTGACTGCAGAACACAATTGTTTTAATATTATGTATTTTAATTGTAACTGGCGGGAGAAAAAACCAACCTTGACGATTTTCTTGCCCGTTCTTTTACGATCAAGCTCCCGCCCGCAGTGAATGGGCGCGTTAGTTTATAAGTATGACATTCATAAGAGCTCTATTGAGCCAAACTTGAATAAATGAATTTTTAATTTTTTTTTTTTTTTTTTAACAGATAATTTTTATTTGTAAATACATACTGAATAATATATTCTGTATATTATAAACATTCATGTTTATGCACACAAAGATTTGTCCTGCTTGGGAATCGAACCCACGAAATCTGGAGAGGAGTATATTTGCCTCCACGCCATATCGGTAATCAAATTATCGCTATTCCAGTTTGAAAAATTCTTAATTACCGTTTTTTATACTTATTTTCTTTTTTACTTTCATTATATTAATAATAATAATAATAATAATAATTTTTGGTGGATTAGTGCGCCGCATGAAATGGACTCAAAATATGAACATAAATGTAATGCGTGCGTATTATAGGGCTACGGAGGGAGAAACCTTTATGACCGCGTACCGTACTCGTTTATTGCCTTTGTTCCAGGCGCTTGAACCAGATACCACCGTCACTACGCAACGATTATCGGATCAAGTGCGTGCCATAAAGCGTTGCAAGATGCTTGATGACGCGTTACTTGATAGGCTACGCTCCGACACATTACCGACTCAAGCCATTGACACTCCGATACGAAGCCCTCTTGCCCCGATGCCACCGCCTACTTCGGTGACAGTGTCGCAGGTGGACTTTGATGCTGACGCTGTCAATTGCGAGAGTATTAATGTCAGTGAGTATGAGCAATTGAGGGCGGTTTTGGATGATGCGATTGTGAGGTATAGGTCCACATTATCGTGCATTAGACCACGATTACCACGTTTGCCCACACATAGACGAAATTTGGCCTTAATGGGAGTCCTGAACACTTTGCTAGTGCCGTACTTAAGCACAAGTAAAGATCTTACTGATACTCATTCGATCCTTTATTGTGGAGCTATTGCAGCATGTCAAGTTGCCAATGTAAAGTTTGTCGACACTCCTCGTGCACAACGTGCAGTTCCTAGTGCTCCTGCTTGGCAATTGAGGATCGAACGACGTATCAATACGTTTAGGACTCTCATTGGGAAGCTAATCTGTTTCAGGGAGGGAAATCATCGACCTCGAGTAATGCGCTTTGTGTCACAGGCCTTTGCCGGGACCGGAATCCGATCGTCGGATTATTTGGCTTGTGTCACAGAGCGGATTGACTTTTTGAAACAGAAAATTTATGCTTGGGCAAGCCGTATTCGTCGCTATAGAGAACGTGTGGATAGACACTGGCAGAATCGTAACTTCCAACAAGATCAGAGGAAGGTATACCGGATTTGGGAGAGACCTAACCAACGTGTACTAGATGATAACTTACCGGATGTTGATACCATGAAAAACTTCTGGCGCAGCATTTGGTCGGTACCGGTCGAGTACACCGAGGGTGACTGGATGAGTGTTGTAAGTAGCAGATGTGAGTCCATAGAAACCATGGAACCTATTACCATTGTTCCATTGGACGTAAGTTGTGCAGTAAGTTCTACTCAGAACTGGAAGAGTCCTGGAGTTGATGGACTGCACAACTTCTGGCTGAAATGGTTTCGTTCTGCTCACTCACTACTTGCAACACAATTCCAGCAAGCCCTCGAGGTTGGATCTCTTCCAAATTTTTTAACAACAGGTATTACTTTCCTGCTGCATAAGTCCGGTGGTACCGCGGAACCAAAAAATTATCGACCTATCACATGCTTACCTACCATCTATAAGCTCCTTACATCTATTCTGACCAAAAAACTTAATATGCACATTGTGGCAAATAAAATTTTGGCCCCTACTCAGAATGGATGTAAGGTTGGGTCCCGCGGTACTAAGGAACTTCTCCTCATTGACATGGCCATTTGCAATCAGGTCAGGAAAAGACGAGGTAACCTTTCGGCTGCTTGGATTGATTATAAAAAGGCTTATGATTCAGTGCCTCATGCGTGGTTGGAGAGGGTCTTAAAACTGTATAAAGTAGATACAAAACTAAGATCTTTCCTTAAATCCTGCATGAGACAGTGGACCACAGTCCTTTGCCATCCGGGCACCCGAGGGGAGCTCTCGGCTTCTCAGGACCAGATTAAAATTGAGCGAGGTATTTTTCAAGGCGACAGTCTGAGCCCTTTATGGTTCTGCCTGGCTCTGAATCCTCTTAGCACCTTGCTAACGAATTCCGGATCAGGCTATCGCCTTCGAAGAGGGGGTGAGGTTATCTCTCACTTGCTGTACATGGATGACTTAAAACTTTTCGCGACCAAAAATTCAGATCTAGTGTCATTGGTGAATATCACTCAGATATTCAGCAACGACATCGGCATGGAATTTGGTATCGACAAGTGTGCGGTCATGCAAGTACAACGAGGGAACGTTGTGAATTCATCAAATTTACAACTTACTAGTGAGATTTCTCTCAGATCTCTCTCTGAAGGTGAAACCTATAAATATCTTGGTATGTCAGAATCGTTGGGTTTAAATTATGGGGACATAAAGCAATCAGTGAAGGAACGTTTCTTTGGTCGTTTTACAAAAGTACTTAATAGTCTTTTGTCTGGTGGTAACAAGGTACGTGCCTTCAATGGTTGGGTTATGCCCTTGCTCATTTATACCTTTGGCATACTAAGGTGGACTCAGACTGAACTAGACGCCATTGATTGCAGGGTTCGCCAACTGTTAACGGCACATCGCATGCGACACCCGCGTTCGTCGGTAATGAGAATGTACATCCCGCGAAAATTTGGTGGTCGGGGATTTTTAAATGCTAAAACACTCCACAATCGCGAGGTGTACAATCTCAGAAATTTTTTCCTTACCACGAATTGCGTGATGCATCGAGATGTTGTGGCAGTTGACAAACACCTTACCCCACTCAATTTAGCTAATGAGAACTGGCGTAAACCGCTTACGTTAAGCATTCAGGATCGCAAGGAGATATGGAAAAGCAAGGAGCTCCATGGGCGATTTTACAAGGCCCTTACAGGCCCAGATGTAGATATCTCCGCTTCGGTGAACTGGCTACGTTTTGGGGACCTCTTTGGGGAAACTGAAGGGTTTGTCTGTGCAATTATGGACGAAGTTATCAAGACGAACAATTACCGAAAGTATATACTGAGAGATGGAACTATTGACATATGTCGGGCATGTCATCGGCCCGGAGAATCTCTCAGGCATGTGGTTTCGGGTTGTTCGCATCTTGCTAACGGCGAGTATTTGCACAGGCATAACCTTGTAGCCAGGATCATCCATCAGCAACTTGCTCTTCGATATGGCCTTGTCGGACCTGAAGTGCCATACTATAGATATGAACCGGTGCCAGTTCTTGAAAATGGTCATGCATTGCTCTACTGGGATCGATCCATCATCACTGACAGAACTATTCTCGCCAATAAGCCTGATATTGTTTTGGTGGATCGATCAGAGCGCCGGGCAATTGTTGTTGACATCACAGTTCCACATGACGAAAATCTCGTGAAGGCAGAAAAGGAAAAATTAAGTAAATATCTGGACTTGGCCCACGAGATTTCTGCCATGTGGGATGTGGACTCAGCCACGATTGTTCCGATAGTGGTTACGGTCAACGGGTTGATAGCGAAGAGCTTCGACCAATATCTTAAGAAGCTCAAGCTAGGTAGCTGGGTTAAGGGTCAGATACAAAAGGCAGTGCTTCTCGATACGGCGCGCATTGTCAGGAGGTTTCTCTCTCTGCAGCCCTAGCCGCCAGTCGTTTGGGTGTTACCTCGCGACCGGCGGTCTCCGTTTTTTATATTTTTTACAGTATTGTATTTTTTTCTTTTTTGTTATATAATAATTGTAAAAAATATAAATTATGTGTAAATTAAATAAATATATGTGAATAATAATAATAAATATTTCTGACACTTACACCAATTATTTAGTTCCAAGATAATGTCATGGATACTAAATAACGGATAAACATACATAAATACTTTTTTTTATACATTCATACTTCATATAATATATACACCCAGACCAGTACAAATATTCATATATAAACACACAAATATTTGTCCTGTGGTGGAATCGAACCCACGACCTCAGGAGTGGAATGCGGGTATACTCGCCACCACGCCAAATCGGACGTCAAATTTGAAAAAAAAACAATATTAAAAAAATAACAAAGTGAAACGATCAGTAGTGATATATAAAAGAAAAATAATTGTAACAATAACTTGGAAATTACTAAAGCGTGCTAAGGTAAGTCACATTCTCTGATTGAAGACAGAAACTTGGGGCGTGTTTCGAAGTTTGTATCGAGATTGGAAATTCTCCTAGTAAGATCATCATACATTAATTTACGACGGCTAGCATAGTTGCCACTTCGCGTCCTGCTTATAACACCCAGGGACTATAGGAGCAGAGGAGTACATGCACCGGAAGAGATTCAAAAGGCGCACCGATATATTAATATTTCTTAAGCTTTTGCATAGCTTCTATCGCGGGCCTTGAGAATGGAGACCGAATCTAGAAATTACGTAACGAAAAAAAACCTAACACCCCCCCTACTCCGACCGGCACAGCGGTGATACTTTTTAGTTTTTCCATCTATCGGTAAATAGCAAAACTTTTAACGACTTTTTGAAATATCACGCTTGTCTCTAAAGTTCAGCAACCCGCTTTTAGGTGGCATTGGATGTAGTAGCGTTACATCAATTAATTGATCTTAAATAATTCTTTTAAATCTAATTTTTTATTTAAAATATTTTTTTTTTCATATAATTTATTTTTTATTTCATTTTATAAATTTATTATTATTATCATTTTTTAATAAAATGCTGCAAAAATAAATTATTATAATTGCTTAAGATTTTTATGTATAGGTACACATTAATGCCGCGCAGAGAAAGTATATATGATATTATATCTATATAAATGTACATAAAAATAAATAATTATAATTGCATAAGTTGATAAAAATGCTATGCAATAGCTTTACCGCGGCAGTATCCGAGTGCCACACGTCTTTTTTTACTGAATTATTTGGTGCAAGGGCTAAGAGTGTGTCTGTACAATATGAGACTCATTCTTAGGACCAGCAAGTATACTTCGAAAGTGGAAAGAAGGGGAAAGTCACGTACGCTAAACCTCTTGCGATACTGTAACTGTAAATGAAACAGTCTACCTCGACTATGTAATTCATGTTTACGAAATCGTTCTGTTGTGCTCTCTCTCTCGTAATGTAGCCGTGTGTTATTTAAATTTTATATGAATAATTCTAGAATAATCTTTCCGTAATGTGTAAAGAAACGTGAGGAAATTCCACGTAAGGCAGGCATATAAAGCATTATGCTTATCTTCCCATGTAATATTTCACGTTATAGTACGTACCATTAGGTATCAACAAATATTCCTTATTTACATCTTAACCCTTTTTTCATTTCAAACTTCAGATCTTTTTATTCCATAAACTATTGCATAGTACTTGAAAACGTCAAAATTAAATATAAATATTAAAACAATCAAAATACACTGAAATCACCCTGTTAGATACCCAGAGTCACCGGTCTCTGGGTGCCTAACGACTTATTCGCCTTACCGAGAGGTACTGAGCCCCCCACCACGTCATGGAGGAGATCAGTCGAGGAGGATATACATCTTAACTCAGCCCAACGATTAGTATGCTCCGATCCTACTTCGGAATTAAAACGAGGTAAAACCGAGAAAACAACAAAATCATCATCATGGCTCTTTTTTTAATTATTCAAGAAATAAAATATGAAGATCATTTGCTGTTGTTCTTCATACTACCAACATCTAATATCTAAAAGATTAAATGTCATCTAAAATCGTAAGAAAACAGCAATCCATGTCACTTCCAGGCAGCCTTGTCGTTCATAAAATCTTTCACACTATAATAAGTCGTCTGGCACAATTTACTCTTAATGTAGTTTTTAAATTTCTTTATAGATAAATTTGTCAAATTATCTTATACACATTATTATTATATTGTTCATGCGAATACTCTTCCTATTCAATTTATGTCGAGTAGTTTCGATACGATCGGATATATTGCCACACAAACGGACCCATCTATGGACTGTTTTGTGTGCTTTTGTTTTGGTGATCGTCACGTAGTACCTCGGAGCTATAAGTGTTTCTTTAATAGATTCATCGTTATCATCACATCGTAATTTTAAGCAAATAAAATCATATATTTTGTTATTAATTTCCCTGCTATGGTCAAAAAAAGGAATCCTGATTCTGGGCAGAATACGGTTTTGATCATGGTCTTTTTGCACTATCATTTCAGCCATCTGAAGTCCACTGCTGAACATAGGCCTCCCCAATTGCTTTCCACGTAGATCGATTCTTTGCCGCCTGCATCCACCGGCTCCCCACCGCCCTGACCAGATCATCGGTCCATCGCGTTGGGGGCCGCCCTCTACTACGTTTGCTGATTCGTGGTCTGTGGTTTTTGCACTATGTAGACGTTTTATCATAACCCTGATGATTTGAACGTGTTGTTTACATGAAAAACTGAATTCAACAATATTATTTCCACCTTCAAATATATCTTTACCAGTAGCTTCCCAGAAACGCGTCCGAATTTGAAGATTATCATAACTTTGCGGATAATACGTTGGCCTCGGGTGGCGTTTGTGTAATTTACACCAGCTATTGATACATATTTCTTTTTTATTTGAAGGCGGAAAAGTGATATAACGCGACCTACTTCGAAGACTTTGCGATTATTTTATGCACACGAACAGTCACTATGAATCACATTAACGTTTCCGTGGCTATATCTGCTGTAGCGCGTATATCATCATCATCATCTCAGCCCATTAACGTCCCACTACTGAGCACGAGCCTCCTCTCACATACCAAGGTACGAGGGTATTGGGTCATACTCCACCACGCGGACCCAGTGCGGATTGGCGGAGGCAGGTGTATGGCGTCCTGCTGTTAGAATTTTTCAAGCCACCCATTAGGCCTCTTACATGGCTTAACGAACGGAAGCGCTCGATATCAAATGCCACATATACGGTCACCCATCCAAGGACTGACCTCTGTAAACTCTGCTTTACCTCGGTGATCGCTGCAGACCACCGAGCATCGCGGAGCTACGAGCGCTTCAGAGCCCGTATATATCCCTCTTAATATAAGTAAGTTAGGATCAATTCTTCTACACACTCACGTCATATGTATCCAATGTGCCCAGATATCGCTTCCAATGGCTGTAATGACGGTTTGTATTAATATTTTTTGTCGCCCCAGTCCTCGGGGAATTTTATCAAAAAATTTGGTCCACGCTTTATATAGCAAATCACTTATAGAGGCAACTTAGATCAAATAAAGAAAGAACAGTTTATTGGGAATTATGATTGTATACTTTGCTTGTATAACAATAAAGAACACCTATGCAACTAGTATTCAAATTACACGCAGGCTTCTTGGCGGGAAAGTGAAGCGTCATGTCTGCGGTTTTGTTTTATTTTCTAAAATTTGTGATATTTCTAACATTAATGTGTAATAACGGTGGATTATTAACCGTTAAGTGTTTGTGAACATACATAAGTATTGGTAAATCAAACAAAACAGTGCAACATCACTTTTCAAATTTTCTCTCAAGGAGTCCATGTGAGATCTCAGTATAGTCCCACATCTTTACTGAGGACTCAAGGGGCTTTGGGGAGGGTATCTCATTTACCATTTATCATCTTTATCATCACTCATTCTCATTTACTATGAATTATATATTATTAATATATCACTTACTTGACACTGGCTAAATGTGCTAGCCGCACGAAGCCATTATTTAAATGGAAGAAGAAGAAGAAATTACACGCACGTCAATATCAACTGCTTTTAAACTATATTTTAATTTAAATAAATAACATAAAAAAATTTACAACAACATTTTGTATTCGAAGTTTAGTATAAACGACAATCACTATAGCATTGTTAAAAAATCAAAATAATTGCTAGCTTACTTGTTTCAGAAGGCAATCCAATTACGTCATAAGCAAGTAGTCATATCGGTAATAAAATAAATTTCATTTAAAATTAAGACAGGTCAAAATTACCCTAAATCGACAGGCGTGTATGCGGAGGTTAATAAGTGTGAATGAAGCTAAAAGTGTGTGCTAAGATCGTAGCAAGGGAAAAATGTGATCTCTGCCTACCCCTACGGGAAAGAGGCGTGACAGTATGTATGTCATTTAAAATACGACATAACACGGTAAACAGGAAAGGTAATTTATATATTTACTGACAGTAAAGGTGTAGGGTAGATAAAGACGATACAGAGCGGAGTGCAAATGGCCAGGCTGATATCACTTACCTGAAAGGAACAAGCAATCGCATCAGATAGCAATCGAACAGAACTGAAGCATGAGATGTGATAATTTTTTTGACGACCGATATGGCGTGGTGGCGAGTATACCCGCATTCCACTCCTGAGGTCGTGGGTTCGATTCCCACACAGGACAAATCTTTGTGTGCATAAATATGAATATATGTTCTGGTCTGGGTGTATTCTATATTATTAAGTATGCATTTACAAATTTTTTTTATTTATGTATGTTTATCCGTTATTTAGAATCCACAACACAAGTTCTTAATGATACTTATCTTGGAACTAAATAATTGGTGTAAGTGTCAGAAATATTTATTTATTATTGTATTGCATTTTAAATCAATGCGAGGATAAATTTAGTCAGGTATATGGAATGCAAGGTAAGGGAACCTCTGTGTATGAAAAGTGTCCTTTAGGCATTAAATAAAGGTGCTGCGCGACTGTCCGAAAGGGTTACCGCGGCCTCCGGACGTAGCAGGCACAAGAAGGAACATGGATGGTTTTTAGTCAGTAAAAGTCTGACACACCCTCCCGCTCCACCCTCAGCGGGAGAAGGTTATTAGATGATTTTCCATCCGAAAAAAATAGGCATTAAAAAAAGGTGGCAATACTATGCAGATGGGTAAATTCTCGCATTTCACTCCGTGTTACTGCATTAATTGCATATACTCTAGCTATTACAGCGCCATTTTGAAGGGATATAAGCTATTCTAGGTAGTTTTGCAACTGTTCTTCCATATTAAATAGTTCTATACGAATTTCTGCGAATTGAAGACGCGAAATATGTTTCCTATGCAAATACATGAAACTTCTCTTTATGTTCACCACTATGGATTTTGAATACAACTAAATTGTTCCCTGGTAATTTACTTTACAAAAAACCTTTCCCTGAGATCTTATGAACTTCAATCCCCTGGCTTTGGACTTATAAACGTATAACAGGCGGGAAGAATACTACGGAATCTATTCGCAGAAAACCAGCCAAGTCCTAATTTCTCCGAAAATGTACCATATATTTATCTTAATCCCTGATTTACTGAATTCTAGATTGACAGAAGTATTCAGGTCAGACATCACTCTTTGTGCCGAGATAGTACAGAGTGAAATTAGTTATTGTTAAGTTTAATTGTCATGAATAAACTGTACTCAAAGTTTCATTGTTTTAATAATTGTTTTAACCCGCACCGGTAAAGTCAAATGTTTGGTTAAATAGTGATTACTTACCGTGTTGATCTAGATTTAGATGCGCCCAACAAAATGTTGATGGAGCTTTGTGCAGTTGAACCTTATCAGCCTGCATTAATGTCATATTTATCACTTGCTTTATACGTTCGTTCTTCAGATAGAGCTCATATCTAAGTATTATCCCAGTTGCCCAGACTTATGGCCAGGGTCCAGGATCTGTTCAATGGCCTCACCAGATTTGGCTGAACATCAACTATTACATGGAGCGACTGCCATCTGACCTCCACAACCAGAAGGGGAACATCATTCTATGGTTAAACCAGTTGACAGAATATTAGAAGGCACTGACTTCCTTATAACGATTGCCATAGATGTTCATGATAGCCGGGACCAACGCTTTAGTGTGCTACCTGAGGCAAAGAGCAAGCGATGATTACGCACATAACTTTGAAAAATTATAGGTGCCGCCGGGGTCGAAACCCTAGACTCTCTGAATTAGAAGTCTATTGGTCTCGTCACTGGTCTATTGTAGTTCTTCCTTCAGATAAAGCTATTCAGACTTAATAGCCTGGACAATGACTTCAATGGTATTCATCTTCGGGCACGAAAAAAAGTTGGAAATTCCCTCATTTCTCTTTGGATTCTACTTTAGAATACTCTTCCGGCTCATAATAATAATAATAATAATAAATCATTTATTTCAGACTTAGTCCATAATAACACATTAATAAACACATTAAAAAGAAATTACATTACATTAAATTAAATTACAAATTACACAAAATAATACAAATTAATAATAAAAAGTCAAAGAGAATAATCAAATAAATAAAATTAAAATTCAAAATATACTACTTTATAAAAGGTGATGAGCTAGAATGTAGGCTCATCCACCTCTGCAATATAGGGGAGTCCCACCGTTCAGCCAATGCGCTCAGGATGCCGTTAGAACTACTCCGAAAGCGGTTCAGCAGCGATGCGCTTCTTTTTCTGATAATGGAGTAAAAATCATCTATATGCGCCTGCGCGAACATTGCAGATGCGCTGCAGAACCGTGGCAGACCCATCAACGCCCTGAACGCATTGTTGTACTGGACACGCAGGTCGCTGTATGCACGCACCGTGTATCGACTCCAGAGGCTGCATGTGTAGAACGACTGACAGTACGCTTTGAATAATGTAACTTTGACTATCATATGATTCCCTGTTCTTATACAACTGCTTTGCATATAAGCATGGAATCTCGTGCGATTTTATGCAGGCCTACACTAATAGGTGTGGTCTTATTATCTAGCAAGATGTATTCACAAGGACCAGTCAGGTTAAAATAAAGTTTTATGAATAACTGAATAATAAAAAACACTTACTTCAGATCTATATCCTCGACGAGCTGACTCGGAAGCAAGTCGAGAAGCTGGGTGACATTAAGATGGGACCACCTCTCGTTGGCCAAAATCTGCTGGGTGCAGTTGAAAAAGTTCTGTATGTCCAGCTCGGCATCCATCGCACTATTTTATATTATCACTTTTAAATTTCCGTTTTAATAATTTACAAGTTATTATTTTACTGTCTTTAGTCGAGTTATATAATGAGTCATATTTGTTTAACTTTTGCACTGTTTAGTTTTATTTTCCCTTTACCTTTATTTCAATGCATTTATTTGTCATATATTTTACACCCACTTACTAATTACAAAAAAACAGAGTTGCATAAAACGTGTTAATACAATGAAGAAATTTCCAAGCCAACTTCACTTTATTGCACATTAATAATACTAACCCATACTCCAAATTCCTCTATAGACAATTAATTAGTTCTAATGATGCACAATAATGTGTTTATAGATAATAATATAAAGATTTCTTGTAACTGGCGGGAGAAAAAACGAACCTTGACGATTTTCTTGCTCGTTCTTTTACGATCAAGCTCCCGGCCGCAGTGAGTTGTCTTTGTTTTAAAGCTTTTAATTTTGACTTTCGTTTGAGCTCTTACGAGCCAAACTTGAATAAATGACTTTGAATTTGACTTTAGAGGATCAGCTTATTATATTCCATACACTAACTATATTTCTTTAATCATCTCATAAGTCTTAACTGAAGCAAAGACTTCATGACTGAACAAACTCATGTTTTTATTTATTGTATCTTAATATATTTCTTTGTATTTTTTTTTAATAATGGCTTCATGCGTCTAGCACATCTAGCCAGTGCCAAGTAAGTGGTATATTAATAACATATAATTCATAGTAAATGAGAATGAGTGATGATAAATGGTAAATGAGATACCCTCCCCAAAGCCCCTTGAGTACTCAGTAAAGATGTGGGACTATACTGAGATCTCACATGGACTTCTTGAGAGAATTTGAAAAGTGATGTTGCACTGCTTTGTTTGATTTATCAACACTCATGTATATTCACAAACACTTAACGGTTAAAAATCCACCGTTATTACACATTAATGTTAGAAATATCACAAGTTTTAGAAAATAAAACAAAACTGCCGACATGACGCTTCGCTTTCCTGCTAAGAAGTTCTCTGTATTATGTATTATCAACAAACACTTTATTTATTTTCTGTTTTGTTCATATTCATTGTTTCAGAAATATTATGTATGCAAATTTATCTGACTATTCGTATTCTGTTGATTTGAATAATATTTGATGACTTTTAGTATTGACAAAGAACATATTTATCTACTAAAGCTTTACTAGGTGCTACTATAATAGCCCCTATTAAAGTACAACTATTCCTCTTTATGGCAGAGGTTCCACTGCAGGCCCAAATATTCAGATTACGAATATTTACGTCTATTTGTGTTCCAGTTTCAAAGTAGCTAGAGAAATTATTATGGGTTCATAACAGTGTAGCGATGACAAGTGCAGTTCCGAATACTCTAGAAAGGCCCAGTGTTAGGTCCAGGACTTATACCCATTGTCCAGTTTAGTTTACATAAGCTTACATAAATAACAAAACATTGTGCCATACCTAACCGCAGAAATAACCTTTTTACCAAAAAACATAATAAAATCATGCATAATTGTAATGTATGCAACATTTGAGGACCGATATTGCGTATAGAGGAGTATACCCGCACTCCGATCCTGAGGTCGTGGGTTCGATTCCCGCACAGGACAAATCTTTGTGTGCACAAACATGAATATTTGTTCTGGTCTGTGTGTTTTTCTATTTATATTAAGTATGCATTTATAAAAAAAAAAGTATTTATTTATGTTTTTCCGTTATTTAGGATCCATAACACATGTTCTTAAGGATACTTATCTTGGAACTAAAATAATTGGTGTAATTGTCAGAATTTTTTTTTATCTGCAAGCCAGAAAAGCTTTAAAAAGATTTAAATTGCTAAAATATATTCATAGTAAACATTTCGATTAGTTTGCAATCTCAATAATTAATTATATTATGTACTTTATACAGGAGTTCATGTAAGTGGGACGTTGTTATGCTTTATGCGGTTTGCAGACTCTAAAAGGCCGTCCTTTTTGATTAATACATACATCCCCACATTCAAAGGGGTTAATTCGCTGTAGAAATAATTAAAGCCAAAGTGATTCTCGGGTTAAAATAAGGATAACGTAAATTTAATTTTCTTTATTAATGGCTGGTTGAATGTTATATTACCTACACATGTGTATACGCTACATATATCATTTACTTTTAATTAAACGTATAAACATTTGTCTACCTTTATGCGGTGGCTTTGGCAGCATATAAATTCAAAATCACTATTTGCTTGTAAGATTATTATTTTATGTTCGTAACAATATTAATATGCAATATTTTTGTAATGAACTTTACAAAATAATTTTAAATAATGTGAGAAAATCATTATCATTATCAACAGCCTTTCTTCATCCTTTGCTGGTCCTCTTCCATTTCATGCTAAAAATGTTGAATACAACGAAAGATTAAAAATGTATCTGTTATAAGTTTAGTCGGAACAACGTGCAATTGCAAGAAGATTGCAACAAGATATAACAAGATGAAACATGATGCAATAAGATGCAACAAGGTGCAACAAGGTGCAACAAGGTGCAACAAGGTGCAACAAGGTGCAACAAGGTGCAACAAGGTGCAACAAGGTGCAACAAGGGGCAACAAGGTGCAACAAGTACGTTAGATTTTTGACTAAAATAGAAATATAAGCGCTCTTACTTTCAATCTTAAGTGAATTTTAATTTTATCATAACTTATTTGCGTTTGAAGTGTGACTGTTGTGCGAGCCGGCTTAAGTCTCATATAACATATAATTGAAATAATAATATAAAATATAATATTCTCTTACAATCACACCAATTATTTAGTTCCAAGATAAGTATCATTAAGAACTTGTGTTATGGATACTAAACAACGGATAAACATACTTAAATACTTTTTTTTGTAAATACATACTAAATATACATAGGAAAACACCCAGACGAGAACAAATATTCATGTTCATGCACACAAATATTTGTCCTGAGTGGGAATCGAACCCACAACCTCTGGAGTGAAGTGTATGTATACTGACCTCCACGCCATATCGGTCGTCGCACACATAATTTTTAGTAATACAATATTTCACTAAGTAGTTTATTTGGTAAGGTCGGTACCTAATATAACCATTATATTGCGGTACCATTCATTTGTGCCTCCACAATTAGCAACAACATTATGAGTGGCATTGAGTTCGTTATAACCATTCAGCTGGGAACTGATTTCAAACGTGATTTTGAAATAAGCCGTGTTTTGCACGTTTCAAACGTATAAATTATGGATATTTTAAGCATATTGTTAGAGAAGCCCTGAGCAACTTGTTAGATAAAGTTTAGTAGTTTAATAATCGTTATTTTATAAGGTTGGATATTCAGAGCTATAAGGTCATTGAACAGTAAACAACAACAACTTACAGTCTCAAAGCCTGGAAAGTTTATGTAAATTTGTAAGTAGCAACTCATGACATCGACAAAGTTGTTCTAGCTAGAAAACTTAAGGTGCACTTACTCAATTACTACATGCTACAAGAGAGCTTAAAACTTGTTTAAGAGTTATTGCAGTTCAGAACTTTAATAGATTATCCAAAATAAATTGGTTAAAATAATACTTTAGAAGCGGCGCCGAAAAATTAAGCCCTTGCGTAGCTTTGGCGTTAATGAACTGAGCATAAGATTTTCGTTAAAGAAATTACAATGTGAGCACTTTACATTTACTTTACATGGAGGAATTACTCATTAGTAAAAGTACTATTCACGATAGTACTAAGTACCCAAGCTAATCTCACCTGCAAGTGGATTGCCGACCAAGACAAGACAAGAAAATTCCAGATAAGGGGCAATAGGCTCCCTATTTATTACGTAGGACAAATTATATAACTAGCGAAATAATAATATAATAAATATTCTCTTACAATTACACCTATTATTTAGTTCCAAGAAAATTATCATTAAGAACTTGCGTTATGGATACTAAATAACGGATAAACATATTTACATACTTTTTTTTTGTAATTACATACCTAATATGCATAGGAAAACACCCAGACCAAAACAAATATTCATGTTCATGCACACAAAGATTTGTCCTGTGTGGGAATCCACGACCTCTGGAGTGAAGTGCAGGTATACTGACCTCCACGCCATATCCGTCGTCAAATGAATGAAGGCGTATAATACACATCTGACTGGGTAGTCTGTCTGTTTCCCCAAAATCGCACAGGGTAATGGTATAATAAATCTTTAGCAATGTTGGATCCAAATATATATTCATGTTTGTAGCGCGTTGCAGATCCTATAGTTAATGGGCGACTAGCACTAATACCACTGCCTTTCAAATCGTGTTATCTAGGATGATGGATGCCTTAATCCTTGTACGTACTAAAATTGACATAATCCTAACTAACTAACTATATATATAAATATAAATGAAAACTGAATCGGTTGGGCCGCGTCTCCTGGACACATTCATCCACCCGATGGACGATCTGACTTCCCATTATTTATGCTTTTACGCCTAAGTACAGTTTAAAATTATGATTGGCATAGCACACATTTAATGATAACCGGGACCTTTAGCGCTTCAACATATGAATAACTGCCTCTATTTTCCGACTGCTTTTTATTCTGTTTCTAACTGCAAAGAGGTTTTTTTATTTCATCCTTATTATAATCATTACCATCACGAACGTTAGCCTTTTCAATTGATTAAACTATATGGGGTATTTTCCCATAAACACCACGCTGGGCAGGCGGGTTGGTGATCGCAGTTCAAGCCAGTACGCTGAACGACCCTGCTTTCTGTCATCCGGTAGGATTTCTCTTTGTCGACTTTTACGACTCCCCGTGAAATTGAAGGGGGAGGCACGATTCCAGGCCGTTACAACATGGCGCTTTTTATTTGCACATATCTAAATTAAGGTTTCAATAAATTCTAACTTAGGCTCCAGAAGTCAATGGTTCAGCTGCTCTTAAAATGATCCTTGCCAAGCAAATAAGAAAACCTCGCTACACTGCGACGCCACGCATCCCGCATTCAAAATTAGATTTTCAGCCTTTGATTAGAATTCTACAAAGTCAGACTGACCTCAATATAAACTGAACACATTCGAGATCTTTTTTAAAAGTATCCTTTTTTATTGCGGTATGATATTTAGTTCCTATTTGTATAATCTTCTTATAAAATGCAACAGCTGCACAGTCTGATTAGCCATTATCGAGCTTCACATCATTATATCCTAGCATTACTCCGATTAGCCTAAGCTTAGGGGCCAGTGTCTGCATACAGGTCTAACCAGATTTGCTGGGCTAAATTTAATTATTATATTTGCTGGGCTAAATTCAATTATTATATTTGCTGGGCAAAATTCAATTATTATATGCGACTTCGTCTGACTTCCGCAACCCAAAGGGAAACATCTTAATGTTATTTTTATTAGTGCTTGTTATCTATATCTTTACGACGTACTTTATGGTGTTACTAAAGAAGGTCCAATTTAAAATGACAAGATACATAAATAATTAATTATTGATTCAGGCGTTACTTTGCGGAAATCCGTAAGCAAGTGATGGTTTAAATATCTTTGTAACAATTCCCACGCAACTATAATTTCCCGATAAATCTTCACGACCAACGATGAAACGAGTCAATAAGTCAATCTCGTTTCAGCGTTCTTCGTGAAGACATCGTTATTCTGAGGCTCCTATATTACCTGCAGATGCCCTGTGCAAGGGCGAAACAAGTTTCGTGTTGAATTGTTTCTCGATTTTAGGGAAATTATAGTTGCGCGGGTATTGTTACAAAGATATTTTTAATCCATCACTTGCTTACATAAATAATGGCTCATGCCATTAACGCCACATAGAATGAGGATTTCACATACATACATACATAATTTCACACCTGTTCCCCGAAGGGATAGGCAAGGGAATCTTATACGCCCACACTTTACCAATAACATAGTCAATGCCACGTAATAAGTGGCAAGTCTATTGCCGCTTGCCCCGATCTGTTAAGTTCGCCAGAGCCTCGTCTGTTAGTTATTATGTTTTTTTATATTCTGCCATTAACTTTGATAAATTACGTCATTAACAAATATTATGCAAAGCGCTACATTTTAGAAGCCATTAACAATATATTATAGAGGGGATTAGTAAGGATAATGGCCTACCGTAGTTTGAATTTTAATAGACCTTTGAGCAATAATGGCTTAAAATATCCTCTATTAAAATAACTTTAATTATAACAATCGTTGTTACTGGTTTTCTGTAATAGTTTTTGTTTTTATAACCTTTTATCGTCCAGCTCCCGCCCGCAGTGAATGGACGCGATAGTTTTTAAGTTGACTTTCATAAGAGCTTTTTCGAACCAAACTTGAATGATTGATTTTGAATTTGAAAGAGATAGTTAATGAATGAGTGACCGAATGATAATAACCAACTCAAAACTTCAATAACATAAAATAAATATGGATATTATGCAATAATTCATATTAAAACAGACATTATTCTTTATTTAATGTTATTCCTATCACTCACTGTAATAAAGATTTATAGTTTTTATAACAATATTTTGATTCAGATCAAGAAATTTCAATGTCAGCAAGTCGATCAGCTGAAACTCTCGTTTCAGCGTTGCTCGTGAAGACATCGTTGTTCTGAGGCTTGCTGATATATGGCGATAATGTGTAAGGGTAAAACACGTCTCGTGTTAATATGTTTCTCGATTCATCGGTCACAAAGATATTATTAAATCCTTTTCTTGGTTATTCTAGTATATTTTTTTATTGACTATAAATTTCGTATTGTAACGTTAGTAAGAATTTGAAAGTAAAATTTATAATAATTAAAAAATATTTTTTTGAAATGTAACATTGTGTATTGTATGATGTTTAAAGAAAGAGAACAATTTTAAAGAAGTTTTGAGCACGAACTTAAAAGTGAGACATCAAAGATACAAAATATTATTATTAAAATAAGCCAGTGGTCAATTATCTCTACCAAAAGCTTGTGCTTTATCAGACGGAAACGCGTAAATCGATCTGCTTTCAAAGTATACAATAATAAAAATAATACGTACCGATTATCTATTTTAAGTCTCAGTACTTTAAGTAGATTTCCGAACATATGTGGCCTTGGGATACAGTTTACGTTGTTCAAGGAGATATGTGTTAGTTTAATTATTAATAATATCATCATTATTGTCTATTGAAGTAGTTACTTCCTCGAGGAGTTCCTAAGTTCGAGCCATATCTATCTCTTTATTGTTTTATCCTCAGCTCAACCAGTCCACTGCTGAACACAGGCATTCCCTTTTTGGCGTCACTTGTTGTAGACTGCCTGCCTTCATCGTAAATCGTTATTGCACCTGCACAACACAACTTTTGTAGTCCTATCATTCTCCTAAATCACCACTGTGTAATATTGTTGTATATTGTTCGCACCACAGCGCTCTGTCATTAGACACCGCAGTCTGGAATAAACGATCGTACAGAACAACGCCTTTTATTTAACAAATATGAAGTAAATTTTATACTAGTGGGAGTTTGTTTTTGATTCGGAACGAATAATATTGTTCGAATGATTATAAATATATTAAGACGGAATTGCTGTAAATGATATCTTTCATAAGACCAAAAATATTTGTGGTTTGCAGCACGCTTCATCAATATAATTACATTTTTGTTAAAAAAACTTGGGTAGTCTTTGCGGTGATTTAATGATGGCTGGTTCATAAGTCATATTCGTGAACTGGTGCCGCCAGTGGGGACTGGTCTGCTCATGTCTACTATGTTTATTCGTAATCATGCTCGTATAACTTAAAAAATAGTTATTTTCTTCTTTTATTTTGAAATCTTGTGACTGCAGAACACCGGTTTTTGTAGACTTGTCAAATTGTTTAACTACTAAGTACCTGGCTGGAGAAAAACTAACCTTGACGATTTTCTTGCCCGTTCTTTTACGATCAAGCTCCCGCCCGCAGTGAAAGGGCGCGCTAGCTTTTTTTTTGAATAGCATATTGAAACAAAAAAGGATTGAGATATTATGACACAAATAAATGAGACAGCTATTGTTGTACATACATCTTGATTACAAACAAGCATAGCAAATAGGCCCGAAAAGCGCCCACATAGTTTATTTTTTATCACACGCTCTCGGTGCGGCTTTAGATACGCTAAAAGCTTTACTTTAAGTTCTACTATCAAGGGCCAATTCCCTCTTACTCTAAAAGTAGACCAGTTAATAAAATAATCTAGAGTTACTTTAGTCTGAAAGAGTATAAAACAAAAGGCGACACATTCCACTTCTCAGCAAATACTATAAGATAGCATCGCATGATACGTTAGAATATCAACGACGATCCTAAAGGCATATCATAAAAATAATGGAATAGTGCTTGTTTCGGTTGGGCTACCTTAGCTACTGTCCGGTAGTAAAACAGTCAGTCAGGGTTAACTCCCGAATGTAATGTTACATATTAAATAATACCTTGCCACAAATACGCAAAACATGCCTGGAAGCTTTCATAATATCGCCGCGTCTGTAAATGCGCTACGACATATAGACACGAAGTGCATACGGTAGTTGCTCACATCCGAAGCGTCGTAAAAAATTACACACGGCTCTATTTTCTCGAATGTTAGGGCGTGTTCTAATATATATGGCGCTTGGGGTGCTACCAATATCAGCCGTGTGGTTTCCGGCTCAAGAATAGAACCAACCCAAAGCTAGGGAACACCCTAGCTTCGGGTTGGTTCTATTCTAGCTTTATTCTAGCTTTGGGTAGCCATTAGTTGCCGCTTACAACAGTAAGAGGCAACTAATGGCTACCCTTTAGCTAAGGCTAAACAAATTCAGCTAGTGAACTTATATGTGAACCAGCCACAATCCCTCTTGTGCATCCTGACAGACATCACCCCCCGCTTTGCACCAGGCTTGCCCTTAACCTACAGTCTAAATGTATGAAGCGTTGTAGAATTGCTAGGTACAGATTTGTTGAAGCAGATTATGGTAAAATAAATGCTGACATATCCGCTGTTAACTGGGATGCACAGTTCCTTTCCTTGTCGTTGGAAGAGGCTGTAAATCGATTCTATGAGCTTATTTATGATGTAATAAAAAACATGTTCCCTTAAAACAAGTTGAATCCGAGGAGTTTCCAATAAGGTTCACGCGTCCACTTATTCATATATACAAAAACCAAAGTCATTATTGGGCGAAATGGAAAAAATACAACAATAAGCTCGATTATGAACAATTTTCAATATATCGCGGGCGTTTAAAATGAACCAAATTTAGTTTTAGCCTTTTTAATATTATATATTGTGTAACTGTTTGTTGTCCTAAATATAATAAAATAAAATAAAGAGTGTGCGCCTCGTCGGTGCCTCCCAGTTGCCGATCGCTTCAGATTACGCCTTCACTGTAGCAAAAGTCTTTTTCAGGTAGAGGAGGCTAGTAGGGTGGTTGTTCTTTTTCTGGAACGCAAAAAATAAAAATGCTACCAACTACCTGACGCTGACTGTACCCAAATATACTGAGATTCGGAATCGCGTCGACTGTCACACAATTCCGGGGGATTGTAAAAGGACGCAATATAGCAGCTAAAAGTGTGAAAAGTCTATTTCGATGTTCGCAATAATGATAAAACAGAGCGGTAGAAACGAAAATGGTTTGTAGGAACTTGACATTTTCTGCAAAGATGCATATAGTGTTGATAAGTATTTTTAGAAAAGAGGAACATTGCTTTCAACGTTGTCTACGTTCAGGTTTTAATGTTGCAAAAAAGTCATCTGGTATTGGTTAGACTTTTTTTTTAATGTGACACTTCATAATGACTACATCCTGCTTGATGGTAAGCAGTCGATGCTGTCCAAAAAAAATAAAGGTACTTCAAACCGTGAAATAAGCACTGCACAAAGCGCACCCACTTATATCGTTTCACGCCCCGCTTAAAAACCCGGGTTTATAGGAAATAGAAACATATGAGCCGGCAGCTTAGTGGTCTTACTGAGAAATAACTTATTAAAATAATAATAAATAAATACGTTCTAACAATTACACCAATTATTTTAGTTCCAAGATAAGTATCATTAAGAACTTTTATTATGGATACTAAATAATGGATAAACATACATAATTACTGACTTTGTAAATAATTACTTAATATACATAGGGAAACACCCAGACCAGAACAAATATTCATGTTCATGCACACAAATATTTGTCCTGTGTTCCCACATCGAACCCACGACCTTGGAGCTGAGAGCGGGTATTCTCGCCACCACGCTATATCGGTCGTCAAATCAATTACTTGGTTCGAATGCTGATAGTCTGCAGTATATTGAATTTTGTGCAAGTAATTCAAAATTTCATGATATGGAAAGAATACGTCATGATATGATAATGATGATATGTCATGACATTGATTATATGGTCAAGAATGGGACAAATGAGTCGATAAGTGATGGGATCTGGATCCTCACAACTTACTGATAAGTAAAAACAACATTGTGCATCACCTTAAACTAGAAACAGGGCAGGATGACGATGAAGAATTTTATACAAACTTATTAATTACAACTAGAATATTACTGCGAAAAATAAATATATTTACACTGATCGGTGTTTACTGCCGGGACATGATGATAATCATGATAGATACTACACGATTCCATTATAATAATATAAGTTTTATACATTTGCTTTTTAGGGATTTGTTGCAATGTGTAACAAACCGAAATCAACAAATCCCTATTTAAAACACTGGTCGATATTTTCTCAATTAAATACCAGTCCCAGAATGTGGAGTCCCACAGAATACCTACACCCGAGCGGTCCACCTAAATCACACTAAAAGCATGTTGCGAAAATCTGGAAATTGTTCGGGTCCTTGAAGGAATAAGGTTAGGTTCATATGGACACGGGTCGACGCACAGTTCCTTAATGTGAGTGAAGATATAGGTTTCCATATAAAACATCGCAGACTTTCCGTATCTCTATAGTTGAAAATAAATACGTTATGGAATAGTATTCAAATAAGTACCTAATAGAATGTGCTAGACTTTTTTTTAAATTTATTTATTTAAATAATTATGTACATACGGAACATAGACAAAGAAAGAAGTTATAAAAGACATATACAATAGCACTGCTTATCCCTAAAAGAAATTTCTTCCAGCAGACCGAAGAAGAAAAAGAAATATACAAACATTGTATCGACTTTTGTGCACGTGTCTACTAAATGTAAATATATAAACAAAATATTAAAAGACTGAAATTAAACAATAACATAGTAAAATTACCATTGAACAACAACTTACAGCTTAATAGCTGCCTAATAGCAGCACAGATGTGATCCTTTATTGCCTTCTTAAAAAATTCTATACTTTTGGAAGTGCAAATAACGAATGGCTACGGCTTTTACAGCCTAATCGTATGCACAGAAAATGAATAGGAAAAGAAATCGAAGTTATGAGAGGGGAATTTCAAGAGTAAAGCAGATTTGACCTACATGAGGAACCAGGCGCACGAATAAAAGAAAACCACTCACCAAGATAAGATGGATAGGCCGGATTAAAAAAAGAGTTGTACAGTTAACATAGGATACGAGGGACCGCGCCTTCGAATGGGAAGCCAAATCAGATAACTCAACACGTAATCAAACTTTCTTAGGATATATACAAAATGTTGCAGTCTCTTAAGCTTATTTAGAAACTCCTCCGTAATATCTAAGCAACAGACTAGATCGACGGCAAGGTCGGAGCAGCTCTGTCAATGTGGAATGGAGCTGCCGAGACCAAGTCCGTGAAGCTAAAGTTAGAGAACTTCTGCACCGTCTATCAGGCCGAATTACTGACCATATGCGTGCGAGTAGGAAAATCCTCAAGTGTCCGCGCGGGTCCTTTGGAATGTATAGCGACTAAATGTAGAGGCTCGCTATGCGCTGGCAGTCGAAACTCGACAAAACATTTATCACGCGCAAAAGCAAGGCAAATCGGTCCACCTTTTCTGGGTGAAGGCTCACGCTGGCCTACAAGAAAACGAGAAAGCGGATGAACGCGCTAAAAACGCCGCCCTGAAATTAATGAGAAGGCCAGCTAAATAAAAACCAATAAATACTCTGACTTGTGTCAGAGGAATAAAAGAAAGGAAAGAAAATTTTCAGGAAAAAAAACAAGAAGTAAAATAACGGCTACCTATAAAAATAGCTTAAGATTTAACAGGGTTCAAACAGACACCATGTGCCCATTTACCAATTCAACGATACAGCAATATCATTATCAGCATTAAGCAACGAGAGTGGCTATAAATTTGCACATCGTATGCATAGAGATGGAAGCGAGATATAACAATGGCCTCCGTGATCAAATTTATGAAGAGAGAAAAAAGCAACGGGTCGAGAACTCCACCCTGCGAAACACCTAAAGAAACGTTATACCAATCAGAGACTGTATCATTTAGGCGAACATACTGCGTGCGATCTGAAAGATAGGATTGAAACTACCCTAGTGCCAAATCAGACACGCACATGGATTCCAGTATTACAAGAAGGATATCAGCATTGACTTAATTAAAAGCATTGCAGAAATCAAGCAATTCTATAACCGTAAGAAGATTGTAATCCAAAGCTCAGCAAATGTCGTCACTGACATTGACGAGTGCAGAGGAAATATATGGCCAACACGGAAACCCGACTAAAAAGGGTTAATGAGATTTTTGAAAGACGCGAACGCCGATAGTTGCAGTTGGACCAAGTACTCGAGAACCTAAGATAGGGATCTTCGTAGGAGTCCTATACATCCTTAATAATCAGAGAATATATCCATAACACACTTAATAATTGGTGTGTTTGTACGGAAACTATTTATTAATTACAGAAAAGAAACCGCAGCCTTAGAAGCGGAGTATACTAAAATACTCTGCGCCGTATTGGTCGTCAAACCTTAAATCAGTAAATCTTTTCACGCGAAAGAAAGATATCCTTAATTCACAGTTTCTTAAGCAAATTCACATTGAAATTGAATAATTTATTTAAGAACTGCTGTGTCAGGGGGAGGCAAAGGGACGGACAAAAGGGACCTCAGTTTTTTGTAGCCCGTGTTTTTAGGGTTTCAATAAGTGTCCGGCCTAAATCAATTCAACTCAATTGTCAAATTATTATACAAAAGGTCTATGGAAGAAGACAGTAATCTGTGACTAGAGCCCGATTTAGTCAAAGGTATAGTGTAGATTACTTTGGAGTTGAACAAAAAAACTGTTATTTAATAATAACAATGAATAATAAACATAAATATTTTCTGACAATTACACCAATTATTTAGTTTCAAGATAAGTATCATTAAGAACTTGTGTTTTAGATACTAAATAAAAGATAAAGATCTGTAATTTTTTTTTTCTACGTACTCAAAATCAATATTTTTTCTTGTCTGGTTAGACCAGAAAAAATATTGATGTTTATGCGAACAAAGATTTGTCTTGTGTGAAAATCGATCTCAGGACCGAATTACGGGTATACTCGCCACCACGCCAAATCAGTTGTCAAACAATGTTATTTGCAATGGTAGAAATCCATGTGTCAAGTGACATTAAGCCCCTTTTAAACTAAAATATTTCTAATACTTCAAATAAATGAAGTAATGCACTGAGTTGTAAAGATGAGTCAATTTCAAATTTGATAAGGAAATAGCTCATTAAAGCAAGTATCTTTTAGTAAGTATTTTAAGTTTTATTTCCATGTTAGGTGGTTTCATTAACTTGAGTTTGGGCCTCCTTTTATAGAGCGAAGTAAAAAGGATTCAAAGCAAATTGCCGGAGGCAGATCTGTGGTGTACTGCTATAAACAGCCGCTTTCTACAAATTTCAAGGATTAAAAATATCTTTGTAATTTCCCGCGCATCTTTTATTTCCCGACAATCGAAAAACAATACAACACGACACGTTTTTTGCCCTTTAAATTAATTAACTTTCAAGCTGTGCTTTAGGTCTTGCTACTTTTGTGAGAACTTGGACTAATTAATATGCCTTCTGAAAAACACACGCGTTTATTTGATTTCAAAACCCATAATTATATTACCCTTATTTAGTCCCTTGCTGAGAATAGATTACAATTCTATTTGGAGTATTTATAATACTCGTAGAACCATAATTAATATATAAATAATTTTAAACAACGATATGGCGTGGAGGTCAGTATGTCTGCAGTCACGGATTCGATTCCCACACAAGATGAAACTTTGTGTGTACGAACAGAACTATTAATTCTGGTATGGGTGATCTTTATATATATTGAGTATGTATTTACAAAAAAAAAGAATTTATGTACGTTTTTTCGTTATTTCTTAAACATAGCAAAAGTTCTTATTGATACTTATCTTGAAGCCAAAATATTGGTGTGATTGTAAGAGGATCATTTAATTGTTATTATGTATATACCTATATAAGTGTTCGAATTTTGTCGTAAAATATCCCTGTTTGAAACTTGAAATAGGCAATTTTTTTAAGCGGATAAAGTCGAGGTATAAATGCCAATATCAGCCAATAAAATAACCTAAGATATTGAATGAATTGGAATATATTCAAACATATATCGATGATCTTGTCTAGGCGATGGAAATCCGGAGTATGCTCAAAATCGATCAACATGGAAAACAATTGAAATGCTGATTTGAAGTACCTTTCAGACCCACTACTCACATACATACCTACACTCACATCTTATTTCCGTAGTATGGGGATTCGCTGGGTGTGGAACCTATCAACATCGAAGGAACCCAAGCCAACCTCACCTGCAAGTGCCTGCCGATTAACAGATAAAGCTGTGGCGAACGTACAGTTCCCGGTAAGCGCAAAGAGGCTCGACATCTATTACGTGGGACCAATAATATAATTAGGGAAGTATGGGCGTATAATAATTATACTTCTGCTAATGCTTGCTTAAAAAAAGCATGAATGCTTTTCCAAAGTCCCACCAATCTTATAAATATTGAATGGCGATTAGACTAGTAAGTGTAATTAACGAACAAACCGACAGTCAGAGAAATAACTTGAATACCCTTATTAGTATGGTGTATATTAAGGTAGCGTTATGGAAGTTCTATATATACTAAGCAAAAATCATCAAATCAGATTTATTAATTTAGAGCAAAGTACGAAAATATGTTCAATTATTAGTATCGTATAGTATAGTATAGTATCGTAGAATTCTTATTTTATTTATTTTTTTATTTATTCATTTATTTCGAGTTCTACACTCATATTGTGTTAGTAAATACATATATCTTAATCCTAGGTGTTACATGTAAAAATATTATAAAATATACATTTTTATGCAAAAAATATTTTTAAAGAAGGTGGTTGTGATATGTGTTCAAATTAAAAACAGTAATTAAAATAAATTAAATAACGTGAAACCTGCCTGAGACTGCCAACCCAACTAAAAGTACAAACCTTCCCAAAAATCTCTTATAAAAAGCTTTTGAAAATAAAAATTGCACTATTTACCTGTAATACGTAATTTACACTTTACATAAATACTTTTTTGAACTTCAGAATTGTGCAACTTAAACTTGGTAAACTTTTGTCAGAGGTTTATCATTTTTGTTCAACTATTATGTGGTATAAGTGCGTCGCGTTGGACATTAAAAACTTCCTCATTAATTTTAATCCTTTGGGTTCAAACCAAGCACTCGTTTCACGAAAATATTTAAGTTCACGTTTTACACTAACCATGAACTACCTACATACTAAAAACTTTTAATTACAACGCAAGGTTAATTATGACGGCGGTCGTGGACACTATATACATCCTACACGTTAGGATTCAAATCCTGTAGGTTGAGATATTTACTGTTTAAGTTCATATTTTACACTATTAATTTATTTTACACCAAAAAGTTCTTATCACAACGCAAAGTTAGTAAGTTTGGTTTCGCATTTGATATCGAAAACTTTCTACGAAGATCGAATCTGAATCCTTCGGTTTTAGATCAAATACACAAATAGTAATTTTTAAAAGTAAATTTTACACTAATAATGAGCTTTTACACTAAAAAGTTTTATTAACAACGCGACGTCAAGCCGGGAATAAACAACGAAAACTTTTCGTTTGCCCGAAGAGCGTCAGCACCGGATCGCGTTTTCATATCCACTGACGGAAAGCTTGCCATTCACGGCCACAGTGAACATACACTATTGTACAGTTGAGACAAATTATATCTCACCACCGGTACAGTAAGGAAATTTATTGATAATAATTAGTTATAAGATATAATGGGAAGATAGAATTTTGTCGAGTTTGTGGTTTATATTGATATAATTAGCGAATAAATGATTGGAATCAATGGTACTTCATCTCGTTAAGTGCAGATTATGGAATGAGCTTATAATTAAATTAGCTTCCGAAAACTGCGCAACATTTCACTCGCATTTTCACATAGACTATCTCCGCTTCTAGATTTGCGCTAATAAGGCCTGGAACTATTATGATGAGTGTTCTGAGGTTCTGATTTCTAGATCCTAGATTACTGGGTTTTATAAAGGGGTTGGAAACGCTATTTTTACAGGCTGTCATAAGTGGCTTGTTACTGTGCGTACTCCAAGGTATGAAGTGCCTTAATTTTTTGGACTGCTTTGACAGGCAGGGTGTAGTCTTTATGGCGTTTAACTTCAAAAGAGTGTACAGGGGGGTGTATAAGGGATCCTACCATTATCATTGGAGCACATGCCAATCTCAACTGCTGCACCTGCCGATTAATAAACGAGACTCTGGCAATATAATAGCTCCCGGTAAGCGGCACTAGGCTCGCCACTTATTACGTGGGACCAATGTAGTATGGGCATATGATATGCCTCTGCCTACCCCTTGAGAAAACAGACGTGATTGTATTTATTTTATTTTTTACTTCAAAAAAGGTAAAATATCATACCAGACCATTACTGGTCCGGAATTCATAGCGCAGATTACTGAGTAAACGATATAAATTCAGAATAAGTAAAACTTACGTTTTGTAATTATTGTGTTGAGTTTCACCAACTATATCAATGGTTTAAAATTACGCTGCCGTTTTATACAGGTTATTCTATTATGAATGATTAAAAAAATTAATCACTTCCAAAAGTATTTCCATTTCAAAAACACTACCTTGCTGCCTGCTAGCCCCTGTACCTTTTTGTCTAATGGTTTAATTTTAGTATGTTATTGTTTGATTTTAGTCTTTTAATGTTGTTTTATTTTAGTTTGTTTTGTTACGTAATTTGTGCACGTGTCTACTTAGTATATATTTTTTCCTTTTTTCGGTCTGATGGAAGAAATTTATTCTAGAGATAAGCAGTGCCGTTGTACATATCTTTCATAACTTCTATCTTTGTGTATGTTCTTATGTGCATACATTGTTAAATAAATATGGTTAGTGGTATATTACAATGCATTGTATAGCTTCACAGACAAATGAAGATTGCAATAAAGTACCAAAAAAATATTTTGTTGCATGTGAGTGAATCTAAACGTTATAATTTCAGTGTAATCATATTTAGATTGTTTTGAAAATGAAAAATGAAAAAATGTTTATTGCATATACAAAGTATGTTTTTCTATACAGAGTTTGGATTCTCCTTTTAAGTGAGTAGATCACTTGTGACAGGAGAGTCCGCTCTCCTATAACAATAAGTGTTTTTTTTTTATGTATATGTAATTTTGACGTTTTCACATACTATAATGAAACAAATGATTTTTTATTGTGAGTTTACAAGAGATAAGACAATAAATGTGTGTCATGTCTCTATGACGTCCTCATTTAATCTATACGACGTCCACAGCTAAACATAAACCACCTCAATAGATTTTCACATTGAGTCGCCTGTGTCAGAGAATTATGATACTAAAATACATATTGGCATACTACTACTAGGCTTGTACGGAAGACCAGCGCCGCGGGGCCATAGTGACCCCTCGGCATATGCTGAGTATAAGCCTTTTCGGTGCCACATGTGTTTATTAATTTTTATTTTTGTAAACCAATGTATCATGTGTCACAGAATAAATTATTTTCTTTCTTTCTTTCTTTCTAATTGCCTTTGCCTACATTAAGCTGAAATTCAATTATTAAAAGGCGTATACTTGACTACTCATTGAAATAATCAAGAAAAGTACGTTATTCTCCATTTTTCTATAGACGAGGTCTGCCCGCAGTTAATGGACGCGTTAATTTTCAGTAACATATTCATTAATTTTGATTACGCTCAATTCAATAAAGCATTTTTTAGTTTGAGTAATGTTTTTACAAAATAAACAATAGTTAGGTTAGGTTAATTACATTAATCTCTTTACAAGAAGCTCTTCACATATCAAAATTCAACTTGAATAAAGATATTGACCTTGTCTATAGGTACACACTAAAAAAATATTTTACTTGGGGCTAATTAGCGGCGCGGTACGATAATATAAGAATAAAAAAAATATTGACAAAAGAACATTACACAAACAATACAATCAAACAGTATCACATACTTACATATAAAACAAAATAAAAATTAAAGAAATAAACAAATAACTTATTAATATAAGTAACGTTAGATCTTCTTGGCGGGAAAGTAAAGCGTCATGTCTGCAGTTTAATTAAATTTTTAAAAATTTGTGACATTTCGAACATTAATGTGTAATAACGGTGGATTAACAATGAACAAACATGAGTGTTGGTATTTCAAACAAAACAGTGCAACATCACTTCTCAAATTCTCTCATGAAGTCCATGTGAGATCTCAGTACCTATAGTCCCACATCTTTAATGAGCACTCAGGGGTTTGGGGAGGACATCATTCATATTAATCACCACTTATTCTCATTTGCTATGATTTATATGTTATTACGCACGAAATCATTATTTAAAAAAAAAAGTAGGTAATGTTAGTTGTCAAAAGGGATATGTCATCGTAATGGGATCCTGCCGTTTTGCCAAAACTATTTTGACAAAAATTTATAATCCAAACAAATTTTAGCAAACTTTTTTTACACCAATGCAACGTTGCGAATTATTTTAGTACGCAAATTTTCATTTGGTCAAATTTTTACTCGGCATTATATTACTACGGATAATGACATTATGGCATTAGGTTTTTTAACAAGTAATTTATTACGACAAACAAACTTTAGACAAATAACTTTGATCAAATGATTTGTTTGGACATAAAGTTTTACGTTTATTATTTTAAATAATCACAAACTAAGATATTAATACTAAATATATACTAAAAATAAAATAGTATAAGGAATGTTTGTTTAATATGTGTTCATAATTTTAAATTAACGTGATGATGATGAGTGAGGCTTAGATACATATTGGTTAGGTTAGGTTAGAACAGTGACCACAAAGCGCGCGAGCCGAGCGAGCGAAGCGGGCGTAGCGGCCGGCGAAGCGCCAGAAAATACTACTGTTGATTTATGTATGGCCAATATTTGTAGATTAGTATTAATGGTAAAGATGCAAATAGAAATGGTTATTTGAAAAGTTTCGAGACGAATTATTTGGCTTATTTTATTTTGCGTAAAATATGTACCTAATACTAACTGAGTTATTGTCGAAACGTTCACTTGGAAAGCATTACGTTTACGATACAATTATTTGTGAAGAGTTTATTTGCCAAGTAATAATTTGGCAAATGAAATTTTACAAAACAATATTTGGGAAGTGATAATTTGTCAATTTTCTTTTGGTGTAACTAGGGATACCCTTTATTTTCGTATAGTATCCAAAACGGAGTTCCAGAAAAAAATTACATATCAAAACTTGTTGCTCTATTTTAATCAAATCTTTGTTCACAGAATACTAATCAAAACGGTTTCTATCACAACATCCAGACATTATTTTTATGATGAATACAAACTTACAATGAATAAGTAATCAAACAAAAACTATTTTGCCTTATACAAAGGCTGATTAATTCAGTAGTTGAACAGATGTCAAGGGACCCCAGAGTCACTTCGATTTCACTGTTCATTACGCCTGCAAATTGTCTCAACATAATCGGTCGCATTACTCACAAATGACTTGCCAGATACAGGCGGAGATTGTTGTCAAATGTAAAAATCGACTATAACAGTCGAGTCAGTAAATATCGAATAATCATTCGATAGTCTTATGTTTTATTTTGATTATAAGATGATACATTGAAATGAAGACGCTGTCTTTGATAAATAATTTAATGTTACTTTCGAATGAAGACAGGGGTTCTGATACTTAGATGATATACAGATAAAATTGTCACAAACTTTCACAGTAATTTAGCCTTCTGGAACTCGTTGCTGCAATATATATATAGGGACCCTGTCACGACCTGCAAGTGGTGCACCTGCCGATCAACGGACGAGGCTCTGGCGGACATATCAGTGCCTGGTAAGCGGCAATAGGCTCGTCACCTCGTCAGTCGATTGTATCATGCGCGGTGTGGCAGGTTGCGCCGTCTTTGCACTTGCACTTTGCAAATGCACTTTTACTGACACACTCTATACTATCTGTCACAAGTTTTGGAGCTGATAAATACTGAACATGAGCGGATAATGGTTAATACCCCAGTAACCTCAACATATGGTAGCCGTTGACTGACCAAAGTAGGTAAAGTAGATAAAGTGGCTGGCTTATACCTGTTATACTCGAAGTATGTGAAATGCGATATGAATATTTGATTTTATTTATTAATATCTCTTTATTTATCCCATGAAGTGTTTCATTATTTACATAAAAGAAACATCTGCTAAATTCTTAACTTTACTAAGGTAGGACAAGAAGTTGTGTGCTTTATTTATACTTTGGTAGGAAACTACATTGCCTCTTGTCATACAAGGTTACTGTATCTATAAACTTGCAGTTGGATGTACGTCTATAGAATGTGTAGCGCTCGTAGCTCCGCGATTCTCGGTGATCGGAAATGATCAACCGTTTGTGTGGCATTTGATATCGAGCGCTTCCGTGCTTTGGAAGGCACGTTAAGTCGTTGGTCCCGGTTATCACTAAATGTGGTAATCGTTAAGCCATGTTAGAGGCCTAATTGGGCGGCTGAAAAAATCTAACAGCGGGACGCCATACACCTGCCTTTTTTTTTTTTTTTTACGTCGGTAACAAAATGCATTTACGCACTGCCTTCCGGCCAAAGGGGGACCGAAAGGGGGTGTGGGACTCACCACCGGCAGACACGACCGCCAAGTAATACCCACTAAAAATCTTCCGACGACGCCCGCCGCTTGTTGAGAAAGAGGCGAGGGCCAGTACCTGGGTTGCAGCTTCTGACACCCCGCCTGCGGCCAACGTCCCCCGGACCAAAACCGGGAGGACCTCCTCAGAGAGGCGCAGTGGACGCGCCCCTCCTACCTCCCCTTGCGACCATAGCGTGTGTGGCCGACTTCCCGGAGGGTCCATGGTTAGACAGCAGGGGCCCCCTGCCCCCGCTGCCTAGACCCTCCTGGCGCTGCTGAGCGGGCCCTCCTGGCCCGCCCACTGCGCCCTCCACAGGTCCCTCTTAGTTTCCCCCCCGGTAGTCAGTACTTAGGGCACCCAGAGTCGTCGGTCTCTGGGTGTTGCCTTTCCCTAGCGCCTCCTGCGCCCTACCGGGAGATACTCAGCCCCCCCACCACGACAAGGTGGAGACCAGTCGGGGGGGACCATACACCTGCCTCCGCTAATCCGCACTGGGCCCGCGTGAAGAAGTATGACGCAATACGCACCGACCCGCCTGTCTAGCGTGACGTTTTGGGCAAGTACATACCCCCAATAGTGGTAGACGACATAATGGTCATAGCGGAGTCGCTTGTGGATCTGGGCACAATGCTCGGAGACCTCTACAGAGCTTCCTGAAGGGTAGGTCTTAAAATGAACATGGATAAGACGAAAATCATGTCAAATATCCATGTTGTGCCTACCCCAGTAATAGCGGGAAGCTCGGTCCTTGAAGTTGTCGATGAGTACGTTTACCTGGGACAAAAAGTCCAATTAGGTAAGTCCAACTTCGAGAAAGAGATCAATCGTCGAATCCAGCACGTCTGGGCTGCGTTCGGGAAACTACGCAAAATCTTCTCGTCTAAAATACCTCAGTGTCTCAAGACGATAGTCTTCCACCAATGTGTGTTGCCAGCGATGACGTATGAGACTGACGTGGTGCCTGACTATGGGCCTCATAAGGAAGCTCAAAGTCGCTCAGCGTGCAATGGAGAGAGCTATGTTCGGAGTGTCCCTACGTGATAGAATCAGAAATGAGGAAATCCGTAGGAGAACCAGAGTGATCGACATAGCGAAGCGCGTTTGCAGGCTGAAGTGGCAATGGGCGGGGCACATAGCTCGAAGAACCGACGACCGATGGGGCGTTAAGGTTCTAGAAGGGCGACCACGAATCAACAAACGTAGAAGGGGGCGGCCCCCCACGCGATGGACCGATGATCTGGTCAGGGCGGCAGGGAGTCGGTGGTTGCAGGCGGCACAGGATCGATCAACGTGGAAAGCAAATGGGGAGGCGTATGTTCAGCAGTGGACTTCAAATGGCTGATATGATGATGACCCCCAATAGTATGTAATCAATTGAGGAGGCCAATTTTTAGCAGTGGACTTGACAAGGCTAATATGACGGAAGGCTTTCTTTACCCAAGATAGCGTTTCTTTTAGAATTTGCTACAATAAAAATAGACCTTGTTAATATTAGTTGCGACATGAAACATGGTTGGCAACAAAATAGGTTGAAATTGAAAGTATGCAAATGTGTGTCTTGAGCAGAAGTACTTAGAGCAAATTTTAATATTTGCCAAGTGTAAATATAACAGTTAAGGTCATTTGTATAACCGATCCATGCGCCTACCTGAAGTGTACGATAATATTGTCGTTCTTGAAATCGTCAATGCATCGTTTTGAAGTTTAACCAATTCCTTTTATTAGTATGAATATAAGATTTATTTCAATACAGTAAAATCATTATGTCAAAAGTCAAAAAGTCAAAAGTCAAAAATACTTTATTTCATAAACTATTACATAGTACTTGAAAACGTCAAAATAACAAAAACAAATAAAATATAACTATACTAAAATCACGAAGCTTAGATTCACTTGCAACCAAACAATTTAAAAAAACAAAAAATATTTAAGTGTAAGCGAATCTAAGTGCCAGTTCCAAGCCACCGCTCTGTAAGAAGAACTGGCAAGAAACTCACAGGCTATGCTCTTTTAAATTATCGATTGGTTAGTTACAATCTTCATTTGTCTGTGACGCTATACAATGCAACATAATATAACAATATTCATGCTTTAAGTCATTCATATTAGAATAGCCTGTATGAAACGGCGGTTTAATCCCAAGCATTTTTATCAGCCATATAGTCTTTAATAGAATAGTTTCCCTTTAAAGAAAGCTTGCGTTTTATTGTTAATTTAAATTTATTTAGGCTTAATTGCTGTATATTGCTTGGGATATTATTATAGAATCGCACACATTGACCTTTAAAAGATTTGTTAATTTTTTGGAGCCTAGTGGCTATGTTATGGCAACTCTCAGATAACAAACGCTAAGGTATGCATACATGAGATATTAGTAGCCTGATCCTCTATCGATCGTCGATAATGACTAATGCCATTAAGTTTGCCTTTTATATTTGTTTATATATAAGATGTGCAATAAAAAAATATAACCACTATTCAAAAATACTACGAGACACGACAATTCTAAGCTACGCAACAAATGCTACGACACGCGGCAATGCTACGACACACGGCAATGCTACGACACTCGGCAATGCTACGACACACGGCATTGCTATGCGACGCCACGAACTGTCGTTACAAATATGACAAACCGTAGCTGTATAGTCGGCCACAGATCCACGGAAGCACTTTTGCTTGTACTAGGGAGCAGTTCGGCAGCCTTTACATAAAAAGTTAAAATTAATTTATTTGTGTGCATAAATATTTATCATCTCTACCCATTTACGTCCCACTACTGAGCGCGGGCCTTATTTTATAAACAATAAACAAATTAAGAGCGTTTTGAGTCATACTTTACCACGTGGACCCAGTGCGGCACGGTGAATATTATAGTGATAGCCGGGACAATAACAGCATAACGTGTTTCTAAAGCACGGAAGCGTTCTATACTACAAACCACACAAACGATCACCCATCCAAGGACTGACTTTTGTAAACTTTATTTTATTCAGTGATCGCTGACCACCTAACACTGCGGAGCTACGAGCTTAAATATTGCTTAGGGACCAATCGCACTCAGAGTAAGTCTTAACACCAACCAGTAACAGCCAGATTCTTATTATTGCATAACATTGCATAATTATTATCGAAACAAAACTACTACAAACAAGATAACATTGCTCAATTTTTGTACAACCAGCCACAGGTAAATCACAACACTACAGCGTTAGCACACACTTCATTTCCTTACATTAAAGGTTAATATGGATGGAACTGACACATTACACCTGTAGTAAACCTTTTTGTACGTATCCACTGCCAAAATATAAGTCGATATTGCTTTTCGCTCGAGGCTAAGAATATTTATTGGATCTCTAATGAGACAGGGATAGGTATATAAAGTGTACAGTCACAAGCAATAACATACGCATTGTCACGTGTACCAAATTATGTTTACGGATGGAAGTAAAAGGATTTAAGGATTAAGTTGACGAAAATTAGTCAAATAAATTGGTACCATTTATTTAATTAATCAATATGAGACACTTAAAAGTATTACAAAATGCGATTAAATAAATAAATATTTTCTAACATTTACACCACTTATTTAGTTCCAAGATAAGTATCATTAAGAACTTGTGTTATGGATACTAAACAACGGATAAACATAATTACATACTTTGTTTGTAAATATATACTTAATACACAACAATATTCATGTTCATGCACACAAAGATTTGTCCTGTGTGGGAATCGAACCCACGACCGCTTGAGTGAAGTGTAGGTATACTGACCTCCACGCCATATCGGTCGTCAAATCAAATCAGCACTGATCAGGTCCTCGCGCGAACATGTTTTCGAGCACAGTGGACAAGTGATTAGGTGGGCAATGGTCTGCGGGGATGCCCCTGATTTGCACCTCGGATCTGTTTCGACTGCAAAAACTTTATATGAGTTGCGCTAGTAAATAAACATATATAACATAAATATTATCTAATTAATTTGTTTTAATTTTATCTGATTAATTTAACCCGGCGAGAGTGTGGCAGGGTATGTCATACCCACCATGCTACTTATTTGCGTGTATTTTTTGTTCGTGACCTTCAAACTTCTCGTTGCTTTGGGTAGCTGTAGTTAAATTAGCGTGGGAAGGGATAGTGGCGTAATCGTAGTGTCGCGGCAGCCTGCGCCCGAGTTATACACGTGCAAACTGCTTTCGGGTATGTGATACCCTGCCACATAGCTGGTGTATATATTTCGTGACAAAAACTAACATTGCTTTTTTTGTTATTTTATCGTGAAAATCAGGGCAAAGACACCAAACGAACCGAATTTATTGAGTATAAACTTAATACTTAGGCTTGGCTCTAGTTTATGAACACCTGAAGTTACGAAAAGATCAAAAAATATTCCGATATAATAATACGTCAGAGAATCTCTTCCCAGATCAACGAACCACTTTCATCTACTCAAAATATTTCTGATCGTTATATTAGATCCGTAGATTGCCCATACAAAAAGGATCGGAAGACAAAATATTATATACATGTGCAAGCTGTGGAAAGGCTATTTGTATGGAGCATGCAACTTTTTTTTTGCAAAAACTGCACCGATCTAAACTCTAGTTTCTAAGATATTCCTAAGATATATTGTTATTTTTTTTTAGTTTATATTGTTACTTATTTCATGTTCTATCATAACTTTAAGTTTATTCTTATAAAACTTGTTTTTTTTATTTTCTTTGTAGTTTTTTTGATAGTGTGAAAATTGTAATTGAAAATTTACAGTTATTTGTTTCCTGTTAAGTAAAATATGAAAATTGTAACAATAGCGCAAATGTTTTGTTTCTGATACGTTATAATATAGTCTTAATATGAAAAAAATTACTTTATATAATGCTTTGAAAGAAATTCAAATCAATTTCTACAGTCAATTTTGTGAACGGGTATGTCATACCCTGCCACATACTCCTAGTTACATTTTTTCACCACACTCTCGCCGGGTTAATTATTGTTGCTGAGTTTATTTTTCAAAGTGTTAAATTGTATTTTGAAATTGATTATAATCTTTAATTACTGTAATTGGTTTTGTACACCGTTTTAATTAAAGTAAAATAAATAACCTAAACTAAAAAACAAACTAAAATATACATAGGTAAATACATAACATCATAATGTATAATGTATGTATATCAGTAAATGTACCCATGACAAATTATATACTTGAATGCTAAAAGTTTTTAAGAAATGGTTACAACGTTTACGTTATAAAGGTTGATATATTATTGTTCGTGACTGTACATGTAAATCGCGCATTATTTTACGAGACCATTCACTTTGTTAAGTTTCCTTTAGCCGTACAAAGTAAATTGGCATTGGGAAAAAATATACTGCCCACACATTTCGACGTCTTTGATTATTTCTGTAAATAAAACTGTAATCTCTTTTTTAATCCTAAAATTTTCGACGTTTCCTTTTATATCGTAAGTTCGGACCTAATTTGGAATTTAGTAAAAAGACAGATAAAATTGCTTTCTTCTTAAGAAATCTGTTTAAAAATAAAATTATTTATTTAAATTCATCTCTTTGGGATGTGGTTTTATTAATAAGGACTTTAAGCTATCGTTAAATTCAGAGAGAAGTGAAATAACGTCTTGATTCTCGAACGTAAAAGTAAGAGAGATTCAAATAGTACCCAACAGCTACATGATTTTAGTGTGGATTTGCGAATGATGTGGAGCGTTTTTTATTTAGAATAGTCCGCAAAGTTAGTCTCAAACTTTATGAGTCGTTAACATATCCTAGGGATAATATGGACCAAAGTCTTTATATGCTTTTCGGTTCACAGGAGCGTTCGATATCAAATTCCACACAAACGGTCACCTAAGTCATGACTTACCTCTGAAGACGCTCCTTAACTTCGATAATCGTTTCCTATCACGTAGCATCGTGGAGCTACGAGTGCTTTAACGCTCACATTGAACGCGCCTAAACGTTTAAATAAATTAGGAAAAATCTGAAATAAAATCGAACTTAAGTCCTTAGGATATCTTACAACCAGGAATTTTGAAATAAGTATTCCCTTTATTTTTTATTCCGACTTTAACTGGATAAGAGATCGTAAATCCAAGACAACGGCAGCTTGTCTTGACGTTTTCTTATTAGGAACAGCGCATTTTTCTTCTAAACAAAATAAAACAAAGACTATGCCGTGCAAGACTAGTGAAATACATCAAAAGGAGAAAAACCCTGACTTTTTTTTGGCTAATAAAGGCTTTTATAGAAATTTGTAAAGAAAGGGTTAATTACGTGGTTTCATATGGTTAAGGAAACGTAAATATTTTTTTTAGCCGTCACACAGCGCTTCTAGTTTCTTTCTAGATAACCTGAAACTGTTCTTGGTATCGTTAAGCTGCAGCCCGTTTAGACATCTGACCGATTTGAGTATCACTTATGTTAGCTTCAGTACATCAGTGTTCCCACCACATCCACTCTGTTCATTTTCTGCAACAAAGCTGATAGTGCACTCACAACTACGTACACAATCCCCGAACCTTTTCCCAGGGGGGAAAGTGGCGGATGGTATGTAGGGATCTGGTAAATCTCTTTCCAACTTTTTTTGTCGCAATTTCTGTGCGTGTTGTCGAGCGCTTCGTCGATTTTGAACTGAGTGCACAATTTAAACGCCAAACGTCAAAACATATGTGGCATATAGTGAGGTGAGTAACAGGTTTATATTATTAAAGCATAGATGTCACTATATGTTTCTGAATCGCGTAAGCGTTTAGTGTTTCCATTACGATGTATACATTATGAATGCATGTCCCACTAGATACCAGCATCCATTGTTTTTTCACCTCAATATATTGCTTCCGAGTGAACTGACCTTGTATATAAAGATTCCGTGAGTGACATATACACTGAGGGAACCCTTATCACCGTCAAGCAGGCTTTTGGCATCAAAGCATAACATTATACAAACAATCAATATTGATAATACTCAATCCTTACTAATATTATGAATGAGGATGTTTGTATGTTATTTTGCTTTCATGCCAATACCAATGGCCCGTTTTTGATGCAATTTCGTGCGTAATCGCATGAAGAATATTACTTCACCTTTACATTTTACAGAGCGATAAATGCCTGATGTACAACTGTATATGTGTATAGGGCTTCTATGAACATCCGAGAAGCCCAAGCCAACCTCACCAGCAACTAGTGCACCTGCTGATCAACAGATGAGGCTCTGGCGAATATGAGATCTCGGTAAGCGGCAATAGTCTCGCCACCTATTACGTGGGACTAACATGGTAATTGGCGAAATGTGGGCGTATGATATGTCTCTGCCTAGCCCTTCGGGTAGCTGATTCATACATACATATATATGAATCAGTATAGATTGTGTAGGTACCTACTTACTAGCGTCCATTTTAGGAACCTATATAATGGAAGACCTAAGTTATGTTGCAAATATAAAATCATTTAGGTAGGTAAATACCTCTTGTTATATAGCTTAGAAACAAATTATTTACCAGTTTTTAACTATGTGAACAAAGATTCAAAAGCGGGTACATTCGCCTATAGGCACTATTTCACACAATGATGTTCAATATAGATACACTTTAATCCCTTGCAATAAGTATCAATTTGTGACTTCTAAGACGAGGCAGTTTTACTCGCGCATATCGAAGTGATTCTTTGTCGAATTTCTTTACTTAGGTCTGAGTAAAGTTTCCACAAATAAAACCCTTTAACATTCAATTCACCTGGCCACTGAAGTGAGTTACCATTTCTGTAATGGTGGCGTTTGAGGTTTTGTAAGTAATTCGAAATAGATTATATATTTCTAGTTTTATTCCTGTTGTACTAAAATCATACTCTAAGGTCTGCTCATTGGTCTAACCAGGTTTGAACCAGCCATCGCTTCGCTCAACCATATTTTAGGGAACTTGGCGACCCGTCGCATGACGCCACCACCGCAGAAACATTAAAGTGAGCATGACATTCTCAAGCTACAGGATAAATGGATTTAACAGAAATAACATTAATATTAAAATAATGAAATGTGCTGGAAATCACAATTTTATTTATTTTAAAGTAGTATACCATATAATGTCCATACAGTTATGCTATGCAGCCATCAAAACCATAATAATAAAATCGTTTACATTGTTAATTTTACAACCAAGCGTTTTTGTCGTTTACGTAATTATTAACAGTGTAATACCCTTTCATGGAAAGTGAGGTCTTAACAGTTTGCATAACCTTTCCCAAAAGCAAATCGAGAATATTTATTCTGCCCCTAATTTCTTTACGAATTCGTTACAGGCGTAAAATAGGGTTTAGTAATTTATTTATATTCCCAGTATTAAAGCTGTGATCATCACAGCGCCTGTTATAGGTTGCTGCTTTTAGTTTTATAAATATTACATACATACATAATATCACGCCTGTTTCCCCGAAGGGGTATATTATACGCCCCCAATTCGCCAATTATATTGTTGGTCCTACGTAATAGGTGGCGAGCCAATAGCCGCTTGACGACCGATATGGCGTGGTAGTATCCCCGCATTACACTCCTGAGGTCGTGGGTTCGATTCCCACACAGGACAAATATTTGTTTGTATAAATATGAATATTTTTCCTGGTCTGGGTGTTTTTCTATGTATATTAAGTACATATTTACAAAAAAAAAAGTATTTAAGTATGTTTATCCGGTATTTAGTATCCATAACACAAGTTCTTAATGATACTTATCTTGGAACTAAATAATTGGTGTAAGTGTCAGAAATATTTATTTATTTATTTATTTATTTATACTTACGCCGCGCCGGGCACTATTATATTCGCCTGAGCCTCGTCCGTTGTTCGGCAGGTGCACCACGTGCAGGTGAGGTTGGCTAGGACTCCTCAGATCTTGGTAGGTTCCCTATACACATATAAATATTATAAATGCATTGAGAGGTAACAGTCGAGATACCTATTTCTTTAAACTTTTCTCTAAGAGTTGTTTGAGAGCTTAGTCTACAAATAGATCATACAGTTCGTTTCTGTACAATAAAAATAGTTTCTATATCTGCTGCTAGTCCCCACATAAGAACACCGTAAGACGGTTGACTAAAGTACTTATACCATTCTTGCCGTATCAACATTTGTTGATTGGTGACTTTCACAAATAGCATAAGAGTTATCTATGGAACTAAGTTTAACAGCAAGGGTTTTAATATTACTGAAGTTTCTCATCTATCGTTATGCCTAAGAAAACAATAGAATCTAGTTTCTGACCTTCGATGAAAGAAAGAAAGAAAGAAAGAAAGAAAGAAAAAGAATTTATTCTGTGACAACATCAAAAGAAAACAGATACATTATATTTAAGTAACTATTTGAAGAGTGTCACAGAAAAGGTAGCATAAAGTCACGAAAACGCCTCGACGCTGGTCTTCCGTAGATACCGTTTGTGAGAGCACTGCTATGACACATTCATTCTATACATTGTAAAACACAATATTTTAAATAGTATGTCGAGTTATGCTACCCTATAACTAAAACTCGAAATGATATTTGTTCAAGGTGGTTCGGGTATACGCACCGATAACGCAACCCCGATGGGGAAGTGAAGATATTGTATTACGACATTTCTGCCGCCATTCAAGATGTGCCGACTCATTACACCATTGTTATGGGGTATTTCAACCTTTAATAGACCAATAGGAGCTATGTTTCTACCACATAATGTACCTTAAGGCATTAACTTAAGGTGGAAATACGATTAAAAAAAATCTACTTACTCTGCCCGATTAAGGGTTAACGCAAGGCTAGGCCAGCGAAGCGATGGCGAGCGGAAAGTGGTGCGTTATTTATGGTAATATACTATTTTCCCGTTGTTATAAAGTATTTTCCATAAGGAAAAAGATTCATATTATTTACTCCATAGAATAATGTATCTGAGTGTCGTATTATAAATATCATATCATAATCTGTTACGACTTTTTGCGTGATATGTTAAATACGTACATACATACATAAAGTCACGCCTGTTTCCCCGAAGAAGTAGGCAAAGGCATAATTACGCACATATTTTGCTAATTATGCTTTAGATCCCCCGTAGGTGGCGAGCCTCTTGCCGCTTACTGGGAACTTTTATAATCGCCAGAGCCTCGTCCGTTGATCAGCAGGTCACTTTTAGGTGAGAATATACCTACTTTGTTCTTTCTCTGTGTGACTTCAGGCGAGGAGCTCCGGTATTCATAATGAAATGACTACTGATAAAGTACATGTTTTTTGTTTACCCTAGTTTCTTATATTGTATTTGTATTTTTACTTTCTTTCTAATTAAAAAACGGATATAAAATGTAAGTTCTAACCAACCTTCACGCAATACCGGTCGCCCTATTTAAAACTTTTCTAAAACAATTATTTGATAAGGATCAACTCGTAAAAATCTTTTATTGCTTTTCCCGTTGCTACGTAATTTAAATCTGGCTAATTATAAATACTTACGAGTATTATTAAACGGAACACAGTAAACTGATCGTCTAAAAGGCACTTCATTGTGTATTAAAAATACTGTTTTAGCATCTTATGGGGACTTTAGAGGCTGCGTTAATATTTTAAAGATTACTCTTTAAAATTTTGTTGGTTATTGATAACACATTAAATTCAACCCAGTCTTAGCTTTATTTAAGTAATAGCTACTTAGGGGCATATTACAAAACAAGTACTAAAGTTAAATCCCGTTTGAAACTAGTGCTGTCACTGTTTCCTTTTTTTTTTTGATTTACGTCGGTAACAAAATGCAAATACGCACTGTCTCCCGGTCAAAGGGGGACCAAGAGAGGTGTGTGGGACTCACCACCGGCAGACACGACCGCCCGCAGTAATACTCACTAAATATCTTCCGACGCTTGTTGTGAAAGAGGCGGGGGCCAGTTTGCAGCTCTGACACCCCGCCCGCGTCCAACGTCCCCCGGAACAAAACCGGGAGGACCTCCTCAGAGAGACGCAGTGGACGCCCCCCGACTACCTCCTTGTGCGACCATAGCGTGTGTCGCTGACTTCTCGGAGGGTCCTTGGTTAGAAAGCAGGGGCCCCCTGCCCACGCTGCCTAAGACCCTCCTGGCGCTGCTTAAGGTGCCCTCCTGGCCCGCCCGCTGCGCCCTCCACAAATCCCACTTAGTTTCCCCCCCGGTAGTCAGTACTAAGGGCACCCAGAGTCGCCAATCTCTGGGTGTTACCTTTTCCCTAGCGTCTTCTGCGCCCTACCGGGAGGTACTCAGCCCCCCCACCACGACAAGGTAGAGACCAGTCGGGGGGGACTAGTTTTATACTTAACTTTGGATTTTGTTCTGTAATAAGCCCTTTAGTTATTAAGAAATAATATTTGATTTTTAAAACACTTAGGCCCATAGCACACGGCGTATTTTAAACGCGCTGACGACGCGCCTCTACAGCGCTTATACGCGCAGATACAGCGCGTATACGCGCAGTAGACGCGCGTAGTTTTTGCGTTTTGATCAGAGACTCCTCTTCTTATACACGCGCAGCACACAATAAACTATTATTGCAACTGAGGCGCGGATGGCTGTGCAGTGGTGGCGTGAGTGCCCCACCCCCTGCCCTATCTCTGCTCCTTTGTACGCGCGTTTGTATCGCTTCAAACGCGAGTATACGAGCTTCATGCGCGCGTATACGCGCTTCATGCGCGCGCTTGTTTCATCAATGTAAACGCAACAAACAGCGTCCACGGCGCCGAAGACGCGCGTTCCTGAAACGCGCGTCGTCGGCGCGTTTAAAATACGCCGTGTACTATGGGCCTTAATTACCTACCTATAAATAGGCAGTCTTAAAAGCTGTTTTGGCGGTTTTATCATATTGATTTAAAATTATTATTTTACTATTAATTATTTTTAATTATTATTACTATTGTACATACCTAGTTACCTACATTTAGTACAAACTGTTATTGGAGGCCGAAGTGACATTGGTATCAGTTAAACGTGACCTTTATCATCTCAGTGTAGGCACAGTAATGTGTAGGACTAACAAAGGGATGGGAACCGATTCAATAACCTCTTATTAACTCCCATTTACTCTCAATCTCCAAATTGGATGCACTCCTCCAAGCCTCATTCACACAAATTGGATCGCTGTTGGGGAGATTCCTTTCCTTATATCTTATTGTATAGCGTAGCAAAATAGATTTACGAAACATCCACAATTATTGAGAATGTATTGGATAACTTAAGCTTAGGAGTTGTCACATAACAGCAACATTGGGCCGATGCATAAAATTTGGTAACTAAGTCATTATGAACCTTGTGAAGTCTACTGCTGAAAAGGCCTTTCTAAGAGATAAGGTATATTACTTAAATTGGGGGTATTTGGTGGGTATTTATAATCACTACGCTTGGCAGGCTGGTTGGTGATCGCAGTTCCAGCAAGCACGCAGGGACACTGCTGCCCACCACCCGGTCGGATTTCTCTTCGTCGACTCTTACAACTCCCCGTGAAGGGGGGGAGGGGCTATTCTAGTCCGATACCACAACAGCATCTTAGTAGGTAGGTTAGCAGGCTGGTTGGTGATCGCAGTTCCAGTAAGTACGCAGGATGACACTGCTGCCCATCACCCGGTCAGATTTCTCTTCGTCGACTCTTACAACTCCTTGTGAGGGAGGAGGACTATTCTAGTCCGATACCACAACAGCATCTTAGTAGGTAAGTACTCGTCTAGCGAGAGTGAAACTTAAGTGACACCGCGATACTGGGTGATCGGAAAATATCACCGATTTAAAGCTACGTTAGCGGGAGTCAAGTATTCCCAGAGGGGTAGGTTAGGTAGTATATAAAAAAAATATATCGCTGCTTTTCTACGATAGAGGTACCTACGTAGATCTCAAAAAAGAAATTTGTGAAAATATAGGCTCAAAAATTTTTAAAAGCGTTTTCCTAAAAATCATAATTTTTCGAATTGGGCCCCTATAGTATGAAAGGTGCGATATATACTGTTAAATAACCTACTAATTTCAGAATCGTTCAGTAACCTTTTAAGTAAATATAATACCTGGTTGCCATGTGCTGGCTTCAGCTTTAAAGATTTTTTTATCACCCATGTCACGCCCGATAGTGCCGAAGAAAGCTGCCTTGAGATTTCGTCTTGTGTCCATGTATAAAAAAAAAAAATTTATAGTATAGCCACCTCTCACTATTTGAAACTTTTTACCTAGAGACCTTTGTGCTAAAAATGATATTTGCGACAACTTAACATACATACATACATACATATTAGGTGGGGGAAAAAGTCTTTTCGCATAACGTAGGTATAAACTTATTATAAAATTTTTTTGACTGTACTATTTGTGTCTGGCTGGTTTTGGTAACATTAAAAAGGTTCCATTATAAAGAAAAGAAAAAAATAAAAAAAAGTTGTTTCCCGCTATTTTTCATTTGTTTTTCTCTCCGTTAAAATGAGTGAATCTAATGAAGAAATTCGATACATTTTAAAATTTTATTATAAAAAAGGCAAAAATGCAACTCAAGCAGTGAAAAAAATTTGTGATGTTTATGGACCTGATGCAGTGTCAGTAAGAGTAGCACAAATTTGGTTCAAACGTTTTCAGTCCGGAAATTTTGATGTTAAAGATGCACCTCGCTCTGGTCGCCCTGTTACGAATAAAATGGACGCCATTTTTGAAAGAGTGGAGCAAGATCGGCATATTAGTAGTTACGATGTAGCTGAAGAACTGGGAATTGACCACAAAACAGTTTTGACCCATTTGAAGAAAGCTGGTTATACAAAAAGCTCGATATTTGGGTGCCACACGAGCTCACTCAAAGAAACTTAATGAACCGTGTACTCATTTGCGATTCATTATTGAGACGTAATGAAACCGAGCCGTTTTTGAAGAGATTGATAACTGGCGATGAAAAGTGGATCACGTACGACAAGAACGTGAGAAAAAGGTCGTGGTCGAAAGTTGGCCAGGCTTCACAGACTGTGGCCAAACCTGGCCTAACACGAAATAAGGTGATGCTGTGTGTATGGTGGGATTGGAAGGGCATTGTTTATTATGAGCTTTTACCGCCCGGCAAAACCATCGATTCTGATCTTTACTGCCAGCAACTGATGAGATTAAAGGAAGCAGTCGAGAGAAAACGGCCGGAATTGATCAACAGGAAGGGTGTGGTCTTTCATCACGATAACGCTAGACCACACACATCTTTAGCCACTCAGCAAAAATTAAGAGAGTTCGACTGGGAGGTCCTAGTGCATCCACCATATAGCCCTGACCTTGCGCCTTCAGATTTTCACCTGTTTCGGTCTCTGCAGAATTCGTTTCTTCATTAAGTCCCGATAATATTGGACACTACAGAGGACATGGTGTCCATAAGAACGACGAAATAGTCTGTTTCGATGATTTGGTGGGAAAAATGTATATCAGCAAAGAAAAAGAATCAGTTATTTTACATACTTTGTCCTACGGATTTATCGATTAGGTTACATCCTGTGTGTTATATGTAACTATGAATGTTGTTAGAATAAAGTTAACATAATAAAAAGTTACTTTCTTTGATAACTTAAAAAAATCTGATTTTTTATTGTGTATGGAATTCTTTAGTATGATAAACCTAATACAGTGTGACAATACATACCTAACTTTGCTCAAACTTGTCACTTAAAAAAATAAGTATATGTCGAAATGATGTAGTAAATACACTCTAAAAACGTGTTTAAAAAATAAATCCGAAAACTCTCGGTACTCAAATAAACCGATATGGTCACCCTACTAAACGTTTTCCTAAAGAATTGTAAAAAATTAGATATCTTTTAAAATATATCACTTACAGGGACGATCAGTTCGTTAGATTTTAGAGCAACATTTTTCACAATTTCTGATGTCAATACCTTCTACCTATAAGTTTCGGTTTATTAAATAAAGTCCAAGATAAGGATCACTCAGTTCGGACGATCGAAAAAAATAAGATTTTCATTTTCTCTTAAATTAGTAAGATGTCAGTCACGATCTCTGTTTCACAAATTTTCCCAGAAGCTTAATTTATAATAAACATGACATTGTTTCATAATTTTGCAGTATAAGGTTGTGTTTTAAAAGATCACTCAACTGAACATAGTGCATTCTGAGTGATCCTTAAAATCCGTTCTAAATCGAAAACGTGGCATTGAAACGAATCAAAAATTTGTTAAGCAGCTTTCACAAATTTTTCACAATTATTTCAAATGCAAATCATAAACACATAGATTGTATATTCTTGGATATGCGTTATGGCTTATTCTTCAGGTGTCCAGATTGAGTGATCCAGTTAATTAGTTCTAACTTTCTTTGTTTAGGTTTCACAATTTTTTTATCTTACTATGAAGTTTTCACAATTATTTCCTAAATCCTCTTATAATTTGGTTGTGGTTGGATGAGTTTTTTGAAAAGATCACTCAGTCCACACGCACACTAATTAGATAACAGTGCGGCAATAGGCTCGCCACCTATTGCCTATTGCCGCACTGTTATGTTCGGGAATCGAACCCATGACCTCAGGAAGTGCAGGCATACCGACCTCCACGCCATATCGGTCGTCAAATGGGGCTTCACTTGCCTAAATGACAAGATTGGTACCCCACAAAGTTTTAACAGGAACAACCGAGTTTACATGCATTCGAAGCACAGAAATATTTGGTATGAATTGTCACACAAAATACGTCCAAGGGTTGAGCTCTGTAAACTCTGCTTTACTTCGGTTAACGCTATCGAACATCTATAGTGTAGTATCGGGGAATGGAGTTGACGTTTTATAACAAATATTATGATAACGATCCATAGTTGTCTGTTTTTATTGTTACTGCGGTGTGGATGCACAAAGTGCCCTAAAAAATATAAACTGTTATTATAAAGCTTGATATGCATACATAACTTCTACCTAACACCTCAGTATATAATTGAATACTTGATGAGATACTTAATACGCGTTAGATGCGAATGGATTACGCAACCACTACGGGGCAGTTGCAATCAACTATCGGTGGGGGACTGTTGACTTGCTCTCATTTTTCCTTTATATATGCGGAGTATATGCATTGACCCTTAATTATACCCTATATAAAGATTTGGACTTTAGTTGTACTTATATACCTTACGACCGCGAGACTCCTGTTCCTAATGGTCCTTCGAGCCGAATAAGTTAAGTAAAAACCATTTTGATCACCACGACAAAAGTATAATAATAACTTTTTCATTAAAATAGATATTGTGTGAATTATCCTTCGCAGACGAAGTCGCTTTGATGTGTGTGGTTTCCTATTAGTTTAACGAGTCCCAATCCAAAGGTTGCCTGGATGAAGCGATGTGAGGCAGCTATTGTTTCGCTAGGTACCCTTGTAAAATTACCTAAAGAGCACAAGCGTAACACTTTAGTAGGTCTATTGACAGCTGTAATAAGAGTCAAAATTGTACAGACTCGTACTCCGAAAGCATTGATGTTACGCCTGGCACGGTCAATGTCAACTAATATTATAAGGAATATAATAAACTGAACCTCTAAAAAATACTTTTTTGATCATCAAAATTACTGAGTGAGCATCTAATCACCTCATTAGATGCTCACTCAGTAATTTTGATGCACAAAAAGGTTAGGTTAGGTTGGCAATTTATTAATTTTGAAGACACGTTAAATAACACCCATATTATAAATGCGAAAGTAACTCTGTCGGACTGTCTGTCTGTCTTTCCGTCACGCCTAAACTACTGAACCGATATGGATGAAATTTGGTACAGACATAGTTTGGAACTCGAGTAAGGACATAGGACAGTTTTTATCTCGAAAATACCGCGGTTGCGGAAACTTCTCAACAATCCCGCGAGATCGGGAACTATGTGGATAAAACCAAAAATCTGACGGAAGTCACTGTTCCACGCAAAACGAAGACGCGGGCAAAAGCTAGTACTATATATCGGAACACGCCCTAATGCTCTTGACAAAGAAGTATTACGATCTCTATGGCAGTTTGGATGTAAGCAAATACACGATGCTGACTGTACGAGAGTGCGCCTTACCCGCACCAGTTTTGATTCAATATTTTCGTACCTAAACCAACAAACTGTCCCTTTTCTTCACTTATTTACTTTGTAGCGGAAGTGTCCGCTAGAAGCGCTGGTGATAATGTAAATTTTGCTTTGTGTTTATTCGTAGGTGGTACGTGGCATAGATATCTATTTTTAATAAAATGTTCGTTAGATAATACGACATATTATTATGTTACTCTATAGAAATAGTTTTAACGCAAAGAAGATAGTTAAGACCATTAGCTACCGCCATCTATTGAGTAGCAATAAAACCAAAATAGTGTGATATTATTTCTTAGAGCTTCAAACTTTTTTTGGATAAATATCACAAAGTTGCACTCAAGTATGCAGCCCAGCTTGTAACCAGTGCCGTAACTAGCCTTTTATGCACCCGGTGCGAGCTTTCAAAACTACGGCCTTGAAAAATGCTCTGAACAAGCTCTGAAAATACAGGCCAGATACAGTAGGGTGCGTCTACGCCATGTTCGCAAAAACACAAAATGTCACTACTAGCTACCATGCATGAGATAAAACCAAATACTAGTCTGGTCATTTCTGTGCCCCTCCAGGATCTGCGCCTAGTGCCTGGGCACTGCTGGCACCGCCCTAGTTACGGCACTGCTGGTGACTGGTGAATACAGCCTATAGACGGATGCAGTACCAGGGCTATTACTAGTGCGTTTCCGAAATAAAATAACCGTTTCTCCATGAAGAACCTTACCAGTCTCGCTCGAAAACTGTCATCTTCAGATATATACTGACGACTTGTAGTCGGGTTTTTATGACTACGAGGCGAAAGACTAAAATTAAATGTTATGTCGATAGACGCGATTTTTTATTATAATTTAAATTCAATAACTGTGAAACTAAAATTTCTAATCAATGTTCCACAATATTAAATTTGAAATATATTCAAATTACAGACAAAAATTTTATTATATTAACTATGTTGAAATATAATAGATAATAAAAACTAATAATTTACTCTTTATTGTACACCATGATAAAGATTAAACATAAAACGAAGAAAATTAAACAGATAGGTATTAGACAGAATATACAATTGGCGGCCTTATCGCTTAAAACAATTTCTTCCAGCCAACCTTAAATGGACAGAAAAGTTAAGGACCCAGAAGGGTACATCGTGATGTACAATAATAATTTAAAACAAAATAAATAAAAACAAGACAAAAATAAATTAAAATACGTTTAGATAGAGGGTATTAAAGAGAACCAAATTAACCAAAAGAAAGAGCATAGCCTGTGAGTTTCTTTCCAGTTCTTCTTACAGAGCGGTGGCTCGGAACTGGCACTTAGATTCACTTACACTTAAATATTTTTTGTTTATTAATTGTTTTGTTGCATATAAGTGAATCTAAGCTTCGTGATTTCAGTGTAATATTTCGATTGTTTTTCATATTATATTTAATTTTGACGTGATTTCATATTATATTTATCTTTGATCTACATAGGGGAGAGGGGGGCATAATGGGGACGCTAAGAAAAATATATGATATTATAATCAACGCAATGTATTTATTTATTAAAAATAATCACAATATTTTGGTTACTTATTAAACTATTATTTGGCATAGAATTTGGTGATTTAAATATCCATATGACGTTACAATTTAATTTTTTTGAAACTATAATGAAAACCCCATCGTGCCCCAGGGTAGGGGCAGCATGGGGTACATGTTTATTTTGCATCACAGTACATGCAGATATGGATTTCTTCTGGATTGTCGTTATCTACACAAGCACAAGCTGTATGAGCCCTGTTTCCTTGAGGTATATTATACGTCCACACTTCGCCAACCACACTGTTGGTACTTGGTCCCACGTGACGAGTCTATTGCCGCTTACTGGGAACTGTTACGTTCGCCAGAGCATATATGTTTTTGAGCGTATTCTAACAGTTATTACTTTAATGTGTTATGAAGAACTGTTTCAAATTATGCCAGCGACCACTTTCTGTCAGCACACCGTTCGCCATCGGCAGATTCAACTCAATTACCTTTAAATTACAGACGGTATTAAATTACCATAGGAAACCTTGGGTTTTGGAACAAGAAAGCTCTTTTTACACAAGAAAGCAAGCAAGGTTTACCCAAGAGATTACATCATGGGGTTGTTAAAAATGGATTGAAATGGTTTTCAATACATCAGCAACGCGCTATTGATCCCCTGGTGTTCAAATTTAAAAAGTTTATTGCTTGTTACAATGCACATAAGGTCTTAAATGTCTAAATGGTACATGTAACCTTGTAAAGGCGTGGCAATGGTAGGCTAGTGAGAAGGCTGCAATGGCCATTTTTCATTGGGTAATAATAAATTCCTTCAAAATATAAATAATATTCATACATATTTTCTGACAATTACACCAATTATTTAGTTCCAAGACTTAGAATAATAACACCTAGAACGATAGTTCCCTTCAAAGCGGTCTTTCAAAAGCGAGGCAAGAAAAAAATCTATGTGTGCGTAAGATACTTGTATTTACGCTCGACGAAACGCACACAGTCGAAAAAATCATGTTGTCATTTTATTCAATTTTCCCTAAAAGTAGGGAAGTTGAAACTTTTACACTTTAGCTTAGCTATTTATTGCATTTAGTTTATGCGAAAAACCACTTTCTTTATGATTTCATAAAAAATTTATATATATTTATTCTGCCTGGGGTTAATAATTTTTCACTAATTATTTATTTAATATATTTAGAGCTATGAAACTCTTAAATTGTTATAGTTATTCAACTGTTTTATGTAGATAGACCAGAATCTAATAATCGAAAGGTGTAATAGTTACTGTTTTAAGATGTGATTTATGCCATATCAATTTATGAAATCAATCAATCAATCAATGAAAAAGTAAAGATATTTGTGTTATCGTATATTAAAGAAATTATTCCACGCGAACAAAGTCGCGGGCGGAAGGTAGTAGCAGATAATTGTCAAATAACATTTTGTGCAATTTAATTATTGTCTAATTGAGACGTGTTTCACTTACAACAAAATGTAGGAGATTTTTTCCCTATAATGGCAACATTTTCATCAACTGTCACGTAACAAATATTGAAATTATTTTTTTCATTTTAATGAATATTTTACTTAATAATTTAAGTTCAAACGCATAATTTACCCGTGTAATGTTATGTTAATATGTTTTATGTGCTTTTCCGACATATTGTGATATCCTTTCATAGCGCAAACCGTCATTTTTAATAAAAATATCAGGAGTAGTTTCCAATACGACACGACCTTGAGCACTGACGGGCCGCGTAACAAACTTAGCCAATATGGCTAGGTTTTAGTTGCCTCACTTTGACGACGCGTACTGGGCTTCTAGGTGTAATTATTCTAAGTTCCAAGATAAGTATCATTAAGAACTTGTGTTATGGATACTAAATAACGTATAAACATATAAAAATACTTTTTTTGTTAATACATACTTAATATACATAGGAAAACACCCAAACCAAAACAAATATTTATGTTTATGCACACAAAGATTTGTCCTGTGTGGGAATCGAACCCACGACCTCAGGAGTGCGGGTATACTCGCCTCCACGCCATATCGCTCGCCACGCAAATATTGGAAAAATAAAATTGGAAGACGTATATTCATTGCTACCATACAATTTCCATAATCATCTAAAAATTATTCGTTCGACGGCGGCTAAAACCTAATGGATTTATCCACGACACGTATTTCGATATAATGGTATTGTGTCTGCTACAACACGTAGTGGCTTAATTAAAAAGTCATAACGAGTTATGGATATTTTACTTTGGGCTTTGTCTTTTGGACATAAACTCTTTTTTTTTTTAATGTGACACGTCATACTGACTACATCCTGCCTGATGATAAGCAGTTACTTAGACAGTTACTTACAAGGAGGTACTTAGCAGAACCGTCCCAAAGATGGGAACAATACTCTACACTCGATCGCACTTGAGTCTTGTACATTATTGAGTATACTTAACTTACGGGAGGCAGTTAAAATAACACCCTCGATGTAGCATTTTGGATTTAGGTCCTGGCCGATGTCCATGCCGAGAATGCTGAGACCCGCCGAAATGGGCAACGGAGCGTTCTGAAGAGAGGGAGGACTAAGGAAAGGAGTAACCTTCGACGAGAATGCACAAACCTGGGTTTTGGTGGCATTAAACTCGACCAGGTTTTCAGATCCCCACTGAGTGACACGATCGAGAGTACGGTTCACTTTGGCAACCAGGTCTTGCCTTTGCACCAGAATCCAAACAAAAAAGATAGTAATAAAAAAAAATACTTATCACAATCATCAGTATTTTTATTTTCCACTTCTGACGCTAATGCCTGCTGGGGTTGCGGGATTGTTCTAAAGAGCGGCCCCAAAACATATAGTTTAAAACGGAACATGGCTGTTTTTGTCGGTAAGAGTCTGGACACACCCATCCATTCTACCCACAGCTAGAGGCAGTATTTGAATCAAAAAAAAATGGTAAGCCACTTCTTTCCCGTATTGATTCCGCGTGGTGGAGTTTGACCTGAATACCTTACTCCTTTATTTGTGAGAGGAGGCTCGTGCCCTGCAGGGGGACGGGGGGGGGGGGAGGGCTGAGATGCGACACTAGCGGAACTCTCAGTCCTAGAAACAGTTTTAAAACAAACACCAATCAAGACTGAAAATAAATGAAAATTTTTATTACGTATATATATAATTTAAGTTATCATTTACATCGTTAATTAAAAAATAGTAATAATACTACACTAGTACTACAGCAAACTTAACTAAGTACTTAAAAATACATACAACTCCTATTAAAAAACTGAATTAATTACTGACCTCACCAATTTATCATTTACGCAAAACCCGTATTACTGAATACGTTACATAGTTTTTTTTTTAAACAGCGCTTTTTATAACATCATTAGAAAAGTCTTTTAATCTTTAATAGTGCATCAAATTTACTTCTGAGCTGAAGTGTAATTCCTCTCAAGACATATAAAGAAAATTAAAAAAAAGACGTGTGGCATTCGGAGACTGCCGCGGTAAAGCTATTGCATATCATTTTTATCAACTTATGCAATTGTAATTATTTATTTATTTTTCTTTGATTTTAATTCCAGTTACACTTTGAGCGTGGTGACCGATAAAAAAAAATTTTAGCCACCCGATACAACCAATGCCACCTAAAGGCGGCGGGTTGCTGACTAAAGAGATAAGCGTGATATTTCAAAAAGTGATTAGAAATTCTGCTAGTTACCGATAGATGGAAAAACTAATAAGTATCACCGCTGTGCCGATCGGAGTGGGGGTTGTTAGGTTTTTTCGTTACGGAATTTTTGGATTCGGTCTCCACGCTCAAGGCCCGCGATAGAAGCTATGCAATAGCTTAAAAAAGGTTGTGGTCACTGGCACCAGAAAACCATTGTTTCATGTTAATGGGGTATTTGATATAAATTCATCAGCCTATCGATCTCAATAGACAGTGAAAATGTGACATCAAAAGTCTAATAGGGATAAAGGCATTGAACCGCGCTTAAAGAATTACTTAAAAGTTCATGGTATTGTAATCATAAACCTATAAGTTTACTAATAACGAACTTTCCATTTATTTTAGTTTTGAGGAGTTGAAACATAATTTTCTGAGGATTTCTTTTACAAGACTAGCAAAATAAGACTTTGATTCCACAGACATAAAGGCCATATAGTAAAGCGAACTAGTGTCGGCGAGGATAAGAGTTGTCGATATTTAAACGTTATTGGTCTTTATGTTTCTAGCATTAAAGCTTATTTTTCAGTTGTATTAAAAAATCCTCTGATATTTTCAAATAAATTAATCATGTTTAATTAAATGATTTAATACATCACAAGTAACACATGCAGCCTAGAGCTTTTAGTTCTTGCTACCAATTTCAGTAATACCGGCTTATTTACTTAAACTAGAAATTCGCAAGTAAGACACTAACTTAAAATAAATATAAGTATTATTAACAATAGATGTACAAAACAAACTAGATGAGTATAGTCAGCTTTAAATAATTGCACCCACAGCGCGATTTACATGGAACATGCCCTAGATAACACTAGGCCACGAGTTTTGCGTATTTTGGATTGTTATATACCATCACGCGTAATGGGAAGTAATGTTTAGGTAGATAATAGTTAAATAAGACCTTTGGAGGGCCTCCCCGACAGGTTTCCACCTTGCTGTGTACCTTACGGTAGTGCGGAGAAGCCGCAAGGAAAACGGTAACACCCAGAGACCGGCGAATCTGGGTGCCCTTAGTACTGACTACCGAGGGGGAAACGAAGGACCTGTGGAGGGCGCAGCGGGCAGAAGGGCCCGCGGGGGCTGGGGGCCCTGCTGTCTTACCATAGACCCTCAGAGAGGATGGCCACACACGCTATGGTCGCACAAAGAGATAAAAGGGGTGCCTTCACTGCGCCTCTCCGAGGAGGTCCAGGTTTTGGCCCAGGAGACGTTGGCCGCGGACGGGGTGTTATACGCTGCAACCCAGGTAATGGCCCCCCGCCTTTTCTCAACAAGCGGTTGTCGAATGATTTTTACTAGGTAATTCTACTGGCGATCGCTTCTGCCGTATGTTGAGTCTCACGCCTCCTTTCGGTCCCCCTTTGGCTGGAAGGCATTGCGAAAATGCATTTTGTTAACGACAAAAAAAAACGACCGTATCTAGTTCATATTGTACATGTATTATTATTACAGTAAAACTAAGTATACATACATAATTCTAAACCTATATTACTACCAGTCACAACCAGAAAAAAAAGGCAAAGCTACAAAGGCTACATAATTCCTACACGTACTTTGGGAGGCACGTTTAGCCGTTGTTCCCAGTTATCACTACCTGTGACAGTCATTATGGTATCCATTGACTGGTCTCCACCTTAAAGTGGTGGGGTTGATCTCCTGGTGGGTCGGAGGAGCCACTGGGAAAAGGTTACACCCAATAACCGGCGACTCTGGGTGCCTTACTGTATACCGGGTGGAAACTAAAAGGGACCTGTTGAGGACGTTGCCGACAGGCCAGGAGGGTCGTGTCTCTTAGTCCCCCTTTAGCCGGGAGGCAGTGCGAAAATGCATTTTTTACCGACGTAAAAAAGTCGTTAAGGTATATTTAGAGGTCTATAACTTCGAAAATTCTTAAGGCGGGATGCCATACACCTGCCTTCACTGCACTGGATCCGTTTGGTGAATTGGTTTGGAGAGGGCTCTAGCTAAGAAGTGAATTGTTAATGGACTGACATGATGCTGCAGCTTGGCTAAACATGTTCTAGCAGGACTGATTATTTACAGGCAGCTGGAGTAGCTCATAGTGTAGATAAGACACTTTCATATGATAATTTTTATGAAACAACTGTTTATGTATGGAACGATTTTGCTTTTGTGCCAAGAAATTAAAGAAATAGTCTGTCATTTTGTACAGATTTAAATAAATAAATAAAAATTTCTGACACTTACACCAATTATTTAGTTCCAAGATAAGTATCATTAAGAACTTGTGTTATGGATACTAAATAACGGATAAACATACATAAATACTTTTTTTTTGTAAATACATACTTAATATACATAGAAAAACACCCAGACCAGAACAAATATTCATATTTATAACACACAAAGATTTGTTCTGTGTGAGAATCGAACCCACGACCTCTGGAGTGAAGTGCAGGTATACTGACCTCCACGCCATATCGGTCGATTTATCAACAAATCCTAGCATTATTCCGGTTGCCCTAGACTTAAGCTTAGGGCTGAGGGTCTGCTGACTGGTGAAACCAGTTTTGGCTGAATTTTAGTTATAACATGGATCTTTAGTGGTTTTTCACAACGAATATTGTAATAATTAAACATAGTTTTTACATTATACCGATCTGCATACCGTATCGTATTTATTTACTTACAAATATAAATAAATAATACTTATAAATTTAAAAAGATAATGATGTGCATAAATAATTATTTGTCTACTACTAATCTTATAATTTAGGAACTAAAAAAAAAAGTTTATTATCAGAAACTAAAACCCTTAATTAGGAAACTTGCGGATTTTAAAGTACCCGCTGTAAAAATTGCACATCGATCTTTGACAAAGGATGTACCATTTACCAATTTTACAGTTCTGTGCACGTGAGGGCCGGAAAAAATGGCGAGCATTGATGTCGAAGAAGTTAAGTAAGGAAATATAGTGCACGCAGTAATCAAAACAAAAACAACAATAAAGTACTTATTTCTGAATCAAAATTCTGAACAGCAATAAATCTTATAATAGGGTCGGCAGACTAAAGCACATAAGTAACAAAAATTATTTTTATTTTACATAAGTCTTATCGCGCATACGCATCGTTCAACGAATAAGACTTTATGCAAAATAAAAATAAAAAATATGCCAAAAATATGTATGCCGATTTGCAATATTTACCGCTTTGTAACGCAGGTTTTGCCTTTAGGGTGTTATGGACTAAACATAAATGCAACTGTTTTTATAAATAAAGGAGTACATTTATTAATAATATTACAATAAATTATCAACTAACGATTATTACTACAATAATATACGACAAATTATCATTAATCAATCACAGTACTTATATAATAATATTTTTTACAAAATTATTTTAGCCAAATTCACAAATAAAGCACCAAAAATAATATATAGATATATGTTTATATAAAAAAGATCTTATTAATTTCTACGTTGTACTTATTGACGTCTGGGAACTGGGACTGTGTGGTCATTTCCATACATTATTTTATTTTGTTCCCAAAAATTCCATGATTAAGGTTATTTTAGACTGGAGCGCTTTCAAATATACAGAACCTAACGCCTAAGTTCTTTCGCTTGATTAGTGGTGGTATAAACATTGTGTTTTAGAAATTGTTAAAAGTAGGTATAGCACCATTTAAAAAAAAAGTGATTTATGAGTTATGTCATTCTATTCTAGATTTATATGTTAGAATAGAATAGAATAGAATAGAATAGAATAGAATAGAATAGAATAGAATAGAATAGAATAGAATAGAATAGAATATTTTATTTGCACTTGATTGAGGTACATTACGGTTCTTGTACAATAAAATAAAGCTCCTCTCATTCAGCCAACAACGGTGGCATGCAAATTATAATTAAATTACACATCAATTTTTAAAAGAAAACTATACTTATAAATCATGGATCTATTTTAAAACATGACATTTAAAGGGTATAGGAAACCTACAAAGACCTTGGAAACCCAAGCCAACCTCACCTGCAAGGGGTGCACCTGCCCATCAACGGACGAGGCTCTGGCAAACATAACAGTTTCCAGTAAGTAGCATAAGTCACCTATTACGTTCTCCAACCTTAAAATTGTCGAAATGTAGGCTTATTATATGCCTCTGCCTACCCCTTTGGGAAAACAGGCGAGATTGTATGTATGTATACGAAGTATTCTAAGACACTATAGTGCTGTAAAGCAGAAATAAAAAGATACTTTAGATAACTTTAAAGATATTTATTCGAGAAAATAAATAAAAAAGTTTATAAGAGCATCTCGAATGATAATTATGAAAACTGTAGCTCGATTCATAAAAATTTAAACAACAAATATTATAACATATTTAACAGTTTCAGTTTGGTGTTTATGGATCCTACTAACATCTAAGGAGCCCAAGCCATCCTCACCTGCAAGTGGTAAACCTGCTGATCAACGGACGAGGCTCTGAACGTAACAGATCCCGGTAAGCGGCAATAGGCTCGCCACTTATTACGTGAGACCAACAATATAATTGGCGAAGTGGGGGCGTATAATAGGCCTCTGCCTACCCCTTCGGGGAAACAGGTGTAAATTTATATTCTTACCATCGATAGTAATTTTGAAATATTAGCCATCTATAACACTTACTCCCCGGTTTGTTTACAAAACCATGGGGTTTTTATTCACTCATTCATTTTACTCAGCCACTTAAGGACCTTCGTAAATTTACTAAAGTTCTTACTCACTTGGCGGGCGAGAATACTCGTACGCTTTTGTACACTTTATATAAAGCGTTAATGGAATATGGATACTCCGAGATTCCATAACGCGGTAAAAAATCTTACATACACACGCCTGTTTTCCCGAAGGGGTAGGAAGACGTATAGAAGGGGTAGGTAAAAATACCTTGATTTACTAATATGAATTTACCTTTAACGACACTGTACTGATTTGGCTCGTATCGAAACGCTCGGTACGCGCGTATCATTTTAGCCATAGTGCACTAGTAAGTATCGTGCGAAGATTATGATTGTTATGATTGTTACGTAATTTTTTAGGGAATTGTTAAAATACTATTACGATTTATATTTAATTTAATAATAAGTTACTTGTAATATATATAATAATATGTACTTGCTGTGCACTTGCAGGGTCATGTTTGTTACCTTCTATCTTTGTTAACACCTGTATAAGAGAGATACAAAAGAGTTTTGTCTTCCCTTTTTTTTCAAATCTTGTGACTGCAGAACACAATTGTTTTAATATTATGTATTTTAATTGTAACTGGCGGGAGAAAAAACCAACCTTGACGATTTTCTTGCCCGTTCTTTTACGATCAAGCTCCCGCCCGCAGTGAATGGGCGCGTTAGTTTATAAGTATGACATTCATAAGAGCTCTATTGAGCCCTTGAATAAATGAATTTTAATTTAATTTTTTAATTAATTTATATGTACAACATGAATGCAATAAAGAACTTTGAACTTTGAAGTAATAAGCAAAATTACCACGTATATACGTTACTTCAAAAATCATGTTATAGTATGTAATGTGTTTTTGTTCCAAAATATGCTAAGTAAGTACACTGCCCAAGTAGACTGTTCCCAATTTATTTTTTTTATTTTTTTATACCTACTCGACAGATTTAAGCTTACCCACATTTATTGTAAAATTTCTCATGTTAATTTATTTATCAGAACGGAATACACCAATTACACTAATCATGTAAAAGTTAAATATAATATTAAAATCTCACACATAAAAACTTCTTTTATCCCATTCTCTCACAATACCTCAGACACACTGACAAAATCTCAAAATATCCGCATACAAATCATATTCAGGTGCTGCATCCAGGATGGCATTAAGTGCGTTGAGTGTCCGCGGAATGGGTGATTTTGAGCGTGCAACGGTTCGGCAGGTTGGCACAGCAAAGTGACTGTATGGTTTTTAATGAGAAAATAAATATTCTTTAAACCCAATATCTACCTCTACCTCTCAAGCTCAAGCTATAGTATTTTCAAACCATTCATAAAAAACTTTGGACCTAAGTGAAGCAATCACTACCTCGAATATGTATGGAAATGTGTCCGCCCTACGGGAGATCTTAATTTATCATTGTTATATTGCAGGAGACACACGGCCTTAATAACAATTAAATTTTAATTGTTTATTGGGACTGAGGAGCTGTTAATAAAGTATTATTTGTGTAGAACTAAACCACACAACATATTCTTTAGGTTTTAAATAACTGCAGTACCCAGTACAGTAGTAGATAACTAGAGAATCTTTATTTGTACACAAATATAAAAAAATCGGACTTGATTCACAAATGTATGTCAAAAGATTTCGAACCTTATTGTAATAAGGTTAAGGTTATTGTAATAAGGTTCGAAATCTTTTCGATCGATACGCAAGAATTAAATTCAAAACGAGAAAAATATGCGTTGTATGCTATCGTAAATTTGTTTTTTTTTTGCAATTGCTTTCGCACAAGCAAAATTGTGTATAAAAAGGTTAAAAAAAACGACTTATTTTCCTTTATCTAGCTTTCATATAAATTCTTGTTAGTATCATATATGATACGAATAAGTATATATTAGCTGCACGACACATATATAGAAAGCCGACTCTTTAGGAGGGAAACACATATTTTTGACGTTTTAATGTCTGAATTTGTATTTTAAAGAGGAATGCCAGAATCCACAAAATATCGTATAAAAAACTTTTTTGAAAAATTTTTGGATCAGAACCAGATAATAAAAAAAACTTTGTTAGGATCAACTTTATGTAGGACATTTTGGCGGGTGAAGCGTTGTCTGCAGTTTTTATTTATTTTCTAAAATTTGTGTTATTATGTTTAATAACGGTGGATTCTTAACCGTTAAGTTTTTTTGAACGTACATGAGTGTTGGTAAATGAAACAAAACAGTGCAACATTTATCTCAAGAAGTCCATGTGAGATCTTTGTATAGTCCCACATCTTTAATAAGGATTCAAAGGGTTCAGGTGGCGGGCATTCATTTACCATTTATCATCTTTATCTTTATCTCCACTCATTCTCATTTGCTATGATTTATATTTATTAATATATCTCTGATTTGACAATAGCTAAATGTGCTAAACGCACGAAGCCATTATTTAAAACAAAAAAACAAAAAATTTGAGTAATTTTATTTTATATTTTGAAGTTTCAAACTTTTGCATACATTAGCCGATCTATACAGAAAAAATTAACTATTAATTACATTAGGATCAGCTGTTTACAAATACCACTCATACCAATGAAAATAATTAAATTTTTCTTTCTATCTGACTCCGCAAACTCATAAAAGACACTCCTAACGATTTTTAGGATTACACCGAGCAATTGCCGACAGAAATCGCTCTGTATACCTTAATTGTAAACATCTCCATATTTTCTGGTACTTTTAGCGGGATATAAAATTAAAGATTTAAATAATAAATATAAATATTCTCTTACAATCACACCAATTATTTAGTTCCAAGATAAGTATCACTAAGAAATTGTGTTATAGATACTAAAGAATAGATAAACATACTTTAATATATTTTTTTTGTAAATACTCACTTCATATACATCGGAAAACACCCAGACCAGTAAAAATATTCATGTTCATGCACACAAAGATTTGTCCTGTGTGGAAATGTCACCACAGCTGTTTTAATTACTTTATTGCTTACAACGGATTTCCGCAATGTAACGCCTAAGCCAATAAATTAAAAGACAAGCTATATGATTCATAAGATCTCTATTGAGCCAAACTTGAATAAAGAACTTTTAATTTTGATTTCGTGTATCAGTGATTGTTAAGAATTGTCCGATAATTTTGAAACATATTCTGGCACCCCTCTTTGCAACGATATAGTTTTAATATTTAATACCGCGCCTATACAATAATTACCTGTTAGCTACTCCATAAAGTAGCATTGCGAAGACTTTCATACACAATCGAGTAAGCAATTAAGCTCAGTATATTATTTTGCTTGGTGGAGCGGCCGTGTTTGCACTCATTGCCTGCTCTAAAGTGTCCAGGCGTCTGTAGGCGTGACCTCGGCTGTTGCGGCGTCGACCAGGCTGTCTACCTTCTACCACCAGTCCCAGGAACTAGAAAATACATAAATAAAATAAATATTTCTGACACACACACCAATTATTTAGTTCCAAGATAAGTATCATTAAGAACTTGTGTTATGGATACTAAATAATGGATAAACATATATAAATACTTTTTTTTCTGTTGTAAATATATACTTTATATACATAGGAAAACACCCAGACCAGAACAAATATTCATGCAAGTGATGGATTAAAAATATCTTTGTAACAATTCCCGCGCTACTATAATTTCCCGAAAAATCGAGAAACTATTAGAAACTATGTCATTCAGTGTCGGTGCTTGCACCTCTCGGCTCGTCTGGCCACTGCTTGGTTGTTGCCACAGCACCGAGTTGCATTGGACCACCGAGAACGGTGGAAACCATGCGTCGCCTGTGGCACTACTCGTCAGCTGATTGGGACGGAATGCGTGATTACTTTGCATCCGTCTCATGGGGCCAGTGCCTTGCCAGCGTTGGTAGACAACGGCCTTGGTTCAATCGCGAATGCGCCAAAGCTGCTGAACGTCAGCAGGCGGCGTATCGTGCTTGGACGCAGGCCTGCGCACGAAACGACCCTAATACCAGCTCCTTGAAGGTGGCTTACAACAAGGCCTCTAAGTCTAATAGGAGGGCTCTCGCTGGAGCAGATGCACAAAGAGTGCGAGGGTTGGGCAGGAGTTCTCGCCAACCGCCTCGTCGAGCACCTGGAGGAGGTTGGACCGGATTTGTCCGACCTCCAGTTCGGGTTCCGCCGCGGCCGATCGACGATTGACGCGATCGGCCGCTTGCAGGACCTGTCGGAGAAGGCGGTGTCCCGGGGTGGGGTGTTGATTGCGGTGTCGCTCGATATCGCGAACGCTTTCAACACCCTGCCCTGGCCAACGATTATGGAGGCGCTCCGATTCCACGGGGTGCCTCTATATCTGCAGAGATTGTTGGGGAGCTACTTGTCAGGGAGGGCGGTAGTCTTCCCAACGATGGGAGGGGGAGGCTGTCGTCGGCGTATGGTGTGCGGTGTTCCGCAGGGGTCTATCCTAGGACCACTTCTGTGGAACATCGGATACGATTACGTTCTGCGCTGTGTGAACCTACCCGGCGTGGACGTAATCTGTTACGCCGACGACACCCTCGTAACATCCCGGGGTTCTGACCTCCGGGATGCGACAGTTTTGGCCACCGTCGGCGTCGCGGCGGTGGTCCAGAGGATACGGCGGCTGGGGCTCGAGGTGGCACTGCACAAATCCGGGGCTATCGTATTTCATGGTCCCCGGAGGCGGCCGCCTGCGGGCTCCAGTATTGTGGTTGGAGGAACTCCCATCCCTGTCGGGAACACGCTGAAGTATCTCGGCGTCCTTCTCGACAGCAGATGGGACTTCGAACCTCACCTTCGGCACCTAGCACCGAGGTTGGTGAGCACGGCGGGAGCTCTATCTCGCCTGCTCCCCAATCTCGGGGGGAGTGGCGGCAGTTGCCGTCGCCTTTACATGGGGGTGGTGCGATCCATAGCCTTGTACGGGGCCCCAATTTGGGCAAGCTCCGTATCGGGTCGCCATCGACAGGTCCTGCAACAGTCGCAGAGGGTCATGGCGAACCGTGTCGTTAGGGGGTATCGCACCATCTCTGTGGAGGTGGCTTGCGCGCTCGCCGGGTCACTGCCGTGGGACCTAGACGCCTTGGTTCTCTCGGCGGTGTTCTGGCGAGGCGCGCAATCCCGGAGCCAGGGTCTCCGCCCCGCACCGGACACTGTGGTGCGGTGGCGTAGAGACGCTCAGAGGCAGGCTCTGGGCGCATGGCGGCGGCAGCTTTTTCGGAGCGCCGAGTTTCGCGCCGAAGGATCGAGGCGCCGTATCCTCGAGGCGGTCGGGCCCATCTTGGAGCGACGGGTCGGCCGTCGGTGGGGGTCGATGACCTTCCGGCTCACGCAGGTACTTTCCGGGCACGGGTGCTTCGGGAAGTATCTGTGTGACGTCGCCGGGGGGGAGTCGACCCGGTGTTGCCACCATTGTGACTGCGCGGAAGACACCGCGCAGCACACTTTGGGGGCGTGCCCTGCGTGGGCGGGGCCGCGGTCGACGTTGGCCGCGGCCCTGGGTGGAGTGGCTCTCTCGCTGCCGACCATCATGCAAAAGATGGTCGACAGCGAGACGGCATGGGAGGCGATGGCCTCCTTCTGCGAAGTGGTGATGTCGCAGAAGGAGGCCGCGGAGCGGGAGAGGGAGCGGGACCCGCTCTCTCTCCGGCTACGCCGTTGGCGCAGCGGGCGGGCCAGGAGAGCCCGCCCGGCCGCGCCTGGGGGTCTTAGGCGGTGGGGGCAGGGGGCCCCTTCCGTCTAGCTATAGACCCCCCAGAAGTCGGCCAGTCACGTCATGGCCGCAAAAAGAGGTAGGAGGGGCGCGACACACTGCGCCTCTCTGAGGAGGTCCTTCCGGTTCTGATCCGGGGGACGTTGGCCGCGGGCGGGGTGCCAGAAACTACAAATCCCCTGGTGCTGGCCCCCCGCCCCTTCTTCAACAGCGGTGGGCGTCGTCGGAAGATTTTTAGTGGGTAGGACTGCGGCGGTCGCGTCTGCCGCAGTGAGCCCCACACCCCCTCCCGGTCTCCCCCTTTTGGCCGGGAGACAGTGCGTAAATGCATTTTGTTACCGACGTAAATCAAAAAAAAAAAAAAAAGGAGTTGTTTTGGCGACAGGCTAAGGCTGTGCAGGCCAACTTCTGCTCTCCCACGCTGCCCCCGCTGATCCAGATGGATCGCTGGCTTACCAGCCGCTAGAGAAGGCTAACTTGATGGCTGGTTTCTTCGCGGCTAACTCGCGCGTCGACGATGGTGGTGCTGCCCCACCTAATTTAGAACATTGTGGGTCCACCATGCCTGATATTCGTATCAGGCAGTGTGATGTACGTGCCGTGCTGCGGTCGCTCGACGTGCGTAAGGCTAGCGGGCCGGACGGTGTTCCGGCAATTGTGCTGCTCAAATGCGCGGCTGAGTTGTCTCCTGTGTTGACACGATTGTTTAGAGAGTCTTACGATACCGGTGTTGTGCCGGTGTCTTGGAAGGAGGCGAACATACAACCCATCCCCAAAAAAGGGGATCCAGCCAACTATCGACCCATCGCTGTCACTTCTGTGCTGTGCAAGGTGTTTGAGCGAGTGATAAATGCTCAGCTAATCCGTTACCTGGAAGATCACTCTCTGCTTCACGATCGTCAGTATGGGTTTAGACCGAAACGATCAACGGGTGATCTTCTAGCGTTCGTTACTCACGCATGGGGTGAAGCGATGGACAAGCGTGGCGAATCTTTGGCCGTAAGCCTGGATGTCGCCAAAGCTTTCGATAGAGTATGGCATCGTTCCCTTCTTTCCAAGTTGCCGGCCTTCGGTATGCCGACCCGTTTGTGCGCTTGGGTCGCTGGCTTTCTAGAAGGTCGGAGGATTCGTGTCTTGTGTGAGGGCAGTTCCTCCGAGTTCTACAAAGTCAATGGCGGAGTGCCGCAGGGATCGGTACTCTCGCCTACCCTATTTCTTCTGCATATTAATGACATGTTGTCCTTGGGCAATATTCATTGTTATGCGGATGACAGTACGGTACATGAGCGGTACTTGGGACATCCTGCGGCAAAGCAAGCCGATATCCTGGTGCAAAGGCAAGACCTGGTTGCCAAAGTAAACCGGACTCTCGATCGTGTCACTCAGTGGGGATCTGAAAACCTAGTCGAGTTTAATGCCACCAAAACCTAGGTTTGTGCATTCTCGTCGAAGGCTACTCCTTTCCTTAGTCCTCCCTCTCTTCAGAACGCTCCGTTGCCCATTTCGGCGGGCCTCAGCATTCTCGGCATGGACATCGGCCAGCACCTAAATCCAAAATGCTACATCGAGGGTGTTATTTTAACTGCCTCCCGTAAGTTAGGTGTATACTCAATAAGGTGAGGCGGTTTTTTACTCCCGAGCAGCGCTGTTTGTTGTACAAGACTCAAGTGCGATCGAGTGTAGAGTATTGTTCCCATCTTTGGGACGGTTCTGCTAAGTACCTCCTCGACGCACTTGACAGACTGCAACGGCAAGCGGTTCGCATTATAGGGGATGCTCACTCGAGGATCTACAGCTGCGTAGAGACATTGTATCTCTCAGTGTCTTTTACCGGAACTACTACGGCGAGTGTTCTGAGGAGCTTTTCGATCTTATCCCGCCCTCTCCTTTCCTCTCCCGAACAACACGGGCTGGTCTTCGAAACCATCCTCATACTGTGCAGAATATCAGCACTCGAACCAAGAAATTTGGGAGGTCGTTTCTGTGCAAGACCACTAAGCTCTGGAATTCGCTGCCGGCTCATGTGTTTCCTATTTCTTATGACCCCGGGTCTTTTAAGCGGGGCGTTAAACGGCATTTTAGCAGGCCGTCATGAGTGGATGCGCTTTATAGCGTGCTTATTTCACGTTATAAAGCGCTTTCATTTTCTTATTGGACTGCATCGACTGCTTATCATCAGGCAGGATGTAGTCATTATGACGTGTCACATTTAAAAAAAAAATGTAAACGTGCATACAAAATTTCAGCTTCATCGGTTGAGAGTATCTGCTTCAAAATCGGGTAGCAAGATTCCACCGCAACATCCTTACATATTAGGTCGGGGAAAAAGTCTTTTCGCATAACGTAGGTATAAACTTATTATAAAATTTTTTTGACTGTACTATTTGTGTCTGGCTGGTTTTGGTAACATTAAAAAGGTTCCATTATAAAGAAAAGAAAAAAATAAAAAAAGTTGTTTCCCGCTATTTTTCATTTGTTTCTCTCTCCGTTAAAATGAGTGAATCTAATGAAGAAATTCGATACATTTTAAAATTTTATTATAAAAAAGGCAAAAATGCAACTCAAGCAGTGAAAAAAATTTGTGATGTTTATGGACCTGATGCAGTGTCAGTAAGAGTAGCACAAATTTGGTTCAAACGTTTTCAGTCCGGAAATTTTGATGTTAAAGATGCACCTCGCTCTGGTCGCCCTGTTACGAATAAAATGGACGCCATTTTTGAAAGAGTGGAGCAAGATCGGCATATTAGTAGTTACGATGTAGCTGAAGAACTGGGAATTGACCACAAAACAGTTTTGACCCATTTAAAGAAAGCTGGTTATACAAAAAAGCTCGATATTTGGGTGCCACACGAGCTCACTCAAAGAAACTTAATGAACCGTGTACTCATTTGCGATTCATTATTGAGACGTAATGAAACCGAGCCGTTTTTGAAGAGATTGATAACTGGCGATGAAAAGTGGATCACGTACGACAAGAACGTGCGAAAAAGGTCGTGGTCGAAAGTTGGCCAGGCTTCACAGACTGTGGCCAAACCTGGCCTAACACGAAATAAGGTGATGCTGTGTGTATGGTGGGATTGGAAGGGCATTGTTTATTATGAGCTTTTACCGCCCGGCAAAACCATCGATTCTGATCTTTACTGCCAGCAACTGATGAGATTAAAGGAAGCAGTCGAGAGAAAACGGCCGGAATTGATCAACAGGAAGGGTGTGGTCTTTCATCACGATAACGCTAGACCACACACATCTTTAGCCACTCAGCAAAAATTAAGAGAGTTCGACTGGGAGGTCCTAGTGCATCCACCATATAGCCCTGACCTTGCGCCTTCAGATTTTTACCTGTTTCGGTCTATGCAGAATTCTTTAGGTTCTGTAAGGTTGACCTCAAGAGAGGACTGCCAAAACTATTTGTCCCGTTTTTTTGATCAGAAGTCCCAAAGTTTCTACAGTAACGGGATAATGTCTCTGCCCACAAAATGGCAGAAAGTTATTCAACAAAACGGTACATATATATTGTAAATAAATGTAAATAAACTTTGAAAAAAATGTCTTGACTTTTCATACAAAAATACGAAAAGACTTTTTCCCCAACCTATTACATACATTGCAAGTTAAATAAAAGCTTTTAAAAAGATGAATAGCCAAGTCCTTCTCGACAGTCTCGTCTGCTGACAGGTATTTTAAAGCTATTAAGGCCCTCGCATTCTTTATAGATGAGAAATAGATGTTCAGGTTCCACCATCCCGACCCAGTCCAAATTTAAGTGTGGCGGCGGCGAGGAAGATTTATTTTTGCCCATAATCACCACGCTGGGCAGGCGGGTTGGTGATCGCAGTTCAATCCAGTGCGCAGGATGACGCTGCTGTCCATCATCCGGTAGGATTTCTCTTTGTCGACTCTTACGTCTCTCCGTTACATGGCTCATTTCCCACTAAGTATTTGCTCAGAACCGCTTCTTGGCCTTTTACAATCATGTAAGCTACATATCAGCCTGATTATATAACAGTAACATAAAAATGGCACTTCTAGATTTAAGTGACGTTTACAAGTGCTTCGTAATGAAGCCAAGCTTTAATCACAGAATTAGATTTTATATATGTGTAAACAAAGTGCGTGACACTTCATTTAGTCTACGGTAAACTTGTTTTAATCTGTGGAGCTATCTGTCATGTGTACATGATGATAGACAGTTAGAAAACAATTATTGTAATATTTAATTATTAGTGTTATTTGATAAATAAGAACTGGTGAAACATTAGCTTTAAATGTTGTTTCTCTTTCCAGGTAAGTTTAGGATTAATTAATGTTAAAGCATATTTTGTAAAAGTGTTTTCATTGTAAAACCTAACAAAATAAAATTATCTCTTTCCAGAGCAACTCAATTTTAGTTTTATTGTTCATCAAAAGTTATTATAAAATAACTCATTATAAAACAACATTTCTACAGCTGATTACCAAGAACAATGGAAAAATTAAAATTCGAGTTCAAGGTTAAAGCCAATGAAGATTTGAAATCAAATATTATTGCTATAACGACAATAACAGATTTAGATGGCCGGACCTTTGTCATCCCAGATAAGTTACAGCCCGTAAAATTACATGATGAAATATTAAAGACCCCAATCTTCCAAAAAGTAAAGTCAACATTGCAAAAACGTCATGAGAAACGACAGGTGTGGATATCCATGAAACCAGAGATGATGGCAGTTTATTGTGATGAAGATGGAAATAAACAATTTATGGGATACCTATTGGAGGAACAGACAAATCCACAAACTTCTACAACAGGAATTCCAGAAGAATCTATAGCAAAAATTATGGAAGGCTTCGCCGAAATGAAGAAAGATTCATCAAAACCTTATAATAGGAGCAAAGTGGTAGAAAAATTTGTCATAGAAAAATTCAATAGCAAGACTACTAATGTGTCCCAGTGGATGACTACCTTTGAAGCAGAGTGTGACCGTTCAGGAATTGAAGAAGATATCAAAAAAATTGAAATTTTTAGGTTATTTATAGAAGATTCCTGTGTAGACTGGTATAGTTCGATGCTTATAAAGCATACAATAAATTCAGAATGGGCAATGTGGAAAAAGAACTTTTGTGAAACATATGCGGATAGAGGTTGGTCGCCGATCAGGTATGCAATGCTATTTAAATACAGACAGGGCTCATTACTGGAGTATGCATTAAAAAAAGAAAGACTATTATTAGAAATAAATAAATTCATGAATAAACTCACTATAATAGATCTGATTGCCACTGGATTGCCAAATTTTATTGCAGACAGGATTGATAGGAACAGTTTAAAAGAAACTGAAGACCTATTTAATCATTTAAGAAGTTTAGAGCATATAGTTAGTAAAAAAACATTTGATAAAAAGATAGGAAGTTACAAAAGTAAAACTAACGAAAAAAATTTTAAGCCCTTGGTTAATCCGTGTAAAATTTGTGAAAACGAGAAAAAAGGCATACGTTACCACCCTGAATCACAATGTTGGTTCAAACCTAAAAATAATGATAGGCAAAAAAGAGACCAAATAAGGAGTGTTAACAATTCAGAATTGGAGATAGAATTAAATGAAATTGATCCAAAAAACTAATAGTACCGCCATTAATAAAAATTAAAATACTAATAAATGACACTTTGGAAACATCAGGAATCTATGATTCAGGATCAAATGTGTCTTTAATAAATTCAAGGTTATTATCATTTAAAAAAATACCTACTTATGATAAAAATGCAGGTTTAAAAACAATTAATGGCGTTAAAAAATCAATAGGAATTGTAACTTTAAAAATTAAAATTTTTGAAATAGAAAAACATGTTAATATTTTTGTTATAGACGAAGACAACTTCGACTATGATTTCCTAGTTGGGTTAGACTGTATACAAAATTTTTATTTAACTCAAAATGAGAATTTAAATATCACTCAAAATGTCTTCAGCAATAACAATGAAGACTACAAAAATAATAAACAAAAGAAACCTATAGGTACTATAAAAATTCCTGGAAGTTCAGGTAGTGACATAGGGAATAAACAAGATATATATTATAAAAAGAAAGATGTGGATAACACAAAAAAACATAAAAATGAGACTATTACTAAAGAGTATAAAATAAACTTTAATGAAAATATCATAGTTGATAATTTTGATATTTCAGTAAATAATTTAGATTATCAAAAAAAAAATTATATTGACAAATTGATATGCAAATATAATTCAGTCTTCGCTAAAGATAAGTATGATATAGGTACTGTAAAAGGTTATGAAGCGCATATTGATTTGTTAATAGATAAATATTGCAGTAAAAGACCATATAGGTGTTCTATTGAGGATATGAAAGAAATTGAAAATCAAATATCAGCATTACTAAAAAATGATTTAATCGAGGAGTCATATAGTCCTTTTGCTGCTCCAGTAACACTAGCATTTAAAAAAGAAGAAGGAAGGCGATCAAGGCTCTGTATAGATTTCCGTGAATTAAATAAAATTGTTGTACCCCAATCCCAACCATTTCCACTAATTGAGGATCTAATGGTTAAAACAAGGAAATGTAAATTTTTTTCAACATTCGATATAAATTCAGCGTTCTGGTCCATACCTCTTAGAATTGAAGATAGATACAAAACTGCATTTGTTACTCAAGAGGCCCACTTTCAATGGACTTGTTTACCCTTTGGTTTAAAAACTGCTCCAGCGATTTTTCAAAGAGTACTGAGTAGCATTATAAGAAAGTACAAACTGTCAAATTTTACTGTCAATTATATTGACGATATCTTAGTATTTTCTGAAACTTTTGAAGAACACATTGAGCACATATCTTTGCTATTGGAAGCTATTTTAAAAGAAGGTTTTAAATTAAAATTTACCAAATGTAGCTTTGCACAGGACTCTGTAAAATATCTAGGACACATAATTAAAAACAATACGGTCACTCCACTAAAAGATAATTTAATTGCTATAAAAGAATTTCCAATTCCAAAAACACAAAAAAACGTCCGACAATTTTTAGGAAAAATTAATTTCTACGGAAAATATGTGCCAAATATTTCAATTACGCTGGATCCTTTACATAATTTATTAAGAAAAGGAGAAAAATTCGTTTAGTCCGATAAATGTCAAGAATCTTTTGATACTATTAAAAAAATACTTTGCTCAAAACCAGTTCTAGCCATCTTTGATCCAGACTTGTTAATTAATATTTATACAGATGCTAGCATACATGGTGTAGGTGCAATTTTAAAACAAATACAACCCAACGGAGATGAAAAACCCTGTGCATATTTTTCAAAAAAATTGAACGAATCCCAAAAAAAGAAAAAAGCCATATATCTTGAGTGTTTGGCAATAAAAGAGGCAGTAAAATACTGGCAACACTGGCTTATAGGAAAGACATTCACGGTTTTCTCAGATCATAAGCCTTTAGAAAAAATGAATATTAAAGCTAGAACGGATGAAGAACTGGGAGACCTAACATATTATTTGTCACAGTTTAATTTTGAAATAATATATTCTCCGGGAAAATATAATATAGAGGCAGATACATTAAGCAGAAACCCTGTGTTAGAATCGTATGAAAATCAAGATAGTAGTTTAAAAGTAGTAAATTTTGTTAAATTACAAGACATACAAAATGATCAAAATAAAAATGAACAAATAAAACAAAACATAAACAAACTTATTTTAAAACATAACGTATATTATAAAATGATAGGAAAACATGAAAAGATTGTACTAACTGAGGAATTTAGTAAAAAAATTATAAAAGATGTACACCATTATTACTGTCACATAGGAAGACAACAAATGGAAAACAAAATAAAACCATTTTATCAAGCGAAAAATTTATCGGAAAATATAAAAATTGTTTGCCAAAATTGTGATGTCTGTAAAAAAATAAATCTAGAGGACAATATAAGTTTGGACTAATGTCTCACTTAGGTCCTGCTACCCATCCGTTCGAAATAGTATCTATAGACACCATAGGTGGATTTGGTGGTGCCCGTTCAACCAAAACATACTTACATCTTCTAGTAGATCACTTCACTCGTTACGCCTATATTTTAACATCCAAAACCCAGAATGCTAATGATTTTATAAAACTTGTCCAACAAGTAACACAAGATTATAAAATTGATCTGATTCTATCAGATCAATATCCAGGTATAAACTCAAAAGATTTCAAATTTTTTTTAGAAAAAGAAGGTACACCTATTGTTTTTACCGCAGTAAATGCGCCATTTTCAAACGGATTGAACGAAAGGTTAAACCAAACATTGGTTAGTAAAATTCGTTGTAAGATTAATGAACGGAACGATAAAATTGCTTGGACAACTATTGCTCACGAATGCACAGAAAAATATAACGAAACTGAACATTGTGTAACAGGGTTCTCTCCAAAATATTTATTGGAAGGGAAAAATGTTGACATTCTACCAGATGAACTGAAACAAAATATAACACATAATCATCTGCTGCAAGACCGAAAAACGGCCTTAGAAAATAGTATAAAATCCCACAACTACAATAAAAAAAGATTCGATAAAAACAGAAAACATTATGAACTAAAAGTGGGAGATTCTGTATACGTTGAAAATGGAAACCGGTTAAACCGAAGAAAACTGGATGAGTTGAAAATAGGACCTTATCAAATTGTAGAAAAAATATCTAATTCAATTTATAAAGTAAACACGGGTCACAAAAAGGCAGAGTCCAATCTCTTCCATGTTACAAAGCTTATCCCGGTAGTAGCGTAAAACAGTAGAACTGTTTAATTAAAAAAGGGGGGGGGGGAGATGTAAACAAAGTGCGTGACACTTCATTTAGTCTACGGTAAACTTGTTTTAATCTGTGGAGCTATCTGTCATGTGTACATGATGATAGACAGTTAGAAAACAATTATTGTAATATTTAATTATTAGTGTTATTTGATAAATAAGAACTGGTGAAACATTAGCTTTAAATGTTGTTTCTCTTTCCAGGTAAGTTTAGGATTAATTAATGTTAAAGCATATTTTGTAAAAGTGTTTTCATTGTAAAACCTAACAAAATAAAATTATCTCTTTCCAGAGCAACTCAATTTTAGTTTTATTGTTCATCAAAAGTTATTATAAAATAACTCATTATATATGTTAAAGCTATTCAACTTTGGAACTCTCTCCCTACTAATATAATAATAATAATAATAAGCCCGCAGGGCAGCTTGTGGCGAGCTGTTGGTGAGTGGCGACACCACGGGCGTAAATCCGAGTGCTCCAGAGGGTCGGACTGCGGTCTCGTCTCCGGTTCGCCGGAGTGGGCCCCAAGAGGCTAGCAGGACCCTCGCCCCTGGCTTGCCTTCATTGGCTGTCCAGGGTGGAGTCGCAAGAGCTACATGCTCGCAGGGTGGAAGTGAAAGATGCATAAGTCGTGAGTTGGCGCACTGTCCTCTTGGGCAGTGAGTAGAAAACGGTGTACACCTCTCGACACCCTGAAGCCGAGGATATCTATGTTGCGCTCCTGCCGTTGCACTACGGCTATTTTGGAGTGCCCATTCAATCCTCTGGCTAGTCACCGCCTGCCATTTACAATCATTTGAGACTGATGATGACGGCAGGTGTCCGGTAGTCTCCTCTATCCATAGTCCAATTTACCCAGTCCTTCAGCTTTCAACCCAATATCCTGGCCATAGTAGATTCCATCTTATCCTAATAGTACTGCACCAACCGGGGATTGTCCTTAGGTGTATTTCTATAATGCACATAGGGATAATCGCCGGTTGGTGTCACATAACCATTAGATTAAAATTGTCTAAGGGGCCTCTACGTGTTGGCTTCGGCCCCACGCATGCCTTCCAAATGTCCGGGTCACCATTGGCCCGAGATCGGAAAAAAATAATAATAATAATTCTTTATTCAAGACCATGGGCCCAATTTTTGATAAGGTTGGCAGAAAGCAAGCCTACTTTTAAAGGGTTGCTCAAGAAATACTTTCTTGAGGAGGAGTTATCATCCGATTGAGTCTACATATCATAATTACTATTAATTTTGTGTATAGGTATATGTAGTTTATTAATAACACATATTTAATTCTATGTAAGTTTATATGTTTTCTTATTCGTACTGCCTCATACTTTTCTGCTAACCCAAAGGTTAACTGGTAGAGAATGCCTTGCAGCATTAAGTTCGCCTTTTGTACATTTTAATTTTAATTTGTGCGATAAAGTTTACATAAATAAATATGTTTTAAAAGATCCCTCATAGCAATATACAGATCCTTAGCTTAAAACTGACTAAAAACTCACCAATTTGCTTACTTTATTCTTGTTATGGTACAAGATATACAGCATGATGATCACTATGATGGTGGTCAAGAAGAAAGGGAAGAAATGGTCATCATCATCACCGAATCCCTCAGGAATCACATTTGCATATAGTTCTGAAATCAAATTACATTCAAATATTAATATCAGCATATTACATATAACGTTACACAGTTGAAAATTATTAAGCCTGGTCTGATCTGTCCAGGGTAATCTTAGGCAGCAGGACAATGCCAAACGCTATCCCAGGCATTGGCCCCCCGCCCCTCTTCAACAGCGGTGGGCATTGTGGGACCGAATATATAATTGGCGAAGTGTGGGCGTATAATATGCCTCTGCCTGTCCCTTCGGGGAAACAGGCGTGAATGTATGTATATAAATATTCGTAGCTACGAAAGTAAATATCAAAGCAGCAAGGGCAACGATAAATTTAGTTAGAATTCAGAAATAGCCACTTGAACAAACAGTTCATAACTACTGAAAATAATAATCGTATAATATTAGTGATAAATTACGATAGAATATTGAAAACCTAAAAAGAACCACATGTTCATGAATAGTGACTTGTGAATTTATTTATTGGAAATATTATACAATGTAAGTACTTAAATATGTTGGTTTGTTATCATATATGCGCTAGGTTAGCTAGTTATTATATATACGAAATCAAACACGAAAAGTACTCGTTAAATATTTCATAAGTCGGAATAAAAACAGATTTCCCGAACCGTAATTTACATACTTATGTAAAAAAAAACTTTTATAAATCTCGGTTTTTTAATTTCAGATTAAAAAAAGTAGATTAAAATTTATATTTAATAATAATTCTGTTTTCTATAGATTAGTACAACCATGTCTTCATTTTGTCAATATTTGCTGTTCAAATTACCTATTAAACCTTATCGGTACTTAAAGGTAAGTAAGTATACCTTAATTAACCAATTAAAAACATACTTTTTCAAATGATGCAATACTAACTGGATATACTCCTTCTTTTTTTTAAATAAATAAAATATGAAATAAATAAAATCTAATGGATTCAGCTGTTTAAAGCCGATGGCAACCGAGGTCAAAATCTTTGTCATGGTTCTATTCATAAGGCGTTATTTGAAGGTTCTAGGTTTCTAAGTTATTTCAATCATATATCGGAAGTACAATTGCGTCTGTCAAATAATGTTTAAATACAAAATATCAAAAAAACATATCGTCGGTATAACACATATAACTTTACAGGAGAGACAAGAAACTTATTTTATAACTAGTATTAGTGCTTCTTACAAGATGTAACTATGTTGTTTTTTACCGTCAATTATTATTATTTATTTAATAAGGTACACCAACAGCATAATATGCACATAAATTATTTAAACTTATTAGCTAAGGGTACTGTTCTTGCATGCCTATTATTTATTTATTTATTTATTCATCCATAAAACTTACAACTATCTTTACAGGCACCAAACCTAATACGATAGAGTAGCTGAGCTTACAATACCTAAATATATGACTAAAGACTTTCACATAATTCTTATCTAGTAATTACTAAACTACTACATTAACATCTACTGCAAAAGCAATATGCTGCTTTTGCGAATTCGTTCAGTGAACATGCAAATAAATAAAAAATTATAGATACAACATTTGAAATGTAATAATTATAAGCATTTTTAAAATTAAAAACATTCATAAATGTATTTCAATTCAAACGCTCAAGACATTTACGTGCTATCGCGGAAACTACTATTTAAAGCTTTCTACATCTAAATTTAATTGCCCAAAACGTTTTAGTTATGAGCATTTCTAGACCGACGATATTAATATAAATGAAGGAGACCGTTTAGAGTAGATTTTATTTTCCTTAGTATGTTCACTTACCGCTTCTAGTCCTAAACTTGAGAGCAAAGCTTGTACTATGGATGATAAACAATAGATCATCATCTCGTATCAGCTCATTAACCTTCAAATACTAAGCATAAATCGAGGTGAAAGGGTATTGGAGACATACTCCACCACGCGGACCCAGCGCGGATTGGTGGAGGCAGGTGCCTTAGAACTTTTAAAGCTCCCCAATCAGACCTTTAACATGGAATAATGACTACCACATATAGTGATAACCGACACTAGGTCGTTCAGGTATTTCAGGTAAGTGAGGCTCGTGCTCAATATTAGATTAGCAAGCTGAGATGCTATTGAATTATGGAGAAGTAATTAATATCACATAATAGTAAATTTAATGCTAAGGATGCCATGCTGCTAAAAACTCAATGAACATGCACTGCATTTTAAAACCTGGCACAAGTAAGATATAAAAAAAAAAGTTAAAATGTACAGGACACACCCGTGAAGTGCTCGCTTGACTTCTTGGCGGGAAAGTGAAGTGTCATGTTTGAAGTTTTGTAATTTTGTTTCATTTTCTAAAATTTGTGATATTTTGAATATTGATCTGCGTGATGGATTATCAACCGTTTTGTGGGATATGTTTTATATAACTTGTATTATTTAAAGGATATTTATATCCTTTAAAAAATACAAAACGTTTTATCTATCTATCAAAGTGTTAGTCAACGTACATGAGTGTTGGTAAATAAAGCAAAACAGTGCAACTTCACTTCTCAAATTCTCTTAAGAAGTCCATGTGAGATCTCAGTATTCTCCCACATTTTTACTCAGGACTCCAGGGGTCATCACATTTACCATTTATCATCTTTATCACCACTCAATCTCATTTACTATTAATATATTATTAACATATCTTTTACTTGACACTGGCTAAATGTGCTTGATCTATTATATGAATCGTTTTTATTGTGTCAGCCATATGAACATAATTAATTGTACTCCATGTCGACAGGGCCGACAGGGTCCACCCACTTCCCGTTTTCATTATTATTATTATTAAATGGATTGTTCAAAGTAAAAGTTCTGCTTAGTTTGGTTTATATGTTAAAAACATCTTCAATTTATTCCCTTGGACCAATTAGTTTTGACTTTGAAGAAAAATGTTTTTGTTCAAAACAACAATTTAGAAACAACAAATTAGGCTGAAGGCCTGATTACATCGGTATCTATTTCTGCAATAATAAAAAATATTTTGTGACTTATATGCTTTAGCCTGCCGACCCTAGTAATAATCAGTACAACCTTGATAAAAATCTTAAAGTGACACTGCACTTATAACCTCAACCCTTTACCGCCAGAGCATGTTAAATTTTTTATTGGTTTTGCACCTTAACTTAACTACATAAGGTTCAATTCATGATGGAAATATGTTCTACACTGTCATGAAAGCGTTAGTATCTATATTGCCTAGTATGTTCACTAGCTTCAGCTGACTAACCTTATCTATCTACATGAAGCAGTAGGATTATAATTGCCCCTTATTATAGTACACTGAATCACTCTTTCTCTCTTTACTTATAGCTAGTATAGTGTAATAGCTTGTATAGCAAATAATGCACTGTCAGAATAAATACTCTTTCGATTAAAGCTAGCAATTGTTGTCAAAGCAAAAGTAATAATTATAGACCCACAAGAAAGCTCCTGTTCACTGAATAATTAAAACTGGTTTTATCACAAGCCCTAATGACCACATTGACCTAATAGCGCTATGCACAAATTGTATGCTTTGTCTTAAGCAAACTGTAAAACAATACATAAGTAAAAATAAAGAATACCTTTTGTTGATATATCGCTATTGTATACAGCTTCACTGCTTATATGATTTTTAATTGAAGTTTTATCGGGCTTTGTTTCCAGATTTGGCATGGAAGGGTCTTCTCCATCAAATTCGTCCCCAATACTATCCGGATCTGAATTTAAATGTGTAAATAAAATGTTAATTTAAATTACATACTAGAAATTACTGATAAAACAAATAAATAAATATGTATACAAACAAGTAAAAATATACCTACACATCATTATTTTTATGGTTTTTACTATTTTAACTATGAGACATGACATGTAGCAGTAAGCAGTAATTATAATCTATTCATTAGATGATCCCTAGTTTAGTATAAAGTAAAATCATTGTACCTAAATTCGGACTAAAAATACATGAAAACCTCTACCTCTATTAAAGTCGAAGTCAATGTCAAAATCATTTATTCAAGTTTGGCTCAATAGAGCTCTTATGAAGGTCAAAACATAAAAACTAGCGCACTCGTTCACTGCGGGCGGGAGCTTGATCGTAAAAGAATGGGCAAGAAAATCTTCAAGGTTAGTTTTATCTTGCCTCAATCACTCAAATACCAACCATATTTATTATATCTTGAATTTTTAAAGTAGAAATCTAACAGTTAGTTTTTCACACAAAAATGTGTTATTTTCCTCATAAAAAAATATATGCAGAAACTATTCACAATATTTTGGGTATCATTATGATACACTGGTGAAAGTGTAATTATTGTGAGTAAGGGATCTCTTGGCTGAACTAGTTTTAGAGCAAGTACATATATAACAACAACAAGAGGCTTCAATTACAACATCATCATAACTGTCCTGATGGTGTGACTTTTAACATGTCATAATAATAAATATTTCTGACACTTGCACCAATTATTCAGTTCCAAGATAAGTATCATTAAGAACTTGTGTTATGGATACTAAATAACGGATAAACATACATTAATACTCTTTTTTTTGTACATACATACTTAATATATAAAGGAAAACACCCAGACCAAAACAAATATTAATATTTATACACACAAATATTTGTCTGTGTGGGAACCCACAACCTCAGGAGTGGAGTGCTTCTTATTATAGTGGAGTGATTCTTATTATAACCATTATTTAAGAATTATACCACAGTGGTACTCTGCTCTGAGGGCAGAAAATTCTGATATAGCTAATAAACAAATATGGTTTGCTGTTGAGCTATCTTATCTATATGAAATAAATTTTACAGTTTGAAATAGTAATTTTTAAGTAGGTTATTTGTTACTTACATGTGACTGTTGCTGTAAAGTATTTATTTCAGGATAATTTTGTATAATAAGCGACAAATTAATATAAAAAGTGGTTTATCAAGTATTAATTTTCAAAAAATATTTTCAGATTGATTTCCCTTTACAAACTAAGCAGAACTGGTGTACTAGTTGCAGACAAATATAAATAAGATATTTTTTTCAAAATACCTATGTAACATTCAAGGAAATATTCAGACCAAGACAATCGTCATGCAATAAAATATCAGTGTACATAGAAGAAAGTAAAAATACAACTTGTTACTACTAGTGTATAGGCAGTGTACCACAATAGTTGAGTATATATAAATTAATTACTGTGGTAAGTACATAAGAATGTATAGGGATCCTACCAAGACCTAAGGAGCCCAAGCCAACCTCACCTGCAAGTGGTGCACCGGTCGATCAACGGACAAGTCTCTGGCGAACATAACAATGCCCAGTAAACGGCAATAGGCTTGCAACCCATTCCGTGTGGGACCAACTATGTATGGCGAAGTGTGGGCGTATAATATGCCTCTGCCTACCCCTTTCGGGGACACAGGCGTGAATGTATGTATTTTGAAGTGTGGGCGTATAATATGCCTCTGCCTACCCCTTTCGGGGACACAGGCATGAATGTATGTATTTTGAAGTGTGGGGATATAATATGCCTCTGCCTACCCCTTCAGGGACACAGGCGTGAATGTATGTATGTACATAAGTCACACAGGGTAGACTTCCCAGCTTTTACGAAATATCTTTATACTGATTTACATAGCTAGCAGTTAATGGGCATCAGACAGTGACAAATACTAAATTTAATACAACTGTAATAGGTGTACTTGCACTAATCATTCCATATGTAAAAAAAGTAGTAACCTCTTTTTTTGTTTTATTTTATTCCAACGCTCTCACACTTTAAGTAAGATAAATTAAATTACACATATTACTAGGAATATTTTACAATTGACAATAGGAAACTTACCCACATCACTGGCTGGATACTCTTCCGGATCTACAGTGTCACTAGACTTAACGATCTGAGGTACCAAACTTTTAACCGGACTTTCCTTCACCACATCAGTTAACAATGTAGCATTTTTGGTGTTTGCATCTATTTTGTTTGAATTTGTTGTTTCTTTTAAAATAGGTTCTTGACCCTCACTAGAACCTGCAGGAGTATCAATCGGAGGAAGAACTGCTTGAGGTTCAGTTTTTTCATCAGATTGTGGTTTAACTGATTCCATTACATCTTTTCCAGTTGCTGACTGTTCAATTGTTTTTACTGATTCGGAACTTGGATTTGTTTTATCTGCAGTACCAGTATTTACATCTTCCTTTACCAAAACAGCATCAGATGTACTTTTCATATTAGTAACAATAGATTCCACACCAGGGCCGGTTTCTTTTTCTAAAACTTTCTGATCAACTTTGAGATCTGCCTCAACACCAGAGGGTTGGTCAGCTACATTTTCTAAAGCTTTTATTTTTGGTGTTGTTATATTATTATCTACTGGATTCAACATTTCTGAGCCCCATTTGTAATATTTACAGAAGTAAGAAGAGTCTACACTAAGTATGTTATCCGTAATGTCGCCAGTGCAAATCTTGGTACACAATACAGGATTTTGAAACACTTTTTCAACTGTTTTTTTGTATAATGCATCTATATCACTGAAAGTCCATTGCTTTGCAGCTTCGCAAAGTTGTGAGACGTCTTTTTCTGCGTTAATTACTGCTGTGTAGTTCTGATTGATTTCCAACTTCGACTCCTGCACTGCTTGACACATGCGTTTGTTGATGTCGTAGAAGAATAAACATTCCAACTGTTTTTCCTTATAGGGATAAGCGGGTACATGGCAATCACTCATCTTGTTGATTAGTTGACTGGCCAAAAAATTGTTTTTGCAAGAAATAGCTAGAGCATTTAGAACATTAGATAGCATTGTAACATTTTGGTTTTGCGGTGTCGGTGCACCCCAGCTTCCCGAACATGAATTCAAGAGCAACACTGTCACCAGAAGACCTATCATTTTATTATTTCGTCGAGGAAACAATAAGGGAGATTTTAAAACCAATGTAAAAACAATACTAAATTGCCAAACAACTGCACTACAACATGTAATACAATGATAAAAGTGACGTGACCATGACGTGAGACGTAGGTGACTTTTGTTCTCATTGCATAAGATTATGGCTAAATGTACAAATTATACGGCCTATCTTACATTTTTGTTTATCTGATAAAGATTATTACATAAAGTTGGATATTGGGTAAGATAATTATAGGCAATAATTTGATCATATGAAATTTCCCAGAATAGTCACAATGAAATTATATTTTTTATTTCAGATTAGCAAATTTTTTTAAAGCATTTGCTGTTACTATATAATATTATTGCAAAAATATTATAGTTAAGTTAACACATATTTTATTACCTATTAGCAGCACTGTATCAATTTTGGATATATCCATCAGAGTACATACCTACATATATAAATCTATTACATTAAAATTTAGAAAATGTTAGGTAAGTAGTTTTTTTTTAGATATAATAAAATTATAAGCTTGATAGTATATAGTAGGTGTAGGAGCTATTTATCTAGATTCTAGAATATTGCAGTCTTTTATTAAATTGTGTTGGTACTTATTAGTTGTATTAATTAGATAGATGCAACCAGAAATGAAATATTGAGACAGCTAAAGTAATACAATTTTCGGTTCCCTTATATAGCTTGGAAAAGTAAAACATAATGGCAAATCCTATTTTCGTAAGATCTATATAGCGATATAAGTGGTTAAGTGCCAAAAAATTTACATTTACTTAAGTGAATTGAATATTACGTAATATATAAGCAAAAAACAATTTTATTTATTATTAAGTTTATAATTTTTCTTATTTGTAGCTAAGCTAACCTAAATGTTACATGGCAGAGAAGCCAGCATTTGTACAAGTTGCGATGAACTTTAAAAATATAAATATACATCTTTCGTCTCCTTTCAATACTATTACTTATGTACCTACAAGCCAATAGGATTCTGTGCCATTACTAATTCTATGCAATCCTTGTTCTTTTGTATTCAAATCTTTATTATTCGCACAAACCCTTTCACTGCTAAACCCTGGAGCTTTAAACTTTTGGGAGGTCGAAACGTGCCGCCCTTCATTTGTTTAAACTGTATCATTTTTCGTACGAACTGCCACAAAACGGCAATAACAAGGCGAAATAGCCAAATAAGATGCTTTTAACATCATTACGACGTCACAGCGACAACGACTCTAAGTACTACATTTCGTTGTTAATTTTTATTTTGTTCTGTTACCAACGTCATATAAAAATTTGAAGAAGCAACATTGAAAGAAATAAATCTCCTAGCAAATTGGAAAAAAATATCTATCCATCGCATGCCAATAGCGTAAAATCGGTATTACTACGGGGTGGCATTGATTCTTTCCAGGTATGAAAGTGCAGAAAGTTTTATTTTTTCATTTTATTTGTAATGTGACTCGTAATAGTTCCCATAACTTGCCTGATGGAAAGCAGTCGATGCAGTTCAAAAATTTAGGAGGGTTTCGTACCGTGTAACAAGCACGATAACAAACGCATCCACTCATTAATGCCATTTCACGCCCCGCTTAAAAGACCCAGGACTATAGGAGTCGGTAAATACTTGCGCCGGCAAAAAATTTCAATCGGCTGAAATAATAACTGTTACATATAATAATAATTTAATTCTTATTTTCCCCTTAAAATTTCCCTAATTGATGACCATGACCAAATTCAGAAAAATTTTAAATGGTAAGTAAATGTCAAAATCAGTCAAAAGTACCCAAAACCGACGGGCGTGTATGAGGAGGTTAATGAGTGTGAATGAAGCTAAAAGTGTGTGCCAAGATCGTAGCAAGTGAAAGGATGTTTTCTCTGCCTACCCCTACGGGAAAGTCGCGTGACTTTATGTATGTATGTATTTATTATCATGGAATCAAAGTGTGGTTCTGTGATAGTTGTGACACCCAAAAACAAAATAAAAGCTACAGACAGACTAGACAAATTCAATTGAGTCATCAAACATTTGCTACATACACTCACACACACAGTAGTTATAAGCAACAAAACTTGACATAATTAAACAAAATCGATATTATCATCATCAGCCAACATTCGTCCACTGCTGAACATAGGCCTCTCTAACGGCACGAACTCCATTTTCAGCTCTTTGTCTCGACATAACCCGTTAAAACCCAGAATTACACAAACACCAGACAAACAATTAAGATATCAATAGCATCCATGTGTAGTTAATAGCATTAATTGTGTATCTGATAACGGCTAAGATTGAACTTCTATAGTCTTAATGACATTTTATTTATTTATTTAAACTTTATCGCACAAATTAAACTTAAAATGTACAAAAGGCGAACTTAATGCTGCAAGGCATTCTCTACCAGTTAACATTTGGGTTAGCAAAAACGTATGTAGCAATACGAATAAGAAAACATATAAACTTACATAGTAAAATGTGTGTTATTAATGAACTACAGATACCTATACTCAAAATTAATAGTAATTTGATATATAGACTCAATCAGATGATAACTCCTCAAGGAAGTATCTATGACGACCGATATAGCGTGGTAGTGAGAATACCCGCTCTCCACTTCGAAGGTCGTGGGTTCTATTCCCACGCGGACAAATCTTTGTGTGCATAAACATGAATCTTTGTTCTGGTCTGGGTATTTTCCTATATATATTAGGTATGTATTTACAAAAAAAAAGGTATTTATGTATGTTTATCCGTTATTTAGTATCCATAACACAAGTTCGTAATGAGACTTATTTTGGAACTAAATAATTGGTGTAATTGTCTGAAAATATTTATTTAGGCAACCGATTAAGCAAGACATTAAGTTCAACAACAAAGAATATAATATAAATAAATAACTTGACAAAAGCTTTCACCGTCGTTGCCGCTCGGACAGCGTATATCTCCTTAAGTCGCGTTACCCGAGAACCCTCCCTTGTGAGTACAGGGTCATTAGCGCGTGTTATTGCAATTGCCCTAAGACTGCCGGGTCGCGTTCCAGTATAACTGTACTTCATATGGCTCTTGAAGCTCTTAAACGGTTTCGAATTAGAGGTCTCTGCGAAAGTCGTAATAACATTAGAATAATAAATTTTCTCGAATGAAAGCGCTGAAATTAAGAAACGACAGAGTACCTAGCTTCTTTTATGTATACAAAAATAAAAAAACAAAATTTAAAAGCATTTGTACGATAAACGTCTGAATAAATACGAGTCTGCTCTTGACATGATTTCTCTTCAGCGATTCTGTGAAAAATGGGAATGGATATATAAAAAACCAGAAAAGTGTTTTGTTAGTGTAATTACTAGGTACTCTTTGTGATAGAAATATTCTAGGTATGCCCGTCGTCCAAATCATAAATTGCTCAAGTCGATGAAACATTTATTTAGGAATTAATTAATTACAATATAAGGCCTAAGGACCTAAATATACATAAAGTTCTAATACAACTATTTATAAAATTACTAAGCTTCACAACCACTCAGCAAATTTTGAAATAACTACTTTGAGAACAATCTAAGATACTTGGTTAAAACCGCAGTGCTTGATAATCTGAGGAAATTCTCTAATTGCGCATTGAATTAAATAGATTTGAATTATTTTTAAACTATAAACTAAATAATAATATAACAACTGATATTTTGGAGTGGAGAGGACAGTACACATAGCACGTAGACCTGATGGCTATTGGGGCAGAAAAGTTCTGGAATGAAGACTCTATGACAGGAATTTGACAGGAATTTGACAGAGACGTCCAACCAAAAGATGGACAGAAGACCTGAGAAAAGTTGTCTGACGCTAGTTATATTCCGCCTGGGATGGGCCATATTGTAAGTATCCGGGGGAGGCCTATTTGCAGTAGTGGATATACCTGCTGAACGTAGCTTTAAGTAAGTATATTTTCAAGTATATATATATATATAATTATTTTTGAAAAAATTTTATGTCGAATTCATGAGGAATTTTTACGCGTAGTATTTGTGTTCTATTGACTGTTAAATATTGATGAAACTTTTATGCATCGCTATGTACACAATAATTTAGAATGTGTGTTTACGAAAAAAATGTTATTATATTTAAATTTGTCTTGTTTCTTTCATGCCACATGGATAGAATGGGTATTCGAGAGGGGTTCATGACAGGTAGAAAGTAGAAAATAAGATAAAAATAAAATATTTTGGATCCTACCAAGATCTGAAAAGCCCAAACCAATCTCACCTTCCAGTGGTGCACCTGCTGGCTTACGGACGAGGCTCTGGCTAACATAAAAGTTCCAGGTAAGCGGCTCGCCACCTTGGACCAACAATATAACTGGCCCGATGTGAGCGTATAAATCCCTTTAAGGGAACAGGCCCTATTCTAATTCAACGAGAATCTAAGCTCCGTTTACCTATCTCTTTCACTCACTGGGTATATCAATATCAAGTGAAAGAGATGGGTATAAGGAAGTTGGTGTTGATGTTATGTATTTTTTAAGTATGTGCCTCTTGGGCTGATGATGATAATCATTAATGATGAGCAATCAACAGTAGATTAAGCATGCCATAGCATATTCTTTGCGTTTAAACAAGTAATACCTCTCGGTGTAATATTTAATTAATTAATATCATTCCATGATATTCGGTAGATTTTAGGCATACGTATTACCTACCACGAAGTTGAATGAAACAAAACAGTGCAACATAACTTTTAAAACTTTTAACTGAGGATTCAAGAGGTTTAGGGGGAGGGCATCTCATGTACCATTTATAATTTTTATCACCACTCATTCTCACTTACTATGATTTATATTTTACTAATATATCTTACTTGACACTTTGTGTGTTTAGCACAATCTAGCTGTGCTAAGCACACAGAGCCATTAATTACGACAAAAAAAAATACCGTTACGCAGTCAGCGGCTGTAAAGGGGATGTTTGCTACTCGCTATCATGCTGCTTTAAATGCCATTACAGATGAGTCCAATTCAATTCTGGTTTGACATGCTGCTGCACAACAATTCACTTATTTAAATAGTGGTAATAAGACGTTACTCTTATTACCACTGTTTAAATAAGTGCGTTTTTCCTGCAAAACGAAGTGTCGTCTCGATGGAATCCGTGAAAAAGTCTCTCCCTTGAAGTAGATGTATTGAAACCTTTACGTCCGTAAAGCTCGCCAACAATTGATGGATTACAGCGAAAAGACGGGTCTAAGTAGACTTTTTACAGCAATTAGTAAATAGTACGTCGATATTTGAGCCAAAGATTAAAGTGTGACATTCATTAGAAGCAATCAGTCAGGCGAGCTAAGCAGGGCTGCCTTCCGACAGCAGGACTACTTATCTAAATAAGATCAGCGCTGCGTGATGGATTTAAAGACCCTCGTCCATTTGGCGGACGACGTTTTATAGTCCGACTCACCAGCATTTTAAGTGCAATGAACCCTCGTAATAAGTATATTTTCTTGAAGTTACGTATTTCTGTACGGATTTCGCAAACTATGCACTGAATTTTGGTATACAATTTAATAATATTAGTATATTGGGGACACATAAAGGGTGTCCCAGTAAAAGTGCACTTTTTCATTTAAAAATACATACATACATTCACGCTTGTTTCCCCGAAGGGGTAGGCAGAGGCAAATTATACGCCCACACTTCGCCAATTAAATAGTTGGTCCCACGTAATAGGTAGCGAGCCTATTGCCGCTTACCGGGCACTGTTATGTTCGCCACAGTATTAACAAGTATTTCGTGAAACCACGGGTTTATACGAACAAACCCGAAACAATTCCTGAGCTCAAATCGGAAATCCAACGCGTAATCGGTGAGATACAGCCACATCTCTGTGCAAAAGTCATGGGAAATTTCATGAAAATCGGAGCCGTGGGGGTTAGTCATTAGACGGATATTTTATTCTATACTTAATTGAAACATGTCTTCTTTACAATATAATATAAATATCACAACTCAGTCATAAAATATTTGTTTTTATTTTAAAATGTAAAAGTGCACTTTTACTGAGACACCCTTTTTATATTTTTCCCACACCCATTTTATATCTGTTCCAATAGCGGCTGAAACTCCTACAGTGCGGATAAGAAAGTTTTGCTTTTGCAATTTAAGGGCCGATGATTAGTGCCTTAGTCTTGGTTATTAAGTACCCCTTATAAATTCATATGACTGAGACCAACAAGGCAAAAAAACGCTCGATAAATAAATAAATAATAATTAAAAGCATCCGAAAAAATATCTTACTCTTACATTTACACAACCCGTACCAAAACGGCTAAAACACGGTCGATTTTATGTGCCACATAAACTATCACCTACAAAAAACGTACTTCTGTAAACGCTATATCAGTTCGGTGTCGTGGCGCTGCACACGCACCTTAAATCAAAACATTTATTGGATGTTACAGTACATAACACATAAGTGGTAAATCTAAAAGGCTACATATAACGCCTGACATGGGCTGGTCAACGCAATTAAGAACCCCCCGGAACAAGTCCAAGAACATCCACCTTGACGCGGTAAAGGGACTGAGTACCTCCAGGTAGGACAGCTACTTTGGGTGCTGATTACCGGGTGGGGAAACAAAAAGGGAAACTATTAAGGACGCAGCGCCAGGATGGTTTTAGGCTGCGGGGGCACGGGTTCCCTCCTGTTTAACCATAGACCCTCCGAAAAGTCGGGTACGCACGGTATGGTCGCACACGAAGGTAGGAAAGGCGCGTCAGCTGCGCCTCTTTGAGGTGATCCTTCTGGTTCTGCTACGTTTGCCGCGGGCGGGGTGTCGGCCGCTGCAACCCAAGTGGCAACCCAAGTACTTTCTGTCAACAAGCGGCGCGTGTAGTCGGAAATTTTTTAGTGTATATTAGTGGTTGCGTCTGCCGGTGGTGAGTCCCACACCCTCCTTCGGTCCCTCTTTGGCCGGTTCGGTTTCGGCAGTACATAAATGCATTTTGTTACAAACATACAAAAAATAATGGCAAATTAGAAAGGCTTACTAAGAGCATACGTTTTAACTCATTAATATTTTTTGCTTATGAGCTAGGATTTGGAATTCCGTTTGTTTATTCATATGGCAGAGAGCACGATCGTTTGTGTGGCACCAACTGTCACCTACTTTCAGTTCGGTGACCGTTTCCCAGAATCAAGTCTCGCAGCGCCGATAATGCTTCTAAAAAATAGCCTTTAATGAATCAGTCTTGGTTTCTATTACAGAACAGAGATAACCTTCGTTCTGTGGATTTTATACTAAAAGTCCTTATCCCTATCACAAATAATTACCATTCGCAGGTATCGATACCTATAAGACCTATAGTGTACTAAGCCTGAATAGAACCAGCACGATTGCTCTAATTACGTTAACGATACAGATCAACTATTAATTACCGCTTGAAACCAAACTAGAGTAATGAATTTAACACTATAAGCGACATAATCGATAGCGGTAATATATTCAGAGTTGCTTCAGTGCCTACGTGACGGCAAATACCCTCTCACCGATACCACGATTTGCTTTTGCAAATTTCTATGCCAGTACTAATTCTCTTTACCTTTACATAAAGCTTTAAAGAAAACTTAACTTTATATACACCAACTATGATGAAAAAGGTCTTTTTAGACATTATTTCGTATATTAAGTAAATTGCTTGACGTATATTATACTCGAAATTTCTACATCGAAAACCACGACCAAGTAGCATATATTTATGGAAATTTTTCAAACTCACCGAGTTGCTTTCATACAGAAAATTTTTCATTTCAGTAAAGCATTTCTATTCCAAAGGTTAATTTTCCACTGACATAGAAAACGACGACGTAATGAATATCGCTAAAAGCTCACTAAATGGGCAAACTTCACTTTGCTAGATTTGCGGTGGAGGATATTTTGATTACGTAACGGCTCACACGCCAAAGGTAAATAATTTGCTACATTCAGTGGGATTGGACGAAGAGAGCGTTCCAAAATTTCCAGGGGAATCAGAACCATAAACGTACGTGGAACGGGGTAGAGCGGTGTGAAATGATCGTCACACTTCAACATTGGCGTGTTTTCCCAGTAAGCTGAGTTTTATTATACATATAAATTTTGCTTTGAATTCAGGTGTACTATAAAATTAAATAAATAAAGTTAGACTAACAATATAAACATACACACACACAAGCTGAGAGAGATATTAACATACTTTTTAATTTTATACTGGTCCTTTTTAGGATAATTGTAAACTCGTTTATTTAATAAGTAGAATTGTGAACAAACCGTGGCCCCCTAGCACATATCTCCCATAAGTACATCTCAGGGAACAGGGGTGCCTGAAAACCAGCGCCGTCTAGAGTGCATACGCTGGACAGCACAAGCTGAGCCAGTGACCTTTTGCTCTCTGATCCTTCGTAATAAAATAAAATAAAATTCTTATTAAAAAAATTTATATGTAGAAACTTTTTCTGAACCGTATAATATAAATCATTTTGTATTTATTTGTATATACAAGATGGCTCTAATGAAAACAGGCTCCATAAAAGAGCAAACTTCACCTTGCTAGGTTTTTGGTGGAATTGGAATTCTGTGGGATTGGATCGTAGATCGGGATAGAGCTATGTAAAGCGACTGTCTATCCATAAACCCTTCGAGAAGTCGGCCACACACGCTATCACAAGGAGGTAGGAGGGGCGCGTCCACTGCGCCTCTCTGAGGAGGTCCTCCCGGTTTTGGTCCGGGGGACGTTGGCCGCAGGCGGGGTGTCAGACGCTGCAACCCAGGTACTGGCCCCCGCCTTTTTCTCAACCAGCGGCGGGCGTCGTCGTAAGATTTAGTGAGTATTATTGCTGGCAGTCGCGTCTGCCGGTGGCGAGTCCCACACCCCCTTTCGGTCCCCCTTTGGCCGGAAGGTAGTGCGTAAACGCATTTTGTTAAGATCAATTCCTTTACACTTAATAAAAACATAATACATATGATGTATGTATATAGTTGTACGATTTGATAGTAAATTAAGTCAAACTTAAGACTGCCCGACCCGTCTTACTACCGCTCGCAATGTGAACCTGACTAAGCATTATAACAACGACATGTAAACGTGATGTTGTTTTATTGTAAGTACGGCGGGGGTTTGAAATCGGGGAGTGGTGCCATTAACTCGAATTAATGGTCACAATTGAAGGGTTTAATTCGAGAAGGGTTTAAATATTAAATCAGCCATTTTGAGAAATTGGCCTTTTAATATTGGTGTACTTTATATTGATTTGGACAAACAAAAAAGTGCTAAAAAAAAAAGAGTAAACTTCAAGTCTTTAAAAAATACTTTTATTATAATCTGAAATAAAAAAATAGTTTCAAAATACACATATTAGCGTATTATCATGCATTTTTTACTTAAATCAACAGTGCTTATCAATATAAGTACATTTCCCGAGTGTAAAAACTGTTTATTTTAGAACAAACCGTTCTTACACTCAGAATATTTCATCGATTTGGTATTTGCTATTTTGGCAACTGGACAATAACCTGTTTTTATGTTTAATAAATTGCACAATTTCAGACCTGTTTTCTTATGAAATAAATAAAAAATCAAATCCAATTGAAATTATAACTTTTTTACCTATCTATGCACTAACTAACGAACTTGTGAATTTAATATGGCCTCATAAAAAAATCTTTTTTCCATGGGAATAAACTTAAGTTGTTTTCTAATATCTTGTTTTTTTTCCTCCGAAATCTCACCTCGCCATCCGGTCAGTCTTTGGATTTCTACACTATCAGGGCTTACAGTAGCTCCTTTTCTCGTTAAGTCAACCATTAAAAATAGCGTGTTAGGATCATAACTCTTTTTGTACATATAGCTTCCAAAACGATCTACTCTTATCCATTTTACCTCATCTCTGAATTCTACTTTATGTCCCAATGTATTTTTCAAACTGTTTATCAGCTTAAATTTTTTCTGAACAGCCTCAATGTCATACAGATGTTCTTGCATATCTACCACAACAGAATTCTTCGATGTATTTTTTTTATTATGCATCACTTATTTTATCATCTGCTTAGTACAAAAAGGGTTTATTATCGCTTATAACCAGAAGTTTGCATACTTTACAATTATAAAGTTAATGTAAGAATGATTGAAATTACCTTAATCCAGTCTTCAAAAACTTTACTTAGGTCATTTAATATCTTTATGTACATAAAAACGGTTTTTAATTCGATAATCCATTTCTATATTTGAACAAAGCAGAATTATGTATAATTTATGGATTTGACGAATAATAAATCTTTTTTGCATTAGAAATCTTAACATTTATGACAGTTAAACCGTTTTTAAACTGAATATCTCGAGATTTAAGCCGATATTTGCTATTTTGTGAATGCCATAATGTAGATATTTTTTTACTGAATCTAACGGTACCCATAACTTATTTTGTGAAAAAATGACAGTTAAACCCTTCTCGAATTAAACCCTTCAATTAAGATTTGTCGCTTAACAACTTGGGAAACACTAACGAATTCACACGGGTACTTTAATAAACGAATGGTGACGCGATTAAATTAAATTTCGTTTATTGCCGAAGTTTCATGTTACAAAAGTCACATACAATTAACAACACGATATGGACTGTCATATATGTCAAATTAATATGACAGTTATGAAATCACCCACGCGTTAGATCAGAGTATTAATTGAAATTTCTTCTAATAGATCTTCAATCCTTTTGTGTTCAAATAATAACATTACTATACACGACTGTGTAATATGCAAAATAAAAGTTAAAAGTCGTTTGACGGAAGAGGGAAAGCATAACAAATGGCATGAAGTAACAGAAGAATCTTAAGTGGAAAGCAGAATTGTCTTAAGTAAATAATATCATGCCCCAAATAGAACCCTTACCACAATTGAGCATAGCCAAGCGCGATTATCTGCTAATTTGTAAAAAAAAAACACTCATTCTCACTCGTGCTTTATCAAATGTGATTAGTCCCGATCAAAAATATGTCAAACAAAAAAAATAAATCAGAAATGATTAATTTCACAAACTATTACATGCTACTTGAAAACGTCAACATTAAATATAAATATAAAAACAATCGAAATATTATTACACTGAATTCAAGAAGCCTAGATTCACTTATATGCAACAAAACAATCTAAAAACAAAAAATATTTGAGTTTAAGTGAATCTAAGTGCCAGTTCCGAGCCACCGCACTGTATGAAAAACTGGCAAGAAGCTCACAGACTATGCTCTTTTAAATTTATCAACACTATCTAACAAAACACTATCAAACACTATCTCTAAAGTAAATTCCTATAGTAATATTAGTTGGCAGTACTCTTTAAAGAAGAAAACACACTGAAGTGGATCATATGATAACGTAATTGGGCTCATATATACTTACGTTTCTCGGTGCTTGTATGACTAAATTCATAATTTGTAGCTCACAGAATCTAGACAGGCGTATTAATTGGCTTACCATGTGAGCAAAATCGTTTAGTAAATCGATGAACTATAGAAAATGCAACATAAATGGGTCAATCCCTGTAAATCCCTTCAGTTTATCACAAGATTTCCCAATCGGTTTTCTATTTCCAGCTTTCATGGTACCTCCCGGTGTAGTGCACGCTAAACATACATTGATCTAGACGTGGATTCAATTAGCGTGGAGGTGTGGAGGCATGTAACACGCCACGCTCTTCGCCGTGCTGTGCCGCTGCGAAGCTCCTGTGGCTTCCTGCACCACACCACTTACACCCAGAGATTTGGAGCAAGGGATTGGCTGAAGCGAGACATGAAGAACTTTTGTAACTAAGTACGAGTTTGGAATAATATTATTGTATGCATACAATCCAAGATGGTTGCTTAACATTTACTGCTGTATTCTTGAGATAAATGAAGCAACACATCCTTCCTGCTTAACACAAGATTACCTAATCGGTTTTTTTATTTCCAGCTTTCATGGTACCTCCCGGTGTAGTGCACGCTAAACATACATTGTTCTAGACGTGGATTCAATTAGCGTGGAGGTGTAAGTGCATATAACCAAGTCATACTATACGCCGTGCCGTGCCGTTATAAAACCATTGTGGAACGCAATAAAGTATTAAATGTACTTACCTACTTAGATCATCAAGTTGTTATGCATTCCAAAACAATGTTATATCCACTTGTTCCTAAAAGATTGTTCAATATCCGCTGTAGCCCATAACATGCACCTTGACACCCGAACCACATCCAAATTGCCAGACTGACACGCAACTACTTTCCATTCTGTTGCCAGTTAGCGATCTTGCCGCCAACATTAGTGTCATATTGTACTCCACTTAGAAGGCCTCTAAATTTAATGGGCTTAATAAGCATCTCAATGAGATCTTAATTTCGTTTATCCTACTAAAAGGACTTATGCCTACGCTTTAGACTCAATAGATCTAACAAACTTTATTTTCTTCTTTTATTTTAAATTATGTGGCTGCAGAACACAGGTTTTTGTAAACTTGTTAAATTGTTTTACTACTAAGTATATTTTCTTGTAACTGGCGGGAGAAAAAACTAACCTTGACGATCAAGTGATGGATTAAAAATATCTTTGTAACAATTCCCGCGCTACTCTAATTTCCCGAAAAATCGAGAAACTATTCAACACGACACGTGTTTCGCCCTTACACAGGGCATCTTCAGGTAAGATAGGAGCCTCAGAACAACGATGTCTTCACGACCAACGCTATAACGAGAGTCAAACGAGAGTCACTCTCGTGTAAGGGCGAAACACGTGTCGTGTTGTATAGTTTCTCGATTTTTCGGGAAATTATAGTAACGCGGGAATTGTTACAAAGATATTTTTAATCCATCACTTGCTTACAATGGATTTCCGCAAAGTAACGCCTGAATCAATATATTAACCTAGACGATTTTCTTGCCTGTTCTTTTACGATCAAGCTCCCGCCCGTAGCGAATGGGCGCGCTAGTTTTTAAGTTCTGATCTTCATAAGAGCTCTTTTGAGCAAAACTTGAATAAATTATTTTGACTTTGACAGTACAAACAGATGAACACAAAAGAAATTTCGCCTAAATAGATCTAAACAGAAAAACCTTCGCATGGAACATGCCAACTGGGTGTTTAAGAGGACGATGGGTGTCGCTAGCTTTCAGAAGTCTAGCAAGGTGTCCGCGTCCCACGCCCGCGGCAGTGGGGAATTCAGATGGTTTTCGTGCATCGATTGAATATAAAATTCATTAAAAATAATAAATACTGGAAACATTCAAACGGTATCTTGCCTTTAATGGAGTCATTAAAAAAATTTGCGAAAAGAAAAGAGGATACGCAAATTTAATGTAATATTGAAAAACTAAACGGGTTATACGAAGTATGAAGTAGATATAAGTTTATTTTTTTCATCTCTTATCCTTTCAAAATGACAAAGACCAACCAAATTGAAAAATCCTAATTTTCGCATAACTCCTTAAAAAAACATTGTAATAGAAAACCGATAATGATTTAGAATCGCGGCTTTCAGCACCAGCATAATCATACTTTAGTAAACGTAAGCACGGAAATAAACACTCGGACCTAAAACTGGCTGGAAAATTTAATTGAATAGCGTTAAACATGTTCCAAGTGACAGGTATTTAATTTATTGAGAGCTGGCAGGCTTTTTATTCATGCCACAGGCACGTTTTACAATCGGCCGTTTTGATGAACTCGTAGCCGATATGTATATAGTATGTAGGTACATCATATTAAATTTGTTTTCCAGCAGTATTATGAACAGACAAGACATTAGTCGATTTGCATGCACTAAACAATACGTTGATTTGATCGCCATCGGTTCCATAATCAATAGAAAATCTATCTATATATACATTATAATTATAATGTCACGCCTATTTAACCGAAGGGGTAGGCATAGGCATATTATACGCCCAAATTTGCCAGTTATTTGTTGGTCCTACGTAATAAGTGGCAAGCCTATTGCTGCTTATCGGAAACTTTTATGTTCGCCAGAGCCTCGTCCGTTGATCGTCAAGTTGGTTTGGGCTCCTCAGATCTTGGTTGGAGCCCATTACACCCTACATATTAACTTATTCTATAGGTATATACTTATAATATGCTGTATTAGCTACATTCAGTAGAAAACCTATTGCTTCTCGGTCATTTGGTATTCAAAGATTTAAGTTCGAATTTTTTTTTGCAAATTTGTAAAATTCATCAACTCTTTAGTGTATTGAGTAATTGTTGCGCCGACTTGCTTCGAGTTATATTATGTTGGATAAGCTAATTTTAAATAGTTTGTTAGTTATAATATTGTGTTTTGTTGTTATTTTATAAAATGTTAATTTTGCACTAACCTACATTCACCACATCGATGCCTAAGATGCAAGTAATTAAATTTACTTAGTTTTGGTATCACCTGGATTATGATGCACTACTAACCCATTATTTTATAATAAGTTTCATGTATTTAGCTTGAGATATATCAAAAATAAATATTATTCTACTCTTTATTCTTATTTATTGCTGAGTGAGAACCATGCTGTTTGTATATACATCCTCTATGCCTATTTAAACCTGAAACCGTTGAGCTTTCACCTATCAAGCCAATATGAAGACACAATTATAATTTTGTTGTTTTACATCTGATGAAGTTCTTATCTTTTACTTCTTTTAACTGCGCTTTTTCTTAGTAAGTCATTGGATACGAACACTTGTTAGGTAATCGTACCAACCATGATAGAATGATTAAGCGGTTTATAAATTTGCGCATACATTAAGCAGTCATTTATGAAAGATTTCATAACAACCTTAATTAAGTACTTTTTTTTAAACAGTTTGACGAATGCGATTAGCTATGATCTGTGAGATACTTACAATTATTTGCTTGCAATTATACGCTATATTACATATAACTTTAAAGGCATAACAAAAAAAATATAATTTTCAAACATTTTGTTGTTATTTACATAAATGTTTTGTAAAATGACAGATTTCATAATCTAACCGCGACATAGCTACATGAAGTGGGTTAAATGCTGACTACACATTTATTGTGGTGACAACGGAATGCATTCTGATTGTACTTGGTTTGTACGTCGGGATTCGCGGCTGACGGTAATTAGGTTGGAGTGTTTGTTCATGCATAATTGGAGATTTAATTTCACCGAGTTAGGCACTGCTTATCGCAAATCCGCAGTAGGCTCGCGTAATGGAGTATAACCTGAATTCCTATTACCTTGTTTGGGAAGAGGCCCTTAAGCATGCGTCCCACCTATAGAACATCAGCCTATGGATGCAACACCTGTGGCATCACGAGCTCCTTGCAAACCCCGACGAAGAGGTACCTTACTTATTTTTCTATACAAATTGTATGCGAGCATTGCACTACCACGCAAAAGAGAAGATGCGTGGTTGATTCGAGTAAGACGTTTATCGCCTTTTTAAAAAAAGTTGATACTTACTTCCAAAGGAAATTCGTGTTGATGAGGTGAGGTGATGGTATAAAGCAAACAAATTTAGGTACTTAATCTGAATTTTTGGAAGAGATATTGTATATCATATTATGTAATGAGGTGGTGGTTATCTTCAAGGGATATTTATACAATTTCTATACTTATTCTTTTATGGTAGAAAAGCCTGAAGTAGATTAAATGCTGATAACAGCATGCATTGTAATGACAAAGGCAAATAATATGTTTGATTTCTGGTTTCTGAGGAATCTTGTGACAGTCAGTAGTAGATGATGGATCAAAATCCCAAGGGCAAGCTTGGGACTTTAATGAAAGTTTTTTTTTTCTTATACATGTATCAATCATCACTGGACCAATGAAAATAATTAACACAGTAAGTACTTTTACAAACATATAAATAAAAGTTAAAATACAATTAATGCGAACATTCATATTCACAAAAGGACGACAATCTTATGACCAAAGCAAAAATCATCATCCCCTCAACATCCCACTACTGAGCACGAGCCTCCTCTCACATATCAAGGTGCGAGGGAATTGGTTCATACTCCACCACGCTTGCCCAGAGCGGATTGGCCGAGGCAGATGTATGGCGTCCTGCTGTAGAATTAATTTTTCAAGCCGCCCATTCGGCCTCTAACATGACTTACCGACTACCACATTTAGTGATAACCGGGACCAACGGCTTAACGTGTATGCCGAAGCACGGAAGCGCTCGATATCACATGCCACACAAACGGTAACCCATCCAAGGACTGTCCTCTGCAAGCTCTGCTGTATTTCGGTGATCGTTTCCGAGCACCGCGGAGCTACGAGAGCTACAGAAGACAGACGAAATAGACAGCACAAGTTTTTTAAATGCCCTTCATTCACAGATTCCTGAAAACACTATTAAAGCGTTGCGGATATTATTTTGATGAAACATGAAAGCATATATTTTTTTATAACTTCGTTAAGCTCGAATGATGATATCAGAGATCGAGCTATAATTATTGCAGTAATCGCATTCATTTCAAGTCGCATCGAATATTTTATGCAATCGTCATATAATTACTATATTTTCGATTGCGATTTCGGAAACGTAAAACGAGTCGTATCATACATGAAGAATGGAGTAAACAATTAACTTCTTTACGATTATTAAAAATCAAATGTTGATGGTATATAGGGATTCTTTTTTTTTCTTTTTTTTTTGATTTACGTCGGTGACAAAATGCATTTACGCACTGTCTCCCGGCCAAAAGGGGGAGACCGGGAGGGGGTGTGCGGCAGGCGCGACCGCCGCAGTCCTACCCACTAAAAATCTTCCGACCACGCCCACCGCTGTTGAAGAAGGGGCGGGGGGCCAGCACCAGGGGATTTGTAGTTTCTGGCACCCCGCCCGCGGCCAACGTCCCCCGGATCAGAACCGGGAGGACCTCCTCAGAGAGGCGTAGTGTGTCGCGCCCCTCCTACCTCTTTTTGCGGCCATGACGTGACTGACCGACTTCTGGGGGGTCTATAGCTAGACGGTAGACGGTCTATAGCGGCCGGACGGGCCCTTCTGGCCCGCCCGTTGCGCCAACGGCGTAGCCGGAGAGAGAGCGGGTCCCGCTCCCTCTCCCGCTCCGCGGCCTCCTTCTGCGACATCACTACTTCGCTGAAGGAGGCTATCGCCTATATAGGGATTCTACCAAGTTCTTAGGAGCCCAAGCCAACCTCACCTGCAAGTGACCTGCCAATCAACGGACGAGACTCTAGCGAATATATAAGTTCTCGGTAAGCGGCAATAGGCTCGCCTCCTATTACGTGGGACCAATAAAGCAATTGGAGAAATGTGGGCATATAATTGTCTCTGCCTACCCGTGCGGGTAAAAAGGCGTGAATATAATATGTATGTACAAATCAAATTGTTTGTAACAAGGCTAAAAAATATTTAATTTTAATTTGAGTTTCATTTGGACATTGTGAACTTTAACTTGTAAGGCACCTTCTGTCCTTCTCTTTTTAGATTTTAATGTCTTTCACGCTATGTCGGACGGTTTTTTGTACTATATAAATGTCTGTGCCTACAACATTTTAATTCGATTTTCATCTATTATTTTGCGCTTACTCCCATCTTTAGTATTGCTACCAAAAAAAAGGAAAATCATATGGTTTATTGGACTCAGAAGCTTTTTTGAATAAAGTACCTCTCATATCCCCTTGATCGTTGTTAAAAAAATTATAGAATTTCCGTTTTGTTAGTAAACATTTGACGAATCCAAATGATTCTTTTGATCTTAAAGACAAAAAGTGTATTTTATTTTATGTGTGAATGCTATGATCACTGCATATTTATTGACATAGTTATACAGTAGCAAATCTACGCAAGTCTAGCATTATTCTGATTTTGAAATTTAATCTTAATATCCCAAAATTTCTGTGGTAAGGTTCTGTAAACATTTATTTAACAAATTCATCACATAACCACTGCAGTTCAAAATGTTTATAATTTAATTGATATGTAATTATTTCCAATCACATCTTTGTTCTTTATAGTTATTCTTAAATCCACGATAAAAATACAGGCCCAATGAAGATTTTTATTCTCGTCCAATGTTGGAAACGAAATGAAAAATATACAGATTTATCTCGCATTGCGACACAAGCGAATTGTTTGCTTTATGAACTGTTTCATTTTTCAGAATTTCAAAACGGAACGGAAGTCTGTGTCACATGGACGCCAGCTAGTTTTTCATATTGTCCTTTTAGTATTACTGCTAAAAAGAGACATATGAATGGACTCAGGAACTATGCATTTTGTAATATGTGTGAAAATGCATGCATGATTTTGCAATGTTATTTACCGAAACAGTTATACAGTAGCAGGTCCTATTGAGATTAGTACAAATTCTGTTTTAGGATATATTCTGCGTTCTTATTATTTTTAATTAGTGTCATGTAACTCCGATAAGATTTTTTAAGCTAGCATGACAATGTGCTTAGGAACCAAATAAAATAAAATATTCAAACAAATATGTCACAATCATAATCTGCTCGATTTAAGAATCGAAAGAAGATTATTGCATAAAGTAGTAAATTAAGTTGCATTTTAGGTTATTGTGTATTTTAAGTATATGTCAGTTAATTGGTAACCGCGATCGCGACTCTCTCGGTTGTATCTGAAAATCAACGTTTACCTTTTCGCAGTACTACAGCACACGCACAATAATTTATTTTTTGTAAGTTTTATTTTTCTTTTCTTATATTGTTTTAGTTTTATTTTTTGACGACCGATATGGCGTGGAGGTCAGTATACCTACACTTCACTCCAGAGGTCGTGGGTTCGATTCCCACACAGGACAAATCTTTGTGTGCATGAACATAAATATTTGTTCTGGTCTGGGTGTTTTCCTATGTATATTAAGTATGTATTTACAAAAAAAAAGTATTTAAGTATGTTTATCCGTTGTTTAGTATCCATAACACAAGTTCTTAATGATACTTATCTTGGAACTAAATAATTGGTGTAATTGTCAGAAAATATTTATTTATATTTTAATGTTAATATTTTGTATGTGTGTTTATTTAGTGCAATAAAAGTTATATTTATCTATACATCCCTACGATAAACATAAATTATTGTTACATTACAAACGAACGATAGGTTAACACCGTGTTCGTTGTTCGTGTAAACTAACATCAGTATTATTATTATTATAATACGAATTACGTATCAGGCATTGCTAATAAATCTTCATATGGACCATATCCTTCTCTAAATGCTGATTTGTAAATGCAAAATTGCATGAAAAAAAAAACCATTAACGTACTATATACATACATACATACACATACATACATACATACAATCACGCCTGTTTCCCGAAGAGGTAGGCAGAGGCATATTATATGCCCACATTTCGCCAGTTATATTGTTAGTCCCATGTAATAGGCGACGAGCCTATTGACGCTTACAGAGAAAAAAAAGTACTGTATCCACTGTTATAATTCCAAAAAACAAGCCAATCGATGCTAAATTACCTTTATCGATTATCCGGCAGCCCGATTCCACAGGAGACAGATCAAAAGCAAAAATGTAGTCACATCACGTACGGTAGTGCTCAAGAAATGTTATACCGAAGTAGCGAGTAGTTGCAAAGCCCAAAGCTGAGTACGACTGGCGTTAATTCGGAAAACCAAATGAAAGGCATTGGTCCGATTTCGGGAGAGGTACATTCGACCCCACGGGAGTTTGCTGTTGATTACTGGGCAGAGACTAGGGCGGGTTAGATCGAAATTGCAGTGCAAACAATTCATTTAACCTTCCTTTTCTACAGCTGGCTTATTTGGCGCTTTTGAATGTTTGCTATTTTGCTATTGTCCCTAAAAGTTTTGGTGAAATTTCTAAAGGTATATTAACAGTTGTAAAGCAAACCTTAATTAAATTAAATATTTTAATAACATTTGCTTGTGGAAAACGGTTGCCTCAATACATCGACTTATTATTGAAAAATATGTTAAAAATCAGGCTTAAATAACATTTTATTGCTATTAATGTGATGCCCTTACCCACAAAGAACAGTCAACTTTGTAAAAAAATTGTATCGCTGGCAGTTTACATAGAACTAATAAGTTTATAATATTTTTATTATCTTTTACCTTTTTTATTTGTGCTATTTGTACTTAGTATAAATACAAATAAAATACTTGCCTATCGCAATATTTTTTGGTTCTTAGTCACCACTAGACAGGTGAAAAAGTATCAACAAACAAAGGTAGGTCATACTTCACCATGCAGATCCATACAAATACATTTACGCCTGTTTCCCCGAGGAAGTAGGCAGAGGCATATTATGCGCCCACACTTCGTCAATAAATTGTTGGTCCCAAGAATGGGTGGCGAGCCTATTGCCGCTTACCGAGCACTGTTTTATTCGCCAGAGCCTCGTCCGTTGATCGGCAGGTGCACCACTCGCAGGTGAGTGTGGCTTGGGCTCTTTAGGTCTTGGTAGGTTGGTTCGGCTTTCTTTTTAGATTTATCTCTACATCAATCCAGGCAAAGTTGTCGTTTTTTGTTAATATAAATGTCTTCTTTAATTACATTTTTAACTTTATATGTTTGTAAAATTATTCGCTGAGTTAGTTATTGTAATTGGGCCAGACCCGTGTAACATGAATAAAAAAAGTCGTGTGGCACTTGGATCAATTTTTATCAACTTATGCAATTATAATTATTTTTGCAGTATGCGATGTAACTAATGCCACCTAAAGGCGGGTTGCTGAACTATAGAGACAAGTATCATATTTCAAATAGTCATTAAAAGTTCTGCTATTTATTGATAGATGGAAAAACTAAAAAGTATCACCGCTGTGCCGGTCGGAGTGGGGGGTGTTAGGTTTTTTATCGTTACGGAATTTCTGAATTCGATCTCCACGCTCAAGGCCCGCGATAGAAGCTATGCAATAGCTTAAAAATATGATGCATACGCAATGTGGAATAATTTATTTATTCTAACTAAGCAGAGTACTATCGGTACAAGACATTGGATAAGCGCATATATTTTTTAAAAAAAATATTGCATTTAATATTGCTCATTTATAACCCTGTTCATGACAAATATTCGTAGCCCTGCACACATATATTCCTATATGGGAATCGAACCTACAACTTTATAAAGGGCTGAAATAGTTCAATATAGTTTTTATAAAACTACCTAGCAATTATGTGGTTCTATCTAACAAAACATAACTTATTAAAAAACAAAAGAATGCAGATTAAAAACTCCTTCATATTTCAAAAGAAGTAAAGTTCTTTTAAAACATAAACTCATTTTACCAAGCAGGTCCACAGTTGACAAATTCGATGAATAAACGAAAAAAAAAACCTACATAAAACCTCTTTCGTATTTTTAAGTCTGTTAAAAAATTAAATTATTATGTAATATTGATGTCGTGATCGAGGCCCCAGTCTGCAGGCGACGCGAAGCTTCGCTGTTATCGTTGCGTGAATTACCCAGGTAATGGCTCGCATTTACAACGTACGTGCCCTGACATTCATTAAAACGACTAATTAAAGCCCCGAGATTCCAACGAATCCGCCTTTTGAGACGACTCGTAATTTCTACATATTTCTTTGCTTAAATATCGCGTGGGAGTTTCTTGGTATTTCGCGAGGCCAATTTTTTTGTTTTTTAATTCTATAATATGTAAGTAAATAGTACGCTGTAATTGTATAACTAAAAGCTTCTTACAAAGTATTTCTATCAATTAGGCGACCTTTTATATTTGTTTAGCATTTTTTTACAAATTAATTAAATACTTTTATACATTTTTTATTTATAGCAAGATATTCATTTTTATAAATTACATTTTTTATGCAAGTATACTTTTTAAGATCTACATTTTATATTGTAAATGTTAATAGACATTATAGGGAAAAGTATATTACGAATATAGGTCGGTATATTATTATTTTATAAATATGTTTATCCGATCTTTACTATCCATAACACAAGTTCTTAATGATACTTATCTTGGAACTAAATAATTGGTGTGATTGTAAGAGAATATTTATTTATTTATGTCGGTACATTATAGACAAAAGTATATTACAAATATATGTCGGTATATTATAGGGAAAAGTATATTACGAATATATATACAATATGATGTGAAATTATGAACGTTACTATGATCTAGGAGCGCCACTTTACTAAGGCCTGCTACTGATTTCTTGGCGGGAAAGGGAAGCTTTCCTAAGAATTTATTTTCTAAAATTTGTGATATTTTAAGATTAATGTGTAATAACGGGGGATTATTAACCGTTAATTGTTTGTGAATGTGCATGAGTGTTGGTATGTGCAACAACAACACTTTTCAAATTCTTTTAAGAAGCCCATGTAAAATCTCAGTATTGTCCCACATCTTTACTGAGGTCTCAAGGGGTTTGAGGGGAGGGCACTAATTCAAATTTACTGTGAATTTTATATGATTATTATATGTATTTTATTTGACACTGGCTAATTTTGCTAAACGCACGAAACTTTTATTTAAAAGAAAAAAACAAGTGAAATGCCTGCTACGAGAGCTTGCAAAAGACGCGGCAATGTTCTGACTCCCGTCGAGTCAGTTGCCAGTTGTAGCTTATCGGGTTAAGCGGGTTATATTAGGTTAAGCGTCGTCCCGTGTGGAGTTGCCAGACTCCCATCAGGCGCGTCCCCAGGTGGCGGATAGGGGCATGCCACACATTGTGGTACCGGCTTTTAAATAATGTAAGTCCGGCGCGGACCAAAACTGGCGGGGGGGAGGGGGAGCGTTTGAGGCTCCCAGGAAGCAGAGCCTTCCAGAGGTGTCGCCTTGTCCCACCTTCTTGACTTCAAGTCGGTCGGGGCGAGGATGTGCAGTGGATCTCGCCAAATTGGTCTGGCTTGGAGTAGGTACCCTATGGGTAACTTAGCTTAGGGCTTAGGTAGGTAAGGCTAGACTGGTCTAGGTGGGGCTGGTAGGTCAGGTCAGGCTAGGCTAGTTTAAGCTAGGCTACTTAAGGCTAGGCTAGGTTAGGGTGGGGTAGATTAGGCCAAGCCAGATCAATTTGGATGCGGTCTCCAGCACAGGTGCCTGATATCTTTTATATAAATATTTTACATTTTGATTGTTTTTTTTGGTGGGTCCCTCTTTTGGGGGGCAGTGGACCTTTTGTTGGTCGGTGTATGGCGGGCGGTGCTCGCGGGCTGGGTTTTTCCCAGCGGGAGGTGCACTATGTGTGCTTACACTTAAAAGTGTGGTGGAGTTCCCTTAGGGGTACAGTGGCCGCTTTTTTCAAGCGGCGTGGTATGGCGGACCTTGACAAGGTCCGCGGCGCGGCGGGTCTAGTGGCCGCAGTTTTGCGGTCGCTGGGTGGGCTTTGGCCCTCCGTCGGGCGATCCGTTTCCCCATGTATGTGCCCATGCATGGGGCCGGGGGGACTTGCCTTTGTTGGTCGGTCCCGAGTGAAAGGAAAATCACAATAAAAAACCCTCAAGTCTCCGTAGTTGGGAACGTGGCTGCGGGGGGCCTTCGGGTGGTGGGCGGAGTTACGGTCCACCGGCTAGCGCCAACCCTGGGGTACCTCCCGACCCCCCAGGTGTATATAGGGTTGCTTGAGTATTCGGCTCTGCTCAAGTGGACGTCTATTACCGTTTTACTCGTGGGATTTTAATGGAAAAAATAAATTTAAATAATTCGCAGGGGGGGGGCGTCTTCGGACGCAGGGAACGATGGGAGTGTGGAGATGAGGGCTCTCGGGCCGGTGGAGGTGTTAGATATATGTTTCATATCCTCTGACTCTGAGTCGTGCATGAGCATGCAATCGACTCAGAGTAGGGAGCAGCAGGGCCAGAAACGCAAGGTGCTGACTGGGGAGGACAGCTGCAAAAAGAAAAAACTGAAGAAGAAGGTGCACGTGCCTCCAGAGGTCAAGGCGGCTAAGCGTCAAGCGCTTGACCTCCAGAACGAACTGGAGATGGCGGAGGAAGCAGAGTTGGCGCGCAACCTCAGGGTACCCGGGGAGACGGCCGCTTCGGTTGCGGAGAGGGTATTCTTCGACTTGGGGGTCATCGCGAACGTGGCCCGCAAGTCGGGGAACCTCAAGGGCACGTTTTAGCGTGCCCTTAATGAAGCGGTCGCCTCCCTGAAGGAGGCCTTCTCGGACCTCAAGGGGAGGACAGTGACGGAGGAGACGGGGATGCTGCAGGCGGACAATGTTCGCCTGCGCCAGGAAATAGACGGAGTGCGGGCTGAGTTGGTTCAGCTGAGGGCCGAGCTGGCTAATGTTCGGCCTCAGCAAACCTCAGCGGTGGAGGCAGCTGCCTTTCTCGCGGATGACTCACTGCGGAGACTGATCATTGATCAAGTCTCCAAGGTAGTCAATCCGCGGCTGGAAGGGCTGGAGAGTAGGTTGCCACCTGAGCCTCGTCTTCGTCCGCCCCTGGCGGCGGACAAAGCTGCAAAGGTGGCGCCTAAGGAGGTGGCCTCGTCGTCGGGGGTCCAAGGCACTCCCGCGACCAAGAGGTCTAAAAAGGTACCTGGTGGGGGTGGGCATCCGACTGCCCTTGAATCCACTGCCCAGCCTGCTGTCACGTCGGCTGGCAGTGGTAACGTCAAGGGTAAGAGCAAAGGGAAAGGGAAGGGGAAAGGGAAGGGGATAGTCAGTGCGCCGCAACCGCTTTCGGTCACCCCGCCTGCTCAGCCGGTGTCCAAACAGCCAGGTTGGAACCAGGTAGTTAAGGTGAATGGGAGACTGAAGGCGGTACCCGAGGGTAGAGCGCCGCGAGAGGCAGCTCCTACCAGGCAAGCACAGACTACCAGGAAGAGGGAGCAAAGGAAGCAGGGGAGGCCGCTGCGGCCCCCTACGTCGGCGGCGGTGGTGGTCACCTTGTCGAAGTGTGCGGAAGAGCGAGGCCTCACCTACGGTGTGGTGATAGCCGAGGCTAAAGCCAAGCTCAACCTGGAGGAGCTTGGCATACCCGCGGTGAGGTTTCGCCAGGCTGCCACCGGAGCCCGAATTCTTGAGGTTCCTGGGGCAGCGCAGGGCGACAGGGCTGACCAGCTTGCCGAGAAGTTGCGGGGCGTCTTCGGCTCCTCCTCCGACGTGCGAGTGACCAGGCCCACGATGATGGCTGATGTCCGTATCACGGGTCTGGACGACTCGGTGTCGAGGGAGGAGCTGGTGGCGGCAGTAGCTAGGGCCGGCGGATGTTCGCCAGACAATGTGAGGTGTGGCGACATCCGTAAAACCGGTTTTCTCGGAGCGGGGGCAGCAGTGGTGAAGTGCCCTATTGCAGCTGCCCATAAAATTGCGGCTGGTAGGTTGCTGGTGGGCTGGGTTTCGGCTGGGGTTAAGGTCCTGGACCCACTCCCACAGCGGTGTTTCAGGTGTTTCGCGGCGGGCCATGTGGGGGCCCAATGCAAATCGGAGGTTGACCGCAGTGATAGTTGCCATCGCTGTGGTCAACCTGGTCATAAGGCCAGAGTCTGCGCCGGTAAACCCCACTGTCCCGTTTGCGAGGCAGTGGGAAAGCTGGCGGATCATCGCCCTGGGGGCAAGGCCTGCGCCAAGTCCTCAAGGAAGAGGGTGGAGGGGGGGGGCAAAACTCCTGTGGCTGCAGCGAGGCAATCTCCTGCCGGTATGTTGGTGGTGAGTGAAATGGAGGTCCAATAATGTTTGCGGACCTTCATTTCATTCAGGCGAATTTAAACCACTCTGCTGCGGCCCAGGACCTCCTGCTCCAGGCTCTGGCGGAGCGGCAAGCTCACGTTGCGGTTGCAGCTGAGCCATACCGTGTTCCAACTCGATCTGATTGGGTTGGTGATGCGGATGGCTCGGTTGCGATAATTCAACGTTGCTCGGCGGGGGTTCCGACACTCTCTCCGGTCGCGGGGGGGCGGGGTTTCGCGGTGGCTCGCATCGGGGAGCTGGTGGTTGTGGGAGTTTATTTCTCCCCTAACCGCCCGCTCTCGGATTTTGAGGCCTACCTCGTGAACCTAGGGGCTGTCGTCAGTCAGAACTGTACGCGTCATCTCATCATTCTCGGCGACCTCAATGCCAAATCTTTGGCTTGGGGTTCGAGGGCGAGTGATGCAAGGGGTAGATCACTGGAGGTGTGGTTGGCAGAATGCGGCCTTAGCGTGCTAAATCGCGGTTCGGTCGACACCTGCGTGCGCCACAACGGTGGCTCTGTCATCGACATCTCCTTTGCGTCGGCATCACTTGCCAGTCGCGTTCAGGGATGGCGGGTACTGGAGAGGGTGGAGACGTTATCAGACCATCGATACATCTCCTTCCTCATACGTGCGCCTCATCGGGACTCCCCTAGGAGTTCTAATGAGCCTAGACTGGAGGGCCCGCGTTGGGCTTTGAAGCGCTTAGACAGGGATCTGCCGGTGGAGGCTGCTCTTGTACAGGCTTGGCAGCCTGCGCAGGAGCCAACAGATGTGGACGGGGAGGCTTCCCGTTTCGGCGTTGCTTTAACGCAAATCTGCGATGCGGCAATGCCTCGCGTGGGAGCTCCCCCGTCTAAACGTCAAGTCTACTGGTGGACCCCTGAGATAGCCCAGCTTCGTCTGGTGTGCGTGGCAGAGCGTCGGCGCTTCCAACACTACAGAAGGCGCCGGAACCGTCGCGAGGCCGAGGAGGATCATCTGTACGCCACATATAGGGCGTCAACGCAGGCTCTGCGCTTAGCGATAAGCCAATCTAAGGCTGCGGCATGGCGGGAGCTGCTGGCGACCCTAGAGCTGGACCCGTGGGGCAGGCCGTACAGATTGGTCCGGCAGAAGCTTCGCGTTTGGTCTCCGCCGCTTTCCAGTAGTATGGAGCCGGAGGTCCTCGACCGTGTGGTGGAGGTCCTGTTTCCGGACAGGGGTGCAATTTTTGTACCGCCTGCTATGGCGTCGGCGTCTCTGCCGCCGCTGGAGGACGAGCTGATTCCTGAGGTGTCGGCGACCGAACTGGGTGTCGCCGTGATGCGCCTCAGGAGTAAGAACAAAGCCCCGGGGCCGGACGGCGTTCCCGGTCGGGCTCTGGTCTTGGCTCTTAGCGGGGAGTATGAACCTCTTGAGCCATTCCTGAGGGGTCTTTACAGCAGATGCCTGCGGGAAGGGGTCTTCCCCCTTCAGTGGAAGGAGGGTCGGCTGGTCCTTCTCCGCAAAGGTAATCGTCCGGCTGATGATCCCTCGGGGTATAGGCCAATTGTGTTACTCGATGAGGTGGGTAAGCTTCTGGAGAGAGTGGTCGCGAACCGTCTTGTCGAGCACTTGGAGGGTGTTGGGCCCAATCTGGCCGACGCTCAGTACGGGTTCCGCAGAGGCAGGTCTACGATTGACGCTATAGGTCGTCTGCGGGACCTGTCTGAGGAGGTCGTCTCCGAGGGTGGGGTGTTGATAGCAGTTTCTCTAGACATAGCGAACGCTTTCAACTCCCTACCCTGGGAGACGATAATGGAGGCGCTCTCATATCATAGGGTGCCTCCATACTTGAGGCGGCTGGTGGGTGACTACCTCTCTGATAGAGCGGTAGTCTATCCCACCAGAGACGGAAGAGGGGGTCGTCGGCGTATGTCGTGCGGTGTTCCTCAGGGGTCTGTTTTAGGACCCTTGCTTTGGAACATCGGCTACGATTACGTCCTGCGCTGTGCTAATATGTGCGGCGTGGGCGTAATTTGTTACGCCGACGACACCCTCGTATCGGCCCGGGGATCTGATTTCCGGGCCGCCACGTTGTTGGCCACTGCCGGTGTGGCGTCGGTGGTGGCGAGGATTCGGCGGCTGGGTCTGACGGTGGCCTTACACAAATCCGAGGCCATTTGTTTCCATGGTCCTAGGAGAAGGCCGCCGTCGGGCTCCAGTATAGTGGTGGGCGGAACTCCCATCCCTGTCAAGGATACGCTGAAGTATCTCGGCGTGGTCCTTGACAGCAGATGGGACTTCATGGAGCACTTTCGGCGGTTGGCGCCGAAATTGGTGTCCACTACGGGCGCCCTGAGTTGCCTATTACCGAACCTGGGGGGGGGAGACGGGAGTTGCCGCCGCCTGTATTTGGTGGTGGTGCGATCGATGGCTCTCTATGGGGCCCCGATCTGGGCGAGCTCCATGACGAATCGTCATAGGGCTCTGCTTTTCCAGGCGCAGAGGACTATGGCGATTCGGGTGGTGAGAGGATATCGCACTATCGCCCATCAGGTGGCGTGTGCGATTGCCGGGTCCCTTCCGTGGGACCTCGAGGCTGAGGTGCAATCCTCGGTCTTTTGGCGGGTGGCGGAGGATCGGAGTCAGGGCTCCTGCCCCACACCGGACACCGTGGTGCGGTGGCGCGGTGCGGCCCAGGCGGCGGCTCTGGGCAGGTGGCGGCGGCAGTTGGAGGCTGCAGCCAGCGCTGGAGATTCGTCGTCTCGGCGCCGAATATTGGCGGGGATCGGGCCCATTGTAGACAGATGGGCTCGACGGAGGTGGGGGTCGGTGACTTTCCGTCTCACGCAGGTACTCTCGGGGCACGGCTGCTTCGGGAGATACCTGTGTGATGTCACGAGAGGGGAACCGACCCGGGAATGCCACCACTGTGGCTGTTCAGAGGACACTGCTCAGCACACAATGGTGGAGTGCCCAGCGTGGGCAGGGCCGCGAGCGACATTGGTCGCGGCCCTGGGGGATGGCGACCTCTCGCTGTCGACCGTTTTGAGAAAAATGGTCGACAGCGAGAGGGCTTGGGAGGCAATGGTCTCCTTCTGCGAGGACGTCATGTCGCAGAAGGAGGCCGCGGAGCGGGAGAGGGAGCGGGACCCGCTCTCTCTCCGGCTTCGTCGTGGACGCGGCGGGCGCGCCCGGAGGGGTGATACCCTCCGGCGAGCTGCCGCGTCTGGAGGGTCTCGGGCGGCGGGTGCGGGGGCACCTGCCGTCTAACGACGGGACCCTCGGGGCGCTTCACACCAGTGCGGAGGTACGAGGGGCGCTAACGTTGCTCCCCTCTGGGGAGGTCCGCCCTCCACAACATCTTGGTGGGCGGATGTATCCGCTGGCGGGGTCGCGGACGACACGTGTTTACCGTGACCCCGTTCTTCCTGTGGATAAGCGGTGGGTGTGGGTCCTTGTTTAGTGGGTATTCCGCCCGATTGGTTGGTCGGTGGGGGCGGCGAGTCCCACATATCCTCGTCTCTCCCCCCCGGGGGGGCGAGGAATGCGTAAATGCATTTTTGGGACCTTAAAAAAAAAAAAAAAAAAAGGTTAAGCGTCGTGACAACGAATCTGTTAGGACTAGATTTAAGCCTCGCCGCTGTACTTCGTGTTCTCGTCACATAAGCTTCAGGATTATAGGGTGGGTCATCATCATCATCATTATCTTAGCCTTTTAACGTACCACTACTGAGCACGAGCCTCCTCTTACATACCAGGATGCGAGGGTATTCGGTCATTCTCCACCACGCTGACCCAGTGCGGATTGGCGAAGGTGTATGGCATCCTGCTGTTAGAATTATTCAAGCAGCCCGATTAGGCATCTAACATGGCTTAACGACTACCACATTTTGTGATAACCGGGACCAACGTCTTCACGTGCCTTCCGAAGTACGGAAGCGCTCGATATCAATTAAATAAATATTCTCTTACAATCACACCAATTATTTAGTTCCAATATAAGTATCATTAAGAACTTGTGTTATGGATACTAAATAACAAATGCCACATAAACGTTCACCCATCCAATGACTGATCTCTGTAAACTCTGCTTTACTTCGGTGATCGTTTCTGGCCACTGGTTACGAGCGCTCCTTAGGTTGGGTGTTTGCTACAAAATGTTGTTCGAAAGAAAGGCAAGATTCTGCCTCCCGCAACGCTGATAGTACATTGCAAACTTGAGATGTGCTGTTTCTAGAGAAACTATTGAGAAATGTAACATACATAGAAATGCTCACATTCTTTATCTTCTCTATAGTGTATTATTTAATCCAGCAGCTCCAATCTATCTTAAGGAGCGTTTTAAATTCCTCCATGATGGTCACTCTCGAAACTTGAGGTCAGAAAAGAATCTGACTTTAAATATGCCAATGCATGCCAAAAAATTTTACGACTCGTCGTTTACTGTGCGGGCAGTTCGTCTTTGGAATGAGCTGCCCGTCAGTATACGAAAATTAAATACATTAGATTTATTTAAGAAATCAGTCTGGGAGCATTATTTGTCTTTGTAATTTTATATGTTATATTATGTATGTAACTTTAAATTATATATTTCATGTAATATAATAATTATGTGTAAATTTATTATTTACTTTTAAGTAAGCAAGAGCACTCTGTTGTGCCTACTCTATATCATTATTTTTTATTCTTTGTTTCCTGTCCATCATAAGGTTGCCTGGAAGAAATTGCTGTTAGCAATAAGGCCGCCCATTGTACCATATATTTGTTTATGTGATTTTATTCCTTTTTTATATTTAGTGTACAATAAAGTGTTCATTCATACTTAGTGATTACTTTATAAAGAAATAATGCCGAAGGACGTGTGAAGTGGAGGCCGAAATGTAAGAAAAGCAAACCCTGAGCTTAAGGTCTCAACCAGGATAACGCCTAGATGACAATAAGAAACTTAGTGACAAGTTGTTTTTTTTAAGTTGACAAACATTATAACAACGAATACATTGGGAAGTAAGAAATGAGTTTACAATACCAAATACAATTATGCAATTACAGTTGTCATCGCTTTTAACGGTCTCTTTGAAAGCTTTTTAATATTTTCACTTATTTATGCTAATTTGCAAGTCGGCAGGGAGTAATAATACGACAAAAATATCGCGGCCGGAGACACGGGCCCTCGTAAAATGGCATGAGCGGGCAAACTTGAAACATAATTTTGTCGTCGTTCGCCTCTCGTCTCTCCCTCTAAGAATTTTGTTTTCTGGTGTAACTATAGGCTGCTAACTCCGATAGACGTGTCATATAAGTGTGTTTCACAGAAGAGATGCGAAGGGCAGGAGTGATTGCATTATTATCATAATTTCATCCACTGCTGAACATAGGCCTCCCCCTTTTTTATATCCATCGATCTCGAGCCGTCTGCTGCATCCTTCTCTTTCCCGCTGTTTTGATCAGATCATTGGTCCATCGGGTGGGAGACATACCCATTTGTAAACTATACGACAAAGATATAACGGCCGGAGACACGGGCCTTAAGCGAAACTAACTAGAAACATAATTTTCTCGTCGTTCGCCTCTCGTCTCTCCCTCTCAGAAATTTGTTTATTGGTGTAACTAAAGACTGCTTGCTCCGGGATCCTGCCGTTTTGCCAAAACTATTTTGACAAAAATTTATAATCCAAACAAATTTTAGCAAACTTTTTTTACACCAATGCAACGTTGCGAATTATTTTAGTACGCAAATTTTCATTTGGTCAAATTTTTACTCGGCAGTATATTACTACGGATAATGACATTATGGCATTAGGTTTTTTAACAAGTAATTTATTACGGCAAACAAACTTTAGACAAATAACATTTAATCAAATGATTTGTTTGGACATAAAGTTTTACGTTTATTATTTTAAATAATCACAAACTAAGATATTAATACTAAATATATATTAAAAATAAAATAGTATAAGGAATGTTTGTTTAATATGTGTTCATAATTTTAAATTAACGTGATGATGATGAGTGAGGCTTAGATACATATTGGTTAGGTTAGGTTAGAACAGTGACCACAAAGCGCGCGAGCCGAGCGAGCGAAGCGAGCGTGCCGCGGCAGCGGCCGGCGAAGCGCCAGAAAATACTACTGTTGATTTATGTATGGCCAATATTTGTAGATTAGTATTAATAGTAAAGATGCAAATAGAAATGGTTATTTGAAAAGTTTCGAGACGAATTATTTGGCTTATTTTATTTTGCGTAAAATATGTAATACTAACTGAGTTATTGTCGAAACGTTCACTTGGAAAGCATTACGTTTACGATACAATTATTTGTGAAGAGTTTATTTGCCAAGTAATAATTTGGCAAATGAAATTTTACAAAACAATATTTGGGAAGTGATAATTTGTCAATTTTCTTTTGGTGTATGCAACTAAATAAAGAAACGTTTTTTACCAGTTTATTCAGACACCTGTCAACTTAAGTATATAATTTATATTAATTTACTTTTTCATGGGTTCTGATTATTTCTCTTTTTGAATGTTTACAACTATCTAAATTGCTTACAATTCTCTAGAGTAATATATGAACTATGTTTCTAGTTGTACAATTATTTAATACATATGAATCATATAAAAGGTTTAACTGTTGTTTGTTCCTAATAATAAAATACAAACAATAGATTTTTATAGTTAGTCCGTGCGAAATGACGGCAAATGAACTCTTTATTTTATGATTTCAAAAAATCAATGATACTCTTCTTGACTTGGGTTCTCCTTGACGGCCAGACAACTGGTTCTTGTCATGTTTGCATGTATTTATTTAATAATTGAATAAAATTGAAAAAAAGAGGAATTAAACTTGGATGTACAATATCTATTAAGTTAGGTGGTCTATGGCTGCCACGAAGTCAGGTTCCAAAACGTTATTTATATTTTTTCTTCTGTATTTGATCGGAGTGTACTTTTCTGGGTTCTATAGCATTTTTTTTTTATATAAAATACTTAACAGATAGTAAATACTATAAAGATGTAATTAAATTCACTGTGATGTTATTAGATATTTCAGAATTTTATTAGATATCCAATTACTGCCTTCACAAATCTTTTCGCTTAGTGAAATTGAATCTGAATCTCCCTCACACTGGTTGGACAATGGAGGCTGTGATATAATATGATTACACCGACAAGGAAATAAAACAAAAATTTTTTTTTGAGGATCCTTTGATCTCCTAAACGTATACGTATACGAGTTGAGTTACGAGAGAGTTAGGTAAACGATACAACACTTCGGGCGGGGTGCCATAAGCTACAAACCCAGGCACTGGTGCCTCGCCCGTTTTCAACAGCGGTGGACGTCGTCGTATGGTTTTTAGTGGGTATTGCTGCTGGCAGTTGCGTTTGCCGGTGGTGAGTCCCACACCCTGTTTCGGTCTCCTTTGGCAGGGAGGCAGTGCGTAATCAGCATTTTTTACCGACGATAATAAAAAAAGGGTACAACACTTACCACCTACCGCACGATTTCAAAATAGCCCGGCCCAATTTTGATGAACTATCCATGTTTTGTTCAACTCCCAAGAAAACGCTGCTTGAACAAGCCGTCATAACAATAAGTGTGCAATCACATCGCTAACGAGAACATTCAGACAATGTATGATATGAACGTGACGAAGTGCGATGTTGCTGTCAACAACATTTAACTCAAGTGCTGCCAAAGTGCCACTTTATAATATTGGATAATACATTACGTATAGAAAAAAGCTAATAATATAAGCTAATATATAGCTGGTAATAATATATGTCATATTAAAAAGTATAACGCTTTCACGAAACCCTTATCGACCAGCAGATCTTAGGCTCAGCGAAGACAGAGAAGAGCGCAGCGGAGAGGATTTTTATAATTCACTCGAAAATCAACTTTAAAATTATTACAATTCATGACAAAGGGCTCCCGCGTATCTTCGAGGACGCACTACCATTTTCTACAGGTTCAAGCATGTATGTACTTTATTTTAATAATGTTAAAATTGATTTTTAAATGCGTTGTTAAAATCCTCTCCGTTGCGCTACTCTCTGTCTGCGCTGAGCCTTACGCTGTAAGTGGAATTGTATCAGCCACACGCTCCAATCCATCCCTGGAATGGATTGAAACCCACAAGAAGAGTGGAAACAGTCGTCCCAAACAAAATTGTCTACATACGGTAATAGATAAAACAAAAGAGATCAGGAAAACATGAAGCGAGATCAAGTGTGAAGCTCAAGACCTGACCTGAATTAAACTGCCGTTTGATACAGGCTATTCTAATGTGAATGACTTACAAAATCAATATTGATCATGTTATATTATATTTCATTGTATAGCTTCACAGACAAATAAAGACTGTAATTAAAGTATATAACCATTTGATAATTTCAAAGAGCATAGTCTGTTAGCTTCTTGCCAGTTCTTTTTACAGAGCGGTGGCTCGGAACTGGCACTTAAATTTACTTACACTTAAATATATATATTTTTTATTTATTTAATCTTTATTGCACACTTAACAGTATTACAAAAGGAGAACTTAATGCCATAAGGCAATCTCTGCCAGTTAACCTTAGGGTTAGCAGAAAACTTTTAAGGCGGTGCGGTAGTTAATAAACATTAAATAAAAAAAGAACGCTCTTCGAAATAAATCTACTAAAAACTTTATATAATTACATGTTAATACGAATTTCAATTCAATATCACATATACCGTTGGAACATTCAACAATATTTGTCAAAAGCAGCAGAGTTAATTACACACATCAAAACTAATAACTGTCAATGAATGTGACAGTAAAATACAATGTCACCATTAGTTAATTGTGTGTTTATTACTACTTACTTATTGAAACCCATTAATTACATGTGTTAGAACAGAAACACTCACTATGTAGATATACCTAATAAGGGTCTTATTTAGAATGTTACATTTTCATAAGCAGAATTCAACGGTGTGGTCCTTCTTGTGTTTTGGCATAGTATTCAAATATAAAAATTTTCAATCTCAGAAAAATTAGATTGAAAATTTTGAGAGTTATTTACTAAAATGGAAGGCAAATTACTGTCGTACGAAAGCTTATCGCCAATTCTGAGAAATTTGAGACTGGCTGGGTACGTTCAGCTGGAAAAAGACTCCTCGAAACACATTCGTTTTATGCATGTGATATACATGAGAGCAATGCTGATACTTATAATTGTGTACACCATGCAGCAAGCTTTGAAGATCTATGAAGTAGGTATTCCTAATTTATTTTTTATTTGCTAAAATTCAACTTATGTGAGCCAGTGTAGTCGGATACGATGACCGTAGGGAAATAAAAGGTCGGAATGTGCTCCAAATTAAGCACTGTTTTATGAGGAGGCACCTCAGGATGTTATTCAGTACTGGCAAAACGCTATATAAACCTCTTTCAACAGTTTCCCGCTCGCACCGTATCTTAAGTGCTTAAATACGTAGGTATATTAATTTACGAACTCTAGACGTGCTTCTACGTGTGCATTAAAATTTAGATGTTTGTCTTTCATAATAGCCAGATATTTAATTGTATTCGTGCTGCTAAGTGTACACACAGTCGATATAAGTCAAGTTAAAACAATTATGGGCCCGTATCAAGTGCAAATCAGAAGTCGGTTGGGACAGAGAATTATAAGAAAATGTTTCGTTTTTTGTCTTGACTGTGTTTAGAGTAAGCAGGTTTATTTTAAGCGGAGCTGTATAAATCTGTAGCTGTATATCAAAGCCCGCTTGGGCTCGCATGTATGCGTCATTCCAATTATCGGCACTAAAAAGTAGTGCAGTGTCGTCAGCGTATGATGTTGTCGCTATAGGATGGCTGTTGTTTTGAAGGGGTAGTAGGCATAAGTTGTTAATATAAATTAGAAAAAGCAAGGGTCCAATTATACTCCCCTGGGGAAACACCGTATGCTTTTTTGTTCGCTAGAGCCTCGTCCGTTGATCGGCAGGTACCACTTACAGGTGAGGTTGGCTTAAGCTCCTCAGATCTTGGTAGGATCCTTACACACCTTATATAATATGCTTCTTTATCATTTCGGCTATTGTACTCATGGAAAGTGCAACGTATGGTTCCGGTCCCGTGATCGATTCGGAGTCCTGCCTGGCAAGCTTGTCAGCTTACTTATTTTCCTTAAAACTGGCATGGCCTAGTATCCACACGAGCGTTACCTCTTTACCTCGGCCCAGAACAGAATCTAACTTAATTAACTAATTTATATGTATTGGACAGCTTGTACAAATTAGGTAGGTGTTTGGGTAGGACGCTATTTGCCACCTCCGCCAATTCGTACTAGTTCTGGGCCTCTCCCATTCATCCCATAACGATTTCTAAGAAATGCTAGTAGTGGGACGCTAATGGAATAAACTCAGGCACTAAAATGTCTTATCATAATTAATAAATTATAATTAGTATACCTTTTACAGGTGCGTGATAATATAGACCTGGTAATGAATACAATGTTCCTATTTATGACACACACCGACTGTATCTATAAGAATATAGTTTTATGGAAAAAAGCGGATCAGATAGACGGACTGTTGAGCGTTATGAAAGGTAAACATATATTTTTCTACTTCTCATTTCAATAGAGGCCAAAGTTTTCCGTCGCAATACCTCGCTGGGAAAATACGAGCAAATATTATGACGTTCAAGGATAAAGAAAAAATATACTGAACTGCTTCTTTTAGTTTTTTATATTATATTTCATATTAAATTTCTGTATACCGTTGGTCTAGATTTGATAACTTGTACATGCAAACTGCCAATCTGTATAGGAAAAATCTTTTTCTTAAAACTAGTACTGGTGTTTGTTACAGGATGTCACTAAAAGTCGTTGTCAAAATGTTCCTTAATGCATAAAAAATTTGCGAGTTATCACCGGAAATATTTTTTAAAGCTTACGGCATTATAATCTGATTTTATCATATTTTTTTTTGTTATATCGAGAACGACAGTAATATTATACGAAATGTAAAAAATCTCTGATCAGAGCTACATATTCAGCCAGCATTAGGATTATATTTTATCTTCGAAGCTTCATCTGGAAAATTCAAAGCTTTCAAGTTTGATCATGGTCATTTTACGAGAGATTAGTTTCTTGAGACATTCTTCTCAATCTCGTTGCCTTTTTGGAAGCCTCGTTAAAGTCACCGACAGACTGACTGACTGCCGGACAGTCCCCTCCCTTCTTTAGAATCACGACAGGCTGACTGACAGATCCCCTATTAAGAGTCACCGACAGACTGACAAATCTTGAGAAAACCACAACAGACAGATTAACTGACAAACCTTGTAAAATTCTGACAAAGAACCCATTTGCTTAATTTATTTATTATGGTACCGCTCACATCTCTTTTATTGTTGTTAAAAAAATATATCAAATTTCCATTTTGTGTGTGAATATGTGATCTTAAAGACAATGAGGTATTTTTTTTTTCTTGTTTTGTATAATTAATATCTACACTTGAGTAGACCGTACTACTGACACCAGACATTAATAAGATTTAGTTGTTTCCAGGACCTATTTTCAATAAAGACCAGACGGAGCACCAAAGCTTCCAGCTCGACACTGCCAGAAAAGCCTCCAACTTGTTAAAAACCTTCAATTACCTATCATTGCTTACTTGTTTTCTATGGGTACTGCATTCGACTATTCTTCATCTGCAGGGAAAATCAATAGAACTCCAGATATGGGTTCCTTTCGACGCCAATAAAGATCCGCAGTATGTACTGATATTTACGACACCTATGAAATTTATAAATATACGTAAAACCATACTTTAAGTTTGTAAAATATGCTTTATGGCATTAAATCTAAATAATATAATCCAGTAAAGGGTTGATAAACTTCATCAATCTTTCAACTTGCTGCTACCCTAGCAGATAATATAAATTTCAATCACATTTCAGTATTATTGATGTGCACACAGTTTTAAGTACTTTTAAAAAGATCTATTGCACGTTGACAGATTTGGAAAAAGCCCATGATAAAGTGGCGTGGAATGAGTTGTGGTCGGTATTATCTCAAAATGGAATAAGCGGTGACCTGATAATGGCGCTGAAAGGTGCTGGAAACCTATGTCAGGATTAATGGGACGTGCAGAGACTGGTTTAATATCTGTAAAGGTCTAAGACAAGGATGTGTAGCGTCACCCTGGCTGTTTAACCTATTTTTGGACAACTGCCTTACTGGTTACTTAGTGTACAAAAGGGTTTAGAATGATCGAGAAGCTCATCAAATGCTTTCTATATGCATATGACCAAGTTATGCTTACGTCGTCGGCTGAGAAATGGCAGGAAATGGTGACGATAGTTCAGGATTCTCTAATAGCGAAATAAATTAAAGTAAACTTTAGTAAGACGAAAGATGTAGTTTTTGAGAGAGACGAAGTGACAGATTGTAAAATATTAATCGGAAGTGAGAAAGTAGAACAAGTAAATGAGTTTGTGTATTTCGAATCAAAATTTACGAGAGATGGAAAGTGTGAAAGCGACCTAGATAGAAGAGTGAATGCTCGAAATGGTGAATGGGGCTCTTTGTAAGCAGTCAGAAAATATTTATTATTTTATTTTAATGCAGATACTACTTGGCAATCCTATACGTCTGGGTTCTGACATCATTAGTGGCTTTTGGTAATTCGTCAGTTGACATATTCATCGCTTTCTCATTGGAACAATGCAGGACCCAACTTTCTATTCTCAGGTGAGGATCGGGCACAAACCATAGTATTCAAAATGGCCGATTATTACTCGGTTAATAGTTGACATAGTATTTAAGGTTCATTTTTAGACGACATTCGGTGTAAATCTAACTATTTGCTTGAGCTGAAAAGAAAATATATGTGCTAAGTTTCGGACCTAAGTGTCATGGCCCATCATGACAACTGCAAAAAATTTGTCCAGAATCATTCACAATGGTTATTTACAATCGAAAGTATCGAAATTAATACTAGATAAAATATAGATAAAATTCATTATTCAAAGCAAATGAAACTAAAGTTTAGTTCCAGTTAAAAATTTCTAAAAATCATTTATAGGTTTGATTTAGAAAATGTAATTGAAAGGACTAAGAGAGAAACCATGTATGTGAATAACGACTTCGACGAAATAGTTGGGAATAGATTTGCTGATATGATTATACATCACAAGGAGATTGTCAAGTATGTTTTGTTTCTATATAAATTCATAAATTATAAAGATAATTTAATAATTGCTGTGCTTTTTCATATAGTATTTATTTTTGCTATAAAATATTTATATTTATTGCATTTCAAATTGGAAAAATACTTTTTTAATATTTATTATAACAGTATTTATCCAATTTGAAATGCTATTGTATTCGTTAATTGGTAATACTGCGAGAAGTGGTTTTCGGTATTTTTTTGTACGATTCAACCAGACATTTATTTCAATTTGAAATATTTTTACCTAGCTTATTTTGTGGGTTTTATTTATATTATAATTTATCTTAAGAGCAGTATATATTTAACGGGTAGAACAAGTATATTGAATAACATTATAGAAATGTGTTTTCAGGATGACTAAAAACATTCAAGAAATATTTGGTGGAGCTGTTATGTACCAATTCATGTTAGGTGCCTGGATTCTGTGTACCTCAGCATACACCATGGTCGATGTAAGTTAAATTATTAAGAGATAGATATCACATTCATTCGATGCTTTAAGCTTCGTAGAAATATTCGCAAAATGTCTCATCAGCTCATCTTAGCCATCAGAAGTCCATTGCTGTTAGGCCTATCCAATTTTTATTTACGTTTTCAATCCGCCTGCAACGATCGCAAAATGTTTACTGTTATTTTTTTTAATAAGGTACAAGATTTGTACTGCTTTCTATCATAAAATAGTTTTACATATACTCAATCTTGTCTCGTCCGCACGGGTAATATTCTTATTTCACTCTTCGCTTCTTCTACCTTAATTTTGTTTTAGTAACAGTTCCTTTTTCGTAAAGTAGTAGTTTCATGCCCAAGTACGTATGAATATATTTTTATTTTAGTTAATTTTATTTTTGCTAATTATATACTAGTAGCGTTTCACTGGGATAAAAGTGTAGTGCATACTTTATCTAGGTAAAAGAAAAGTGAATACACCAACATCTGTGACGTGATCTTCCATTGCAGATGAAAACAGCAACAATTGGATTTATGTCAATGGCTCTCTACGTCTTTTGTATTCTGATAGAGTTGATGGTTTACTGCTACTACGGAAGTGAGCTCACAGTTGAGGTAAGATTTTTCTTTACTATAGTCTTTCCTATAATTTTGAATATACTATGACGGCATACGACAGCCTCTGCATTTGTTCCTTTTGACTTGAAGTCGACACATTAGTCTTTGCAAGCTCGAGCCTGCTCTTGCAAGTCGGATTGCAAGAGCAGGCTCGAACCCAGCAGTGGTATGGCTGCTTGAGAGGAAGATTTATGAGGGAACCCTTGAGGATGATATCCCATACAATGATCGTCGATGATGCACTGATCAGTTGTAAATTTTCGAGTCTAATATAATTTTTAGTAATGGAATGGAATAGATGATGATTATTAAATATCAGCCCATTAATACTGCAGGCTGGAGTGTGGCTTCTTGTAAGCCTTATACTTGACTTGACCACTACCATTATAAAGAGATAGCTCAAACCAGCAGTAAAGCCCGGCCCATGAGCCTTAATACACTCAATATTCATACTTATAGTATTTTACAAGTAATCTCCCTAAAAAAAATCTCTAGTCATTGATATTGTATTAACCTCTAGGTTGTATTTCTTGTTAGATCATATTTCTCCACAGCCTACTGTACTACTTTTTTGTCAGAAGAAAACAATATGTAATTTAATTTCTATGTGTGGATTTTAATAAAATTGCTTAATCTTATAAGCCTTGGGTGGAATCCTGTACCCGCATAACAATATACTTCATTGTCACAAATTCGCGGGTACTTTACAGGGATATTTTGCAACCATTTAACATAATTTTCGACAGAGTATGAAGATAACAAACTCCGCATATGCCATGAATTGGCTGGAATTACCGGTGAAACATCGCAGAACCCTCATCATCTTCATGGAGAGGATTAAGCTGCCGATATGCCCCATAGCGGGTATGCTCGTTCCGCTATCGAATAGCACTTTTCTATCCGTATGTATTTTTAATATTTACAGCACTGAAATATTATATACCAAACGTATACTGGGTGTATAGGGTTCCTATTAAGATCTAAGAAGCCCAAGCCAACCTCACCTGCAAGTGGTGCACCTGCCGATCAACGGACGATGCACTGGCGAACATAAAATTTCCCGAAAAGCGGCTCGCCACCTATTACGTGGGACCAACAGTATAGCTGGCAAAAAATGTGGGCGTATTATATGCCTCTGCCTACCCCATCAAGGAAACAGGCGTACACAAATACTTTGTATGTTGGGCTTTTTTGCCTAAACTACTTAACCGATTTTTATGATATTTTAATATTGAGATGGGGTACTAAGTATTTAACCGGAAAAAGGTGAGGTTTCTGAAAGGTTCGATACTATGCGATTATACTGTAGGTCACATAGGCGCAGCTGCCAGCAGAAACCAGAATTACATATATGGGGTGTAAAAATACCCTAAAAATAGCCGAGAGCTTTGTGCCCAGCATCAGGATAATTTTATTTTTTTTAAACTATACCTGGGAAACTATGCCGTGACTTTTTGTAATGAGTTTTGATTACAACATATTGTAATCGTCTGTTGCGCGTATTTTATTGTATGCTACTATTGGCAATTTTTTAACGACAAATAGATATTTTTTAACAATATTGTTTAGGTAATGTGTCTTACTATGGTGTACTGTGTAGAATGCGTAGACTTTTGCTTTTGGCTTAAAAATTTTTTTTTTTTCAGATAGTGCGGAGTTCTTATTCATTCTACGCATTTTTGAAGAATTCTCACAATTAGTTTCTTATACTTGTGGTAGTTACATAGGCTGATTATTTTGAATAAGCCTTAATGACTTGAATTTAAACTGCAAAAGCATAAATTACAACATAAGTATATAATAGCTTATCACTTGGTAGAAAACGATTCCGTTGATTAAATAAAACATTTATATTTTTTATTCATATTTAAATAGGACTTCTTGGCGGGAATGTGAAAAGTCATGCCTGCAGTTTTGTTTAATTTTCAAATTTTTTTGATATTTTGCACATTGATGGGTAATAACGGTGAATTGTTAACTACTAAGTGTTTGCGAATGTACATAAGTGTTGGTTGATGACACAAAACAGTGCAACATCACTTTTCAAATTGTCTCATGAAGTTCATGTGAGATCTCAGTATAGTCCCACATCTTTACTGAGGACTGAAGGGGCTTAGGTGGGAGGGCATTTTATTTACCAATTATCATCTTCATCTATAAATTAAATATTATTAATATATCTTTTACTAGACACTGGCTGAAAGTGCTAAACGCAAGAAGCCTTTATTTAAAAGAAAAAAAAATTGAGCTAATGCAATGTCTTATTGTACATTTATTATATTCTAGGTCTTAACTGACAATCACACTATAATCTAGACGTAATTAACTCTTTAAATATGCACATATCATATTGTGTTGACATAAGTTTGACACCTTAAACGATGGGCGTGACGCTTATTTCACATGTTTCAGAGGCACTTTTCATATCTGTAGTACCTTATATAATGATTGTTTAAATCTTTTCATTCAACTATATAATTATAGTAGAAGCGCTCGTAGTTCTGCGGTGCTCGGTGGTCGAAAACGATCACCGAAGTACAGCAGAGTTTACAGAGGTCAGTCCTTGAATGGGTGACCGTTTGTGTGGAATTTGATATCGAGCGCTTATGAAGGCACGTTAAGCCGTTGGTCCCGGTTATTACTAAATGTGGTAGTCGTTAAGCCATGTTAGAGCCATGGGCGGCTTGATAAATTCTAACAGCAGGACGCCGTACACCTGCCTCCGCCAATCCGCACTGGGCCCGCGTGGTGAAGTCATAACCCAATACCCTCGCACCTTGGTATGTGAGAGGAGGCTCGTGCTCAGTAGTGGGACGTTTATAGGCTGAGATGATGATGATGATATAATTATGTTGCATTTAAAAATAAATCTTTATTTTTATTCTTGGACATTTTATTCTTACACGTACCTCGTTTCTTATTCACATGGCCCTTCTAGCACTGAACTAAGTAAAGCTTGTCTGTACCTACTTGTAATGGTTTAACATACATAAATATGAGGTCCTTACATATGAAATTGGCGAACTGGCCACTTTGATCTTAAAAAATCGGCGTTTGGCTAGGAATTCCAAATTCAAATTTATTCAATGTAAAGCTTGACAATTCGTGTTCTGAATGTAATAATTCATTTGTTTTCGAGCCATTTAATTTTTTTTGATGTCATTCTGTGCTCAATATTATAGAAAATTTAAAAATACCGCATCATTTTTGAATAAGATTTCCATGACCCGAGCGCCATAGAAACAGTTCGAAGGATTAATGATGTGTATTCAAAAGCCACTGGAGGGGGCCAATCCTGCCGGGGTTGCGGGACTATTTGAAAGAAAGAAAGAAAGTATATTTATTTGGTACACAAACAATTCACGCTTACCAACTAAACTTATATACTAACTGGACTGTACCAGAAAGGGGTACCGCGGCCTTAAAAAGGCTCAAGAAGAAACATGGATGGTTTTTAGTCAGTAAAAGACTGACACACCTTTCCGCTTCACCCAAAGCGGGAGACGGTCATTTGATCATTTTCCATCAGAACAATGATAAAAAGAAATAGTTTTCCTTTTTCCACGTAAAACATCTCGGCTGTCCAAAACCAAAACCTAGCAAGAGAGATTTTTTTAAACACCTTTTATAAATTACTACTCGTAATAATTGTGGAAATAATCATTTTAGAAAATGTGTCTTATAAATATGTCTCTTTTTGGTTTTGTACAGCCGATCTTGTGTGGGGACCTTTATTCCTACTTCATAATATATACGATAATACATGCCTAAACCAAGACAAATATTCATATTTATGCTTACAAATATCTCGGAATCGAATCCACGACTATAGGAGCAGAGAGAGATAGAGAAGATGAAAATTTCAAAGTTTTTTAATACATGTACACCCAAATCAGGAATTGAAATTCATCAGAGCCTGTAAGAATGCTTACAAATATCTCGGAATCGAATCTACGACTTAAGGAGCAGAGAGAGATAGAGTAGATGAAAATTTTAAAGATTTTTAATACATGTACACCTAAATCAGGAATTGAAACTCATCAGAGCCTGTAAGAATGCTTACTTAACAGTCTGTGTAGCAAAAGTAGACAGAATCAGTTTCATTGTCTGTTCATTAATTATATAAACAAACGCTTTACAGGACAGCACGAAGCTAGACAAATGGGTTATGTAGAACAAATGAAACAGGCCCGCCCTTCCGTGGAATGCTTAACGACTAAGGCGGTAGGTTTGACGATGCATTAACAGACAATGGCCCCAAACTAAAACCAGATTTGGGCTTTATCTTCACGATTGTTATAAAACACAATGAGGCTAACTAGTTAAAAGCCGACCCCGGTACTGGACACTAACTTTGTTTTGTTAGGGCCAGAGTTGCGGGTAAATTATCAACACATTGGTTGTTACAGGATACTATATAGAATCATTTATTAAAATTTCATGATGAATTTATGGTGCCTGTAGGTTTTTTTCAGCTTTATTTTCATATCTTAGCAAACTTGGCAGCAGTACGTATCTTAAATGTTTACCTGATACTTAATAGTTATGTGTCGTCAACGAAATGAATATTTTGATTTTGAATTGATTTTAGTAATTATTTAAGACTAAGTACCTAATTATGATGACCGATATCATGATTGAATTATAGGATTGTTAAATAAAATATGATTTTTGTTTTAGTAAGTTTTATTTTTATATTTATTTTTTTGTATTAACACATACATAAATGCAATCACGACTGTTTCCACGAAGGGCCTACCCTATCATAACATAATATACGCCTACAGTTCGCCAATTATATTGTTGGTCCCACGTAATAGGTGTCGAGCCTATTGCCACCTACCGAGAAGTTATACATTCGCCAGAGCTTAGAGTAATATATTCGGACGTTGATCGGCAGGCGCACCACTAGCAGGTGCTATTACTTGAGACCAACAACACAATTGGCGTAGTGTTGGCGTATAATATACCTCTGCCTTCCTCTTCGGGAAAACAGGCGTGATTTTATGTACGTATGTATGTATGTATGGAAAACATTAAATTGGGTTTTATATTAACACATATTTTTATAATAACTAAATACGACATCACATCTAAACAAAAACTTGGTTTATTAATGCTGGAATTATGTATCTAAGTATGTTATATGATACATTGTCATATCCTAGCATTATCCTGGTTTTCCCAGACTTAAGCCCAGGGTCCTAGCCTGCTCACTGGGCTTCCCAGATTTGGCTATTACATGGAGCGACTGCCAGAACACAAAGGATAGCAACATTCTATGGTTAAACCCGTTGTCAGAATAAAAGAATGCACTGACTTCCTAAATAACGACTGCCATAGATGTTCATGACAGCCGGGACCAACGGCTTTATGTGTTTTTCTAGGCACAGAGCAAGCGATGCATATAACTTTGAAAAGTCATAGGTGCGCCACCAGGGTTTGAACCCTAGTTAGCAGTAGTCTCGCCACTGAGGTATCGTTCTAGCTTGATACATGATTTGTTGCTATGGAAAATAATTTGAATTGTTTGATAAGGCAACCTCTTCCATAAATAAATTCAATTTCTAATACTTTACAGTAAAACATATATATAGCAAAACATAAAAGATGTATTATCAAAATATTACATACATTTATAAAATTACCTATAGCGCCCAAACTAGGTGATCCTGCCTTAATATGGAGATATGCAAATTCGTTCGAAAATATAAAGATTTTTTCATGAATCGTGAAGATGTACCATCCAAATATTCACTTAGACGCAAAAACAAGCTAGTTATACCAGCCACACGTCTCAAACTTAGCTCTTCAAGCACTTGCAGTATGTCTGTAAAAATCTATAACAATTTACCACATTCTCTACACAACGAGCAAAGTGATGTAGCATTCATGAATCAATTAAAACAAATTTTGATTAATGGATGTTATTATGATGTTACGGAATATTTAACCGCCAAGATTAATATATGTTTGTGATTTTTGGAGATAGTTAGTGGAATTAAAAAAACGATAACGATAGAACGATAAGGAAACTTATTAATGTTAATTTTTTATTTGTTTTAAGTATTTTTGATTGCAACTCCCCTCTCTTCAGTCTTAAAGTTGCGTACCCGACAGGGTCCATAAAATTGGTCCTAAAATTGTATAACACCTATGTACACATTATGGTTTAGCAATAAATAATTTGTATTTGTATTTGTAATATTTTTTTTAATATGACACGATTACATCCTTGAAAATTGAAATCGCTTCAATACCGTGAAATGAGCACGGTACAAAGCGCATCCACTCATGACGGCGTGATAATAGCGATTTTTTTAAATGTGACAAATCATAACGACTACATCTTGCCTGCTGGTAAGCAGCCGATGCAGTCCAATAAAAAATTAAAGCGCTTCAAACTGTGAATTAAGCACGGTACAAAGCGCATCCACTCATGACGGCCTGCTAAAATGCCGTTTTATGCCCCGCTTAAAAAACCCGGGATCAAAAGAAATAGAAAACACATGAGCCGGCAGCGAATTCCAGAGCTTAGTGGTCTTGCTCAGAATCGACCTCCCAAATTTCTTGGTTGGAGTGCTGATAGTCTGCACAGTATGAGGATGGTTTCTAAGACCAGCACGTGTTGTTCGGGAGAGGAAAGGAGAGGGCGGGATGAGATCGAAAAGCTCCCCCTTTTTGCAATGATACGTGGCCTTAGAAAAAAGGTATTTTTTTTTAAATAGGACAATAAATGACACACATTACAAATATTATTGTACTAAACACCTTGAACGCTGGCAGAGACAAATACAGAAATAGATTTTCGATCATAAGACGACGTTCAAAGACACAAAGTACGAAAAAAAAATCCAATAAAAATGTCTCAACTCCCTAAAATTCTTTATCTTTAGTGGAAACCTTGTGATGGTAATTTCCGTTGCAGCGAATCCAGTTAGGGGCACCTGTGCGCGGCGAAACCGCTATCTAACTAGGGGCTTGCATAAAATACTGATTTTTTATACTAATAACCACGTAAACTTAGGGAAAACAACGGCGATTTGCTTAAAAATTAAATTATTTTAATGCACATGTCGTAAAATTTTGTTACAGTTACTTAAAGAAACTTTATATAAGCCTTATTACGTTACCAGTTTTACTTTTAAAGGCTGTAAGCATAAAGCGCTAGAATTAAATGAGTGAACGTCTGTAGTAAGTAAATGTGCGAGATATCAACCGGCTGTGTCGAGTCCAAACTCTATTAAGCTATAGTTGGTACAGCTTATCACAAAAAAGCGCGGGAAGGATTATTTTATTTATGTTCTAACAAAGTATATTGTATAGATATACGATAGAAGAAATGTTCTACAAAACTATTGCTTGGCGAATCTTCTAGTGAGCCTCTCTTCTTAGCTACAGCGCAGCAGTCGGGTGAAAATTGCGCACTATCTTCATTATTTTCATGGTTCCACATGTGAGCGCTCTTTTTACGTGACTAAAGAAGTTCTTTGGCATATAGATTTTTGTTATGGTAGGGTTTCGATAGAAATGCTACTTAATCGCTGATGACATTTCCATTATAGTGACAACTGACAAAAACCTGACATTGAATGAGCATATAAATGACATTAATAATACATTGAAAATAATTATAAATTGATTAGAAAATAATTTATTTATTAATATTGGAAAATCTAATTTTATGAATTTTAATAATAATAATATATTCCATCAAACAATAAATATAAATTATCAGGGATTAAGACTCAATGGTACCAATGTAACAAAATTTTTAGGTGTAAATCTTGATAAAAATTTAGATTGGAAACAGCAAATTGAAAAAGTTTGCAATAAGATAAACAGATTTGCCTATGCCTTATATAAATTGACTAAAGTAGCGTCAAAAAACGCTACCCTAACAGCATATTTTGCTTATATAGAGTCTATTCTACGGTATGGTCTTATCATTTGGGGAAATAGCACTGATATAAATAGAACATTTATTGCACAAAATAAATGTATCAGGGCAATATGTGGTACTGAACCAGATGAACCATGTGCACCACTGTTTCGGTTTTTAAACATTTTACCTTTGCCTTGTTTGTATATTTTCGAAATTTCAAAATTTGTCAAGCTGAACAGTCATTACTTTAAAATGGCCAAAGATGTTTATTTAAGAAACACTAGGAACGGAAATAGGTTGGTGACTTCCACTATCCCCACAAGTGCTCGCTTCCAAAAGATTTGCTTCTATATGTGCATTATTATATACAATCAAGTACCTGAAAGTATAAAAGAACTTAACTGTAAGAGATTCTTAAGTATATTATATAAATGGCTTATCTCACACACTTTTTACACAGTGAAACAATTTTTAGAGCACAAACTTTGTGATACTTGTAGTGTTTTTACCCTAAGAGGTTAAAGTTACTATGTTTGGTTTGACTAATATTTTGCGCATTTGTGACATGATTTCGATTTTATTACTATTATTTTTGTGATTGTACTTATGAATGACTTGTGGGTATCCGTATTTTGACATCAATAATGTTTTGTTGCTAATTCGCAATTTTCACATTTAAAAATTTAATTATGTCTAGTTGATAATTCCCATTTTTGACATTTTAATGATTTATAAGTATAGTTATATATATGTGTAATTTAATTATAATTTGCATGCCACCGTTGTTGGCTGAATGAGAGGAGCTTTATTTTATTGTACAAGAACTGTAATGTACCTCAATCAAGTGCAAATAAAATATTCTATTCTATTCTAAGCCATATTTTTAGATATATAGGAATTGCTATACAACTTGCTATACTTTAATAAGACCAAAAATATTTGTGGTTTGCAGCACATTTCATCTTTTTAACGCGCGCTAAAAAGCGTTAAGAAAGAAAAATAAAGATAAACAATTAAATTTAATAATACGTAAAAGGAAATTACTTTATAATAACAGCACTCTTGAATTATCGCGGCAGGTTTAAAACAAGGATTTCAGTATTTGTCGTTTTCTTGCCAATTAATTGTTTTGAAGCAATATCGTTTATAATAAGATGACTTTGGGAATGTTATGTAGACATATTTTTTAACTTTTTTTTTCGATAATATGTGATAAAGTTATCATTGAATTCATATAATACGATACCGACATTTGAGAATTGATACACCGTATAACTCTCTTATAAAATATTTGTAGGCACATTAATCTTGTTAAGTAAAATAATTCTGTGCGATGGAACAAAACGCAAAGCTCCCAAGAGCGATATTTTTTTAAATATATGTTCTCGATAATATGTGATAAAGTTATCATTGAATTTATATAATACGGCACCGACATTTGAGAATTGTTACACCGTAATAACTCTCTTATAAAATAATTGTAGGCACATTAATCTTGTTAAGTAAAATAATTCCGCGCGACGGAACAAAACGCAAAACTCCCAAAAGCGTTAAGAAAGGAAAAGAAAGATAAACAATTTCAATTTAAAAATACGTATTAGGAAACGATTTCATAAATACCGCCCTCCTGGAGCAATACGACAGGTGGGGCCGAGACAAAACAGGAAAGTGGCTTTGCAGCATTATCCTGGGTCCCGTTGGAGAATTATTGCTATTTAAGCTAATACCCGAAACAGAATGTAATTTATTGAAAGATTATTTATCAATCTGCGGTACAATATAGGTAATAAATTTGTGGGAAAATCCTCAGTTTGTACTTTTGTATATTATGCGCTTACTTTAATTTATTTCATGTGGTTGCGGAAACTTATGTTTTAATGATACTTATATTATATAAAAAGCTCAAAGTCGCTCAGCGTGCAATGGAGAGAGCTATGCTCGGAGTGTCCCTACGTGATCGAATTAGAAATGAGAATATCCGTAGGAGGACTGGAGTGACCGACATAGTGAGGCGAGTTTGCAGGCTGAAGTGGCAATAGGCGGGGCACATAGCTCAAAGAACCGACGACCGATGGGGCGTTTAGATTCTGCAATGGCGACCGCGAACCGGCAAACGTAGTAGAGGACGGCCACCCACGCGATGGACCGATGATCTGGTCAAGGCGGCGGAAAGCCGATGGATGCAGGCGACTCTGGATCGTTCAATGTAGAAATCTATTGGGGAGGCCTGTGTTCAGCAGTGGACGTCAGATGGCTGAGATGATGATGATATATAGATAAACCCTTAGCCAAAAACAAATTGCAGAGAGTTCGCTTTAAAACCCGAATACTGTGACGATTCTTGTAATATATATTTTTATTATAATTAACGGCTACAGAGCGCAGGCCTCTAGGTAGGAATTTAATTATATTATAAAAGTCAAAAGTCAAAAATACTTTATTTCATAAACTATTACATAGTACTTGAAAACGTCAAAATTATAAAAAAATAACAAAAACAAATAAAATATAACTATACTAAAATCACGAAGCTTAGATTCACTTGCAACCAAATAATTTTAAAAAACAAAAAACATTTAAGTGCAAGCGAATCTAAGTGCCAGTTCCGAGCCACCGCTCTGTAAGAAGAACTGGCAAGAAACTCACAGGCTACGCTCTTTTAAATTATCGATTGGTTAGTAACAATCTTCATTTGTCTGTGACGCTATACAATGCAACATAATATAACAATATTCATGTTTTAAGTCATTCATATTAGAATAGCCTGTATGAAACGGCGGTTTAATCCCAAGCATTTTTATCAGCCATATAGTCTTTAATAGAATAATATCCCTTTGAAGACAGCTTGCGTTTTATTGTTAATTTAAATTTATTTAGGCTTAATTGCTGTATATTGCTTGGGATTTTATTATAGAATCGCACACATTGACCTTTAAAAGATTTGTTAATTTTTTGGAGCCTAGTGGCAGGTACAACTAGTTTATGCTTATTTCTTGTGTTTAGGTTATGTATATCACTTTTCTTACTCAATTTATCAAAATTTTTGTGTACATATACTAGGTTTTCATAAACAAACTGACCCGCCACTGTCAAAATACCAATTTCTTTAAATTTATCCCTTAGTGAATGTCTACATGGTAGATTATAAATTGCTCGTATGGCCCTCTTCTGCAGTATAAAAATATTTTGAATATCTGCGGCACAACCCCACAGAAGAATACCATACGACATAACACTATGAAAATAGCAATGATAAACAAGCCTAGCTGTTTCAACGTCTGTTAATTGGCGAATTTTCTTTACCGCGTATGCAGCAGAGCTGAGTCTATTCGACAATTCACCAATATGTGGGCCCCACTGTAACTTAGAATCTAATATAACACCCAAAAATTTGGTGGTATCCACAAGGGTCAACTCATCTTCCTTTATTTTAATAGTGGTGTTTACTTGTCTGCCGTTAGGCGTCACGAATTTAATGCATTTCGTTTTAGCCCCATTTAATAATAAATTGTTAACGTCAAACCAGTGCACCACCTTTGAGATCGCATTGTTTACATCGTCTGGGTTCTGATATCGCTTTATTTTAAATAATAATGATGTATCATCAGCAAACAATACTATCTCGTGATTTTCCTTTACCAAATGTGGCAAATCATTAATATAAATTAAAAACAAAAACGGGCCGAGAATCGAGCCCTGCGGTACCCCCATTTTTACTACAGAACCCTGAGATCGCTTTCCATTAACTTCAACCCTTTGAATCCTATTACTTAAGTAAGAAGTAAGAAGATCCAATGCGGAGCCTCTTATTCCATAATAATCTAATTTTTTTATCAATGTTTCATGAGGAACACAATCAAAAGCTTTGGACAGATCGCAAAAAATACCTAAAGCGTCCAAAGAATCTTCCCAAGCATCAAAAATATGTTTCAAAAGCTCAACACCTGCATCGGTTGTGGAGCGACCCTTAGTGAATCCAAATTGTTTTGAATGCATTAAGCCATTTTTATTAAAAAATCTTAACATTTGGTTGTAAATAAGATTTTCAAAAATTTTACTAAAAGTAGGCAGCACTGAAATAGGTCTAAAATTAGTTGGGTCTGCTGTACTGCCCGATTTAAATAGTGGAATGATTTTACTATTTTTCATTAAATCTGGAAACGTGCCGCAATCTATACATTTATTAAATATTATAGCTAAACTGTGCGCCACCGAAACAATGATAGGCTTGGTAACTACGATGGAATTGCCCCAGAGGTCTGCAGTCTTTTTAACATTAAGAGTATTAAATGTCTTAATTATATCTATGGGTGTTACATGATTAAACATAAACTCTTCTGTACAAATGTTTACATTATCTCTTAAAATAGCCTCCGCTAAAGTAGGCGAGGAATTTAAAGTTTTTGTAGTAGACACTGGAATATTAGTAAAGAAGTCTTCAAAAGCATTGGCAATATCTAAGTCAGATGTAAGCGTCTTGCTATCAATGTTGAGTTTAAACTTATTATTATAATTCTTATTTCTTCCCGTTTCACTATTAATAATATTCCATGTCATTTTAATCTTATCATCACTATTTTTAATTTTATAGCTCAAATAACAAGACTTTGCCGTATGACATGCTTTTCTAAATATTTTAGAATATTTCCTTACATAATTATGAAATTGTTCACTATTGTTAACATTTCTTTCGTCATACAGTTCATACAGTCTCTTTCTACTATTATGTAGCCCAGGAGTAGCCCATTCACTAAAGGCAGCATTATCATTTACCTTAATCGTTTTGGGAGTCAATGTTGATTGAAAACTACTACAAAAGTCGCTAAAAAACATATTATATAAAATATTAGGGTCATTGCTTTTATCTACCATGGGTAAACTAAATGATAATAATTTATTGTTAAACCTCTCAAAACGATTATTGGTTTTTGGTATAAATGTTATTGTTCTTTTAGCCACAGTTTTATTTCTACAAAGCAAAGATATTTGTTGACCACAATGATCTGAATCTAATTGATTAATAATTTTTTTACTGTCATCACTCAGTATTATATTTAATTATATATTTGCTGCGTCGATCAAAATCGTCGCGACAAATAAATTTTCGCGTTTCTAATATTAGGAACAATGTGTTGGCGAATTGAAGATATTGAAAAAAGTTTCATTCGTCGTGTCACGCTCCCATTAAAACCTACTAGCATTTGATCCCAGCTTTAATAAACTTTAGTAAAATCCGGGTATGGACAGCAAATAAGCGAAATCGCAAGCGGCCGTAGCTTAGTTGCCAGTGTCAAGTAATTTGTTGATCAAGTTATTTGCATTTAAATTCAACATGATACAGCGTTTTCGTCATTTAGTCACAGTCAAAGTTAAGTATATGTAGTCTGTCATAGTTTAGACTAGAGACTTGACTTCTTGGCGGGAAAGTGAAGCGTCATGTCTGCAGTTTGGTTTTATTTTCTAAAATTTGTGATATTTTTCACAAATTAGAGTGTTGGTAAATTACACAAAACACTTTTCAAATTGTCTCAAGATGTCCATGTGACATCTCAGTATAGTCTCACATCTTTACTGAGGACTTAAGGGGATTATGTTGAGGCCATCTCATTTCCCATCTTTATCACCATTTCTCATTGACTATAATTTATATATTATTAATATTTCTCTTACTTGACACTGCCTAAGTGTAAGCGCACGGAAAATTATTTAAAAGAAAAAAAATTAAAGACTTCTATTGAATTTTGGAATTAAAATGGAAAATCACCACTTACGGCATATGTAACTTTACATAAATTTGTGTACGTAATTACGTATACGTTGTCGAAGACCATTTAAAAGCGGCGATAGCCCAGTGGCGAGACCTCTTGCCTTTGAATTCAGAGGGTCTCGGGTTCAAACCCTGGTGGGTTTTTTGAAGTTATGTGCAAAATTGTCGCCTGCTCCGTGCCTCGGAAACCACGTTAAGCCGTTGCTCCCGGCTGTCATGAAAATCTATGGCAGTCGTTGTTAGGAAGTCTGTGCCTTCTAACAGATTGACAGCTGGTTAAACTATATAACGATGTTTCCCTCTGGGTTCCGGAGGTCAGACGGCAGTCGCTCCACGTAATAACTGAAATTCAGTCAAATCTGGTTGAACCAGTAAGCAGACCCTGGGCCCTAAGCTTAAGTCTAGGGCAACCGGGAAAATGCTAGGATATGATGATTACGTTGTCGAAGACTGTACATCTAAGAGTCCATCAATTTAACACATGGAATTTACATCAATTTTAGAAAATAAAACAATGCCTGTGTATTTTTCCGTGTTGGCGCCATAACTCTTATTCAAAATTCCAAATTCCAAATTCAAAATTCCAAATTTAAAATTATTTATTTCATAAACTATTATACATAGTAGGTACTTGAAAACGTCAACATTAAATATAAAAAAAACAAAACAATCGAAATATTATTACACTGAAATCACGAAGCTTAGATTCACTTATATGCAACGAAACAATTTTAAAACAAAAAATAATTTAGTGTAAGTGAATCTAAGTGCCAGTTCCGAGCCACCGCCCTGCAAGAAGAACTAGCAAGAAACTCACAGGCTATTCATACTTAATACTTATCCGAGCGTTGATGACAATTGGGATCGGTGCTTGGACGGGGACCAACCGGAATTGGCCATTAAACATGTGTGTCAAATGTGCATTCACTGGCTAATTGCCAATGACACGGTTATATCACACATTGCTATAGATTTAATATTGGATAGTGTTTATTGGAGGATAATGGGGGAAGACAGAAGATATAAAGCAGCTGCAGTGTGTTATCAATATGGGAAGCAAAATAAAATTTTTCAGCTATAAACTCTTTGGCTATGGGGTGGCATGGGACCAAAGCGTGAAGGACCGATTGGCTATGGGGCGGAGAAGTTCTTTAATGGAGATAACTTGCCGGACAACGTAACATAGACTGGTGACTTTGCGAAAATCCATTGTAATTTATTTATTTTATTTTATTTGGAACACCAACAGGACATTAAACATTTTGTGTATACACTAATAATATAAACATCGCTTTACAGGTATTCGCATATGCAAACAAAAATAAATGTAAATATGCCACAGAGATAGTGCATAGGAAAAAAAATTAAACATAAAATTATGCGAGTCCATGAATTTGTTGCACCTTTGGAACGAGGGCCGAAAAACTCCGAGGTGAATAATTTGTTTAAATATGGAGGTTTCGTTTGAAAGAGGCTCAAATCACTGCTAATTTTAGAAAGATCATTGAAAGAATTACTTCATTCATTCAGATCAGTTGTAAGCAAATGATGGATTTAAAAATATATTTGTAACAATTCCCACGCAACCATAATTTCCCGAAAACTCGAGAAACAATTCAAAATGACACGTGTTTCGTCCTCGTCGTGGTCGTAAACTGGCAAAGTGAACCGACGATGATCGTGTTTCGCCATCTTCGCATCTTCAGGTAAAATAGGACTTAGAACAACGATTTCTTCACGACCATAGCTGAGACGATAGAGACTCTCGTTTCAGCGTTGGTCGTAAAATGGTAAAGTGAACCGACGATGACTGTGTTTCGCCCTTTTCGCATCTTCAGGTAAGATAGGACTCAGAACAACGATTTCTACACGACCAAAGCTGAGACGATCGTTTCAGCGTTGATCGTAGACAGATAAAGTGAAGCGACAATTATTTAATTCTATTTGGCTTTGTGGTTTCAATCTTTTTGACCTCGTGAAGTCATTAAGTAAAAAAAAGTAAAAAAAAATATTTATTTCATAAACTATTATACATAGTACTTGAAAACGTCATGATTACAAATGAGAAAAAAAAATACAATCGAAATAATATTACACTAAATCACGAAGCTTAGATTCACTTACATGAAAAAAACAATTTAAAAACAAAAAATAATTAAGTCTAAGTGAATCTAAGTGCCAGTTCCGAGCCACCGCTGTGTAAGAAGAACTGGCAAGAAACTCACAGGCTATGCTCTTTTAAATATGTCCATTAGTTTGGTACTAGAATTACAATCTTCATTTGTCTGTGAAGCTATACAATGCAATATAAAAAAACCTTAAAAACATTGGTTGTGGTTATCAATATTTATGCTACTCGTATACGTACACTTCTTACTCTTCTTCTTCTTCTTCGTACTCTTCTTATCCACACAGGCTTCACGTGGTGGAGTCCAAAATCTCACTCATATTTGCTTGTTTGAGCAGACCCGATATCAGGACTTTATACTTCATTAACGGTTCGATCAAGTTGAATTTTTCATTTGTTTTCAAATTTATTCAAATGTTGAACACAATCGAACCCAGATATAATTTGTGGTGTATTGGTATTCAAAAGCTTAAAGGCAATTTCATAAGTATCAATTTTAATTGTAACAAAATAACTCCTGCCCTTTTAAGTGTAAAATGTCCTGAGATGATAATGGTAAAGTTCCTCTCAACTCTTACTAGGTATGTCCTACGAATCACACCTAATACTTGATTCAAATACGAACCAATCGAAGCGAATGAAGTTTTCACAGCAAGACTGTGCAACATGTCTGCAATTGTAGTGTTGTAACAACATTAATTTGCATAGCAGACAAATCGGTGCACAGCTTGAGCGCTAGTAGAAAACGGCAGCGCAACTTACGTACAGCTTAACTGTATTAAGTTGGTGGACGTTAACGTACATAGCTATGATATTCAATATTCCGGAACTCGCTTCAATACTAACTTTTGGCGAAATTGTTAAAGCAGCTTTGTAAATTGAAATATAATATTTCAATAGATTTACCTACAATAATGTTTCCTAGTTTTACAGCACTAAAATTTTGTAACGTTTATTTCGCAAAATAGATTTCATGAAAAATTTTATATGAAGATTGATTTAATGTGATGTGTTTAGCTGCACCTGAAAAGAACAAGACCTCTTTATGACTTCTCCGAGGGTATTAAGGCAGGCTAAAAGTAAACCACCTCTCACCAAATGACACGTTTTATTAATAAATCTCTGTCCTAAAATTTAACTTTCATCAAATCAGCCTTAAATAGTCCACTGCTGGAAAGCCTCCCCAATAGATTATATTCTATTGGTGGTTTCTGCCCATAATTACCACGCTGAGCAGAGACGTTGGTGATCGCAGTTCAAGCCAGTACGCTGGATGACGCTGCTGCCCATTATCCGGTATGAGTTCTCTTCATAGACTAAAAAGCGGCGATAGCCCAGTGGCTTGACTCCTTGCCTTTAAATTCAGAGGGCCTCGGGTTCAAATCCTGTTCAAACCTATAAATTTTCTAAGTTATGTGCGTAATCAACGCTTGCTTCATGCCTCGGAAAGCACGTTAAGCTGTTGGTCCCCGCTGTCATTAACATCTATGGCAGTCGTTATTAGGAAGTCAGTGCCTTCTAACAGACTGATAGTTGGTTTAACCATAGCATGATATTTCCTCTGGATTGCGGAAGTCAGACGGCAGTCGCTCTACATAATAACTGAAATGCAGTCAAATCTGGTTGAAGCAGTGAGCTGACCCTGGGCCCTAAGCTTAAGTCTAGGGCAACCGGGATAATGCTAGGATATGATGATGATTTCTCTTCATCGACTATTACGACTCTCCATGTGCTGAGGGTGGTGGCAATGTTCTAGGTCAGTATCACACGGCATAAACAAAACTTTGCTTGAATTTTATTAAAGCACGCTTTAAATAGCAAGGTAGAAAGGTTACTGTCTTCTACTCCAAACAAACATAAAAAAAACACTTTTATGTTAGTAGGTAGGTACATAAGTTTGTGACCAATTATTGTTATGCAATAAATAATTTTGCTTGTATGTTTTCTTTTATTTTATCGTCAATAATTTACCACATATGGGTGTATAGGTGTCCTACCAAGATCTGAGGAGACCAAGCCAACCTCACCTGCAAGTAGTGCACCTGCTGATCAACAGACGAGGCTCTGGCGAGCGTAACATTTCCCGTTAAGCGGCAAAAGGCTCGCCACCTATTACGTGGGACCAGCAATTTATTTCGCGAAATGTGGGCGTATAGTATGCCTCTGCCTACCCCTTCGGGGAAATAGGCGTGATATTATGTATATATGTAAATAATTTAAAGCGTTATTCGATATTAAAAACTATATAAGGTACTAACTGATGTATTTTTTTTTATATTGTGTGTCTCAATTTAGAGATCCCTAGAAAAGACGTGTCTAAGACTTCGGTCTGAGTTATCATTGACCACAACACAGCTGGTAGTTAACGCCATCTGCTGCACTAAATACATTGACACTTTAACCGCTTTATGCTATCGTTACACCTCGCTTCGACATTTCATGTCTCTGCCCTAGGTCTTATGAACTTCAACGTTTTGTATAGATAGATAGATAGATAAAACGTTTATTTCCTTTAAATAGTACAAGTTATATAAAAACATATCCCACAAAACCGTTTGACTGGTTTGTCTGTGGGTCACAGTCTCTTTTATACATTACAACTAATTTTATAAATAAATAAGTAAATTACAATTTTTCACTTACACCAACATAGTGTTTTTTTAAATTTGTTTTGTACTTATTTTTGTTTGTTTTTATTCTAATGGCTTCAGGTATACTATCTAAAAGGTATAGAAGCCGTTTTTTTATAATATATATGACATTAGCTAGTATCACAAAGAAATGATTGGTTAAATTTGAAAAAATTTATATCTTGTTATTGCAGATTGAGCGTAATGTTCTGACCTGCGTAAAATGAGTAGCAGAACCGTCAGGAAGGGCTAATTCCGAAGTGTCACATTGGAAAATAAGATGTAATTTTCACGTTGGTGAAAATTTCGTTAGTGCCACGCAAAATTCATAAACAGTTCCAAGTAAAGGCAAATTTCTATTGAAATTGCTTAAATTTAGATAACGCGCAATGCTCAGAATTTTTCCGATACATTGAACCAGTATAAAATGACAAAAGGATTTCGGGGCGGAAAATTTATTCAGAAATACAGAAGAAAAGATTAACTGGGCTTGATAACGCCCCGCTTCAGCCCGACGCGTCTGTTGTCTGCCGCTATTGCTAGGCCCTGTTCAAGTTACTTTTTTTATTTATTTATTGAGAAAACCAATAGTATTCAGTAAAACAATTGACATATAAACTTAAAGCTAATATGGCCAATAACAGGTTTCCCTAATATAACAAGCTGGTTAACAAAGAAACTATTAGAAGTAATAAAATATAAAAGAGGCAGTTGCTGTATAGTGCTAATAACTCCTGGTGGTTCTGGAAGATATGTGGTAATTAAAGAATATAAAACTGTGATAAAACTAATATAATTAAACAAAGAAAATAATAATTGCTATGGAATAATGTAAAAATAATGGTTATGAAATACTGTTAATGATAAAGCAAATTTTAAGGAATTGCGGAAACTAAAAAGACTTAATTTTCTCCTTTAGCGTGGTCTGTGCATGGTATTTGAAGAATCTTTTCGAATTTTGTTCATGCTGTCAGTTTTAAAAACAAACAATAGATGCCGCACGATGTTGATAAGGACTCCCGTGCTAGTAATAAGATGAAAAAAGAATCATAGAAATCTGAGATGCTCATAACCATCACAGCGTAGGCAGTAATTTGAATCGCGCAATTATTTAGTATTTTTATTTGTGTACCGATATTATGCTTACATACTTGTATTAAATATAGTCGGGGTTATTCATTGGATAATTCCGCGTATCTCACAAATTTAAGTTAATAGGCGTAATTTATAGGTACATATGTACTTTCAGGAAAATATTTTTAAAACAAGAGATAGTACATATAATTAATTATTTATAAAGAAAATGATGCAACTACGTGACAGGGCACATGACAGAAGCAAACTCACTAAATCGGAGAGTCACAAAGAGTATTATAGCAGCTTAAGGTCCATTGTGGCGTCGGCTATTCGTAGTGAAAGGTCAGCATTTTTCAATCAATACATAAATGATAACCTGCAAGATCCTAAACTGTTGTGGAAAAATTTAAAAAGATTGGTTGACTTCAACAGCAAAAGCTTTAATTTGCCTACGCATTTGAGTGATCCTTCCAAAATTAATAATCATTTTTTACACTTGCCTAATAATGAAACTAATAAAGATTTGCCTAGTTATATGTCTGGAAAATTCAACGACTCGGTTTTCATGTTGGAATCGGTCTCTGAAGCAACCGTGCTTAAATTTATTAATTCCCTTTCTTCCAATGCACAAGGTGTTGATGCCATTACATTAAACATGATAAAACTTACTTTACCGCGAACCCTTGGGATTATCACATTTATAATAAATAAGTCTCTCGCATCCGGAATATTTCCTGATTTGTGGAAGCGCGCTATCGTTCGACCTATTCCTAAAATCCAACATCCGAATGACCTACAAGATTTACGTCCAATAAGTATTCTTCCTTTGTTATCAAAAATATTAGAGGCAGCTGTTTGTGGTCAATTAAGTAAATATTTGGAAACAAACAACATGCTTCCTGGGAAGCAATCTGGATTTAGGAAGTCTCGCAGCACCGCAACAGCTTTGTCGGATGTAGTGGACGACATTCTATCAGCGCAGGATGTTAGGCAAGCCTCAATTTTGGTATTGCTGGACTTTTCTCGTGCTTTCGATACGATCAACACCGATATCTTGCTGCATAAGTTGGCTTACTATGGCTGTGATGAGATTGCATTGAAATGGTTTTCTAGCTACCTGATGGGGCGCTCGCAATGTGTCGAAACTCAATGCTCCAATGGGTCTACCTCCACATCGGATTTCCTTTCAGTTAAAAGAGGAGTCCCACAAGGTTCTAAGCTGGGGCCCATATTATTCATCTTATACACTGCAGACATTATTCATTCAATCCAGCATTGTAAATATCATTTGTACGCGGATGACCTCCAACTGTATATCTCGTTTCGGCCAGTAGAACTTGATGAAGTAACTAATAAGCTTAATGCTGATTTGGATCGAGTATCTACATGGTCTGATCGTAACGAACTGACATTAAATGCAAATAAGACCAAGTTCTTAATTCTGGGTGCCAAAAAAATTATCAATGATGTTGCAGTACTTGATCCCCGAGTCACTATAGGTGGAGTCCCTTTGGAGCGAGTGCGAGAGGCCCGTAACTTGGGTCTTCTCATGGATGAAAGGCTTCAGTTTGAAAAACACATCTCTGGGATCATGAACAATTGTTTTTACAGGCTCAGAGTGTTGTATCGCTTAAGAGATAGCTTGAGTGTTGAAATGCGAATCAAGTTGTGTGAAACTCTAGTACTTTCGAAGCTGAACTATGCCGATACAGTATATGGGAGTTGCCTGTTGTGTCGTACAAGGAAGGTTATACAACGGATCCAGAATGCCTGTGCGCGATTTTGCTATGCTATTCCTAGATATTCCCATGTTTCGCCTGTCTTGGATAGTAACAGGGTTCTCAACATGGCTTCCCGTCGCACTCTTCATCTAGCCACACTCCTCTTTGGAGTTATAAATAAAAAAACGCCGCTATATTTATTCAATAAATTGCAATTCTCTATGCGTAAGGTAAGAATCGCGCCTCGCCTTTTATATCCACGCCATAAATCTGCTGCCTTCCGGGGAAGCTTTCGGTATGCTGCCTCAAAGTGCTGGAACGATTTGCCACCGCCTATCAGGATCTGTAATAGTATCCTAACTTTTAAGTCAAATCTAAAACAGTACCTTATGAAAGAACAATTATATAACGCACAGCATCTTTGAGGTGGCGTATTGTGAATTTTGTGTATGTTCTGTTTTTATTTAATTTTTTTTTGTTTTATAATAGTTTTTCTGTTCAGTGTTATGTGCTTTTCTGTTCAATGATTTTTATTTAATTTTTTTTTGTTTTTTTGTGTTGTCATTTGGTTTTTCTGTCGAATTTAATTTACCTGTTGTTTGCCTAATAATTTTGTTTTAGTGGTCTGATTGGAGCCACTGAAAATCAGCGTCTTGACATTTCTTTGTCAGGGCATGAGCTGAGTGGCATCCATTTCGGTAGCAATGTGCTCTTTTAGTTTTAGTTTCTTTTTTTTGTAATATTCATGGTGTAAAATTGCTCCGAATAAACATTTACTTTACTTTACTTTACTTTATTTAATGTGTAAAAATGAGCCCAAAGTAAGTTGAAATAAGAAACTTATTAAGCTTTTTCACCTTCCCCTGTAAAACTAGATTGCAGAAACAGATAAAATTATTGGATAAATTATATTTATCCGAACTTTGTTCATGATTAATGCAGAAATCCGATTTATTCGTAATTATCCAAAAAAAACTGGATTTTTGTTGTGAACCTCAACATTGCACGAATAACTAAAAAAAAACATTCTTAGGTGTCAATTATTCTATTTCTCGTAGGATTTTTGCTAAGATCCAATTTTCAAATTAACTTTCGACATAATTATATGCCGTTGGTTTTATTAAAAAAAAACGGACTCAAGCCTTCTATTTTGTCCGAGCAGCTAACTTTGATGTACTATACAAAAGCCTGTTTGTTTTGCTATAAATCCAGTATTAATATCGTCTAAACACGTACATTAAAGTTTAGTTCAGATTCTGAAGGTTTACTTGTTATGCAAATTCCTCGAAAACTCGTGTAGTAGATGAAAGGTTTGCTTTATGGTTTCTTAGCAAACAAGCCAATAGCTAACAGTATAGTTGCTTAGTTACTAACGAGTTTTAATTAGCTAAGATGACATAATAGTGCCCAAGGGCAACCTTGATTTTCTAGGTCTACATATATTTCAGTAAAATATTTTTTTAAAACATAATTTCAATTCTGACTTTTCCGAAAAAATAATTTTATAAACATACTAGCGACCACATTTTGATAGGCAACTGGTAAATATATATGCTCCTAATTATACATATTCGTGAAAACTGATTTTCAGCATTCATCAAAGTCAAAATCATATATTTAAGTCTGTCTCGATAGAGCACTTATGGAAGTCAAAATTACTTAAGCTTTAAAACTTGATCTTGAATTAATGAAATATATACAAAATCGACATAACTAACAATCTAATGATTTTATTATCAAAGAATCAAAATCATAAACCATTTATTCAAGTTTGGCTCAATAAAGGTCTTATGGAGGCCATATTTATAATCTAACGCGTCCATTCACTGCGGGCGGGAGCTTGATACGACCAAAAGAACGGGTAAGAAAATCGTCAAGGTTGGTTTTGTCTCCCGCCAGTTACAAGAAAGTGTACTTATTAGTAAAACAATTTGGCAAGTATAAAAAAACCTGTGTTATGCATCTGCAGTCACAAGATTTAAAATGAAAGTGGAAAATCAATAGTGTATTAATTCTACAGGGTCTTAGAATGGTACCTGCCATCGTCGACACCCTTCTGCCTTGCATCCAGTTTATCTGCAGACGGTGCAGCACGACTTTGTACTGACCATATTATTAAGACGTTTTGTTAAAATAGTACCTACCTACAATCTTCTTCTCAATTTTGATAACCGTTATACCGATAATGGGACAGAAGAAGTATATCCTTATTTCATAAATTACAAATAACTCTTAATAATAATTATAATCTTAATTATACCGATAATGATATAGCATGATATGAAGAAGCCTTAGACAGAAAAGATTTTCATCTTGTTGTCATGATCAATATTTGTGTTCCAGAATACATATACATAACAACCTTATCGCAATAATTCACAGCTAATGCAGTAACGAAAATATTGACCTTCAAACCATATTTCTCAAGACAATATTTGTTACATCTCCTAGAAAACGTTCTGAAAAGAAATCAGCTCGATAAACACTGTCATTCTGGCTACAGTGAGACAGGACAACTAACTGTAGTAACGATACAATAGGAACAAGCTCTAACTAGTAAAGGTGTATTTGTTCTTTAAATCACGCAGGGCAGGTCCGTATAGAGCTCCCGATAGATTGGTACCCGCGCTAGTTTCCATTCTGTTTGGGTTTCGGCATTGCGGACTGCATACGATTTATGTGTAGTTCGGATTTGTAGCAAATCTATTTAGGAAAGTAAACTGCGGTTGGACTTTCCTAATTGTTTGGGCATTTTATGTTTGCAGTTTCTGCAATGAATTAAGTTGCGTAACCTGACGCTTACAATTATGAAAATAAAGCTCTTGCTTTATTTAGCAAAACAACGTTGACATAGAAATGACAGGAGCGATTACGTTACATTTTATAAAAAACTAAAATATCCAAGAACTAAATGGCCTAAGATATGATTCAAATAAAATGAAATACTAAAAATAAAATTTACTTTTCAGCAAAAATTTGTGACGTAAACCCGTTTGAAATTAACCTTGAATTTGTGTTTTTAACTTAAAGAAAATATATACATTGAAACTTTTTGTTTCACGTTATTTTTAGGGATTTTTATCCCATTATTATCTAAAAATATTATATATATATATATATATATAGTGTTATTTGAAGGACAACGTCTTGATACAGCAGATGTGTATAAGTAAGGAATAAACTGTCCAAGCGTTGATCGCATTGAAAGGATAAAATGCAAATAGCATGAATGGTTGCACTGAACACAATTTTATCGGACTCCTTACATTTTGTATTCAAAGATCTTTTCAACAGTAATGCTGTAAAGAGGTTGTATATTCAAATACTGGAATTTTCTTAAGCGCACGTCCACTCTCTTGGTTTATTATACAATCTGTTTGTCGTTGTTTTGTTCTTTTTACGAAAGGAGATTTCGTTCTTCATGTCAAAGAGGTTGATTAGGTTGGTTTAACCAATTTGCGAGATAATCCGTAGGTACATAGAATTGCTTAACTCCATATATTTTATTACGTTTTACTACTCATCGAAGTCTCTCAATTTTTTGAAAACTCGAAATATATTTTCAAAAAGCTAGGAAATCGGATATTAATTTCGTTATCAGCCTATTAACGTTCCAATACTAAGATCTTTGTCATAGGGGACAAGTAAAGGTAAGTGGAATTAATGTTGTACCCATCATGCAGACCTAGTACCTAAGTACCTAGTACCTAGTAAGGCACGGTATTTTAACGGCGTACAAAGGCAATTTTTTTAAAGAAATAATGCTGGTTGGTACCTTAAAAGTGTTTTTGAACGCCGTCTATATAAACCAATATTAATGAATGCTACAGGCTTTTAAAGTAATACAACTAAAATGTACGCTTAAATTAATTTTCATACGAAGATAATATGTTCTAAATAATATTCTGATCTTTTCAACACGTTCAAGTTTCTAGACGTTTCATCGTTTAAAAGCGTGCGAATAGCTCCAAGCAAGGCTTTTAATTAAATCACAGAAAAAGAAAAGGATATCTGTACTAGGCAATAATTAAAAAATTCAATGAAAAGCATTCTGAGATTTTCATTAATGATGCACCAACTGTAAGTAGAATGTAAGGTAAAAGAAAAATACCACCGGCAGGGAGCATTCAACTAGAATGCCTATAAAGGACGAGCTGAATTTAATTGTGAAATCCTTAGACTAAATTGTTTTTTTTTAATTTTGACAATTATTATATGTTAACATTTTAAGTTGTAAATAAAACAAATATTAAAGTTTCGAGAACATTTCATTAACGTTAACATTATTAATGCGAAAGTATGTTACTTTCTTATTCCTGTTTTCTCTTCAACGACTCTGTGTGGATTCAAAAAATAATAAAAAAATAACATTTTGTTTTTATAGGACGCAACTACAAGAGATAGAGAGGGACGGGGGAAAATTTGTTTCAAAATAGATATACACGGACCACTAGAAACTATTTTTTTACACATTTAACCCAGGCTGCCAATCGAACTGACCTTCACTTTAACGTGGTGGGTGGAAAGAAACGAACTTCAATCACTACACCAAATTACGTTATCACTGGGTTTATATGTGGTCCATAATTGCGAACAGTGACCACCTGCATAGAAAATTACCTTAATTTCTATCAGGCAGGCATTTTGCGACCGGTTACACTGTATTAACTGCAACTCAGATGCACAAAATTTAAGTAGCAGGCAAAGCAAATAATATTGCAGTTTAAGAAATAACAATGATATGTAACTTGAAATTCCACTCCAAGCGCAACTAGTTGTACATATTTATAATTATCTTTGACGAAAAGATTGAAGTGTAAGAAAATGATAATGAATATTTCATACGGCAATATTATAAGAAAAAATGAATCGAAATTAGGTTTTATTCATCCGTTGCATAATGTGGCCTTTTTAAGCCAGCAGCTGCAGAGGTGCATTTAAATACTTCCTCCATTTTTCCAATTGACTAGCACTTGCAGTGAAACAAAGAACATTGACCTATTCATATTCAACTTTGAAAAGTATTTCCATTATTTTCCATAATAACATGTTAGCAGCTGCAGCCCGAACGAGGTGTAGTGTTGCATGCAATTATTGTTTCAATATTAATTTTTCACTGTTATTTGCATGTACAATTTATGAGCATTTTTGGCTGACTTCAAAAAACGTTGGCAGTTATTGAATTTTGGTAAGTAAAGGCAGTTATCGCATTGTTGAATATGTTAGGCGAAAGTAATAAGGTTTTATGTAGAAAATCTCGATCTGAATATTTTTGGAGTTCCTTAACAAACCAACTGTTATCCCTATTTTTTCTTTGCACCAAATGCTATCAGTGAACGGATTTTTCCCTTCGTCTAGCGACTATTGTTATACTTGAGTTAGAATTAAAAACTAAGGGCGCTACTTACTTACTAAATTCGTGCAATGGAGGCATTCAAATCACGGGAACCGCATAATTATTATTCGTACTAAACTTGGTATCATTGCTGCTAAACTTCGGTGGGAGTAAGAACCTTGCTAAGTTTTTTGACTTTTTTCTCATACCAAGCTCTTGCCCTAGTGAAGTGGAGCTCCTAGATTTTCAGTTACCTTCATAAGTGCATAGAATAAGAGCCCAGCTTGAATAAATTAAATTTGAGTGATTAATTCTAGAAAGCTTGAATGTCCGACATTTTGCTGAGTGGGTACCATTTCTGTACTTGCTATTTTCTGTGTTTTATAAGATTTTATTTCGTATATGAAAATAGATATAAGACAGGCTAATGACTTATGCTAAAAGATTTTATGTGTAAACGCTGAAAATATAGATTTTTTTTTAATAATGACAGCTCAAACCAAAACGTTCACATTCTATTTTGTTTCTTAGAATGCAGATAAAATTCATGCATCCTCTTTTATGAGCCCGAAATGATACACGTACATAAAACGGATATAAAGTTCGCACTCTAAGTGTAAAGCAGGTGTGCAATGTTTTATTATATGGAACATAAAGGAGTATGATCACAGGATTAGCGACGGAAGGCGTGCACAATAAAATGTAGTGATGTCTTTTGTTATCAGGGATATCGTCGTAACTATGACAACGATGCAGTTTGATGACCGCTCTAGATACAAATTTGTAAATGTACCTCTTCTTCTTATTCTTCGTCGTGCAGGCTTTTTCCGCCAGACGTCCCATGCGTCCATTTTGCATAGGAGGGTGAGAGCTGGATTACTCCAGCCATCTCAGTTCCTCCAGGAATTCTATCAGCGCTTTAACGTCGCTGAAGGCTTCCGGAAGGATGCCTGGTGTCTTCAGGAACCTCGCCCGGCAATCAGTCACCACTCACACACACCTCAGGTCTTAACATATTTTCACTTGATTTTGTTTATTTCTTAAACTGTAGGTTTATGTTTTAATTCATTTAAATATTATCGTAGCAATGATATGTAGTTGTATTGTCTGTTTACTGTCTTTAGTGAACTATCAACTAGCAAACTAATACTGAAGTATTACATTTGAAAGCTCCATTTAAAGTTCAACGAATTTGTGTCATTAACATTTAATAAAATGGTATAATTGTGAATGAATGAATGAATAAACACTTTATTGTACGTATTTACACCAAAATAAAGAGAAAAACAGCAATGGAAAAAATTACATCAAAATTAATTGTACAATAAGCGGCCTTATTGTTCACAGCAATTTCTTCCAGGCAACCTTGCATTGTGAATGGTGGAATGCAGTCATAAGGCTTCCACTTATGCCGGCCTCCATAAACTCGTTAGATATCCCGCTTTTAAACTGTGTTTCAATAGGAAAGTCAAGGTCAGAATCATTTATTCAAGTTTGGCTCAAAAGAGCTCTTATGTAGGTCAAAACTTGAAAACTAGCGCGCCCATTCACTGCGGGCGGAAGTTTGATCGTAAAATAACGGGCAAGAAAATCGTCAAGGTTAGTTACATGTATGACATGGAAACATATACCCAGGACGATAATTCCAAAGCTTGATCATACAAACGAAGAAATCAACGATATTTTTGGTAAAGGTACGTTGTGATTGTTTCCATAGAATAAGAATGTATCCTAAGAAAAACACGTTTCATTTGAGTGAGGAAAGGCAATGCAAAATTTGATTGTTAAGTTAAAAGGTAAAGTCGCTGGATACATGGACACATAGGGGCTCATTACAAAAAAAGATGTAAAGTTAAACCAGGTTTTAAACGAGTGCTGTCACTTCTTGATAAAATGAAGTTTTGGTATAAACCCCATAGGTTTTTTTTAAAACTAAAAGCCAACCGGACATCTATGACGTCAAAAACGCTATCGCTCAAGGAGAACGGGACACAAAAGTCATAAAAACGTGCGTTTCAGCTGCGCTCCGAGAACGTTTGATATATCAATAGGACAAGAGAATCACCCCACTGCATTCTGGTCGTAAATGATTTATTCTTCAGTCGCGTTTTACGATGTCCGTAGGTCTAATTTAAGCAACCATTTCTTGGTCATTCTTAACTATTGCAGCTTTTTTCACATGATGTCACGCCTGTTTCCCCGAAGGAGTAGGCAGAGGCATTTTCTATGCCCACATTTCGCGAGTTATATTGTTGGTCCCACGTAATAAGTGGCAAGCCTATTGCCGCTTATCGGGAACTTTTATGTTCGCCAGAGCCTCGTCCGTTGATTGGCAGGTGCACCACTTGCAGGTGAGGTTGGCTTGGGCTCCTTAGATCTTGGTAGGAACCCTATGCAGCTTTTTAATGCCTGAATATATTTGATTCCTGCAGAGAAGATATATAAAACAATTTAGTTCACAGTCTGAACAGTATGAAGATCTTCTTCTTTCTTTTAAATAATGGCTTCGTGCGTCCAGCACATTTAGCCAGTGTCAAGTAAGTGATATATAGATAGTAAAAGAGATAATTCATAGTATATGAGAATGTGTGATGATAAAGATGATAAATGATAAATGAGATACCCTTCCCTAAGCCCCTTTAGTCCTCAGTAAAGATGTGGGACTATACTGAGATCTATCATGAACTCCTTGAGAGAATTTGAAAAGTTATGTTGCATTGTTTTGTTTCATTTACCAACACTCGTGTATGTTCATAAACACTTAACATTAATGTAAGCAATAACACAAATTATAAAAAATTAAACAAAACTGCAGACATGACGCTTCACTTTCCCGCCAAGAAGTCCAGTATAAAGATAATTAATTCCTAATGATTCACCTGTTTTTTTCATGAGGAAAAGAGAGTGCGGGATTTGTTTGAAAAGTTAAATGTCAAGATCGCTAGATGCATGTAAAGTTTGTTATTTAAAGGAATTACGAGATAATATTCGAGTAAAGCGCTGTCGCTCAGCAAGAGTTGTATACAAAAGTCATAAAAAACTGCATTTCAGCTGCGCTCCGAAATCGCTAGGTATAACAATAGGACAAGAGAATCACCCCATGCCAGGTCGTAAATGATTTATTCTTTAGTCGCGTTTTACGACGTCCGCAGGGAAGATCTAATTTAAGCCGGGAGGTTTACTTGGTTTTTCTTAACTATTGCTGTTGTTTAATGTCTGAGATGAATAGTATTTTTGTTGGGTTATTAACCACAGCTCTGACGATGTTACTAACAATTTACATCTTAGCATACTTTTGACGCAAGCGCTCGTAGCGCCGCTATACTAGGCAGAGTTTATAAAGGGCAGTCCTTGCATGAGGGACTGTATGTATGGAATGTAATATCTATCGATCCCGCACAGAAGGCACGTTAAGCCATTGATCCCCATCATCACTATCTGTGGTAGGCGTTAAGCCATGTTAGAGATTATTGGGCGGCTAGAAACATTCTATCCATCTATCATCCATCCATTTGCTTTTATTTAAACAAATGGACAAATGAATGATTTAAGCAACTTCAAATTTTACTACTGGATAGGCAAAAGTCGGAACTTCTGCATGGTCACTTTGGGGACGGTGTCTCAGTGCCCGGACCGCCGCCGTGATGTCATATTTTGTGATAGTATTGACTTTGGTAGTGTTGGTAATATTGACTTTGTTTATTATATACGTAAGATCAATGGTTTAATTAATTGTCATGATAGTGTTTTATTTTAAATGTTTTTACTTTTATATAACTCTATACCTATTTATAAAATTGTGCGTTATATTATAAATTATACACGGTATTTTGGGCGCGTCTCGTGTTACTGTTTCGGCAAAAGCTGAAAATCAGTGTTTTGCTCTCTCAGAGCAAAAAAACCCACTGAGCCGTAGCCATTCGGCAGCGCTGCGAAACACATGCACACTATGCGAATGCTTTAATTTTTTTTTTGTTGTTATATTTTTTTTTATTATTGTAATTTTGTTTTTATTGTTTTATATGTATGTGTGTCTTTCGTTGCAATAAATAGTTTATCTATCTATCTATCTATTTCCTGGTTATAGTACCGCTCGTAATTATCTCTTTCATTGTTGTTAAGAAGAAAAATTATGGAATTTACATTTTGTGTATAAAATTTTGACGAATCTAAATGATCCTTCTGATTTTAAAGACAATAAAGTATATTTAACTCAAAGCTCCGCCTATCCACTTATTAGCTGAAGAGTTGAAAAATTTCACGTATTTTTTTGTTTCCTAGCCTACAAACGGCATAATTTTTATACATTGAATATTCTTAATTAACAGCGCTTAATATTAACTAATTATAAAAGTTAGTTTAAATGTTTTTGGGGGATTTCGAATATAACCAACTTCGGAACGTTGCAAATTATTTCCGGAGATACAAATTACTGACAAAACCGTATAAATGGGAATCTCAAATTACCGGATAAAAATATAATTTGGAAACTCGTTTGAATACGAAGCCGGGTAAAATATTCGAAATGTTAAAGGAAGTTATTAATTGAAGTCATTAACGAACAAAGTTAGTATGTAAAATATTTTACGATATAGGAATTATAAATAGAATTTTAATATACTTCAATATTCGGTGGAGCGACAGGGGTCCTGCTGTCTGACCAAAAGTCATTTGGCAAAATTACGCTTGACAAACAATGTTTGGCATGATTGGTTTCATCAATTGATCATTTTACAACTATTCATTTTACAAACAAGCACTTTTCCAAATAATCACTACTTAAACTTACATTTGATACATGATTATTTAACATAATTAACATTTAGTAACTGAGTTATCAGACAAAAGTACTTTTGGTCTAAAAACGTTTGATAAAATGTCTTTTAATCATAATGACAATTAGGGCGAAACCTTAGATGATAGATTAGGTAGAGTTTTTTTTTGTTGCCCATCACAAAATTATTTGTGTTGAACTGATATGGATGTATACTATACATATTTTACAAACAGATTATACTATACTATACAGATTTCGGAAAACCATCATTGACTCCTTTAATAATAGAATATGAGGTCAATCGGTCATGTCAAACGAGTATAGCTTTGGTGTTTTTTATTTGTGTTTTTATAAGTAAAATTTTTTGTATGCATCTTCTTATTTTTGTGTCAATGCATGCCGTGGTGACTTGTAAGTAAAACAGCACTTAGCTTTTAAGTATTAACTGTATTTGTTATGTTCATTTTTGGTGTATGTTTTGTTAGTCGCCCTAAATGTAATAAATAAATAAATAAATATTTTAGACAATTGCTAAATTTGGGAACATATTATTTGGTGAAATAAAAAAAGGTTAACTGTCATGTTAAAATTTAACAAGTGCAGTGTTTGCTAATGGATAATTTGCAAAGTGAGTTTTTGTAAGATGATACTTTTGTCAAATGTCTCGTTTGCCAAATGAACATTTGGTGAAACGTTGTTTGTCGAAAGACCCTTCGTCAATAACTTTATGGTCAAAATTTATTAATCCTCAGTGGTTGGAAACGAAGATCCGAGAATCAAGCTCAGTGGAGTGCCAGTGGAGAGGCCTATGTCTAGCAGTAGGCGAGTGTTAGCTGATGATGCTGCCGAACTAACCTTGACGATTTTCTTGCCCGTTCTTTTACGATCAAGTTCCCGGCTGCAGTAAATAGGCGCGTTAGTTTTTAAGTTTGACGTTCTCAAGATTTTTATTGAGCCAAGCTTGAATAAATGATTTTAACTTTGACTTTGATTGCTCGTGCTATGACGGCTTAGAGGCTGGTCTTGATATATTACTGTCCATATACGACCAATAATTTGTGATCATGATGGTATTATGAGCACCTATTGAATTTAGCCATTTGTGATGCGGATCGCCCTAGGTACACGTCCAAAACTAATCTATAACAACAAGTACATAAAGTACGTATAAATACATAACTATATGAAAGGACACGTGCAGGTTTTACGCATGAGGAGTGAGCCTAAGCGCAAGATTGATAAAATTAGACGAATAAAAACACCCTTAACCATAAAAGATTTACGCCCCATTTCTCCCCGACAAAAGTTACGAAATGAAATAATAAACTACTTACTATTACTATTATTCTGCACGAAACAATAAAAAAGTTCAAAATAACCTTAAAAATCACACACTTCCTTACAAAATTTCATTTTTAATTTGTCAACTACCAAAACTACTAGGTTATATTTTGTCAATTTGGCTACACATCAGATCTGAAAGAAACATACCTAAAAGTTTAAATAATTGTATGACATACAGCTACCGACAAATTTTATTTTTTAATTTTTTATTTATTCAAAATCCACAGCTCTTAAAGATAAATTACAGAGTTTACAATGAAACTTACAGCTAATGACGGATTTTATATACACAGGTTTAAAATATATTACGGGATAACTATCAGAGGAGGTTTATAAGGGTGCCTACCTCATATAATACCTATTCCTAATATGTATTAGGAATAGGTATTATATGAGGTAGGCACAACTAAGAAACACATAATTAAAACATTATATGTTATGTATATGAAACCTACAGCTATCTATCACGTTTTATTGAGAAGTAGCCTAAAATTAAAACGCCAGAATAGTCCGGATCTATTCCACTCTTCATAAAAGGCAATACTCGTAGTTTTTCGTATTCGCATTGTGTCTGGGATGAGAACCAATAACCATTTTCCTATTAAACGAAAAGTCGATTTTAAAATGGCTCCTGTTTCAAATACGGACTAAAAATAGACATCGCGTCAAAACTTTGGCGTTTTCAAGTTTATTTTATGATATCTGAGCTGATTTATAATTGAGTTTGTAGTGCCTGTTATTTCTCATCTTGCTAACTTGTGCTTTGAACAAGGAATCTTTCCAACGGCATTAAAGCAAGCTATCATAACTCCAGTGTACAAGGGTGGTGATCGCGACGATGCGAGCAATTACAGACCAATCTCTGTATTGCCGGCTATATCGAAAATTATAGAAAAGCTCATAAACAAACGACTATTAGGTTACATTAATAAATTCGATATATTATCACGCGCACAATACGGATTCCGACATGGCTTATCAACAGAGGACGCAGTGATGGCATTAACTTCGCATATCGTGGAAAGGGTTGATGCGAGAGACAAGTGCCTTACTGTGTTCCTTGATCTCCAAAAAGCATTCGACACCGTCTCGGTTCCCATCCTTCTGCGAAGTCTTGAAAGCATAGGTATAAGAGGCGTTCCCCTTGCGTTATTGGCTGACTATCTCCGTGATCGAAAACAAGCTGTGAGAGTAAGCAGCCAAGTCAGTGACGCTTTGAGACTCAGCTATGGAGTACCCCAGGGCAGTGTGTTGGGACCGACGTTATTTCTGGTCTACATAAATAACCTCTGTGAGATGAACTTGGAGAATGGTCGTGTGTTTTCCTACGCAGATGACACGGCTATTACCTTTTCTGGGAAATCGTGGGAATCAGCTTTCCGTTCAGCTGAAAAGGGTCTTGCCCGGGTCTCGCAGTGGTTGAACGATCATCTCCTTACGTTTAACGCTTCAAAAACCCAATACATTGCCTTCAGCAAGTATAATAGTAGTCAACCAGGATCAGAACTGAGCCTCCGAATACATAGTTGTGGTAATCTAGATGATACTAATTGCTCATTTATTTATTTATTTATTTATTTATTGGATTACCAACATAAGTTACAGCATTCTATACATTATTATTTCAATACATAATTGCTTAAATCTAACTGTTCCTACAATTATAGGTAACCACAGCGTGCGTTGTTGAACAGGATAATTCATTTAACCATACAGAAGGTCATTGTTTAACAATAATAATAAGAAATCACTCAGGCAAACAAATTCAATACATAGCAAATAAGTAATCTAACAATGCAGTCAAAAACCAAGCACAATCCAAATACTCAATGTCAATAGCAGCATAAGTCAATAAATTTTGGGTAACAATTCAATTATAATTATATTATAATTTTTAAGAAAATTTTAAAGTCTAGAGAAATTAGAGAAATTAAATCTAAATAACTAATGTCAACAGTAGCATAAATTCAATTAAATTAATAAATTTTATGTAACAATTCAATTCAACTATTATTTCGAAGTCTAGAGAAATTAAATTAACATTAGAATTAAAAGTCAAGTCGATTTCAATAGTGATAAAGTCAAACTATAACTAAATTACAAAAATAAAAATAGAACAGTCATGTAAATTTATATAATATTCAAATTCAAATTAAATCAAATTAAAATTAAATTCCAGTTAGTACCTAGGTTCAGTTTATTTTTTATAGCATCTGAGATACGTCATGTTTTTTGACAATATTGATGAATTCAGGAAGACTTTGACAGTGCGCGTCGAGCTCCGATATATTTACGGTAACGTTGTTATACAGACGAGACAGTCGAACAACAGGTGAGTTACGACCCATTTTCGTACGGCAGCGTTGCGTGTTGAACAATCCGCATGGGTATCGCGGCATTCTCACTGGGATATTAAAATTGAATTTGCTCAACAGCAATGGACTGTCAATGTAGTTGTTCATCAGTTTGTAAATATATGTCAAATCAAGAAGAATACGTCGCACAGAGAGCGAATCCATGCGAAAATACTTCATTTTTTCAGTGTAAGACTGTATTGTTCTTGGAGCCCTAAAACGGTAAGTTAAACAGCGAATTAGTTTCCGTTGTACTCTTTCTATTCTATTCTTGTGTATAGTGTAATTGGGACTCCAAATAATAGGTTGGGGAAAAAGTCTTTTCGTATTTTTGTATGAAAAGTCAAGACATTTTTTTCAAAGTTTATTTACATTTATTTACAATATATATGTACCGTTTTGTTGAATAACTTTCTGCCATTTTGTGGGCAGAGACATTATCCCGTTACTGTAGAAACTTTGGGACTTCTGATCAAAAAAACGGGACAAATAGTTTTGGCAGTCCTCTCTTGAGGTCAACCTTACAGAACCTAAAGAATTCTGCAGAGACCGAAACAGGTGAAAATCTGAAGGCGCAAGGTCAGGGCTATATGGTGGATGCACTAGGACCTCCCAGTCGAACTCTCTTAATTTTTGCTGAGTGGCTAAAGATGTGTGTGGTCTAGCGTTATCGTGATGACAGACCACACCCTTCCTGTTGATCAATTCCGGCCGTTTTCTCTCGACTGCTTCCTTTAATCTCATCAGTTGCTGGCAGTAAAGATCAGAATCGATGGTTTTTCCGGGCGGTAAAAGCTCATAATAAACAATGCCCTTCCAATCCCACCATACACACAGCATCACCTTATTTCGTGTTAGGCCAGGTTTGGCCACAGTCTGTGAAGCCTGGCCAACTTTCGACCACGACCTTTTTCGCACGTTCTTGTCGTACGTGATCCACTTTTCATCGCCAGTTATCAATCTCTTCAAAAACGGCTCGGTTTCATTACGTCTCAATAATGAATCGCAAATGAGTACACGGTTCATTAAGTTTCTTTGAGTGAGCTCGTGTGGCACCCAAATATCGAGCTTTTTTGTATAACCAGCTTTCTTTAAATGGGTCAAAACTGCTTTGTGGTCAATTCCCAGTTCTTCAGCTACATCGTAACTACTAATATGCCGATCTTGCTCCACTCTTTCAAAAATGGCGTCCATTTTATTCGTAACAGGGCGACCAGAGCGAGGTGCATCTTTAACATCAAAATTTCCGGACTGAAAACGTTTGAACCAAATTTGTGCTACTCTTACTGACACTGCATCAGGTCCATAAACATCACAAATTTTTTTCACTGCTTGAGTTGCATTTTTGCCTTTTTTATAATAAAATTTTAAAATGTATCGAATTTCTTCATTAGATTCACTCATTTTTACGGAGAGAAAAACAAATGAAAAATAGCGGGAAACAACTTTTTTTTAATTTTTTCTTTTCTTTATAATGGAACCTTTTTAATGTTACCAAAACCAGCCAGACACAAATAGTACAGTCAAAAAAATTTTATAATAAGTTTATACCTACGTTATGCGAAAAGACTTTTTCCCCGACCTAATAGTACTGCAGTATTCCAGCTTACTCCTAACATAACTATTGTAAAGCATAACAACAGTTGCCGGATTTTTAAAACCTTTTGTGTTTCTCAGAATAAACCCCAGAGATTTGTTGGCCTCACTTAATATATTGTCAATATGGTCTGTGAATCTTAATTGACCGTCCATCAGAACACCAAGATCACGGACATTGCTAACCTCTTTGAGTCTGGTATTAGCAATCGCATATTGTGATTTTAATTTATTGCGTTTTTTGGTGAAAGTCATATGATAGCATTTTGCGGAATTCAACAGCATATCGTTGTTGTTACACCATTCCTGAAGTCCGTCAATATCCTCCTGCAGTAGCCTAGAATCATTCATGTCCAATATGTTTCTGGTTATCTTGAGGTCATCAGCGAAGAGGTAAATTTTACTATGTTTGATTACACTTATAATATCGTTTATGAAGACATTAAAGAATAGGGGCCCCAGGACAGAACCCTGAGGGACCCCTGACAGTGCTACGAAGGAGTGGGATTGTTCTCCGTTCACTACGACCCTTGATGGCCGGTCGATAAGGTAGGAACTGCACCAATTAAGTAGGTTGCCGGTGACACCAAATGAGTAAAGCTTACTCAGAAGAATTCCATGATTGACCCTGTCAAATGCTTTGGAGAAGTCTGTGTAAATGGCATCCACCTGTAGTCCTTTATCGACCGATTCCATTAGCTCCGCAGTAAAAAGAGCCAAATTGGTATTCGTTGACCTCCCAGCCATAAAACCGTACTGACTTACAGTTATGTATTTATGCATATGATTATACATGACTGAATGAACCATTGACTCAAAAACTTATGTTATCAAATCACAAAAGTAACAGATCTCAAGTACTTAGGTGTTATTGTAGATCAACGATTATCGTGGCATCAGCACATAGAAATGGTCATAGCACGGACAAGAAAGCTTATTTGGATTTTTAAGACCTTGAGACATGTCACTCCGCTGTCTCTATTAAAACGAGTATATATTTCATTGACGCAATCGGTCCTAATCTATATCATTACTGTTTGGGGTGGTGCTACAAAAATGAAAATGTTAGAGTTAGAGCGTGCACAAAGAACACTGTTAAAGGTTATGCATTTCAAACCGCGTAGATTCCCCACTGAGGAACTGTACCAGCGATGCGGCCTCCTTACAGTAAGGAAGTTATATATCCTCCACTCTGTACTCAAACAACACAAAATCATACCTTATGATCCACACCCTCCTAAGAAAAGAAGAAGACTCCGTGTGGCGCCGGTAGTCTCGACAAAATCTACTTTCGCGAAAAGACACTTCGCTTATCGGTCAGCACTGTTATATGATGAAGTTAACAAATACCTTAATATTAATAAATTAACAAACTATAAATGCAAAGAGTCGCTGATAGAATGGCTTAAACTCAAGACTTATGATGATATTGAAAATCTCTTTTAAACCTATGAGCATTAATGCCTCAACACACAACCACCCACACACGTACGCACACATACACACACAACCTCAAACATACACACACACACACCCACACTCACACACACACACACACACACATTGTAGTACTTTTAGTTAGCTCCTATGTACATTTTATATTATATTCCTTTGTTTATATAATGAAGTTCATTGTTACCGGTTAGTGAAGAGCGAAGTTCATCTAGCACAGGCATATATTTGCTTAAAAGGTGACTTCATCAACTTTTGTTTGTTAACATACTTCTGTGTTTATGAAATAAATAAATTTATTATTATTATTATTTATTATTATATAAATGTACTTTTGTTAAGACTTTTGTATCGATTTTGAAGGCCAAGACTAAAATCAGTTAACGAAATTTGTTGGTGTGTATTTCAATTGAGGAAACCTGATTAGGTCATCACCAATCTCAGTCTGCAGGCATCTCAATCCGGGGCTTAGAGTTCTGTTATATCTTATAAAGCCATAATTAAATATAAACTTAAACCGCTTATGTTTGGAATTGCATTTACCTAAATGCAATCCGAAACCTTTATTATTTGCGTCGAATAAGAATGACAATTAAATTTTAGATTGGATTAGACCTACGTAGTGCACATACCTACGTTTAATTGTAATTCCATTTCCAATTGTTTTAATTAATTAAAAGTCTACTGTTGCAATGATTTTATTATTTTAATCTTCCTTCTGACCCGCCGCTTAGTAGCTCTTCCAGTTAACCAGGGTGAGTTTTAGGAATTACTTTAATCGAGGTGTCTTAAATGTGCCTACTTAATAAGATGATTTTGAGTACCAAATCATAAAAGGTCTTAAGTTTTGCTTTCAGGTGAGGCGTCCGGTCTTTTTGCTTTATTTGTTACCTACTTTTTAATGGAGGTGACCTATTTCCTGTCATACTAAAGCGGCAAACGTTGTAGAGGACGGCTTCCCACGCGATGGACCTATAATCTCGTCAAGGTGACGGGAGGCCGATAGATGCAGGCGATTCAGGATTGCTCAATGTAGACATCTATGGGGAGGCCTGTGTTCAGCAAGGGACGTCATAGATGATGATGATGATTCTAAAGCTTGTATGTGTTTCTATAGATTTAAATCTAATCTAATATTACATTATACAGTTATTGCTTCTTTGACTGTGAATGTTTTACATAAATGTCAGTAAAGTTTGAAAAACCTATTTCCTATTTCGGAATGTCTGTCTCTTCACAGACTTCTTTTTGTTAATTTTATGAAAAACAATCATACTATTCATATTATTTCTGATCTCCACGACACAGGGAATCCTAGAGTGGAGTTCAGCGGTTATCATATTATAAGCATTTACTTTTTATTGTAACAGTAAGCTCTTTATGTATAAGTTTTGTTGAACCAAATAAAAAATAATAATAATAATATTATCGTTGCTATAACCAGAAAAGTACCAGTACAACATCGATATTTCAGCGCGGGCTTATCGATAACTGCAATATCTCACAGCGGAGCGGCTGTGGACCCAAGCGGCCTCACATAGCGAACCTGTGAACCATTTTCTACCACAAAAGCGAGGCTGTTTTAAGCATTTTATTTCAAATCCATTGATTTATACTTCTTTCAAGCGGTTGTGGCTGTGCAATACTTTTCGGGTAGGATTGCCTGAGTTAAACATATTTATTTAAACATTGAAGTTGGCGTCTCTTTTAGGGGAGGTTGATGGGTTATTTACAAAAACGACTAATTGATAACGAGCGCTTTCGTGTTTGCGTGTTTAAGGCGGTGGTGGGTGGTGCTTGGTTTTAAAACCAAGGCTCTTTTATAAGTTCTGACATCAAGAAGATACCGTAACGGGTCTCACTTTGCTTTGAAAGATACAGTCCATGACCAGTTGTACAGATGGATGGATTGAGATTATTACTTAGTAAATAGGTAAAAAGAATGAAGACATACAAATGACACCGCAATGGGTACGCTTAGTGGAGTATGGCAGGAATCTCTCACTTTGCTGTGTAAGATAAGGACCGCGCTCATTTGTAGACATTGGTGGGTTTAGTTGATGATGCAGATGATGACTTTATAAGAAGGTAATTGGGTGGTTAGAACACTACATCATATCGAGCTTCGGTGTGCATCAGTCACAACTATTTGCAACATCAATAGTTTGTATGACAATAATTATAACAATAATCATTTCTTTCATAAAAAGTCCACTGCTTACTGCGGCTCCTAATAATTTTTCACCTTGACCTATAGTATATTTAAGCTCCTTCATGAGTCAGGTCATAGGGTGGTAGACTGTCCTCTATTAAGTTTGCTGGTTCGGGGATGCCTTTGAGAAACTTTGAAGCCCCAGCCCAAATAATTTGATTTATTTTAATAATTGTTTTCTATTTGATGCCCCAGTACAAATAATTTTATATATTTTAATATTTGTTTTCTATTTCATCATATCATCATCATATCATCATCATATCAGCTTTATAATGTCCAGTGCTGAATATTAGCCTTCCTAATAGTTTACATACGTTATATTGGTGGTATTTACCTATAATCACCACACTAGGCAGGCGGATTGGAGATCACAGTTCCAGCCAGTACGCAGGTTGACGCTGCTGCCCATCATCCGGTGGGATTTCTCTTTGTATTACGACTCCTCGTGAGGTGAAGTGGGTGATGCTATTCTTGTCCATTACCACACGGCACCTTTTTTATTTCTATGTAAACTATTGTTATAAAACCGTCGTCGTGAATGAGGAGGTTAATGAGTGTGATTGAATAATTTATTGATTCAGGCGTTACTTTGCGGAAATCCATTGTAAGCAAGTGATGGATTAAAAATATCTTTGTAACAATTCCCGCGCTACTATAATTTTTCCAAAACAATCGAGAAACTATTCAACACGACACGTGTTTCGCCCTTACATCTTCAGGTAAGATATGAGCCTCAGAACAACGATGTCTTCACGACCAACGCTGAAACGAGAGTCTCGTTTCATTCTCGATTTTTCGGGAAATATTTAATCCATCACTTGCTTAGTGTGATTGAAGCTAAAAGTATGTGCGAACATCGTAGCAAGTGGAAGGATGTGAACTCAGCCTACCGCTACGGGAAAAAGGCGTGACATTATGTATGTATGTTATACACATTAAATAGCACATATAATTTACTGGATCAAAACCAAATTAAAATTACATGCTGTGTATGATATTGCTATTCTAATGAATGTGTCTCAAAACACGCAGCCAATAAAATCCCGTTAAAACAAATTTCCATTTTGGAATTCTCTTTTGTTCATGCAAAAGCCAAGCCCAATGTAAAGATGGAATATAAAATAGGCTTCTATCCAACTTTCCACATTCGAAGCCCGTTTGTTAGTAGCGGGAATCTCTATTTAGCTAATGGATATATCAGTGAGATTGGATCTCCGACACGGCCGCGTTTATTTAAAAAATGCCAATAGCAATACACGATCTGCAGTAAATACTTTTACATAAATAGCCTCATTGATCTGAGAAGGCTTTCAAACGTTATCTTCCTAATTAAGGAGGATTTATTAGGGAGCGTTGGGATTAACAATATCTCTACTGTAACTTTGTTATTGTTAATCACTTCAAAGCTCCCAAAAAAGTGTAATGAAATAAGGTTATCTGCGTAACTTTAGGTTTTTATTATTTGAGATATGCTTAACTTATTATTTTTTAATATTTACTTAATAAATGCGAATGTGAGATTTTGTGTCATTTCTAAACTATTATCTAGAGTTTGGGGAAATTTCTATAAAAAGAAAGCCTTTTTGAAAAGGCCAAAAAAGTTTATAATTGCACTGTAAATGTGTGATAAATCTTTTTTATAACCAACTAAGGAACAATATTTTAACGGCAAATTTAATGGTGTTTTTTAAAGTTTTCGACTTTCTAGAATAAATACCATCAGAACCAAAATTAAAAGTGGATTAATTCTTATTTAAAAAACAGCAGGGTGTATAGGGATCCTACCATGACCTAAGGAGCCCAAGCCAACCTCACCTGCAAGTGGTGCACCTGTTGATCAATGGACGAGGCTCTGGCGAACATAACAGTGCCCGGTAAGCGGTAATAGGCTGGCTAGGTGGCGACCTATTAAGTGGGACCAATTATATAATTGGCGAAGTGTGGGCGTATAATATGCCTCTGCATAACGTACGTATAACGTGAATGTATGTACATTTATAGTATTACTTTTAGTTGATAGAGTGCATAAAAATTATAAAAGCTGATAACGAAGCAATAATCTTTGGAATTTGATTTAAAAAAACACGTCTTGTTCGCAAAAATTTTCACTCCTTCGGAAACTGAGAAGTCGCTAACAGTCAAATTTTAAGATTTTGTCGCGAAGAGTATATTTACTTAACACTGACTAGGTATTTTAATTTGAGAAATTAAACATCACAGTCGAATATGAAAGGTCCCATTTCTGAGAACGGGGCTCCATTACGAACCAAGGTGAGATGAATTCAGGTACTCTATAGATTTTCTGGAGCATTTCTGTGTAATGTAACGTTCTTACGAATGGTACAATATAGGCAAAAGCTCAGTTTCCAAAGCATTTCTATGTAATGTTACGTTCCTGCGAATGCTCGGCGTTATGTTACGGGTAAATGCGGACCGCGTGCGTCTTTCGTCCCTGTCTCTCCGCGTCACCCCGCAACAGCCCACCGCCTTACTTGTGGCTTGACGAAATGTTACACCAATATGCTCGTTGGTTTGTAACAATGAGGTCAGCGTGCTCGACGTTTAGTTCGTGAAAGGATGAAAACATATCATAGAGCGGCTCGTTGTTCTGTTACATGTAAATACTCACCTTAACACCGACCGAAATGAATAGTTTGAATTTGAATAAAAGCAAGTGGTAGTATAAGCTAATAAAGCGACTTAAAAAAAAATTGGTTGCCTGTAAAGTCTGTATACGGGCGAAAGTTTTACGTGACAACGACTTTGAGTGGTAAAATAATTTGAATGTGAATATTCATTCGTATAGTAGGAAGAAGGATGAATTAATAGTAACAATTTAAAACATTTATTTATACAAAGAATTATATTTAAAACGCATCTCGCTCTGTCTCTCTCGCTCTTAGGCGGGCTAACCATGCCCGAGTGGAAGGGACGCGTGCCTCTCACTCGCTCTCATTGTGAGGGCATAACGTGAGCGGAGCGTAACGCAGTTTCTTGAAGTGTCACCCGGCAAACCAATTTATAAGACGTTGTCACGTCAAAAGCAAACACCAAACAAAGCTTACGAACGGGTCCATCGGACTTCTTGGCGGGAAAGTGAAGCGTCATGTCTGCAGTTTTGCTTTATTCTAAAATTTGTGATATTTCGAACGTTAATGTGTAATAATGATGGATTATTAACCGTTAAGTGTTTGTAAACGTACATAAGTGTTGGGAAATGAAACAAAACAGTGCAACATAACTTTTCGAGTTCTCTCAAGGAGTCCATGATAGATCTCAGTATAGTCCCACGTCTTTACTGAGAACGCAAAGGTTTTAGGGGAGGGCAACCATTTATAATCTTTATCACCACTCATTCTTATTTACTATTATTGATATATCATTAATACATATCTTACTTGACACTAGCTAAATGTGCTAAACGCTCGAAGCCATGATTAAAAAGAAAAAAAACGGGTCCATTAATTTCCCCCAAACGAATATAGACCGAGAGCCGTGTCAATTCTCAGACATGCGTTTAATAGTCGCCAGTAGGAAGTGTCGCACGTGCCGGACTCGGGGACCCGGTTCAAAACGCACGTACACAATTAACCCGACTGTCTGTAGATACGCGTCTACTCTGGAATAAACCCGGGTCGAACACAGAACCGTGTGCACCTTACTTTAATTGAAGCTTGTATAATCACCGGATAATTTGTCTTTCTCTTTACTATAGTATTTATATTGTGGTTGCCTCAGACGCGCACCACGTATGCGGAAAACGCACCGACTGTTCGGGCACTTCGTCTTATTGAGGATAGGATCGCTCATGACAATAATATCGACATATTTGCTGATCACTTTAGCCTGTTATGTACTAAAGTCGAATTATTTGTGCATAATTGTTTAATGTAATTTTATAATGTGCTCTTTATGACCTAAATGTGACTTTACACTATAACTTCTATTGTTTTTTTTTTCTTTTAAATAATGGCTTCGTGCGTCTAACACATCTAGCCAGTGTCAAGTAAGTGATATATTAATAATATATAATTCATAGTAAATGAGAATGAGTGATGATAAATGGTAGATGAGATACCCTCCCCCAAGCCCCTTGAGTCCTCAGTAAAGATCTGGGACTATACTGAGATCTCACATGGACTCCTTGAGGAGAATTTGAAAAGTGATGTTGCACTGATTTGTTTGATTTACCAACACTCATGTATATTCACAAACACTTAACGGTTAATAATCCACCGTTATTACACATTAATGTAAGGAATATCACAAATTTTAGAAAATAAAACAAAACTGCATACATGACGCTTCACTTTCCCGCCAAGAAGTCCAACTTCTATTGTTGTGACAGTTGACATTATGTTTCTTTTTATTTGATTATATTATTCCTAGATTTTATGTATTTTGACATTTACTACCATATATTCAACATCTATTTATTTGACCTTGTAACTGTATTGTATTTTTTTACATTGATTTACTTGATGACTGAATTATTTTTTATTTTTTGTGTTTATTTGACCTTGTAACTGTATTGTATTTTTTTACATTGATTTACTTGATGACTGAATTATTTTTTATTTTTTGTGTTATCGATTGTATTTTTAATTAATTAACTTATTGGCGTTTGGTCCTCACTGTGAGTCAGTAAGTGCACGTGTTTTAAATAAATAAATATAGATTCTTAATTGACGGTAATTAGCTAGCTACTTATTTATTTGATTCATAGATAATTATGTTGTTCTTATCAATAATATAACGTAGCTTAGAGCATAATAATAAAATAAGTATATTTTTCGCAACATTGTACTTGATGATCGATATGGCAAGTATATCGCAGCACTCAGCTCCTGAGGTCGTGGGTTTGATTTCCATATTGTTCCGTATTGTTATCTTTGAATGATAATTTAAAAGAGCATACAATATAGCCTGTAAGTTTCTTGTCAGTTCTTCTCACAGAGCACTTATATTCACTTACACTCAAATATTTTTTAGTTTTTAAATTGTTTTGTTGCATATAAGTGAATCTAAGCTTAGTGATTTCAGTGTAATAATATTTCGATTTTTTTAAATATATTAAATTTTGACGTTTTTAAGTATTATGTAATAGTTTATAAAATAAATAATTTTCGATTTTTATTTTTTGATTGTAGATTATAATAAGTCTAATCTAATTATAATAACACATTGATTTTCCACTCCTTATTTAACAGACTTTTATTTCTGCAATATTCATTTTTTTGATGTGAATATTTCTAACAAGTATTAAAAATACTTAACAAAAAAACTTAAAACTTCAAAACTTAAGTAAGTGATTTGTTTCCAAATAAAACTAAAAAAAATAAACTATAAAAAACTTTCATGCAAAAACTTCAATACCCTTCAAGATAATAAAAATGTTAAATATTTCAAAGCTTTCGAATTGTGAACATAGTGAATAAAGAATATCTAGATGCTCATTGAAAAAACCAATCATACTCGCCATTTTATGATTACAATAGCATTTCCATTTTATTGTCGCTTCAAAGAATGTTACCAAAGCACCAAGATTCTGAGGGGCTTTCCCTGTGATCCTTTAGATAATATCCTCGTAGCAATTCTTTCTACTTTATGAAACTTTTAAATTGTTAAGAGAGAAGCACCTGCCAAGGAAAAAATTAGAGGAATTTGGAAATGTTCGTGGTATAAATCTTTGGTCCGTCTAATTACGGGATCGAGGCTCGTGCCCGCGTTTCTGCCCAGACTTATGGCGGCAATGTATCATGATGTTTTTTTGTTAAAAACCGGCTGTGGCATGCAGGGCTCGTAAGCTATCTTGTGTTATATCAAAATGTAAGAAGATTGTTTGTTTTTAACAAACTGCAATATGAAAGTGATTGAGTTTATTAATAGTAAAAACTATTTGTAGTATACTTAAATAAGACTTCCATAAAAGCAATCAAAAAATACAATAAGGGGGTTAAAATTTATGCCCGTATTTTTACCCGGACTTTTTTTCAATTAAATAATGGCTTTGTGCGTTTAGCACATTAAGCCAGTGTCAAGTAAAATATATATTAATGAAATATAATTACACCGGGCGTGGCATGAAGGTTGTAAGCTATCTTGTGTTATATTCAAATGTTATTGTTTGATTTTGAGATGAAATTAACTGAGTTTATTAATATTATGTAAAAACTTCATACATTCACGCCTGTTTCCCTGAAGGGATAGGCAGAGGCGTACTATGCGCCCACATTTTGCAAATTATATAGTTGGTCCCACGTAATAGGTGGCGAGCCTATTGCCGCTTACTGAGCATTGTTATGTTCGCCAGAGCCTCGTCCGTTGATCGGCAGGTGCACCACCTACAGATGAGGTTGGCTTGGACTCCTTAGGACTTTGTAGGATCCCTATACCCCTCACGGACAGGTCTCCATCTAGGCGTGGTGGGGGGGCTGAGTACCTCCCGGAGGCCGGGAAATGGTAACACAATAGAGGTGTAAGATCCCTATACACCCATATACTGTATAAAGATATATTTATGTTAATAGTTTTTCGTCATATATTTACGAAGACTCTAAATTAAATATATACTTTAATATCTAATAGCGCTTCATATTATTTACTAATAATAAATAAAAAATAATTAGTATTTTGTTTTGCATAATTGCGAAATATTAGGTCGGGGAAAAAGTCTTTTCGCATAACGTGGGTATAAACTTATTATAAATTTTTTTGACTGTACTATTTGTGTCTGGCTGGTTTTGGTAACATTAAAAAGGTTCCATTATAAAGAAAAGAAAAAAATAAAAAAAGTAGTTTCCCGCTATTTTTCATTTGTTTTTCTCTCCGTAAAAATGAGTGAATCTAATGAAGAAATTCGATACATTTTAAAATTTTATTATAAAAAAGGCAAAAATGCAACTCAAGCAGTGAAAAAAATTTGTGATGTTTATGGACCTGATGCAGTGTCAGTAAGAGTAGCACAAATTTGGTTCAAACGTTTTCAGTCCGGAAATTATGATGTTAAAGATGCACCTCGCTCTGGTCGCCCTGTTACGAATAAAATGGACGCCATTTTTGAAAGAGTGGAGCAAGATCGGCATATTAGTAGTTACGATGTAGCTGAAGAACTGGGAATTGACCACAAAACAGTTTTGACCCATTTGAAGAAAGCTGGTTATACAAAAAAGCTCGATATTTGGGTGCCACACGAGCTCACTCAAAGAAACTTAATGAACCGTGTACTCATTTGCGATTCATTATTGAGACGTAATGAAACCGAGCCGTTTTTAAAGAGATTGATAACTGGCGATGAAAAGTGGATCACGTACGACAAGAACGTGCGAAAAAGGTCGTGGTCGAAAGTTGGCCAGGCTTCACAGACTGTGGCCAAACCTGGCCTAACACGAAATAAGGTGATGCTGTGTGTATGGTGGGATTGGAAGGGCATTGTTTATTATGAGCTCTTACCGCCCGGCAAAACCATCGATTCTGATCTTTACTGCCAGCAACTGATGAGATTAAAGGAAGCAGTCGAGAGAAAACGGCCGGAATTGATCAACAGGAAGGGTGTGGTCTTTCATCACGATAACGCTAGACCACACACATCTTTAGCCACTCAGCAAAAATTAAGAGAGTTCGACTGGGAGGTCCTAGTGCATCCACCATATAGCCCTGACCTTGCGCCTTCAGATTTTCACCTGTTTCGGTCTCTGCAGAATTCTTTAGGTTCTGTAAGGTTGACCTCAAGAGAGGACTGCCAAAACTATTTGTCCCGTTTTTTTGATCAGAAGTCCCAAAGTTTCTACAGTAACGGGATAATGTCTCTGCCCACAAAATGGCAGAAAGTTATTCAACAAAACGGTACATATATATTGTAAATAAATGTAAATAAACTTTGAAAAAAATGTCTCGACTTTTCATACAAAAATACGAAAAGACTTTTTCCCCAACCTATTATGTATAATTATTGATTAAATTAAATTTGAACTTTACATATATGTATGTTAAGTTTTATCTAGTATAATTATTGCGCAACCTTAACTATTGTATAAAGAAAAAAAATCTTGTTATCTATTTAAATAATGTGTTCATCACATTGTCCATCCCTAACAGAATAGGTAGGAAACGCTTAAGAACACAACAAATTTTTTAAAATATTTGTATATTAATTGAATTAAAAAAGAGACTTTATGCAATACTTATATTATCATGGCACCTTATAAAAATATCAACGTCTCTTCTCTCAAACGTAGCTCCGAAGATTTTTCGTATTCGCATGAGAAGTTTATATGTTTTGCACTCCTTTATATCTTGCTTGTATGGGTAAAGACTGCGACAATTTTTATATTAGCTCCGTAGGAGGCAACCAAGCGGCGTACTTGAGCACTGGCTGTGTATTCAACTCGAGGGCACTCATACTCGTTGGAAAATAAACTAAACAAACACCGGCCACATGCTATCCGTCGAGCAATATTTCCACTGGAAACTTTCAGTGAACAGCTCCGAGTTTGCGATCAGTGTGAGAGCAAACAAAATGGTAGTTAGGTAAGCGCCTTTTGTTACATTATGATTATACTGAAATGGCATTTTTTTGGTTTTGGGATTATAATATTCGAAATGCAGTAATCATTCTTATGACTGATAAGGCGCGAAAACATGACTGATATTGTTTCTTTAAAGATTATTTCCAATACAAGACAAGAATATTGAATTGAAAATATGATTACCAGAGGCTGCTATTAAAAATTATCTGTAAAAAGTACAATTTATAATAGCTTCGTTGCAGGCATCCAAGCGGCGTACTTGAGCACTGGCTGTGTATTCAACTCGAGGGCACTCATACTCGTTGGAAAATAAACTAAACAAACACCGGCCACATTCTATCCGTGGAGAATTATTTCCAATGGAAACTTTCAATGGATAGCTTCGAGTTTGCGATCAGTGTAAGCGCAAAAAAATGGTAGGTGGACGCTTTTTATTATGTTATGATTGTTATGAAATAAGTTTGCTGTGGATTGATGATGAATTTAAATATTTAAATTTAGAAAATGCTGATGACTGATATGTCGCGAAAGCATGCATTGTTTATTTAAAAGAATATTTTCAAATTCATAGCCAAGCAGCTTGGAATGGAAAAACTCAATGGAATATTTTTGTGCGTAAACAGGAATTTTTAATGATGTCTTGGTATTTTCTATTTATTTTATGTTAAAAAAAATAACCCAACCTAGTGTACATGGTACACATTCTACCAAGGCACAATTGCTCTTTATGAGTGTGTTACTTTTATTTCGCTTGTTTATTTTGTGTTTAAACCTTAAAAAATAATTCTAATATTTCTTAATTATGGTACCGCTCATATCACTTTAATTATTTTTATAAAAATTATGGAATTTCCATTTTTTTTTAAATTTAACCAATTCAAATTATTCTCTTTATCTTAAAGACAATTTAATTTAATGTTATTTGTTGTATCTTTATTGTCCATTTAAAAAAAAATTAGTGTTTTTCCAAAAAAAAAAAATTGTGTTTTTCCAAAAAAAAAAAATTGTGTTTTTCCAAAAAAAAAAGTACTGTAAGTACAAATTTACCCTTATGACTGCAAAAGTCACAGAGAATTTGAGATGACAGGTGCCTTTAATGACAAACCTAAAAATTTAAACCTCTTGGCGCTCATCATATTAGGATATACGGGTAATGCTAGGGCATTATCTGTGTTGCCCTAAACTTAAGCTTACGGCCCAGGGTCTGCTTACTGACCAGTAACCAATTTTGACTGAATTTCAGTTATTTAATAAAGTAAAGTAAAGTAAAAAATTATTTATTTCATAAACTATTATACATAGTACTTGAAAACGTCATGATTACAAATGAAAAAAAAAACAATCGAAATAATATTACACTAAATCACGAAGCTTAGATTCACTTACATGCAACAAAACAATTTAAAAACAAAAAATAATTAAGTGTAAGTGAATCTAAGTGCCAGTTCCGAGCCACCGCTCTGTAAGAATAACTGGCAAGAAACTCACAGGCTTTGCTCTTTTAAATATGTCCATTAGTTTGGTACTAGAAATACAATCTTCATTTGTCTGTGAAGCTATACAATGCAATAAGTTAAGGTTATGTACCTTAACAATAACTTGTCATTAAAAGTTAACTAATAACTAGAGCCATATTCTTTAAGTATTTTATCACAATATGTATTCTAACTGTGTACTGTTTTGTTTATGTAATGTTTTATAATAGTGATTCTAAATATAAAAATTTTAATATTTTTTTTTCTTGTTTACAAAGCCAAGCTTTTCCATTGTTTCAAACTTTGTTGAAAATAAACATAGTTGAACTAGGCGGCTTTTCAACTGCTAACTTTGCAAAACTTTAGTAAATTACACACTAGTATTATGTGGATATTAAGATCGGCTTAGGCTGTAATCTAACGATCAAAATTGCTAGCAAACTAGAGTCATATTCTTTAAGTATTTTAATATTTTGATCACAATATGTATTTGCAACATCATTCTAACTGTGTAATGTTTTGTTTATGTAATGTTTTTTTATTAAATTATCATACAATTATTAAACGATTTTACATGTAACAATATCATCATTATAGCCAATTTGTTGACCATTTCAGCCAAATCAAATACTCTGCTGAGCGTTGACCTCCCCAATAGTTTATTATAATGGGGGTATTTGCCCAATATCACAATACTGGGCAGGCGGGTTGGTAATCGCTGTTTAAGCCAGTACGCAAGATGACGCTGCTGCCCATCATCCGGGAGGATTTATCTTCGTCGACCCTTACGGCTCCCTGTCCGATGAGAGGGAGTGGCCTTCATCTAGGCCGGTACCATACGGCCTATTCACGCTTCTCCTGCCCGCAGTTCATATTATTTTAAGCTACATTGAGCTTTATGTACACATTATAAAAAAAATTGAACTTTATTTTTTTAAATTATTTTTTGGTCCAAAGAATGGATGATCGTAAAGTTTGATTGACTTAATTAAAGATTACTGGTTCGAAAATGAACAGAATATTGTGTTGATTTTAGTAACAATAACATAAATCAATTACTCCATAATTCACTGTATGTATAGCTACATACTGGGAATAATAAAAAAAATATAACTTTTATTATCGGACACTTTTTTATTATTATGACTAATTTAAAAAGATTTTTATCTTTTTAAATAAATAAAATGATTTCTTAATTACTTTAAACAAATTGAAATGTTCTTCTATTTACGCGATTACAAATTAGAAATAAAACAAATTTTAATTGTTTAGATATTATTAGAATTCAAACACATGTAATAAGTAGTTAATAAGTTTTGTTACTTTGTCTGTGGAGACACCTGTTATTGCTGCCTCTATGACTGTAAAGTATTCAAAACGTCTAAATAAAATTGTTCAATAAATCGCGATTTAACTCAGTAAAATGTGTAATATTTACAATTAAAAGGCAGTCTTCCTAATAGGTCTTAAAAGTTGAACTTTCAACATGTAGGGTCCTACGTTAGAACTGGGTGATTACAGCGATAGTGCTTGTTCAACAATCGGGGAGCGAGCCATCAGTCAGAGCCGTTTCAACAGTGCCGATTGGCGAGCGCCGGGCGGTGAGCGCTCATTGCTTTGCTCCTAGTGTCCAATTATGTAGGGTTGCCGACGACTGGCGATAAAGAATAGAGGTTGGAAATAGTTTTGAAAAATATCAACCAGTTTCATTTATCATCGTAAATGCAGCATGCAGCAGGTTCCATAATAATATTAAATTGATGTTTTGCATGGAATAAGGAAAACCATAAATTTTTTATTTACAATTTTTCAATTTAATTATTCATAGTGGAGCTATCCGTGAATTACGTCATACTTTATGGGACTAGGTCGGTTGACGAAGTGTGACATGGTGTGACAAGGGAATGGGAGGGACCCTGTAGTTCGTGACGTCACATTTCAAAATCCAGATCCTATGAAAATTTTGGAGCTGCTGTTTTGATGTAATTATGTCTTGCTGTGTAATTGCAAAATAAATGTGACATCACACTAAAGAGGAGGGAGTCTCACAAGTGTGACCAGCTGTGATAAGAACGAAGGGGGGGGGGGGGGGGTTAAAAAAGGAAAAAAAATAATGTAAAGTAATTAATGGATGACCCCTAGTATGTACCGTTATTATCTATGCACTTTTGCCATTATGCTATTGATTCCTGTGACAAAAAAACTGCAGGAGTGAGAATAAAAAAAAAATTGACGGCTTTTCGGACTGCTTCATCTGAATTTATTTTTTTTTAACTATGAAATTATCCAAATTCCGTCCCTGAAATTCCGTATTCAAATAGTGGCAATCGGTTGGAGCAAGGTTTGAGGAGTATGGTGAGTGACGCCAACATTCCAATTCTAGCTCCTCTAGTTATACCTCCGTCTGTTGTGCAGTGTGTGGTCTAGCGTAGTCCTAATCCAGCAGTGGGCTAGAGTAGTTGACCAATATCGGTTGATTAATGGCTAGTTTTTCCCTCATGGTTTTCATTTGTTTGCAATACAGATCTGCCGTAATCGTCTGACCAGATCTTAGGAAGCAGTAGAGGATGACACCAACGTTCACTATACACTAACCACCATGTATAGTACCTTTTCATGGGTCAACTTTCGCTTGGAGCAAGATTTGGCCGGTTCACCTGGGCTCAACCGCTGTGATGAACGTTTCCGATTATCGTATATGATTCATTTTCCATCACAGGTAATGATGCGATTAAAAATCCCATTGTTTTGTGACGGTTGAGTAACGTGATGCAGCAGTCGATGCGTGTTTATTGGTTTGCTTCGCTTGATTTGTGTGGTAACCGTCTGTCAAACTTTTCACTTTTCCAAATTTGTTTTAAATGATCCAACATGGATTTATAATTCACATTGAAGCCTGACCCTCTCTGACGTAATTTAAGATAGATCCTCCTCCACGAATGCTTCTAATTTCTCATTGACAACCAGGGTCTCCGGTCGTCCACGAGATATGTTCTGGAGGTCACTGGAGGCGGAGCTGGAACCAAAAATGTACCGTGTTTTCTGAGGCTTTCCGTGGCTACTGAGCACACATAATTAATCCTTCAAGCTGTTTCTGCAGCGAACGTGCCACGATAGAACTCGTATTAAAAAATAATGCAGTATTTTAATTTTTCCTTATTGAGCACATAACGATGTGAAAACAAAATGAAATGGAGCGAAAACGAATTAATTATCACATTCTGAACATGAATAGATATGATTGTAGGTTCGTTACTGAAGGTAACCTGTCTACTGTAACGTGCCTGCTTATCATGTACGTGTGTGCCTTTGAGTACTCCTTAGGGAAATAATGTAACCTTTTTGTTTCGGAATGTCGAATTGATTGCTCTCACGACATGGACTTCATTAAAAAAAAGTATTAAACTGTTACTACCCACTACTACTGAGTTTTTAATGATACGTGCCATCATTGAAATCCTGTCCATCAGAAAATCAAATTAGCATATCTAAGGTTATGGTTATGTAAATAATAAAAATAAAATTCTTGGTTATCTCACAAAATGTTCTCGTAGTGACTCTAACTCGTAGTCCGAAATTAAGCAAAGCTTGTAAGTGACAACGGATAAACATACATATTTTTAAGTGTAATGTGTGAGTGTTAGAAATATTTATTTATAGCAAAAACCAGAGCCAGAAAAATATACGTAAACATGCACAAAGTATTTGTACCAACAATCCTTTTTAATAACAGAGTACTTTTTTAGGGTGAGTATTGTATTTACAAAAGAACTCAAACGTCTGACTTTGACTAGATAATGCTATCATATATTTTACTTACAAACAAAAGTACTTTATATACCTTAAACACGAATCATAGTCATTAAATTGTACTGCAAATTGTATTGAATAAATATTTTTCATTCTTTCTTTCTTTATTTCTTTCTAAAACACTAATTAAAGCCTATAAAAATAAAATTTCTTAAAACGAGTTAAATATATAATGGACTTGTTAACTAATGCTTCTCTGGTCTGGCAAATGAGAGAACTAATTGTATTTGCCTGGTGTAAAAGAATCTGCCACAGTTCCTTTGATAAATAATTTACTTTTTAATTTATGTAATTAAACCATTTCCATTAAAGAGCGGTTTTCAGGAGTATCTACTTAGGATTCGTATGTCGACAAATAAATAACTTTTTATAAATATTAGGTCGGGGAAAAAGTCTTTTCGCATAACGTAGGTATAAACTTATTATAAAATTTTTTTGACTGTACTATTTGTGTCTGGCTGGTTTTGGTAACATTAAAAAGGTACCATTATAAAGAAAAGAAAAAAAAAAAAAAAAGTTGTTTCCCGCTATTTTTCATTTGTTTTTCTCTCCGTAAAAATGAGTGAATCTAATGAAGAAATTCGATACATTTTGAAATTTTATTATAAAAAAGGCAAAAATGCAACTCAAGCAGTGAAAAAAATTTGTGATGTTTATGGACCTGATGCAGTGTCAGTAAGAGTAGCACAAATTTGGTTCAAACGTTTTCAGTCCGGAAATTTTGATGTTAAAGATGCACTTCGCTCTGGTCGCCTTGTTACGAATAAAATGGACGCCATTTTTGAAAGAGTGGAGCAAGATCGGCATATTAGTAGTTACGATGTAGCTGAAGAACTGGGAATTGACCACAAAACAGTTTTGACCCATTTGAAGAAAGCTGGTTATACAAAAAAGCTCGATAATTGGGTGCCACACGAGCTCACTCAAAGAAACTTAATGAACCGTGTACTCATTTGCGATTCATTATTGAGACGTAATGAAACCGAGCCGTTTTTGAAGAGATTGATAACTGGCGATGAAAAGTGGATCACGTACGACAAGAACGTGCGAAAAAGGTCGTGGTCGAAAGTTGGCCAGGCTTCACAGACTGTGGCCAAACCTGGCCTAACACGAAATAAGGTGATGCTGTGTGTATGGTGGGATTGGAAGGGCATTGTTTATTATAAGCTTTTACCGCCCGGCAAAACCATCGATTCTGATCTTTACTGCCAGAAACTGATGAGATTAAAGGAAGCAGTCGAGAGAAAACGGCCGGAATTAATCAACAGGAAGGGTGTGGTCTTTCATCACGATAACGCTAGACCACACACATCTTTAGCCACTCAGCAAAAATTAAGAGAGTTCGACTGGGAGGTCCTAGTGCATCCACCATATAGCCCTGACCTTGCGCCTTCAGATTTTCACCTGTTTCGGTCTCTGCAGAATTCTTTAGGTTCTGTAAGGTTGACCTCAAGAGAGGACTGCCAAAACTATTTGTCCCGTTTTTTTGATCAGAAGTCCCAAAGTTTCTACAGTAACGGGATAATGTCTCTGCCCACAAAATGGCAGAAAGTTATTCAACAAAACGGTACATATATATAGTAAATAAATGTAAATAAACTTTGAAAAAAATGTCTTGACTTTTCATACAAAAATACGAAAAGACTTTTTCCCCAACCTATTATATAAGAAATGTTTTGATGTTTTAAATGTACTTTCTTACCTTGATTTGTGAGAGGAGGCCTGTACTTAGAAGTGATCGTAGTGAGCTGAGATGATGGTAATGATGATAATGATGATGATTATCTAGGATAATCTTTTAAAAGCATGGTAATGCATCATATTGGTCATAATTTAAAATAATGCAGCAGTATGGCAACCTCCTGAGGTTGAGGCTGGCGGTCGTGTCTGCCGGTGGTGAGTCCCACACACCTCTCTTGGTCCCCCTTTGGCCGGGAGACAGTGCGTAAATGCAATTTGTTACCGACGTAAAAAAAGGGTCACATATTATATCATATTATAAAACCGTATACCGATAATACGAGACGTAGAACATTGCAATTAACATATAGGTATGCAAAACAAAAAAACACAAACAATTTAGGTAAAATAATGGAAATGATAAATATGTAACTATATAACATTTCAATGAATTATAATGTCCAGTGTCGTGTCAAATATCCCACCCAAAGCTCCCAAATCCCACCCAAATACCTTCAAACATACACGCCTGTACCAAATGGATGTCCAGTTCAACATTCACATACACAAATTTACGCCTGTTTTCCCAAAGAGGAAGGCAGAGGCATATTACACGCCCACACTTCGCCAATTATATAGTTGGTCCCACGTAACAGGTGGCGAGTCTATTGCCGCTTACCGGGCACTGTTATGTTCGCCAAAGCCTCGTCCGTTGAACGGCAGGTGCACCACTTGCAGGTGAGGTTGGCTTGGGCTCTTTAGGTCTTGGTAGGATCCCTATACACCGTCTTATATTTAGTCAGCGATAAGTCTAATTAGTAATCAAGATAATTTGTTATTAACCAATGTCTTCTTTAAATATTAGTAGTCTCTTGAACCAGGCAACATAGCTCTTATCGGTACTAAACATGCATTATCCACATCTTTCATTCAAAAGAAAACACACACAGAAGAAAACAAGAAAAAACTGAAATTAAACCAGAATCTTCAAATTTTTACTGTGTGTGTTTTGTATTGTTATATTTGATAAAAATAATTAAAAATAGCATAGCCTGTGAGTTTCTTGTCAGTTCTTCTCACAGAGCGGGGGCTCGGAACTGGCACTTGGATTCACTTACACTTAATTTTTATTTATTTGCATGTAAGTAAATCTAAGCTTCGTGATGTCAATGTAGTAATATATAGTTTTTTTTATGTATATTTTGTTTTGACGTTTTCAAGTGCTATATAATAGTTTATGAAATAAAGAACTTTTTACTTTACTCTTGCTTTACTAAGTTTTTAAGTCAGTTGTGGTTGCCTGTAACTGGAAGGGCACAGGACGTGTTTCATGTTTTTGTACATTCCTCGTGTATCTTGTTGGCGATCCATAAATAAATAAATAAGATCATTTATTTAAGTTTGGCTGAGTAGAGCTCTTATGAAAGACAAAATTATAAAACGTTAAAACTTTCGTGAACTATAAAAAATATTTGAGTGACTTATTGAACTTTTATATAAATAATTTTTTACTTTACTTTACGTTAAAACTCTCAAAGAACAAGCCAGGAACAACACAGAAACACACAAAAGATTTTTAGTAAACAAACAACTTAGCTCTAAAATGACAGAGAATTTGTTGATTGCTCGAAAATTAATATCTATTTATTTATTTATTAAAATAGTACAACCACATCATACATATTAGCACAATCTTAAATTAAAAAGCACAGAACATAAATTACATCTGATTTGTACGACAATTACGGTGTACATAACATTCACTATAAATTTGCGGAGAGGTTTTAATAAGAAATTTATTAAAAATATAAGATATTAAAAAAAGAAACAAAAGAAATCTACAAAGAAATTAATAATTCAGTAACATGAATTTACAAAAATATCAGCGAAATGATAACCCTAGTGTATACCTTTTGAATGGTTCCTCTTTTGTAAGGTTGCCGTGAGGGAATTGCCGAGCTGGCTACTGGTATTTCCAATCTTTAAACTGTAGCCGGTTTGGGTAATGGGATTGCTTTTCTGTTTCAAGGATATGGCATCCCATTTTGAGGTTTGCTTAATTTATAGCTTGAAGTCTTTTCATATAGTTTTCTCAATTTGTTGTGGATGAAAATGCGTTTTAATTAGATTTATGTGTATGTTAAATTATTGTTGTTCTTAACTAAAAAACGGCTTTTTTTTTGTTACTATTAGCTGATATTATTATAATATAAATATATATGCGAGTAAATCTGTTTGTTCGTAACTCTTTTACACTCAAGCCGATGTTCATGAAATTTGACTTAGAGATATTCAAGGCCAGTTTTATAATGTATGTGAAAATTTAATATCTGGGGAATGATACGCCTACTGAATTAATTACCTTTTGAATGTTCCTCTTATGTAAGGTTGCCGTGAGGGAATGGTATTTCCGATTTTAAACTGTAGCTGGCTTGGGTAATGTGATTGGGTGAGTAATGTTTGATATAAGTATATTAACATTTGAGTGATATAAATTCATTTAATATAATAGTTTAGGATATAACAACAAATTTATGACAGTAAACGTTTGGTATAAATTTACATTGTCTAATTTCATTTGAGATAACACATCTCTAAAGTTTATTTTATATAATATTCAAATGTTTTACATACATATTATTTAATGTAAAATCGACTAATATCAATCTCTTATCGTATAACGCATGCGAGCAGGCATGCGTAATGCAAGCACGTATGCGGCATTCACGTAAAAAAACAGCATGCAAGCAGGCACGCGGCAAACAAGCAGGCATGCAGCATGCAATTAGCTTTGCGAGTGCGCGGAATCACACTCTAAGGAAAGGTCAGACAAGTACCACGTGGTGGGAGAGGTTGACTGAGTCGGATTCGCCCTAAAGTAGAAAAAATCCAATTTTTTATAGCAAACGATTATTATATCTCTTAAATGTTATAAATTATAATATTGAAGCATTATATAAAATGATTTTTATATTCCATGAGTGGTATACACAATGATTCTATAGAAACGGTATTCAACAATAAATACACGTAATAAAATTATAGGACGTGTTTTATTTTTAAGTAAAAATCAAATCAAATGGGCGTTATACCAGTTAAAATGTGTGTTGATTCAAATTGATGACGCAGGAAAAATACCATCATCTCAGCCGATTCCGAGGGAATCCGTGCTTACTAAATGCTTTAAATGTTTGTATTAAAGAAATAAAAAAAAAATTTACTTCTTTTTATAGTACAATCTTTTTTATTTGGGGCTAGTGAATTTCTATATGTTAATGCGTTGTCTATTACCCATAATATTAGTTATGCGTAGTCTGGGACTAGATGAGATTTATTATTATTAGCTAACATCTCATAATTAATTTTATAATTCATTTATCTCATTCACGTAATTCATTTGTACTTACATACATACATACATTCACGCCTGTTTCCCCGAATGGGTAGGCAGAGGCATGTTATACGTTCTTACTTCGACAATTACATAGTTGGTCCCTCGTAATAGGTGGCGAGCCTATTGCCGCTTACCGGGCACTGTTATGTTCGCCAGAGCCTCGTCCATCGATCGGCAGGTGCACAACTTGCAGGTGAGGTTGGCTTGGGCTCCTCAGATCTTGGTAGGCTCCCTATATACATATAAATATTATAAATGAGCTGCAACCCAGTTACTGGGCCCCCGCCTCTTTCTTAACAAGCGGCGGGCGTCGTCAGAAGATTTTTAGTGGGTATTACTGCTGGCAGTCGTGTCTGCCGGCGATGAGTCCTACACACCCCTCTCGGTCCCCCTTTGACCGGGAGGCAGTGCATAAATAAAAAAAGGGCTTCTTAGGTCTTGATAGGATGCCTATACACCTAATTTATTTATTCATGCATTCATTCATTGAGTAATTCATTCATCTCATAATTTTTTTTATTATTACTCGTATTCTATCGTGTTGACCGTGAAACTTAGTTATTTCCCCAAAGTAAATTCTATCGAAATAATAATCCCAGATTCCTACAATAGAAAAATATTATTACACAATGTTAAGTATTCGATATGTAAAAGTGCACGCAATATAATTTCAATATCATAAGCTTTCTCAATTTTAATATATGTACCTTAATAACATTTAGTCAGTACAGTCAGCGTCAGTTATTTGCTAACCACATCCAAAGCGTCATAAAGATCACGTCTTTATTGTTAAAGCGTTAAGGCGTGTTTTGATATATACGGCGGTTTGGGTACTACCAACCATTTGACGGTGACTGTAGCAAAACCAGTTTGGGTGATTCAAAAACTATTGCACAGCTACAGAACGTATATTGGAAAGTGCTGCATAGGAGCAGTTGCGATTGCATCTAACTTTACTTTCAAATAAACTACCTCTGTACAATATCTTCAGTGTTCTTACAAAGTGTTAAAGTGTTGGTACTTGAAATGTGAAAATTGGAATTGTGTGTGTAGTTTTGCTAACTCGGCTATTAAAAAAGGTCTGATACCATCAGTTATACGTTTATTAATAAATATGTTGTATAAAGTATATGAATTGAAACATTTTATTGTTTTATTGTATGTTACGTAAATGTATGTCAGTGAACTCTATAACTTTGGTAATAAGAAAGGATTTTATGCCATTATGTTTGCTATACTGTTATATATCGATATTACAGGAGAGCGACTATAGCCCAGTGGTGAGACCCATAGACTTCTAACTCAGAGGGCCTAGGGATCAAACCCATGACTTTTTCAAGTTATATATATATATAATAATAATAATTTCTTTATTCCACATATAGTTCACAATTTTCTTACAAAAACCCTGGCTTCCAAGCTAGTTATATAACTGTATTTCAGCAGCCAGTTTCTTCCCAAAATAAATTTTTTACAACATTTCAATATATACATTCACGCTTCATGTCATGTGACTGCCGCAACCCACAGGGGAAACATCATTTTATGGTTACACAAGTCCATGGCACATAACATAGAAAAGAGGTGTTTATGAATCCTACCAAGACCTAAGAAGCCAAAGCCAACCTCACCTGCAAGTGGTGTACCTGCCGATCAACGGACGAGGCTCTGGCGAACATAACAGTGCCCGGTAAGCGGCAATAAGCTCGCCTTCTATTACGTGGGTACAACTATATAATTGGCGAAGTGTGAGCGTATAATATGCATCTGCCTAGCCCTTCAGTGACACAGGCGTGACATTATGTATGTATGTAAACATATTAAGCATCTAACAATGACAAGTATGTAGGTACTTACTTGTCGTTGTATAAAAATTTCTCATTTATAATATTGAAGTCCCAATTTGAAACATCCAGTAAGTCCATTCATATTTTATATAAAACTCAGAGTACGCTCACGATTGCAGCGTTTGTGATTCTTTCGTTTCATACCGTGGACGTTGTGCATAAAACAAATAGAAGAGACAAAGTATCGAGACATGCCGCCTGTAACATTCGACATTTTGAAAGCGAAATTTTCTCATAAAGCAGCCTGTATTCCAACACTATACTACCTAATGTCATAAATACGCAAGTGAGTTCGTTTATTTGTAAGTATTTTGTGCTTCTGGGTGTTTCATTTTTATGAAATCTTTTACCCAAAGTGATTTAAAATGTATAGAGAGAGACAGATACAGAAATATTTAATAAATAATTTGTAAGAATTAAAAGCCCTTCTCGTAAAACCTGACACAGGCCTGCAAAACTAAGTAGCTATCTTAGAAAATTGTAATAACTTTAAAAAATAAATAAGGGTAAATTTGTTGCTTTTATTTCTCACTTTTTTTTGATTGCGGGACCGCCCATATCTCTTGCAATGTTATTAACATTTTATTTGTAATTTTATTTTGTTTGTTAAAATTTGGCGAATCTAAATGATGTTATTGATCTAAAAGGCAAAAAAAAAACTTTTGCTTTATTAAATTTTAATGCAAATAAATAGGTATAAAAATATTCCTACCCTACGATAAAATGGGGTAAGCTTAAAAAATAGCAATAGAATTCAATGGGCAACCGAAAGGAAACTTATTTATCATAATGGATTCACGTCTTTTAACCCTTGATCTAAATAAAACATGATTGAATGGTGCACGAGTAACTTATTCAATAGTCCATCACTGTCAAGTATGTACGGTATTTGGCATCAAATTGACGGAAAGGAAGCCGCTTTTGTATCCTCTGGAGCTTATCTCCTTTCCTCCCGACTTTTATTCACTTGAGAGAAAAAAGAGTTATTTAATTTCTGTATCTTATGAATGAGTAAATAATTTTTTTTTGAGGCGAGATGCTGTATTAAGTTTACTAGCGGTTTTGCGCGACTTCGTCCGTTTAAGCTAGTTATAACCCTGTCTCTTGCAACACTTTATTTATTGTTCGTTGCATAAATTCAAATGTCATTTATTCAAGTTTGGCTCAATAGAGCTCTTATGAATGTCATTCTTATAAACTAACGCGCCCAATCGCGCGCGCGGGAATTTGATCGTGAAAAAAAGGGAAAGAAATTTGTCCATTTTTGGTTTTTCTACCGCCAGTTACAATAAAAATACCTAATATTAAAACAATTGTGTTCTGCAGTCACAAGGTCCAAAAGAACAGAAGACAAAACAGGGAGTTATGTCTTCTGTTCTAGCAATATTAACAGAGTTACTGACAAACACAGCAGGCATGAGAAGACGCCTTTCGCTCAACCATATTTTAGGGAACGCAACGAACCAAAGCATGACCCCACCACCGCAAAAACATATAAGTGAGCGTAATCGTTTTAAAAATCTAAGCATACATCTAATCTAATCTAATCTAATCTAAGTGAAGTATGTTAGTAAGAAAAATAAATTTAATTCCAATTATTCTCAGGCATCTTATATAAGTGTGTGCCAAGATTGTGGAAAGTGGAAGGTGGATCTCTGCCTATCACTGCGGGAATATGGTTACAAAATGAATGTATCTTATTTCTTTTATTTATTTATTAGATTTACCAAAATTTGCTTACATTATTTCATAAAACTAAACACATATATGAAGGCATAATTAATGTAACAAACAATTACAGGTAAATATAACATATTCCAATATCTACAATATAGTATCGTATCAAAGCTTTTCAGGCTTAATATGAATGAATTTATTACAGACGGAGGTTCAAAATGTAGTAATATTTTTTGGCATTAACAAAGCTGTTATATATAAACGGTATCCGGGGCAGGAATTGAACCTGCGACCTTTGGATCCAGTTCTACCCGGGTTGTCAAAGCTTTCTTCGACTGCGGACTCTAGTTACCCCCCCCCCCCCTCTACTTTGTATAACATTAATGGACAAAAATACTCATCTATAATTTTAACAATTAGTTTTAAAATCACAAAACTTGCTACATCAAAAATCATAAATAATATTTATATCTCTTTTTTTATATTCCTCTCGATATTAACAATAAAGATATTCCACTCATAACAGCGGGTCTGAGCGAGTCAAATATTCAATAGAAGTCGCACAAATTCCTCTCTCGAGGACGGTCAAATAAGAAACCCGTCGTAGGGCGCGTTACAATAACATTGTCACATTCAATCAAACCATTCAAACATTGTGCCTCGATCAAAATAAAAAGGGGAAGTGGGCTACAATTCCACAGATCCATACAGTAAAAACAGTGGGATCTCATCCAATTTTGCATTCAATCAACGACCGCTAGAATTGCTCCCTCCGAGATGACCCGCCACTTCTATCCGCAGTAAAGCGATGACCTAATCCGGTTTATTAGATTTGGGTTCTGACTTCAGCCTTCTTTACCAATTTGCGGGGTGATTCCGGACATGCTCGTTCGCGGAACGTTCCTTTGTTTTAAAGTTGGTTTTTTACGAATTAATATTGACAGAATTTTCAGAGATAATAAATGAGTTTGATTAACTCAAAATGTACTCACTACCATTAGTCGCACCTTCTACAGCAACTTTTGCTTTGAGAAATTGATCGGTGTAATAACCTGATTAAATTATGTAGTATTAGATTTGTGTTCTGACCTCTGTCTTCTTTACCAACTTGTGGGGTAATTCTGGACATGCACATTCGCCGAACGCGTTGTTTTATAGTTGTTTTTTTTTAGGAATTTGACAGCATTTTCTTAGTTAATATATGAGTTTAAAGTTAACTCGCTAATCTCGCTACGTCTGGCTGCATTGTCTGCATATACTTTTTCAAGTCAGTGAGATTTATATAATCCTTATAATAGAATTTCTTAGAATTGTTTTCTGATTCTAGCTGTCTTTACCAATTTACGGGATGTTGACGTCTCTTTATTGTAAAGTCAGTTTTTAGGAAATTCATATTGACAATGTAAGACGGTACAACTTTCTGAGTTATTACATGAGTTTATATGAACTCAAAGTTTAATTGCTTGAGAAAATTGCATGCGTATTTTCTTTAAGTCAGTAAGAGGTGGAATTTCGGTATAAAAATGTCTCAAATTATGATTACATCAATTAAACTATATTGTCTTCAAGATCAACAGGATCATTAAGATTCGTAAATTGTTTACAAACAAAATGGAAACAACATTTTTTTAACAACATTGAAAGAGATGAGCAGTACCATAATAAAGAAATAAAAGCTAAATGGATTCTTTGTCAAAATTTGTCAAAGTTTTTATTTTATTTTATTTTATTTTGTCATGAATCATGGTAAAGTTGTGATATTTTTATTGTATTGTAAAAAAAGCATGACGTTCTGATAAAGTAATAAAAAATCTGTCAAATAACCCTCAAGGCTCCGATGAGAGGCCATTACTCTTTTCATGAAATTTTCCATGACTTTTGCACAGAGATGTGGCTGTATCTCTCCGATGACGCGGTGGATTTCCGAATTGGGCTCAGGAATTGTTATGGGTTTATTCGCATAAACCCATGTTTTCAAAAAATCCCAAAGACAAAATTGCACGGCGTTAAATCGCACGTTTTTTGTGGCTAGTTGACATCAGAATTTCGTTAGATACTGTGTTCTGGAAATAGTTGCTGCAATGAGTCGATTAATTCAAGCGCGATGAGACAGATTGCGCCGTCCTGCCGAAACCACATTTTGTCCAGATTCAAGCTGTCCAGTTGAGGCCACAAGAAGTCCGTTATCATATTCCTGTATCATGTTGCAGCATGTTCTTCATCATTATCATCACCATCATCATCATCATCTCCACCATCTGTTGTAATAAATTAAAATTTTAGCGATGGCTTATAATGTTAAGACCATTTATTTTATACTTATCGAACTTTGTGTTCTTTAGTTAATTGTTACTTTATTTTAGCCCCCTGCATCTCAAAACGCGTCTACGCTAGTGATATAAGGCACTGCGTCATTAAAGGATCAAAAAACTACTATACTCCTTTCCTTTGCGGATGTATGGCCTGAGATTTTGTCAGTGTGTCTGAGGTATTGTGAGAGAATGGGAGGAAAGAAGTTTTTATGTGTGAGATTTTAATATTATATTTAACTTTTACTGTTTTTGATAATTAGTGTAATTGGTGTATTCCGTTCTGATTGAATAAATAAATAACCATAAAGTTTTAGAGACTAAAACTGAAAACAAATTTAAGTCGAAGTTCCTTCTCATTTCACATACGGACAACTACGAAATCAAATACTATCGCTTGGACAAACTTAGCTGTTTTTACTAACGTGCTCTCAGCATCTTGAGCTTAAACGTCTACGTGCGTTTGACATAAGACAGAAGGCTTGTTTCCGACAATTCCAAGTTTCCTACTTGAGTTATTCGAGACATTGCAACAAAGAGCAAAGTTTGATATGGGGATGTTAATTAACGCTATTGAAGTGCTCCACCCGACCGATGTTAAGCGTAGACATTATCTTATTAAATACTTACTTCTGTCCGCGGCTTTTTCTCTGCATTTTATTTTAATTTTGATTGTGATAAGTTTTACCTTTGTTCTGGAACAATCTTTGCTTCCTCTATTTTAAGCTTTTACCTGCGTTTCCACGCCATCACGGAATTGTTTTCGAAATAAAAGCCATAAATTTTTTTTTATCTGTTTCCTGTCATTCCTCGGTTGCCTGGACAAAATTGCTGTTAGCAATGAGGCCGCCTATCGTATCATAAATTTGTTTATGTGATTTAATTAGTTTTTATCTCAAGTGTACAATCAGTGTTCATTCATTTATTTGTATTAATTTATAATTTCTTACCTAAAAAAAAAACTATTGACTATTTTTTGAAGAAGTTAATAAAATTCTTTGAATGCAAATAAAAACAGTACACATTACTCGTATGAAAAAGAGAAACCATGAAACTTAGAAGTTAACGTAACTTTAAGTACCTTTTTCCATATAAAAATCATCTGATTATTTCGCCGAGATCATTAATATTATCAATATAAACCGCTACTCAAAGTAAATTTGACGGCCGATATGGCGTTGAGGTCAGTGTACTTTCTGAGGTCGTGGGTTCAATTCCTTCAGGACAAATCTTTGTGTGCATGAACATGAATATTTCTTCTAGTCTGCATGTATTCAATATGCATATGCGAGCAATTAAACCGACTCAATCAAATGAACCGCTAACTGTAAAATTAAAAATTGTTTTAAAATAAAAAAAAATACTTTATTATCTTTAAGATCAACATGACACATTTAGATTCGTCAAACATTTACACAAAATGGAAATTCCATATATTTTTTTAACAACAATGAAAGAAGTAAAAGTATACATTATTTTAATAAAAATAATGTCATCTGAAAGTTTAAAACTTAAGCGTTTAGGTTTCACATTGCTCGCGACTATATATCAAGGACGTATTTACAAAAAATGTATACATAACACAAATGCTTAATGATACTTGTCGTGGAACTAAGGACTTAGGGTGATTGTCAGAGATTAATTTATTATTTATGAAGCGTAAATAACTTTAAGCATTGATTACAAAAGTAGAATCTGACGTTTCTTCAAACATTAAAATGTTTTTCACATGCTTCCGAGTATAACCGATTAAAACATGGCGTCATGTGTCATAGTTAGCGTTCATACCGTGTAACAACTAACGTATCAAGCGCCCACTGAAGGCAGCCATTATAAATGCAGTTTAATGTCCCGCTAAAAATATCCGGGACTAAAGGATCTGAAACCAGTTCACTGGAACGATTTAACAGTTTTTTTCATACATAATAATAACTAACATTAAGTATACTTTTGACCATTTTACTCTTAATATAAAATTACACTATAACACGCTCTGGCAAACTTAGAAGTTCTCGGTACGTGCCAAAAGGCTCGATACCTATAATCAGCTCGGCGAACCTTGATCCCTATGACACTGACAGTTATTCCCACGACACAACCTTGTAGTAGCGTCACCGTTATATTATAATCGAATTGGCGGTGTCTAAAAATGATATTTATTAATTTTAGGCAGATATATGCAATTACAATAATATCCCGTTGGAATTATAATAATTATTAACACTTACAAGAAATTATCTCAATCAGACTTTACGTTGACGTCCTGCAAAAGTTACTCCGTTTGGAAGATATCGTTCGATTCGTTCGTTCGTTCGATATCTTCCAAACGTAATTGCATATATCTGCCTAAAATTAATAAATATCATTTTTAGACACCGCCAATTCGATTATAATATAACGGTGACGCTACTACAAGGTTGTGTCGTGGGAATAACTGTCAGTGTCATAGGGATCAAGGTTCGCCGAGCTGATTATAGGTGGGACCAAAAATATAACTGACAAAATGTAGTATGTATAAAGTGACAAAATACATTACAAAAAACAATTATTGATTTTAAGGAATACATAAACATGACAAAATACAAAATCAAAAATAGTTACAATTTTGTGTTGGTACCTTCACTTATGTATGGAAGCGAATGTTGGTTATGGCAGGAGAAAAATGAAAGTAAGATTAGTGCAGTAAATATGAGAGCACTCAGAAGTATTCTAGGTGTGATATTAAGTGATAGTATCAGGAATGAAGTGATAAGGGTCGAAGCTGGTGTAAAAGAAGATATAGTGACAAGAATTGAGAAAGGTATGCTTAGACGGTTTGGTCATTTTGAGAGGATGAATGAAAGCTGACTAACGAAAGTTATTTAAGATGGACAAGTGATTAAAAAGTGTTGGGAGGGAAAGACCACGTAAGACCTTCCATGAACAAGTTCAGAAAATTTTGGACAAAGAGGGACCGACGTGCGTGTATGAGGAGGTTAATGAGTGTGAAAGAAGCTAAAAGTGTGTGCCAAGATCGTAGCAAGTGGAAGGATGTGATCTCTGCCTACCCCTACGGAAAAGAAGCGTGACATTATGTATGTATGTATAATCTAAAAAGCAACTGAAGAGAGCTCAGCTTAAAATGACGTATTATATGTATGTATTTTAAAACAGAGTTCCACAAACACAGTTTCCGATTAATACATTTCTGAATATTTTTGAACGAAACCGAGTAACGCAAAGCATGCGTCGTCAATCATCATAAATAAATATAAGCAGATTTATTAGGTTTTGACATATTAAAAAACATATTTTAAATTTATATACACTTCACATAAAAGTACACGCTCCATAATTATTGGCGTGGTACCGATTAATCTGCAGAATAAATAACTAATCGAGAGTTGTACGGTCAGCTTTAAAAATAGCTGAAAACTTTGATATCTACTGTCTATGCATTTATTGTGGCGTTCAAATAGTAATTGTGCACTTAAAAAGTAGGTAGTTACAACTTACTAAAAAGCCTTCTAGTTAATTGTCTAGATAAATAATGCCTAATCATAAATGTCAAAGAAAAATATATCTTAAAGGAGTGGCCGACATAGCGAGGCGAGTTTGCAGGCTGAAGTGGCAATGGGCGGGGCACATAGCTCGAAGAACCGACGACCGATGGGGCGCCAAGATTCTGCAATGGCGACCGCGAACTGGCAAACGTAGTAGAGGACGGCCTCCCACGCGATGGACCGACGGTCAAGGCGGCGGGAAGCCTATGGATGCAGGCGACTCAGGATCGCTCTATGTGGAAATCTATTGGGGAAGCCTATTTTCAGCAGTGGACGTCAGATGGCTGAGATGATGACTAAATTATTCTACGAAAGTAACTTACCCGCGGTATGTATTTAAAAAATTACGTTCTGCATCAAAACGTGATAAAAAGTACTAAATTGGCAAGCTATTCTTAACGCCGACTGTACCATTAAATAGGGGTTGTAGGTTTTATGATTAATTTGTGCTAACACTTGGCGACTACAAATGGGGTGTCAGGAACTTTATTGCAGTAAAAAGCGGAGTTTGTAGCGAGAATGACGCGGGTATCACACTAATGGCCCTTTGAGTTCCAACAGCTAAGCCAAGGTTTTCCACCGAATTCGTACAGCACTTAATATGCTTGACGAATACATGCCATAAGCGACGTAGGGATATAGAGGTGATTCTTTTTGTGACCTTTTTTCTCTGCATATGTATTTGAAAAATATTTTTTCATTGCTAGTTTTGCATGAAGCGCTTGAAGCCGCGCACTGAGAATATCGCCCCTTTTATACTGTAGGTACACAATTTGAAAAATTCATGATTTTTGGGGAAACGTGTTCAAAGATTTTTGAGCCCCAATATTTAAAAAAATCGATCATAACTAAATTAAAATTTGTTTTGAGATGTGCCCCTATAGTAGGAATGCTGCGATATGTAGCGAGAAGTGTTCCCTAAAGAAGCGATTTCACAGGTTATACGAGTGCGTAGTTGCATTGAAAGACAAGTTGAGCTGCTTTTCCAGGTTGGCATTGTATGTCGGAAAAGCCAACGAAGTTAAACTGCGATTCCAGAGTTCTGTCGAGCGCTATATGTACTTTTGAAGGCAAGAAAAGCCATGTTAGGATTGAATATTGATCACCGATGTTAAAAAGCGACTGCACTGGTCAGACTAGCACTTCCTTGATATGGAAGGTAAATTGATGAAAGTGACGGTCCTTTGCAATAGTCTTGGTTTTCATTGTATGTCGTTAAGTCAAGTTAAGCGTCACACCTGCCTCGTCTCCATACTGAATAATCCGTGTAGAGATTTTGGTCCGACTCAGAACAGCATTAAAGCAGGCTACTCACCTGCCATTGTAACACGTAACGTAGCATGTAACATATCAAAACTTCACGATGTCCTCAGTCATTGCGTATCTAGCTGCGACTTCCCACGCGCATACTGCGAGTCTCCTTTGTGCTCGCAGTGATACCGCCATCCGGCGATCTCTCTGCGATCCACGCGCGAGCACCTACGTACGACTTGTGCCTATGATACAGTATGTGATACATAACATGCTACACGGCTAGATGAGTACCCTGCTTAACAGTATCTAGTTAATGCGTTAAATACCATCGCTCATAGACATAATAAAAAACCAAAACATATTATATATCACGGTCATTCGGTGATCAGATGCTTATTATATATATATTATACTTACATACATACATTGTCTATGTAATTTTATAGTTTTCATTTCAATTAAGACTGCTTATATACGATTTATTGGAAATTGTATTGATGGCTGCATAGCTTAACTGATACCATATGGTATACTACTTTACAGTAACAAAATTGTGGTTTGCAGCACATTTCATTCAGTCTTCTAATATTAATGTTATTTTTACTAAAATCCTTTTATCTTGCAGCTTGAGTATATCACACTCACTTATGTTTCTGCGGTGGTGGCGTCATGCGTCGGGTCGTTACGCTCCCTAAAATATGGTTGAGCGTAACGCGTCTGCTCATATCTACTATATTTATCCGTAATTATGTTTATATTGCTAAAGAGAGATTTGTCTTCCTTTCTTTTAAATCTTGTGACTGCAGAACACAATTGTTTTAACATTATGTATTTTAAGAGAAAACCAACCTTGACGATTTTTTTTGCCCGTTCTTTTACGATCATGCTCCCGCCCGCAGTGAATGGGCGCGTTAGTTTATAAGTATGACATTCATTCATTCATTCAGCTCTATTGAGCCAAAATTGAACAACTGAATTTTGATTTTTGAAATATTGAAGGCGATCGAACCAGATAACCATATTCACGTAAAACAAATATTTGTCTTGTGAAAAAACCAACGACCTTTAGAGCAAAGAACCTCGACGCTATCGGTCATCTACATAAAAAAGAATGAACATAAAATTTTCGGCACAAAACCTTATCTCCTATCCTTAAACCTTCTTTTGTAATTCAATAACTTAAACTTCAACACAAATTGTGCCTCCGAAGAAATGAACACGAAAACAAGAGCCCAACAAACAAAGCAAGTACAAAATACAACACAGCTTTATTTGGAACGCAACTTACTTAGCGGACTTTGGTTAATAGATTCAACGACAATCTCTGCCGATTGTCGTGTTCATAGATTTTTGCCAACACAAAATCGATGGCTGCAAAGTAGAAACGGACATCTACATTTTTCACATTTTTCTTTTTTTGTAAAAATAAGCTTATACCAACCCTCTTTACAATTCTGATTAAAAATAATTTCATTTTTCAAAGTATTTTAAGAAATTTGATACGTAAAAAAAGATATCTGCGCTTAAATTTTCAGAACCACCGCAGTAGATACGGACATTTGCATTTAACCGCCTTTACGCCGGAACATCCGCAGATTATTGAAACGTAAAAAATTACATCTGTCATTTGTCTCCGTTATCATGTACACGGATTAGTTACAAAATTCATTAAATTTGTATTGGTTTTACGATTTAACCTTTTAGTATCCTTACGTGACTTGTTATTTCAACCATGAGTGTCAAACGAAACAAGCTCCTAATAGATATGGCCAAAAAAGGCGTACAGATAGATATATCTGAGATTTCAAATTTGATAAGTTATTATAATTCCCATTTAAATAAATATTTTTTAATACCAAAAAAGGAATAATGTGATCAATGTATATCATATAAAAATAACCCACTTATATACTCAGAAGATCAAAACTACGCATATTGTAAATAAGATAATTAAAAACACAAAACAAACAAAAATCTCAGACCAGCTCGAAAGTTGTAGCCGTAACATTTGATTTTCAAAAAATTCTTAATTGTTAAAGTTAGCTCATTTTATTATAAAGAAAATTATCTATTTATAATTTCATTGTTTTTGATATGGGTCTTAATAAAGTTATTTGCTACATGGGGGATGAAACAACTGCCAGAAGAGGATCCAATGAAGTGGTCAGCTGCCTTTTTAAATTTATAAATAGAAAAGTCCAACAAGGAATAGAAGACGTACTGTTGTGGTCTGGTAATTATGGCGGGCAGAATCGGAACCGCATTATTTTTGCTATGTATGTGCATGTTTCCAAAACTATTGGTTTTAACATTTGTTATAGATTTTTAGACAAAGAGCATGCCCAGTAAGAGGGCGACAGTGTCCACGCACTGATAGAACAATCATCGAAAAACAAAATGATTTTCTCACTGCAATAGTAACATACCTGTGTGAGCTGAAGCAAATCAAATGGAGAACCCTATTAAGTCGTAGAAATAAATCAGAATGATATTTTAGATTTTAAGGCTACTCTTAATCGGCACAAATGGATTAAAAATGAAGATGGAGACAAAGTAAAATGGAATAAAGTTCGCGAAATAATGGTAGACTCAAAAAATCCTGACAAAATATTTTATAAGTACGATTTGAACGAGAAATCAGCAATAAGTATTGATAGTTACAAAAGGGAAAGCAGAAGATCGGCTAATTTTACACAAGGAACTTGCGAAACTATATGGCGGGACATTGCCTATTGCTATGGCTAAATACAAGGATTTAATGTCTTTGTGTCAACTAAATTTAATCCCACCAAGTTACCATGAATTCAATAATGTTTTGATCTCTTTTTAATCTTTTTATATTAATAAAAATAGTTATTTGAAGAAATGTTGATTATTATGACAAATAATTATTATGAATAAATTTAAAAAAAAACAGTGCGAAGAACTTTTATTTAAAAAATATCTTTTGGAAACCAAAAGGTTTTGCATTAATAGACGTAGACAAAGCTATGTGAAAAAGAGTAAGCTTTGTCAATGAAGACATCTAGAATATTTCAGTTTATAATAGTTGAAATCTATTTGAAGGCAGTTAAGTTTATTTAAAATACCCTTAAAATGTACTACTTGAGATTTTTTTCATTTTATATCACATATTTTAATTAAAATAAGCGATCTTTTGATTCCGACGTAGATGCGGACTTCCGGTAGTAGTCTTTTTATACGTCGATGTTTTTACGAAGTATAAACGTTCATCTACATTATTTTAAAGAAAAAAAGATATAGCGACGAAACTTGTTAAAAAATAAATAAATCTGATTATTTTAATCCGTTATGGAAAGTTTCATGTAAATTCATATATAACTCTCAAAATGGCAACAATTTTTTACTAAATGTGCTCTCCTGTAAAGTAAGTGTTTTGTAGATGTCCGTTTCTACTTTGCTGCCATCGAAATGGACTTAATGAGGAAGCATTTTCAGGTCACTTTATAGACGGGCGTCATTTGCATATTATCGGGGTGTGGGGTTCGCGTGACACTCGGGTTAAATTATCATAAGAATGGCTCAACGAGGTGAGCGTTTTGTAAGATTGACCTATTGTTGTCCGCGTTTTCTTAACAACCGTTCGAATAAAATAACGGGGAATGGTTGTGGCTTATTTCAATTGTCTTGTCTTTCAATAAGCTTGTTGAGGAATATATTGAAAAATGCTGTAGAAAAATATAGGCTCCGATGGATCATTATGATATAAATCGAATTTGTCCTCTTGCCACATTAGTGATATTCTAGTAGATAATATTGAAGGTAAGTTGTGGTTAAAATCTATGATAGACCAGTCTGGCATAATATACTGATTATAAGCTTTTTCTCAGGTAAAGATCTGTGCCTAAGTTAATTTTTTATATCGCATGTATCCAGACACTATTGACATTCAGTTGAGTCCCCTTCCCTTGAAATCTTCAGATTAAATTTAAAATTATCACGTGATTTAAAAATCTTAAAACTAAAAAATTCTTAGTTTCAGCTTGTTATATCCTTTATATCGCATATATCCAGACACTATTGAAATTCCATTGAGTCCTTTCCCCCAGAAATCTTCAGATTAAATATAGAATTATCATGTTATTTAATAATCTTAAAACTAACAAATTCTTAGTCTAAGTTTGTTGTGTCTTTATATCGCATATATCCAGACACTATTGAAATTGTTTAGTGTCTTTTTCCCCGGAAATCATCAGCTTAAATTTATAATTATCACAGAATTTAATAAGCTGAAAACTAATAAAATCTTAGTCGAAGTTTGTTGTATCTTTTATAACGCATATATCCAGAGACTATTGAGTCCTTTTTCCCAGATATCTTCAGATAAATATAAATTTATCACGTGATTTCATAACCTTAAAACGAAAACAATGCCAATTAAATACTGCTCCTTCAGCGTTGTCCTTCATTGTCGCCGTGTCACCATCTCAAAGTTTACTGTCGCATGCCCCACAGTAGTTTCCGACTAACAAAATTAAGGGCCTATTAAATTGATGAACTGTTTCTTAATAGTGGCTGCCTACTTGACTTTACAATAAGCGATATTGGGGTCGCAGTGCCTGAGAATCAATTTAGTCAAAAACTGTATCTGCCTTGGGTCGCCGAAGTGTAGTGGAAACAATATTTGCAGCCGTCGCCATATTTGAAACGAGAGCTGTCTACATTATTGGAATTTGCGAGGCTAGGCGGAAGAACATTCTAGTATATAAAAGTACTTCATATTGCAGGGGTACCACGATTTTGCATAAACAGTATTGCACCGCGATACTGTTTTCTTTTATTTTAGCGAAAGACAGGTCAAAAAAGAGAGGTTCACCTATTTGGAGAAATCCTGGCCTTAGTTCCAAGTTCGTAACAATGAACTTTTATTTAGTCTCATATATCTGTCGTTGGTTGTGGTACTTTGTCGCATCAATAATTATATTTAAATAAAGAAGATAACTTACGGATGAATTTTTTTAGAGTGACAAAGTGCTACAATGATCAGTTATTTCTGAGGCCTGGTATGTACCTCCGCGTCTTGACGTGTTATCCTATTTATGTGAATATAACCTAATTATTCCTCTTCTGGCCTTCCTATAAAGTAAGTGGGATTGTTATAACCCAACAGTGTAAGTTTAACAAAAGCCAGATAAATCGCTATCCAACCATGGAAAATAAATCCTGCCTATTTCAGCCGGACACAGGCGACCTCTGGCATATGACAGATTACGCTAAAATATTCAGACGCCTAATTGAGATTCTCATCTGATACTTGGTGATCAGAAACTATCAGTAACGTTCACACGGTTCATAGTAGAGAGAACAAAGGCTTTAAGCTGTTTCTATGGAATGTACAATGATTTTATACGATCTCGTGCTTTAAAAGTATGTTAAGTCGTCTGGTATCAAGTAATTTAAAATTTTCTCAAATATGATATTATTAATCATAACGGTAGTAAGGGAGTAGTTTCTGAGGTAAATCTAGTTACTTTACATTAAGAAAACTGTAGATTTGTCACATTTTATAATCGAAATTCAATGTTGCCAAAAATAAGCTACTGGTGTCGAAAACTCCAGGAACAATTGTCACGCAACCTCGATAACGAAATTAAAGCCATCATTATTCATGGGCATGCCTTGCGTTCCTTGATAAACAATTATACTATTTAAGTTATTCTGTATAAGCTTTCACTGACCTTCACTTTATTGTAGACAATAGATGTTTTTATACATGTAATTAGTTTAAAATAGCATCTATTTTATGACTATTTTCTTGTCTGATCTTTCTCCGCTCAAGTTCCTGCCCGTAGACAATGGGTACGTTAATATTAAGATAACTTCTGAATAAGTGACTAAAATAAAGCAATTTTTAGTTCAAACATACCTAGTCTGATCAATATCCGCCCTGCTTATAAAATAATTCAAAAACAGAATTGTCTGACAGAGGAAGGTTAAGAAATGGATATAGTGCATAGTACCATGGCGGTTTGTTAGAAGGAAGGATAGGATAAAATAGAGGAAGGGATAATATTAAAAACTCTTTGGAACATTACTCCATGGCACAGGCGTTAGAAAATACAAAAAAAGGAATATCACCATGCAATCATTATTGAAGGTTCGCAATGTATTTTGTAACTTCAGCATCTCTGATTTGCAGATTGCTTGCATTGCAGGGGTGAGCTAATGCTTTTCGTAGTTGATCTATAAGTACATCTTAGGTATTGCACAGTCTAGGGAATTACAATTTACCATAATTTATCTATTCGAAAATTCGTTGCTTGTAACAATGATCACAACTTGACTCAGGTATAAGAAAAAGCAACGGAAAAGTTACCAAACATAGATGGATATTCAGAGCAATGGGCGAAAACAGAAGTCTATCTACATCCTGTTTGCGATAGGTAGCAAATGCAAGAAGTTCAAAATTTTCATTCAAAAGCCAATATCCTAGTAAACGAAAATTCTCAAGCTCCTGCTAAAGTCAATGCAGATACTGATTAACTACGAACGGTAAGCTGGCGCCTTTTTAATTTCACACAACTTGTATGTACTACAAGAGTGCCGTGTAGAACCGGCCTTGAATAATGACGACACTTCTCACATCACAGGGAGTCGTAAGAGTCGACGAAGAGAAATCCTACCGGATAATGGGCAGCTGCGTCATCCTGCGTACTGGCTTGAACTGCGATCACCAACCCGCCTGCCCAACGTGGTAACACTGGCCTCCCTTATATAATGTAATTTATTGGGGAGGCCTATGTTTAGTAGAAGACTTTATAAGTCTGACATGATGATGATAATGTACGCGTACTTCTTTCATTATGTGTTTGACGACCGATATGGCGTGGAGGTCAGTATACCTGCACTTCACTCGAGAGGTCGTGGGTTCGATTCCCACTCAGGACAAATCTTTGTGTGCATGAACATGAATATTTGTTCTGGTCTGGGTGTTCTCCTATGTATCTTAAGTATGTATTTACAAAAAAAAAAAGTATTTATGTATGTTTATCCGTTATTTAGTATCCATAACACAAGTTCTTAATGATACTTATCTTGGAACTAAATAATCGGTGTGATTGTAAGAGAATATTTATTTATTATTTATTATTTTATGTATTGAGTATATTCAATTGAAATAGGACAAATATACATTTCTTTTCATATCATTCTTACAATCAAAGACAAACGGCAATTTAAAAATTTCTCTCATATCCAAATGCTCTTTGTTGTTATGAGGAAATACTGTCACACAAAACAAAGGCACTTAAGAGTTCTCTCTTCAAATAATTTAAGTCCCACAACATCCTGTGGGCTACATAAAAGTGCGGAAAACATCATGTTACCGCCATGAAGTTAGATCTTGTTTATTTGTTTTTGCAAGTAAAATCAGGATATTAAGTCGACGGTATTCAAATGCAGTCACACAATCTCGTAACTTCGTGGGCATAATTTCCTGTTGACTTAAGTATGAAAGGCGTCTGCTAGTAAATACTTGTAAGACGGATTGTTATAACAAACGAAATTAAATATCAAGTTTTGCCTTTTGCTATCACAAAATTTATGACTATAGTAATAATCTCGGACGTTTCATACAGCGCCATCTAGCCCCAAGCAAAGCAGCATTGAACTATGGGTAAGTACTAGACAAAGTAAGAATAATAAAATAATAAAAAATCATTTATTGCTTTTAAGGAATATATTAACATGGCAAAATATAAAATTAAAATTAGTTATAATCCTAAAAGCAACTGGAGTAAGCTCAGCTTATGCTGCACAGAGTAGGCTACTCTACGCAGCGCTGGTTTTCAGCCCCCCCGTTTCATTAGGTTCGCAACATAGTAGTGACCACAAAGACAAAAGACAGACACAAAAATAAATTCAGAATGCTCATAGTTCATTTGACTGCTGAACATAGGCCTCACCAATTGTTTTCCACGTTGATCGATCTTGTCCCGCCTGCTTCCACCGGCTTCCTGCCGCATTAAATGGACCATCGGGTGGGAGGCCACCCTCTATTACGTTTGCTGGTTCGTGGTCGCCATTGAAGAATCTTAACGCCCCATTGGTCGTCGGTTCTTCGAGCTATGTGCCTCTTATATTAATATAATATTATTATTATGTTATTATACTCTCTATTCTCCTCTTCAGCTTGCAAACTTTATTTTTTATACATACATTCACGCCGGTTTCCCCGAAGGGGTAGGCAGAGGCATATTATACGCCCACACTTCGCCAATTACATTATCGGTCCCACGTAACAGGTGGTAAAGATATTACTGCTTGCCGAGATCTGTTAAGTTCGCCAGAGCCTCGTCTGTTGGTCAGCAGGTGCACCACTTCCTGGTGAGGTTGGCTTGGGCTCCTTAGATGCTAGTAGGATCCCCTTTTTTTGTTATAACACCATCATTATTATCCAAGCATTATCACCTAACAGGCCCGGGTTCTGTTTTCCTACTTTTGTGCCTTCACTTCCCACGGTCCTCGGCTTATTTTAGAATAACGTAATGCATAAAAAACACCCGTACCAAGCCAATGTCCATGTTCATACTTATCCATTAAGTACCGGAACGTTTTCTTGTGTTGTATATTTTAAACCGTTCAATCCCATCGTTGCTTAAAATGTTTGTTATACGTTAAAATACGGTCTCTGGTTATGCGTCGGACAACGCCGCAGAGTTTTTTCAGGTCACGTGGACAAAATCTTTGTCGTATAGTTTCAATAAACGAATCCTAAAGACAAATGGAACTTAAGAAGACAATTCATATTACTGCTCCATCATAAAAATCTTCAAGAGGGAAATGAGAGTCACTGTCCAGAGGGAAATTTACTGAAAAGCTTAATTTCTTTGTCGGAATATAAAGAGCTAGATGTCCTAAGCCTTCGCGTCTTGATGGGGGAACGAGCCCCTTTGTCCCGAACAGAACTCGCGATAAACAATTTCATTTAACTTCTGGTCAACTTTTGTCATGTTCTCGCATTCGGAAATTGAATTATTTCTTGCTAATAAACGCTGGGCAGTTGCTTGTGTAGCTGTTAATTTCATTAGAAGCTATTGTGCCTTGTGATACAGGCCTAAAATAGTGTCACCACCTGTCATTTCTTTTTTTTTCTTTTAAATAATGGCTTAGTGCGTCTAGCACATCTAGCCAGTGTCAAGTAAGTGATATATTAATAGTATATATTTCATAGTAAATGAGAATGAGTGATGATAAAGATGATAAATAGTAAATGAGATGCCCTCCCCAAAGCCCCTTGAGTCCTTAGTAAAGATGTGGGACTATACTGAGATCTCACATGGACTTCTTGAGAGAATTTGAAAAGTGATGTTGCACTGCTTTGTTTGATTTACCAACACTCATGTATGTTCACAAACAATTAACGCTTAATAATCCACCGTTATTACACATTAATGTTAGAAATATCACAAGTTTTAGAAAATAAAACAAAGCTGCAGAAATGACGCTTCACTTTCCCGCCAAGAAGTCTATGAATCTATTTACTATGAATTATATATTATTAATATATTACTTACTTGACACTGGCTAAATGTGCTAGACGCACGAAGCCATTATTTAAAATAAAGAAAGAAAGTATATCTCTGACGTTTTGACTGGGCTGTGCTGTCAGTGGCTTTACTCTGACAAGAACAGTGACTATGATTGAAAGTGACGTGTGCCCATGCCAAGCTAAACGTTTTTTTCTTTTTGTGTTCAAATGGTCACCGCATTATATGAATTGTTTCAATATCAAGGGCATTGCTAGTGCGTAGTCGACCTTTTAAAGTAGAAGGATGAATGTTTATTTAGTAACGTATCATACTCACTTCTAACCGTATAGCCCTTTTAATCAACCTTGCTTAGGTGTGGTTGCAAACCAGGCGTCTACCTTACGTAAGAACCCGTCTTTGTTACGGCTCACCGCTGGTTGCCGGTTAGGAAGTTGCCTTGTGAATGACAGCGCGGTTATGCCGAGGTGAAGCGGGTACATAGCGATTCCTATTAGTGTTTATTGCAATTAGGAGTTTCATACAAAGACTACTCTCAAGCCTAGAGTCGACACAGACAATCCCGTTCCGAATTGATATGTGTGGTATGACCATAAAGTGTAAGGATAAAAACCATGCCAATGGCGAACGAAAAAAATATAGATAAAAAAGGTGATAGAATGTTCTACAGCATGTAATAGTTTAATAACTGAACTGTATAGACAAATACCTAACATAAAACAAATAAAATTCAAAATTCATCTGATATTGCTTTCGATCATGACTTGGAGAACCAATTATACCGTCCCGTCCTCCATTTAAATTGTAAGAAATTTGAAAATGCTAAAAAATTCAATGGTGCGAAATAACCGCGTTGGCGGTTGGCGGCCGTAAGCATTATTAAAATATGCTTACCTAGCTCTGGCGTCTTGGATGAATAATGCTGTGGAGGCGCTATTAGACCATCTGTCGTTTTTAAGATCGTGGGTTTTATTCTCAGATAGAGCTAAAGTCAACGTCAAAATAATTTATTCAAGTTTGGCTCAAAAGAGCTCTTATGAAGGTCAAGACTTAAACTAGCGCGCCTATTCACTGCGGGCGGGAGCTTGGTCGTAAAAGGACGGGCAAGAAAATCGTCAAGATTAGTTTTTTCTCCCGCCAGTTACAATTAACCGCCAGCTATTATTTGTCTTTATGGGCAACCTGCCGTACTTGAGAATTTACACACGACTCTTAGAGCGATCTAAAGGTTCCATTCTCAGATGTAACTATTATTTGTATGGATATGAATATTCGTTCGCTTAATTAATTAATTTAAAACAGGACCCTTGGAGCGATCTAAAGGTCGTGGGTTCAATTCTGACAAAAACTATTATTTGCTTGCATAGCCATGAACATTTGTCCTGGTCTAGATGTGTTTATTTAATGTTGGTAGACATTTTTTTCAGAACCTTAATATAAGTATAATGTATATAATGTGGGTATATTAATTCAATGTAGGTGGCTGCAACTCAAATAAACAATATCCGAACTGAGTCGTAAATCCATAAGTAAACCACATTAATCAACAGAACATAAACTGACTGATAAATTGACGACCGATATGGCGTGGAGGTCAGTATACCTGCACTTCACTCCAGAAGTCGTGGATTCGATTCCCACCCAGGACAAACATTTGTGTTCATGAATATGAATATATGTTCTGGTCTGTGTGTTTTCCTATGTATATTAAGTATGTTTTTACAAAATAAAAGTATGTTTATCCGTTATTTAGTATCCATAACACAAGTTCTTAATGATACTTATCTTGGAACTAAATAATTGGTGTGATTGTAAGAGAATATTTATTTATTTATAAACAATTTATTACGTAACTAAAGCAAATCAAATAACAACGTTAACACGTTACATTTATAACATATTTCTGTTTGCGTAATATACATAAATACATAGCTTTAATCGGGCGTTTCATATCCAGATGTTTGTTAGTCCAAGGTCAGCGATGCCAGCCAGCAAAGGGAGAGGAAAGAATGGCGAAATTGGCCGATTTAGCGAGATTGCCGACTCGGCGCATTACGGGCTCAACTAGAACTGTATTTATTTCTGAACTATATCAAAAAAAAATAAACTATTAGTATAAAGGTATATAAGAGTGTAAAGTGGTCGTACCTAGATCTGAGGTGCTCAATCCAACCTCACCTGCAAGTGATGCACCTATCAATCAATCAATCAACAATCATTTCTTTCATAAACTATTACATAGTACTTGAAAACGTCAAAATTAAATATAATTATAAAGAAAACATTTAAAATATTATTACACTGAAATAACGAAGCTTAGATTCACTCACATGCAACAAAACAATTTAAAAACAAAAAATAATTAAGTGTAAGTGAATCTAAGTGCCAGTTCCGAGCCACCACCCTGTAAGAAGAACTGGCAAGAAACTCACAGGCTATGCTCTTTTAAATTATCGATTGGTTAGTTACAATCTTCATTTGTCTGTGACGCTATACAATGCAACATAATATAACATTATTCATGCTTTAAGTCATTCATATTAGAATAGCCTGTATGAAACGGCGGTTTAATCCCAAGCATTTTTATCAGCCATATAAGTAGTCTTTAATAGAATAGTATCCCCTTAAAGACAGCATGTACAAAGGTGAGCTTATTTCTAAAAGAAATCTCTTCCAGCCAACCCTAGCAGAAATGTTGGAGATTAGTGTGTGGAATTACAATAAGAAATATTTAATTAATATATAAATAATAATAGGGAGGGAGTTCCAGAGTTGAATACTTCGCTTTTATACAGAAAGAGGAATGGCAAAGAGAAAGTTGTCGCACGAGCGAAACTGCCTAGAATGAATTTTAATGATAGTTCATAAATCTATATCTTTCTTTAATATTTCATAAGGTACATCAATAATATATATAAAAATACATTTTTTTTAATTTTTTGGAGACAGAGAACTTATATGTATATCTTTAACAGATGTACACAACATTCACCGCATGTAAACATAAACCAAAAATTACAAATTACAAAAAAATAGGATAAACTAGGGTGTTAATTATGTTAACCATTGATTATGCGTATCCAAACAAATAGTCTAATTTAGATATAAAAACCGTTCTAGTGGAGCCACTAAGCCGTAACGCGCCGAGTAGGCAATCTTGCCGAATCGGCCAATTTCGGTATTCTTCCTTCTTTCTTTCGCTGGCTGGCAGCTCCGCCCTTGGACTTATAAACCTCTGGACACGAAACGCCCAATTAATTCCACGTATTTATGGAGCTAACAGAAAGATGCTATTAATATGACTGAGAACTTTATTAATTAATTAGATTTTTTACTTATTGAACTTTATTTACCTGTCCTTTCAATTCAATATGGTTTATTTATGGATCGCTCGTAGCTCTGCGGTGCTCGGTGGTGGAAACGATCACCGAAGTACAGCAGAGTTTACAGAGGTCAGTCCGCGGATGGGTGACTGTTTGTGTCACATTTGATATCGAGCGCTTCCGTGCTTCGGAAGGCACGTTAAGCCGTTGGTCCCGGTTATCACTAAATGTGATAGTCGTTAAGCCATGTTAGAGGCCTAATGGGCGGCTTAAAAAAATTCTAACAGCAGGACGCCATACACCTGCCTTCGCTAATCCGCACTGGGTCAGCGTGGTGGAGTATGACCCAGTACCTTCACACATTGATATGTGAGAGGAGGCTCGTGCTCAGTAGTGGGACCTTAAAGGGCTAAAATGATAATGATGATTTATGAATCTACGACTCGTAATCTAGATAGCTACAAGCTTACCTGGTTAAGAATACCTTGAAGCATTAAGTTTGCCTTTTGTACATTTTTTGTGCAATAAACAAAACTTTTTAAGCGCTAACAGCAAAATTAACTGACTGCAGTTATTGGAGTGTTTTGTTTCACATTCTCATTTTAATAAATAAAATAAATAAATATGCTTTATAGTCTTTAAGATCAACAGGATCATTAAGATTCGTCCAATATTCAGACACAAAATTGATTTTTTTTTTAACAACAATGATAGAGATATGAGCTGTACAATATTATAGAAATAAAATCAAACGGGTTATTTGTCAGAATTTGTCAAGTTTTGTCAGTTTATCTGTCTATTGTGGTGTTTCTAAAGATTTGTCAGTCTGTCGGTGACTCTTATCGGGGGTATCTGTCTGTCAGCCTGTCGTGATTCTAAAGGAGGGAGGGGATTGTCCGTCATTCAGTCAGTCTGTCGGTGACTCTAACGAGGCTTCCAAAAGGCAATGAGATTGATAGGAATGCCTTATGAAACTCATCTCGGCTTTTGGCTATAGTCTGGCTATAGTTATAAATTATTCAATTGTAAGTATATATTAACAATTTTCTTAAAAAACATTTCAGAATGCTGTTTACTATCACTAGGAAAGACATTTTTGTTTGTACTTCGAATGATTGAGTCTCGTAGACAAAAGCATCAAAAAGATTTAATCCGACTACGAATCATTCAAAAGAAAACCTCAGTTTATATCCAGAACTTAATAATATTATAATCCTTACAATATAAAGTTCAAAATATCCGCTCGAGGCCAAATAAGGGATTATTGGGTTCATTGAAGTGCGTTCTGGAAACATAAGACCGTCATTTCGTCCGAGGATTTCTTCTGAGAAAGAATAAAAGGGTTTAGAAAATAATGTATGTTGCTCTCACAATAATCGTTACATTAGACTGTAGGGAAAAGATTCTATATGTTGCGGACGAAAAGCGGTCTGAAAATAAGATCATTGAATGTTTAATACGATAAACGGTTCGCAGTTATGTTATGTCTGTTATGATTATTGTTTACAGTTGGAAAATACTTAAAATAAACTCAAAAATTTTTTTAGAAATGTTTTATTAAAAATGAAAAAAACTTAAAAAAAAAATTCTAAATTAGTTTCATTAACTTTTTTTTGAAATTAGTTTTATAAACTTATTAAGTTTTACTAAGTTTTTTATACATTGTGCAATGCTTTTATTATAGTTTTTTATATTATAATAAAAACGTTTCAATTATTGTAATTTCAAAATCCGTTACTATTCTACTTTTGGGTTTGGGTCAGTTCTCACAAAAAACAAGGGATGAGAGGGTTAGAGGAGGAAACCATACTCCACCTCGTTACTAAAAGATAACACATTTCAAATCCATACGTTAACAAAACATAGACAAACTTTTGTAAGTTCTTACAATTAACGCTGTATAATTTCGTTATCTATAAAAATGCGTGAGTGAGTTCTCACTCACAATAAATTGTTTCATTTTAGCTGCTAATAAAAACGTAGATAAGGTTTAATTACTGGTTTTAAATGTTGATGTGGATCTCAGGTAATACTATGACGTGCAACTAAGTGGTGGCAATAAATATTGCCGGTGACACCGTGTTCAAATGTCGCGTGTCACCAATACACATCTGAACTAATATCATAAATGCGAAAGTAAGTTTGGTTGATTCTTTCATTTTGTCCCGGGTTTTTGTAGGCTGTATGTGAAATTTTAGTAAGGTGGAAGGTTATTTTCGGTATTAGCATTTTATGATTTATTTATTTATATAATCTTTATTGCACACTTAAAAGTATTACAAAAGGCGAACTTAATGCCATAAGGCATTCTCTGCCAGTTAACCTTAAGGTTAGCAGAATTCTTTAAAGGCGGTGCGGTAGTCAATAAACATACATAAACTACATAAAAATATAAACATATAATACTACAATATGACAGCAAGGAGAATCAAACCAACGATGACTCTTCAAAATAAAACTTAAAAATCAATTGTTTGAACACTGGCTTGCTTTGCGCAAGTCTTATTCTAGCTGGGAGATTGTTCCAAAGTTGAGCAGCCCTTATGTGGAAAGAATTGGACAGGTACCCAGAGTGATGCTGAGGGATGGCGAGAAGATTCTAAAAAGAACGAAGATGTCTTGTGTGTGTTGAGCTTATCAATGGAAATTAGATTTTAAATAAGCGGGAGAATGAGGATCATTTGGATTTTGCTCTTTATTATCTATTTAGTACACACACAGAAATTGAAAATTGAAGCGCTCGTAGCTCTGCGGTGCTCGGTGATCGGCAACGATTACCAAAGTACAGCAGAGTTTACAGAGGTCAGTCCTTGGATGGGTGACCGTTTGTGTGGCATTTGATATCGAGCGCTTCCGTGCTTCGGAAGGCACATTAAGCCGTTGGTCCCGGTTATCATTAAATGTGGTAGTCGTTAAGCCATGTTAGAGGCCTAATGGGTGGCTTGATAAATTCTAACAGCAGGACGCCATACACCTGCCTCCGCCAATCCGCACTAGGTCCGCGTGGTGGAGTATGACCCAATATCCTCGCACCTTGGTATGTGAGAGGAGGCTCGTGCTAAGTAGTGGGACGTTTATGGGCTGAGATGATGATACACACAGAAATAGCTACAAGAGCGGCGTAAGACTAGGCGCGAGACCCCTTGCCTTTAAATTCAGAGGGTCTCGGGTTCAAACCCTGGTAGCGCAGCTATGACTTTTCAAAATTATGTGCGTAATTATCGTTTGCTACGTGCCTACGAAAACACGTTAAGCTGTTGGTCCCGGCTGTCATGAACATCTACGGCAGTCGTTATAAGTAAGTCAGTACCTTCTAACAGACTGACAGCTGGTTTAACCATAGAATGATGTTTCCCTCTGGGTTTCGGCGGTCAGACGGCAGTCGCTCCACGTAATAACTGAAATTCAGTCAAAATCTGTTTAACCAGTGAGCACATCCTGGGCCCCAAGCTCTAGTCTAGGGCAACCGGGATATCATGATAGAAATAGCTACAAAAACACTTGGATCCAGTTTCACAAAAACTTGTTAGGAAATACTCGGCGGTAAAAATTACAGTTTTATTTTGATTATTTTCTACATAAATTGTTATCCAAAATGTTACCCAAAATGCACACATAATATATCTATAGGAAAAGTAATATATCATAAGTTGCCTTTTATTTTAATTGACCTTGGTTTATCAGAATTTAAAAGTAAGTTGTCTCGCTGGCTCAAACTGAAGTGCTTTTATTCAGTCCAGGAATATTTAGACATTAATATAAAAAAAGAAGTTATGTTACACTTCTAATGATTTTATCTGATATTTTAATGTGACTAAAATTTTCAACATTTTTTGACATTCATACGCCCTGCGTTGGCAAGATAGTAATAGAACTTTAAGAAATTGTTTTAAGATCCCTGCAACATTATCTTTTATGAATAAATATTTTCATTTCATTTCATTTTATTTTCATTTCATTTTCATTTTATTTTCATTTCATTTTATAAATAACTATAGCAAAGAGACGGAACATAATTGAAGCATGTAGGTACAATCGCATACAATGACAAAAGCACATTACTTTTACATTTGCTGTTAGTTTCGAGATTGCATTGTCTGATAAATATCAAGCAGCTCGTAAAGACCTTCATTTTGAAGTGTGACATTTGAAAATCGCAAAGAAGTTGTAAAACAAATTTTATGTGTAAAGGTACATTAAAGTAGGACTTAGAAGAACTTTTTATCAAGTGAAGTTCACAAGAGATAGGTGGGATCTTGGACAAGGAATACGTAGAACGTTACATTACGTTTAGTTTCCAAGTTGAGATAGAGAGACTATAGCATGCTCTTCAAAGTAAGACCTGGCTGAATTTAAAAGGTCGGTATCATCATCATCACAGCTCATTAAAGTCCCACTACTGATCACGAGCCTCCTGTCACATACCAAGGTGCGAGGGTATTGGGTCATACTCCACCACGCTGACCCAGTGCGGATTGGCGGAGGCAGGTGTATGACGTCCTGCTTTTAGAATTTTTCAAGCCGCCCATTAGGCCTCTAACATGGCTAAACGACTACCACATTTAGTGATAACCGGTCGGTATTGCATGCGTCCAAAGTCAGTGGTGACCAATGTCCTTCAGGTACAAAATACAAAATAATTTATTTGCCCAAACATGTGTAACAACATATGGTATTACAATAAAGTCTTTCAACCAAGTCTAAACATATTTACCATTGTGTGGTATGCACATGTCAGTTTTATGATTCCCCATTAAATGTCAGTATAATTATTTATTATCAAATATGAATCATCTAAAATTACACAATACAATAAAATTAAAATACAATGTCAAAATTAAAATACAAAAAAAAATGGGGTAAGTACTTATTAACAATTAATCTTAAAGTGTATCTTCTAAAAAATCGCTTATGTGATAGTAACTTCTGTATAAAAATATTTTTGATGATTTTTCTTGAATAGATGAACTGTCAAAATTGAGTCTGACAGAACTGAAATGTTTTGATAGGTAGGCCGTTGATATGTTAGGATTAACTGAGGAGCCCTCGAGGAAGGGCCTAGCCTGCTGGGTTTACTGCAATGATTTTTACCACGGCCCGGGACATAGCATGCACGAAGCATGCATGAAGGAACATGGATAGTTTTTAGTCTGTAAAACTCTGACACACCCTTCTGCTTCACCCACCACGGAAGAGGTTTTTTTGATAATTTTTCAGCCGAGAAAAAAAAGTAGAGATTGATTTTTTAATTACATAGTTGTATTACCAATTTTTCAAGTAGGTTTAACATCCTATAATGTACATTTTAATTAAATTAAAAAAGTTTCTTGGACAAAACTAGTTTGTATCAAAGCTGCTGTAAACCTACTGCCGATTTTAAATAAACCCGCTGAATTAGCATAAGGATAGCTCCATCCATATTTAAATCCATAGCCGCCATTAATGATTAGATAGTCTATTCGGTCAGCCAAGGACCAAAAATATAGGAAATGGGCCCGAACTAACGCCCGACCAATTGATTTAATTATGCATCAGAAATCCTGAATGCTTTAAAATCACGTTCATTCACTTCATGGGCTGTCAACTCAAAAGGTCGGATCGCTAGTGCCAGACGCTTGTTTGGCTAATCATAATATTTCTAGAGCATTCTATTATCGTTAATGCTATGGTTGGATTTATGACATGTGTCGCGTGGAAAGTTCTGGATTAATTAGATTTTAGTCTGGTATTATTTACGAGACGGTGAAGTATTATTATAGGCAGTTTTTTTTTTTAAATTGATAATAATATGACCACTTATACGTATATCGATAATCTTATTATCAACGCGTTTTTTTACTGCAGCCAGGAGCTTGAGCAGAAAAGGAGAAAAGCTTAGCAAGACATCTCACTTTTCTCAAGACAAAATAACTCATTATTTGTGATAGTTCAATACTATTTTGTCTTTGGTAACAAGTACAGGAACTAGAATCTGCAATAGGAAGAGCACAAAGAAAGAATTTATTTATTGACACAGCAACTGAACTGAAATACTGAACAATACAATAAGTATATAAAAAAGAATTAAATGAAATAAAAAAAAGAAAAAAACATATTTGTCAGCAGCACTTTAGGTCGCTGCCTTAGTTGACTGCTGCAGCTTCGAGATACAGCAGCACTGGTCTTCCGGCAGATCCTTTCATCATCATATCCTAGCATTATCCCGGTTGCCCTAGACTTAAGCTTAGAGACCAGGGTCTGCTCACTAGTTCAATAAGATTAGACTGAATTTCAGTTATAACGTGAAGCGACTGTCGTTTGACCTCCGCGACCCAGAGGAAAACATCATTCTATGGTTAAACCAGCTGTCAGTCTGTTAGAAGGCACTGAATTCCTTATAACGACTGCATAGATGTTCATGACAGCCGGGACCAACGGCTTAACGTGCTTTCCGAAGCAGGAAGCAAGCGTTTATTACACACATAACTTCGAAAAGTCAAAGGTGCGCCACCAGGGTTTGAACCCGAGACCCTCTGAATTTAAAGGCAAGGGGTCTGACTGGCCTATCGCCGTTTTCAGAACCGGCAGAACCTTTAAGTGGCCAAATTAAATTATAGTACCAATTCACGAAAAGAGTTTTATAAAGCTTTGTGACAATTATCGCACCCAAGCTCTGGTATCACACGCAAGTGAAATGCCGCTCCATGTACTCAATAAACGTGTCCGTCACTATCTGGACTGACGGCTTTTAATAAAGCAAAGTGTGCGCGTGAAAAATAATGTTACATGTCAGACAGGTCATTGAAAAAGCCTATGGATACAATACGCTTATAATTATGTGAATGAAATGAAATGAAATAGATTTATTTGCTTTGATTTTGCGTTCTTACATACAGGTCTTATATAGGTTAGTTGAATCGTCAAAATCTACTTATATCTAAGTGTGCAAATGTTATAATATATTTAGATTGAATTTAAAGATACAATTATTCAATAAATTAAAATGTCACTGTCCGATTAATATTACATATAATTATCATTTCTACATTCTAAAAACTAAAGATTGACATGGTTAGCCTGAAAGTAGTCCTTAATTGAATAGAAACAGCCCTCTATCAAATAATTATGTAGTTTTCGTTTAAATATAGGTCCAGTTAACGTACGAATTTCATCAGGTAACGCGTTAAATATTTTTGTACCCATATTACTTGCATTTTTTTTTGCTAATGTCAGTTTTAAGACCTGATTTTCTACCTATGTGCATCGTTGATTCCTATTGTTGCTTGGCATTATTTGAATGAGAGGTTTAGAGGAACATAAATATAAATTATAACTGGCAACAGCCAAAAAGAGGTCAGAACCGACAAATTATGCCCTATATACATGCATGCATTAATCATACCTGTTCTCCCCAATGTATAGGCAAACGCAGATTAAACTTCGATATTTTGTCAATTGATTCTATGTTTAAATGTGACGCGTCATAATGACTACATCCTGCCGGACGGTAAGCAGTTGATGCAGTCCAATAAAAGAATTAGAGCGTCGTAGAGACAGAGAAAAATTACTTCATACCGTGAAATAAGCACGGTACAAAGCGCACCCACTTATGACTGCCTGCTAAAATGCCATTTCACGCCCCTCTTGAAAGACCCGGGATCATAGGAAATAGGAAACACATAAGCCGGCAGCGAATTCCAGGTCTTGCTCAGAAACGACTTCTCAAATTTCTTGGTTCAAGTGCTGATAGTCTGCACAGTATGAGATCGAAAAGCTCCTCAGAACACTCGCCATAGTCGTTCCGGTAGAAGACACTGAGAGATGCAATGTCTCTTCGCTGCTGTAGATCCTCGAGTAAGGCTGTTATATATTTTTTTTTTATTTTACGCCAATTTTTTTGTTCTAAGATAAGTATTATTAAGAACTTATATCATTAAGAAGATACTAAATAACGGATAAAAAATCTTAAATACATATTAAGTTCAGTGTTATTTCATTTTCTTTTTCTTATTTTTATCTTGTTCCCGGGCATACTATTTCATAGGTGCAGGCTAACAGACATTGTAACTACTAGACTATATATAGAATTGTATAATTAAGTCTGGTAATTATATTTACATAATTATAAAAGTAACATTTCTGAATTACAATTGTTACGCTCGCTGTGAATAAATTTAGCTCTCTGCAAATATTTTACTAGATAATGCAGACAAACTGTTTCAAAATTTGGCAGATGTAGAATCCTCTGTATGTTTATTTTGTGAAAAAAAAACTTTATCTATAATCCACAGAATGTTGTTACTATCGGAACTGATGGTTGCTTCGCTAACTAAGTGATGGGTGACCGTTTATATGCAATTTAATATTGACTGCTTCTATGTTTTGAAAGGCACGTAAAGCCGTTGGTCCCGGTTATTATAATATGTGGTAGTCGTTGAACCAAATTGTAGGACATAAACCTGCCTACGCCAATCTGTACTAGGCTAGCGTTAGTAGAATATGGAATATACATTTTCTCTGCAGAACCTAAGGCTGCCTGTCTATTGAAGTGGAGCGAGGATGCGTAGCGAAGAAACGGACAATATTAACCAATAGGATTGCATAAATTCTATGGTCTTTTTCTGCCCGCTTATCCGATTGGTGGATATTTCTTCGATTCTCCACTCTGCTGCCCCGCTCCGCTTCAGTGGACAGCAGCGTAATAAATATTTGTTCTGGTCTGGGTGTTTTCCTATGTATATTAAGTATGTATTTACAAAAAAAAAATAGTATTCATGTATGTTTATCCGTTATTTAGTAACCAAAACACAAGTTCTTAATGATACTTATCTTGGAACTAAATAATTGGTGTAATTATCAGAAGATATGTATTATGTATGCACATTGGGCTGACAAAGTATAGATATCAGAGTCAAATTGATTTGTCATCGACACGACAGAAGAAATGAAATATGACCCGAAATCCTCTCACTATGGATTTTGAAGGGAGACCTGCCCCGTAAGCTGATTATTGTTTTGATCGACTAACTAACCACGCATGTTTCGCCTAAGGGCTGTCCCATTGGGGAAACAGGGCATCTGCCTATACAAAGGCATATTATACGCCCACATTTCGTCAATACAAATTTTCGTCCCACGTTTTAGGTGGCGAGCCTATTACCACATACCGAGAATCATTATGTTCGTCAGAGCCTCGTCCGTTGATCGGCAGGTTCACAACTTGCAGGTAAGGTTATCCTAAGATTATAAGGATTCCATTATACGTATACGTAGATTACAATGGGACACTGATTATTATCATTAATGGCCCACCTTGTCTGGGCTCCTGAAATCTTGGTAGGATCCCTATACGTATGTTTTTTTAATGCCACAATATGACACTAATGTATATTATTATGGCCCACCTTGTCTGGGCTCCTGAAGTCTTGGTAGGATCCCTATACGTATGTTTTTTTAATGCCACAATATGACACTAATGTATATTATTATGGCCCACCTTGTCTGGGCTCCTGAAGTCTTGGTAGGATCCCTATACGTATGTTTTTTTAATGCCACAATATGACACTAATGTATATTATTATGGCCCACCTTGTCTGGGCTCCTGAAGTCTTGGTAGGATCCCTATACGTATGTTTTTTTAATGCCACAATGTGACACTGAGGCATATTATTATGGCCCACCTGATGGAAAGTCGTCAGCGTACGTAGCCTATGAACATTAGGGGCATCATTAGCGCGTTGCCGACCCTTTAAAAGGTTTTATTCAGACAAAGAGCCACCTTGTATACTTCTTTTGTCCGTCTCTGGGATCGAGGCGTCACAAAATTTTGCTTGCCATATAGATAACCGTCTCACTTAGCAGTCGCCAGCTAGTAATTCTATATTTTGGTGGAGAAGAACTACATAGAGCTTTCTAGAAGTTGCCCGGGCTATCCAGTGAGTATTCCTCCCACCTCAGTTCGTGGGGGGAGGCCTGTGCTCGGTACTGTGACATTAATGAGCCGAGATGATGATGATGATACAGAGACATCAAGTGACATGAGCTAAATAATAATAATATGATAATAACAAATATTTTATGACAATTACACCAATTATCTAATTGATACACGAGGTCTGATTGATTAAGTATCAATCAGAGCTTGTGTTATGAATACTTTATAACAGATATATGTACTTGTTTTCGTAAAAACATACTCAATATATATGGAAATGGTAAAATGTATACGGTAAACCTTACATCTTCAGATTTAGTGTTTTGAATGAGTAGTTATAAGTGCATCCATTTTCGGGCTTGGCAAACCGTTAAACTACGCGGGGAATATATGTCTGGCCATTACACCGAGGTAGATTGGGCAGGCCCAAGTTGAACTGGCTCGGTGTTGTAGGGGGTGACATGCGTGCCAACGGGTTGTTCACAAAGGATGCAGAAGACCGTGCAGAGTGGAGGCAGAAATAAAGGAACACAGATGACTTATCGTATTTGGATCTGTCAGTCTATACTTTGCTAAAATAAACATTGATGCCACTGTCAACCGACGACATTTATGGGTAAGCCGATTCAACTATTACTAAATGACAGTCTGTCAATAATGAATGAGCTCAATTTTGCATGAGTATCAATTGTATTTCTAAATGTTACCAGGGGGTAATTTATATTTGTGATAGAAGATACATTTGTTGATAATACAATGCTAGTACAAAATACATACAAAATACAGAGGTACAAAATAAACAAATTTTACGGAAATTGTCTATGTATTATATACGATTTTTTTGTGAGACATTTCAAATCCCTTGTGAATAGAATTACATTAAAAAATCAATCATCACACTGGTTAAGTTACAGGCTTCAGTGAGTATGAATAAAATAGTGTCATGAGTCGGCTGTTTAATAAATAAATAAATATTTTCGGACAATTACACCAATCATTTAGTGGCAACATAAGAATCATTGAGAACTAACTAAATACCTTCATACTTAACCCGGCGTGAATCTGTGTATCTCATACCCACCCATTTATAAATACTACAATATTTATTAACTGTGCGATTCCTGGAATTCGGCTGTCTCGGTAGCTGGAGGGGGTGGTGCCGGGAGTTGTTTGACGCGCCAGTAGCAGTGCTGCGACGAAGTGAACTACAAGTGCGCAAACACACTGCGGGTACGTAATACCCGACCTCGTAGTCGGTTTAACTATTTTGTGTTTCGGTAATATTTTGATTTTATGCGTATAATAATCAAATTTATTTATTTTTAGGAGCGTGAACTCTAAAATGTCATATAAGGATAATCAGACGGGTTGCTCAACTTTTAGAAGCATGTTCTAGTGATGAAAGTGGCAAATCAGAGACTGACGAAAAAATTGATCATTGCTCTCAGCGTAGCGAAGAAAGTGATTCGGAACAGGACGCAGATTTTGCTGAAGAGATTGCTTACGATAACATTCAGCAGCCGATAGCCTTTTTGTCATTAATGTCATCAATTCTATATTAGGGTATGTCATACCCACCTCACAGTTAGTGTAACAATTTTTCACCTCATTCACGCCGGGTTAATATACAGAGGAAAATGGTGGCTGTTTTATGTCAGCTATACAGAAGGATAAGTTCCTATTTTAGGTGGATATAGGTAGGTATATTAACTAATTACAACTGATTAAGGATCAAAACGTAAAACAAATAATTTCACTGTGCGTTCAATGTAAATTTAATTAAAAACAATAATTCGTCGAGAAACTACATACAGTGGACCTGCGTTTAAACGTTTTGCTAAGCAGTGTTGGACTATCGAATTTGTCGGATTATACGAAGTTTTATCCAAAATCCCTTATAGTCTGGACTTTTTTGATAAAGAGTAACTTGTAATCCGACAAATTACAGCTCAAAATTTATCATGTAGTGGCGCGTTTAAGTTGCAATCTGTTCAATTATGCATTAGCTTTATGTGTAAAGATTTTTCAAAATAATGTTTGTGTTCCTACATTCAATAAGCATGTCGGATTACAGGAGACGATGGATTATAAAAGGGCCGGTTTATCGGGGTTTACTGTACCTAAATAAAATACTGTACAAATATTGAATTTACGTCACTAAAACAAAGCATTAATTAGATCACAATAAATTCGCAGCGGATTAAATCTCGTGACAACAGATCCTGCGATATGTTGATTCGATAAAATGCTCGGATTTCACACACAAAATGACGCCCACCGCACATTACAGCCATAAATTCATCTCTCATTGTCAATCGAGGCACTATCATCGAAATATCGAATATCCGCGGAGCGACGCGCGACACGCATACATATTTACTGCATATAGCATTTTCGATGAACTAGATTTCGCCCTTGTTTTTGCTGGCAAGACCTACAGCTTATCATGAACCTGTCATCCAGTCCGCCTTATAGAGCTGAATACATTACGTACCTTGGTTCGTTAAATAAAACCCGTTCTCAGTAGTGGGGCATTAGTGAACAGGGATCATGATGAAAATGACCTCGAACGCACATTACAGCTACATACGCATTAATATCACATTGTCAGTCGAGCTTCTATCATCGACATATCGAATATATTTATGGAACACTCTGCCTATTGATTTCAGACTTGCACAGAGTAACAATATCTTTAAAACTATGTTGCATGATTATTTTAACGAGTATTCGTCGGTTTAAGTCTCCCTACCATCATCTTGTCTGTATTAGGTATATTTATGTATATGTAGTGTACTTTATTAGTATTTTCTTAAGTTATTTGATTTATATAAGTTTATTAATATTTCCATATATAGTTTTTAGCACCGCCTTTAACCCTCTTTGCTAAACCTGTGGTTAATTGGTAGATAATGCTTTCGTCATTAAGTTTGCTTTCGTATTACTTTTTCGTGTGCAATAAAGATTCAATAAATAAATAAATATATGCAGAACGATACGCTTCACGCATACTACGTTATCGATGAACTAGCTTCTGCTTACGGTTCTACTTGCGAGACCTACAGCATATTATGAGCCACAGGAACCTGACAGTCAGTATGCCTGATGGAGTAAGACGTGAAAACATCTTACCCTGGTTTTTGAGAGAGGGCCAGAGCTCCTAGTGGGTCGTTAATGGGCTGACATGATGATGATATAAACGCCGAGAGTCAGTCGAAGTACTAGCATAAATTTTTTACGTCTATGGTATGGTATTAATTTGTTTTGCTTGAAATTTTGATAGTATATTTAACACTTTTCACCACTAACCACAGGTTATTGTTTTTAGCATAGTGAAAATTATATGAGAATTTCCCATAAATGGCCTTGCAGTAATAATTGAAGACACTTATTATATAATGTTAAGAAGGCTCCCCCGAACAACACGTGCTGGTCTTCGAAACCATCCTCATACTGTGCAGAATATCAGCACTCGAACCAAGAAATTTGGGAGGTCGTTTCTGAGCAAGACCACTAAGCTCTGGAATTCGCTGCCGGCTCATGTGTTTCCTATTTCCTATGATCCGGGTCTTTTAAGCGGGGCGTGAAACGGCATTTTAGCAGGCCGTCATGAGTGGATGCGATTTATAGCGTGCTTATTGCACGTTATAAAGCGCTTTCATTTTCTTATTGGACTGCATCGACTGCTTACCATCAGGCAGGATGTAGTCATTATGAAGTAAATGTGAAGTAAATGTGAAGCATTGCGTAATCAGCGACGTTATCCACGACATAATGTGAAACAAATAAATCGAAACTGAACTTAATTCATTATAGACTTAGTGCATAATTTTACATACAATAAAATAAATTGAATCCCGTCGGCTACACTTAACAAAGACTAAAGCCAAAGTACCTAAACTTCTGTTTCTAATTTGTCATCAGGTAGAATATTAATTCAATATTTACTTTGTCTTGTGATCATCATCACAGCCCATTAACGTCCCACTACTGAGCACAAGCCTCCTTACACATATCAAGGTGTGAGGGTATTGGGTCATACTCCACCACGCTGACCCAGTGCGGATTGATGGAGGCAGGTGTATGGCGTCCTGCTGTTAGAATTTTTCAAGCCGCCCATGAGGCCTCTGACATGTCTTAACGACTACCACATTTAGTGATAACCGGGACCAACGGCTTAACGTGCGTTCCGAAGCACGGAAATACATAAATAAATAAATAAATGTCTTGTGATACCTTCAAAAAATAAATGACAATAGGTTTCATAACACAACAAACGATTTCTTGCAAGAAAATGAGTTTCAACCATTGGAGCAAATACCACTTTCCAGAAGCAAATATTCTCTAACAAATGGAAATTGTTTTTACTTCTGTAATATGAAAACCGATTGAAGAACTAAACTGAAAGTGCCTAATCTTTTTTCCAACTGACTTAAGGTCCCGGGTATTACTATGTGTAATGACGAAGAGAAATGATGTATAGGGATCCTTACCAAGACCTAAGGAGCCCAAGCCAACCTCACCTGCGAGTGATGCACCTGCCGAACAACGGACAAGGCTCTGCCGAACATAACAGTGCCTGGGAAGCGGCAATAGGCTCGCCGCCTATTACGTGGGACCAACTATATAATTGGCGAAGTGTGGGCGTATAATATGCCTCTGCCTACCCCTTCGGGGAAACAGGCGTGATTGTATGTATGTATGTCTGTATGACGAAGAGAGGTATTTCGGTGGTTTGAAATTTCTAACTACAGGACGCCACAAAACAAATTTTCGGCGTAGCTAAGGAAGGACCCGAATCCTTCTTACCTTGGTTCGTACGAAGACAGAAGCTCAGTAGTGGGACATTTGTGGGCTGAAATAATGATAATGTATTTTAAAAAATCATGCCTATTTAGTATAAGACGACACGACATTTTCCTACGAGCGGGTATAGAGAACACTGCGTCATATTCATAGTCAATTGTAATTGTTGTTACTGAAATTCAGCCAAAATTGGTTAGACCAGTGAGCAGACCCTGGGCCCTTTTTTTTAATTTTATTTTTTTATCGTCTGTCAAAAATGCTGCTGACGCACTGTCTCCCGGCCAAAAGGGGGAGACCGGGAGGGGGTGTGGGGCTCGCTGCGGCAGACGCGACCACCGCAGTCCTACCCACTAAAAAACTTCAGACGACGCCCACCGCTGTTGAAAAAGGGCGAGGCACTAGTGCCTGGGTTTGTAGCTTCTGATACCCCGCCCGCGGCCAACGTCCCCCGGATCAGAACCGGGAGGACCTCCTCAGGGAGGCGCAATGTGGAGCGCCCCTCCTACCTCTATGTGCGGCCATGGCGTAACTGGCCGACTTCGGGGGGGGTCTATGGCGAGACGGAAGGGGCCCCCTACCCCCGCCGCCTAAGACCCCCCGGGCGCTGCCTAACGGGCCCTCCTGGCCTGCCCGCTGCGCCAACGGTGTAGCCGGAGAGAGATCGGATCCCGCTGCCTCTCCCGCTCCGCGGCTTCCTTCTGCGACATCACCACTTCGCAGAAGGAAGCCATCGCCTTCTACGCCGTCTCGCTGTCGACCATCTTTTGCATGATGGTCGGCAGCGAGAGAGCCACTCCACCCAGGGCCGCGGCTAACGTCGACCGCGGCCCCGCCCACGCAGGGCACGCCACCAAAGTGTGCTGCGCGGTGTCTTCCGCGCAGTCACAGTGGTGGCAACACCGGGTCGACTCCCCCCCGGCGACGTCACACAGATACTTCCAGAAGCACCCGTGCCCGGAAAGTACCTGCGTGAGCCGGAAGGTCATCGACCCCCACCGACGGCCGACCCATCGCTCTAAGATGGGCCCGACCGCCTCGAGGATACGGCGCCTCGATCCTTCGGCACGTAGTTCGGCGCTCCTGTGTAGCTGCCGCCGCCATGCGCCCAGAGCCTGTGTCTGAGCGTCTCTACGCCACCGCCCCACAGTGTCCGGTGCGGGGCGGAGACCCTGGCTCCTGGATTGAGCGCCACGCCAGTAGACCGCCGAGAGAACCCCAGACCCTGGGCCCTTAGCTTAAGTCTATGGCAACTTCATTTATTTAGAACCCAGATATAAATAGGCAACAAAGTATTATACGATCGAACAGAAATTGTTCTCCATAAGCGCTGTCGCTAATATTATTGACTAATAATATTTATTATTGGCGCTATAGTTTATAAGTATGACATTCATAAGAGCTCAATTGAGCCAAACATGAATAAATGATTTTTTATTTATATTTTGTTTTGATTGGTGATTGCAAATTCTATTACATTAATATTGATAAAATAAATAAAATTATATTACTCTCTAGTGCAAAAGCATGAAACTAAAATTACCTACTTCAATATTTTTCATAAAACCGTTATAATCCTCAAATCGTTTTCAACGATAAGAAGAAATAATAATTGCATATAAAAAAAGATAAATTGAATGTTTAGAAAATATAGATCGTCATTAAAACTTTCCCTAAGTTCAATCAAATCTTGAAAAATGCGATAATGACAGAAAGTGAAGCGGTCAAGATAGATTTTAGTTTCAAGATCCAGGTCACAAGTGTTCCAGGTGCATATTCATGAGATTTAAGTGGAACAGAAGATTTCTCTCCTTTGAATATCGCAGAAGCAGACATTTGATAGACTATTTATAGAAATCTTTTGTTTCCTAATAGGAATCTTAAAATTTAATAGACCAGTATAAAATTTATAATATTTTACATCCCATCCGTGTTAACGAATGTTGCATAGAACGCGTATTGTTAAAAATGATGCTAAACGCAGTTTACGGTTTCGTAGTTGACGGACAACATAATAATAATAATAATAAATAATAATAATAAATATTTCTGACACTTACACCAATTATTTAGTTCCAAGATAAGTATCATTAAGAACTTGTGTTATGGATACTAAATAACGGATAAACATATTTAAATCCTTTTTTTTTGTAAATACATACTTAATATACATAAAAAACACATAGTCCAGAACAAATATACATATTTATACACACAAATATTTGTCCTGCGTGGGAATCGAACCCACGACCTCAGGAGTGGAATGCGGGTATACTCGCCACCACGCCATATCGTCACAACAATATAATTATGAAAAATGCAATAGTTGTTGTATTTGTGGTTGTGATAGTGGAAACTTTATTGATATATGTATTGTATTCTAAGATAAGCATAGATAAGTAATAATATATTGTATGTTTCCTAAATAATAAATAAATAAATGTTTCAGATTTATTATATTCATTATGATCTTCAAAGAACCATTAAGTTTTGAAATTCGCTGTCGGCTCATGTGTTTCCTAGTTTCTATAATCGGTCTTTTAAACGGGGCGTGTAACGGCGTTTTGAAAGAAAGAAAGAAAGAAAATATTTATTCAATACAAGTTGCAAGAAAAAGAATAACAGAAAATAAGTACAAAATAATAAAAACACAATAAAAAACAATAAAAACTCAAATGTAAGAAGTACTCAACTTGTATTGAAAAGGTGCTAACTCAGCAAATTGTCGAACATCACAGAGATGTCGCGACGCTGATCTTCCGTGGGCACCTTTTCAGAAGGTAATATTAACGCACAATAAGAAATAAAGAAATATTCTCTGACAATCACACCAATTATTTAGTTCCAAGATAAGTATCATTAAGAACTTGTGTTATGGATACTAAAGAACGGATAAACATACTTAAATACTTTTTTTTTGTAAATAGGTACTTAATATTCATAGGAAAACACCCAGACCAGTCCAGGCAGGCCGTTCGAATATTGTTTTGTACTGCGTCGACTGATAACTATCAGGCAGCATATAGTCATTATGATATGTCACATAAAAAATATAAACATATAAAATCACTGTAGGTCCTTGGGCACTAAAAGAAAATTAAACTTAGGTAAGATAAAGTTAGGTTACATACCACCTCAAAATCGCATGGATCCAATTTTTAGTTTTGTTTTACGTTGATAACAAAATGCGTTTACGCATGTACTATAATGTAATAAATGTACTATAAAACTCTTTTTTACTCTAGTGTTAGAAAATAAAATATTGCCGCGATGTGTCCTTTTTTACGTTGGCGCCAAAACTCCCGATTTAAAGTTATTTCACAAAAAGTATTTAATGTCCCATATTCTGTTTTTAAAGGTACCCCGATTTTGTCATTATACTTGAACAATTTTTAATAATGTCTTTGTGCGTTTAGCCCATTTAGCCAGTGTCAAGCAAGAGATATATTAATAACAGATGAATCATAGTAAATGAGAATGATTGGTAATAAAGATGATTAATGTTAAATGAGATGCGCACCCCATAATCCCCTTGAGTCCTCAGTAAAGATGTGGGACTATACTGAGATCTCACATGAACTTCTTGAGAGAATTTGAAAAAGTGATGTTGCACTTTTTGTTTCATTTACCAACACTTATGCACGTTCATAAACATTTAACGGTTAATAATCCACCGTTATCATATGAACGTTCGAAATATCACAAATTTTAGAAAATAAAACAAAACTGCAGTCATGACGTTTTACTTTCCCGCCAATAAGTCCAAAAATGACAATAATGTATCATCAAGCAGTATTTTATCACATATTTTATATGTGAAAAACAATAAAATATCTAAGGAGGATTTTCTCAGTTATTCAACAAAATTAGCATACTGAATTCAGCACCAAGCGTTCTTAATACAAATATTACGAGTATATCCACCACCGCAGCACTACAATTTGTCAACAGGGAAAAAAAGTGAAATGATTAATAACAGTTTTAAATGCAAAAACTTGCATCATTTACACCTAGGCGGGGAATTATTCAAATTTATTCATGAGCAACGGGAGTAGGTAATCGTCTCTAGAAACTGCATGAATAAATAGGAAGTTGTGTACAAATCACTGGCCGATGTGCGAATAAGGGCCCGTCGGCCGATCGTCGTGCTGATTTGAGGCATGTCATTTTAACGGTTATGGTTTGCCATTTCTACAGTAGTCTTAGGTATCTGGCGTCGAATAGGAAAACGGGTGAAGTGTACTAGTTTTTAATTGTCCTATGTCCTATCAGCTTCAACTTTATGTATATCAGATTGAAATTGCACGTTTCAAAAGAGTTAAATGAAATTAAAAAACTTAGCGATTTTGTTTCAAAATCCTCAACAGACATTTTAACGATTACAGCTTATCATTTCTAGAATACACGTATTATCGTCTATTTATTTTATATAATATTGGTATTGGCAAGTAATTTAATAAATTTACTTATGTGCGTTTAGCGTTTTACTTATAGGCACAGTCAAGTAAATTCCCAAATAGAATCAGGGCCATGCTAGTTTGAGGCACGTCAATTTAACGGTTATGGGTTGCCATTTCTACAATAGTCGTTGGAATCTGTCGGCGAATAGGAAAACGGGTTAAGTGTACTGGTTTTTATTCGTCCGATCAGGGAGTTTTTTATCTATATGGACGCCACCTCAAAATTGCTACGCTGTGTGTAAAACCGAGGCATGTATAAAAATAGCTTAGTAAAATTTATTTAATCAATTTGAAGATAAATATAATAATTTTAGATTTTAATGTTGGTTGGTATCACGTTGGTGTATGTGTAATATTCTTTACAATTATTTGTTTTTGGACATCTCACACATAGTTTCTAGCCTTGAACTATACAGAGGTAATAATAATAATAATTTTATGATATTCATACTAAACAATAGATAAATCACAATATATAATCTAACTTCGGAGTATGTTTCGTTGTATAGTTATGTAGGTTTAGCTATGCAGTACAAATTAAGTCTTTGAAAAATCTATACAAACTTAAGTATGATTTACACAATAATAGCTCTTTTAGTATTAATTCAGAAAAATACACACAATCACTTTCTCATATATATATTCTCGACGACCGATATGGCGTGGAGGTCAGTATACCTGCACTTCACTCCAAAGGTCGTGGGTTCGATTCCCACACAGGACAAATCTTTGTGTGCATGAATATGAATATTTGTTTTGGTCTGGGTGTTGCCTATGTATATTAAGTATGTATTTACAAAAAAAAAAGTATTTAAGTATGTTTATCCGTTCTTTAGTATCCATAACACAAGTTCTTAATGATACTTATCTTGGAACTAAATAATTGGTGTGATTGTAAGAGAATATTTATTTATTTAGTTATTTATATAACATACACAATAATTCAAATATGTAAAATTATCTTTGCCCTGACACAATATATAATTCAAACGATAAAACACACCCTGTAATATATCCATTAAGTTAATACATATTAATTCATGTTGTTAGATAAAAAGTTAAACTGCCAATAATGGACTCATTCTGTCTATAAAACAAAAGATAACTGAAATAAAATAACCTTGGTTCCATTATAGACGATACGTTTTAATGCCATTAATGTATTCTATGGCATGAACACAAAAATAATAATTGTTGATAAAATGTTAGAATAGGAGTATTTTTGTAAAGGTATATTTTTAAATGTTCGTAAATTAAGAGCTTTTTTTAGAAACGTTTTTCATTTGGAATTAATATCGAAGTACACTAAAGTTTTTATACCCTAGAACAATTGATAAGGGCGTACTACAAACGCCGATAATAATCTGTTTGAGGCCATTTTTATTAAAATTTTTAGGATTCATTAATCTTTAGAACTAATAAATGCAACTCAGCAGGGCTTAGCAAACGAAATAACACCATATTATTTTGTATGGACTTGTACGGACCCTTTGTATGCAACACCACCTTTTCAGAATTTCTCCTGATTTTCATTTAGATAGAAGATGTTAAGGGCAAAACACGTATCGTTTTGAGTTATTTATATTATACTGTCTTTATCCTAATGATTCTAAAACATCGTCTAAACTTTTAACAATAAGTTATAATAATATGTTGTTACTGACAAATTGAGTCAAATTAGTTTAATATTGTACTTCAATTCTTGTACCGAGATACTTGTTTTGTATTATACACCTGAGGGCCTACGCTGATTCAACGGAGATACTGCTATACCTAGAGAGTGAAAGAGATTAAGACACACGGCAGCGTGTCAAGCCAAGTTCAAGTATCAAAACTGGCGAGCAGCACCGCGTGTATTACACTAACCATTTGTAGCCCCTTTTAACCCTCTCAAACCTCAATAACTATTTCACATAAACGTATAAAATTTGAGTTATATTATAGCCTGTCGCGCAAGTTCTAAGCCTGAACCGACAGTTTGGCTTTTTGCTTTTTGATAGAAACTGGCCATCGAACATTCGTATATGTGAACTAGCCAAGTGAGACCCTAGGCTACAATATATTATCCTAAGTTATAAGAAGAAATGATATTTTATGTTGTTATAACTAAATGTTAAGACTGATCATTGAACTTGGCGAACGTTTAAATCTTACTTCTGTTGTTGTTAAAGTCAACGACCTAGGTATATATGATAATATTGAACTTGGCTCTCATTTCACATTTATGTTTTAAATGGGATAGGCATAACGAAGTTGCGTTTTCGTTGAATAAGAGTAGGGCCGCTGTATGTTAATGTCCCCTGTGCTGTTTCAAATAAAAAAGTATAATAATTTATATATATTATAATAATTCCGAATATTCCAGTAATTGAAATATAATAATTTCTCTTCTTCGTCATGCAGGCTTTTTCTGCAATCCGGATTTCAGTTGGATTATTCTAGCCATCCCAGTTCCCCCAGGAATCTCGTCAGTGCCTTAAAGTCGCTAAAGGCTTTCGGAAGGCTGCCTGGTGTCTTCAGGAACTGCGCCCGGCTGTAAGCCACCATCTTGCACTGCAGCAGGACGTGTGCGTCTGCATATTAATTTCTTAGTTGTATAGCTTTATTCACTTTTCTAAATTTCGTCATGACACGGTTCATGAGACGCAACCATTCGAAATAAATAATATTAAAAAAAAAATTGGTTGCCTGTAAAGTCGGTATACGGGCGAAAGTTCTACGTGACAACGACTTTAATTTTAATGTGAATATTCATTCGTATAGTACATTTATTTATACAAAGAATTATATTTATGTCTGTCTCTCTCGCTCTTAGGCGGGCTAACCATGCCCGAGTGGAAGGGACGCGTGCCTCTCACTCGCTCTCATTGTGACCGCATAACGTGAGCGAAGCGTAACGCAGTTTCTTGAAGTGTCACCCGGCAAACCAATTTATAAGACGTTGTCACGTCAAAATAAATATTTTCTAACAATTACACCAATCATTTAGTTCCAAGATAAGTATCATTATGAACTTGTGCTATGGATACTAAAGAACGGATAAACATATATAAAGACTTTTTTTTTTTGTAAATACATACTTAATATACATAGGAAAACACCCAGACCAGAACAAATATTCATGTTCATGCACACAAAGATTTGTCCTGTGTGGGAATCGAACCCACGACCTCTGGAGTGAAGTGCAGGTATACTGACCTCCACGCCATATCAGTCGTCAAAATATAATAACAGAATATAATAACTATTTTTTTGTCCTATACGAGCAGTTTATATTTACACGTATAATTTCAGCCGTATGTAGTCCTCTGCTGAACATTAGCCTCCTCAATTGTTTACATTCTATTAGAGGTATTTGCCTGTAATCAAAACGCTGGGCAGGTGGGTTGGTGATCGCAGTTCCAGCCAGTACGCAGCATTACGCTGCGGCCCATTATATGGTAGGAATTCTCACGACTTCCTATGAGATAAGAAAGAGTGGCACTATTCTGGGCCAGTACCACACTGCACGGCATCCATATATACTCGTATACACTTACTATGTGAAAATTCCAACTTTCGACATATTTCAACTCACATAAGATATATCCGAACGTACGGACAGCAAGCATCAAATTAATACTACGTTCCCATTGGCACTCACGAACATACAGAACCCTAAAATTATTACGGCTCCACACACCATAAGCACTTAGCGTTTATGAAAGAGGTTACATATTTCCCTTTTTTAATGAAAGCTAAAAGCATCGTGGCTTACATCCGTCCCACAGGATCAACTTACTTGGACAAGGAGTAAATTTATTCCGGCAATCTAATGTGGGTAGGTGCGAGGGAGCCAGCTTTCTTATGTATTGCTTTAATTTCCCCAGAAACAGACAATAAGAGGCATAGTGAGCAGCTTATTAGCTATAAGGATTGTGATTTATTGAGGAAGTATGTAACTTATTAACTTTTTTAAATAAAGCAAAATTTGTGCCAATATTTCGTGTAAACTGCCTTATACCGTAAGTGAAGGATTAAAAATATCTTTGTAACAATTCCCGCGCTACTATAATTTCCCGAAAAATCGAGAAACTATTCAACACGACACGTGTTTCGCCCTTACACAGGGCATCTTCAGGTAAGATAGGAGCCTCAGGACAACGATGTCTTCACGACCAACGCTGAAACGAGAGTTCTCTCGTTTCAGCGTTGGTCTTACTTACAATGGATTTCCGCAAAGTAACGCCTGAATCAATAAATTACCTTATACCGTATAAATCATCTGTGGATATACTTCTAAACTCAGTAAGCCTGCCACGTACTAGGCTTTCCCGGGCGATAGGCTCGCATCGTTACCAATTACGTGGGACCAACAATATAATTAGCAAAATGTGGGCGTTTCATATGTCTTTTCTACCTCTTCGGGGAAACAGGCGTGTTAGTCTGCATGTAAATATGTATGACGTCTAAGATCAACTTTCTTGAACAAGGAGTAAATCCATTCCAGCAATCTAATGTGGGTAGGTATTAGGGAACCAGCCTCCTTATATGTTGTTATAATTTCCCCAGAAACAGAAAATAAGAAGATTTGTGCGGGGTAGTGCCGAAGGATGAAAATTAATACGAAATGATTCCTTTGATAAAAAAAAAATAATAATAAAAAAAAATATTTATTGCTTCTCTTTACATAAGTAATTTACATTATACGGTTAAAAAAAAGTTTCTACATATTAAAATTACAATCAGAATTTAATTAAATTTTAATTACGTAGGTCCAGAGAGCAAAAGGTGATGGCTCAGCTTGTGCTGTCCAGCGTATACACACTAGACGGCGCTGGTTTTCAGCCCCTGTTTCCTAAGATGTACTTGTAGGAAATATGTGCTAGGGGGCCACGCTTAGTTCACAATTCTACTTATGAAATTAACGAGTTTACATTATCCTAAAAAGGACGAGTATAAAACATGTTAATATCTCTCTCAGCTTGTGTGTTAGTGAGTGACTGTGAGTGTATGTGTTGGTGTGTGTGCAAGTGTGTTTGTTTTGATTAATTATTGTATGGTTTACTGTTTTCTATAACTCTTGCGTTCCCGATAAATTACAATTGATTGATTATAACTAATTAAATAATGATAAGAGATATGCGAGTTGCGAATGTTATCTGATGCCGGTTTAATACCTAAAAGTCGCTTATGGCGAAAAGTGCTATATCAGATGTTCGGGGGCATTGCACCGAACAAGCATAGTCAGCAGGCGTTACTTGCTTAGCTTATTGACTACTGATTGCTGTTTCCCGTGATCCTTTAGATGGAGAAAAACATTTTTTTTTAAATATTTCAAAACGAATGTTTGAACGAAATTCCATATAATTCATCTCTGATTACACCTGTCATTTCAGTCACCCAGCAACTACGAATCACTTAAAGAATTTAAAAGTTTGGATTAAAACATTATATCAAAATCGCGATGAAAATCCGTTTGAAATGTTTTCTTTAGTACGATGAAAACTGACATATGCAAAGTTTAATGATATCTCAAAGATTAACTTACTTGGATAAGGACTTAAAATATTCCGAAAATATAATGTGGGTAGGCGAGAGCCAGCCTTCTTATCTATTGCTTTAATTTCCCCAGAAACAGACAATAAGTGGCATAGTGAGCAGCTTATTAGCAATAAGGATGGTGACTTATTTAAGGAAAACTATTCTTAACTTAAACCCGCCTGCCCAGCGTGGTGATAATGGGCACATACCCCCAATAGAGTGTAATCTATTTGGGAGGCTAATAGTCAGCAGTTGACTTATAAGGCTGTATGATTGTTCTTAACTTCTTACGGAGTTTTAAGTGAAATGTTACGAAATGAGTCTAAAAGAGTTAAATGAAAAAGACACTATGTCTGTCAGTTGTCTATTAATCCATAAATTATTGTAAAGTATTTGATAAGACGATAAAATGTATCTTTTATTTATGTATTTTTTTATTATTTATTTATTTATTTATTCATGGGCAACCAACAAAATATACATTTTAACAATGTACAATAAAACTGGCATTTAAAAAATAAAATCTAAATGCTGTCTTACTTAAAGGAAGCCACTGCATGCAAGAGTGGCATAACAATATTTTGAAAATATAAATACTAACACTATACTAATATTATTCGCTAATTAATAGGTAATAACTCCGCCGTTGTCGGTCCCAAGCCCGAATGCAAAAGGAGGAGGGTTGGTGTGGAGGAGACCTACTCACGCCGCAAAACAGTCAACGCCGAGCATCGGGCGGCGGTCAAATAACCCGACACCCCTGAGATGGGACGGTAACCAGTGACCGAGAGGATCCAAATACCCTCTAAAAGACTGACGCAGAAGGACGTGGGAACCCACTGCGCAACATTTCCCATGAAAACCCCCCTTATGAACAGAGTATCAGAGAGAATGAGTTTGTTGGACAACCCGAGTAACGATCGGCGCCACCCAGCACCCGGGCTGGTTGGTGTGAAATTGGCGACCGAAGCTTCCCCTGAGGTTAATCGGCAGGCTTCAGAAGGAAGAGATGCTACTGTCGATACCAAAACATCTAAGAGCAAGAAAGCATCAATTCGTAACCATCATCGTTTTGGCGCTTGGAACGTCCGAGGTCTGCTGATGGCGGGCAAATTGACCATCGTGGAAAAGGAAATGGAATCCCACAACATCTCCATTCTAGGTGTCAGTGAAACTCACATGCGCGGTAATGGCCATTTCGTTACATCCACAGGAAACACCATGTACTTCTCGGGTTGTGACGATTCGAGTAGGAATGGTGTAGGAATCGTTTTACCACCACACATGAATAAATACGTCCTCGGTTATAACCCGGTGTCTGATAGGATCCTGACCTTAAAGCTGAACACTAAACCGTGTGTTCTGAATATTGTACAGATATACGCACCCACGGCGCAAGCCCAGGATGAGGTGATTGAAGACTTCTATGGAAAACTGGAGGAAACGCTAAATTTGATTCCTGGTCGGGAAATAAAAATGATCCTTGGTGATTGGAATGCCAAAGTTGGTAGTACACTTGCTGATGACCATGCCAGAAGCGCAGTTGGAAAATATGGACTTGGCATTAGGAATGAACGGGGTGAAAAACTGATTGAGTTTTGCATAGGCAGAAATCTCAGTATCATGAACACGTTCTTCCAACATCACCCAAGACGGCTGTACACATGGAGATCTCCAGGCGACAGGCACAGAAATCAAATCGACTATATCATTTTGGATACCCGCTGGAGATCCTCGGTTTCTAATGTGAAGACTTTTCCCGGTGCGGAATGCGGTTCTGATCATAACCTGCTAGTGGCCGTTTTCTCGCTGCGCTTAAAAGCACTTAGACGTCAACCACTGAAACCTAGTAGTTTGAATCCTCTCGAACAACCTGTCTTCCGAGAGGCGTTAGAGGCTAAACTAAAAGATTGTCCGTTACTTGAACACGCTGACGCTGATACACAATGGAAACACTTGAAAGGACATATAGCCGATGCGCTGGACGCGGTTTCTAAAAAGAAAAATCCTGAGCGGAAGAGAAAGTGCTGGATCTCCGACAACACGTGGGGACTCATCCAACTCCGGAAAGAATTGAAGATTGGAGGTCTGCAGGATCATGCAATAATGAAAAAATACTCCGAATGCTGCAGAGCTATTCAAGCCAGTTGTCGTAGTGACAGGAACAGCTTCATAGAGAGCATCTGCAATGATATTGAGAGACATTCGAACAAGCTCCAAGCTGCAGACCTTTTCAAGAAAGTTCGAGTCCTTTCCGGACAGTTTAAGGCTAAGTCCTGGGTTATAGAGGATAGTGATGGCACTGTGCTACACGAACTCGATCATATTGCCGAGAGATGGCGTGCTTACTGTGAACGTTTATACACAGATACTCTCCCCAGGCCCAGTAATATCCTAGTCTGGAAGGATCTGGAACAAGAACCCATGATTCTTCCTTCCGAGATATCCTCTGCTCTTCTTTCCCTCAGGAGTGGAAAGGCACCAGGATCCGACCAAATAACAGCTGAGGTTCTGAAATCAATGGGTGATTCGGGTATCATGGCGCTTTTTAAGATCTGCTCACATATATGGCAATACGGTGATTGGCCGCAGGATTGGTCGGAATCGGTCATTCTTCCGCTACACAAAAAAGGGTCAACCAAAAATTGCGGCAATTATCGTACCTTGTCCCTCATCTCACATGCCAGCAAAATCTTGCTTCATATCATCAATAATCGCATCCGCTACTATCTGGATTGGCAAATTCCGCAGGAGCAAGCGGGTTTCGTGAAGGGCAAGGGCACGAGGGAGCAGATTCTCAATGTCAGGCAGCTAATTGAGAAGGCTTATGAGTTTGACACGCCTGTGATAATGTGTTTCGTCGACTACAGCAAAGCTTTTGACTGTGTCAAATGGGGCTGTTTATGGAGGGTTCTGCAAGAGTTAGGAGTACCAAGTCATCTTATCGCCCTTCTTCGCACCCTGTATGACTGTAACCAAGGAGTCGTAAGAGTTGACAAAACCTTTTCAAAACCCTTCAAATTTCACCAAGGAGTTCGTCAGGGATGCATTTTATCGCCTATTCTGTTTAACGCCTATGGAGAGCACATAATAAGACGTACCTGCGCGAATTGGGAGGGGGGCATCACAGTTGGTGGCGTAAAAATCACCAACCTGCGTTACGCCGATGACACTACTCTTCTGGCAGCAAATGAGTCGGAAATGGTTGCACTTTTGGATCGAATGGAGCGGATTAGCGAGGAATTGGGTCTCTCTATAAATAGGTCCAAGACAAAGGTCATGGTGGTTGATAGAAGTGGAAAGTTGGAACTCACTGGTGCATTAAACCTAGAAATAGTGAACAACTTTATATACCTGGGTTCCAACATTAGTAGCGATGGTTCTTGCGAGATAGAAGTACGCAGGAGGATTGGCATGGCTAAGAGCGCTATGTCCCAGCTTGGAAAGGTCTGGAAAGATCGGAACATTTCTATGAAAACCAAGACTAAGTTGGTACGGACCTTGGTTTTTTCGATCTTTTCATATGGCGCGGAGACATGGACACTAAAAGCTGCAGACCGCAAACGCATTGACGCTTTCGAGATGTGGTGCTGGAGAAGGATGCTCCGCATTCCTTGGACAGCATTTCGGACCAACGTCTCCATATTACGAGAACTTAAAATCTCCTCGCGGCTGTCATCCGAGTGCCTCCGTAAAATCCTGGAGTATTTCGGTCACATTGCAAGGAAAGACGGTGACAACCTCGAGAAACTAATTGTGACCGGAAAAGTAGAGGGGAAAAAGCCTCGTGGGCGCAGCCCATTACGTTGGTCCGACCAGATCCGCACCACTCTCGGTTCTACAGTTCACTTTGCCCTCCACACCGCCGATGACAGGATTAGATGGAAGAATATCATTAGAGAAAGGGTGTTTCAGAGGGGTGGTCACGACCCTCAGCATTGAGGAACACGACGCAAGGAGGGAGGAATAGGTAATAAATATGAGAACATAGTTAATATAGAAACAGGTGAATGATGCCTTAGAATATTAGTGAGGATTAAGAACATCTTTATATCTATTTATGACTTTTTTGTAGATTTAAAATAATTATAATATATAATTATGATAAAATGTGTCTATTTTAGTATGATAAAAGCGGTAATATGCTGATTTTGCGTCACCTCAAGGATCAAATTACTTGGACAAGGAGTTAATTTATGCCGACATTATATATAGGTAGGTGGTACGAGTGAGGTTAGCCTCCTTATTATTGTCTTTTATCCGTAGGTCTGGAATGAAACAGCACAAAATAATTCACACTCATATATAATTTAAATATATATTGGGATGTTTTTAGGTGTATAGGGATTCTACTAAGCTCTAAGGAGCCCAAGCCAACCTTACCTACAAGTGGTTCACCTGCCGATCAACGGACGAGGCTCTGGCAAACATAACAGTGCCTGGTATGCGGCAATAGGCTCGCCATCTATTACATGGGACCAACAATATAATTGGCAAAGTGTGGGCATATAACATGCCTCTGCCTACCCCTTCGGGAAAATAGGCGTGATTATATGTATTTATTATTTAAATAACACTATCGAACACGTCTACTCGACCGTTTCTTCGCCTTTCAGTAAGCCTTGCCACAATCCACGTGACGCAACATGTGGCTTGCCAAGCGAAATCAGTTGGCTGTCTTTTAATTATTACTTTATTTGATATTGATGAATTTCAGTATCATCATTCTCATCTCAGCCCATAAACGTCCCACTACTGAGCACGAGCCTCCTCTCACATACCAAGGTGCGAGGGTATTGGGTCATACTCCACCACGCTGACCCAGTGCGGATTGGCGGAGGCAGGTGTATGGCGTCCTACTGTTAGAATTTATCAAGCCGCCCATTAGGCCTCTAATATGGCTTAAAGACTACCTACCACATTTTGTGATAACCGGGACCAACGGCTTAACGTGCCTTCCGAAGCACGGAAGCGCTCGATATCAAATGCCACACAAAGGGTCACCCATCCAAGGACTGACCTCAGTAAACTCTGCTGTACTTCGGTGATCGTTTCCGACCACCGAGCACCGCAGAGCTACGAGCGCTTCACGAATATCAGTATAAGGTACCATATATCGAATAGATTTTATGTAATTATCCTAACATTATGTATTGCTTTAATTTCCCCAGAAACAGACAACAGAAGCAGCTTACTCGCTATAAGGATTTTGACTTAATATCAAAAATACTTACTGACACTTTTTTTAAAAAAAAAAAAACTAAATTAGAGCAGAAAATTTCGTTATAACGACTTCTCAACTCAGTAAGCCTGCTACGTACTTAAGCGTTACTTTCTTAGCTTATGAAGGTACTAATTGCTCTAAATCCACACCGTAAGGTGGGGACTTATTTGAGAACACATTTTTTTTTTAAATAATGGCTTAACAAGGCTTGTCAAGTAAGGAATATATTAATAACATATAAATAATAGTAAATAAGAATGAGTGGTGATAAATGGTAAATGAGATGCCCTCCCCCTAAACCCCTTGAGTCCTCAGTAAAGATGATACTGAGATCTCACTTAGACTTCTTGAGAGAATTTTAAAACTAATGTTGCACTGTTTTGTTTCATTTACCAATACTCATGTACGTTCACGAACACTTAATGGTTAATTATCCATCATTATTACACATTAATTTTCGAAATATCACAAATTTTAGAAAATAAAACAAAACTGCAGACAAGAAGCTTCACTTTCCCGCCAAGAAGTCCAAAAACACTATTTAATAACTTTAACTGATATGTTCAAAAGGAGTATAGAAAACGGTTTCAGTGAAGTCTACTGCCAAATATAGGTATACCCATTTGTTTTGCCACGTCGATCGATCTCGAGCCGCCTGCTTCCACCATCTTCCTGCCCTGACCAGGTCATCGGTCCATCGGTAGGCCGTTCTTGACTACGATTGCCGAACGGAATAAGCGTGTGAAGACAATAAAAAAAAAATTCAAATTCTTTACGTAAAAAATTGCTTAATGTTTTTTTTTGTAACATTACATTATATACATTAATAAAAATCTCAACAGAAATTGCGGAAACGGCTGCCAATAAGAATTATGTAGTTCAAGTCCTTAGTTTGGTATTGTGTAGTGTAATAAGCGAGTAAACGCGAGAACGTTTAAGTCCCAAGTAAAACAAATTAAATTTCTCATTGTATATATTTATCAATAGGACGTTATGGAATTGCCAACCCTTGTCAATACAGTACCACTATTACCCCAAAGGTTATAAGTGGAAGGTTGGTGTCAATGTATTGTGAGGATTATACGCAGGGATCGGAGTAGTTAGAGCTAATTTACGTTATAAGCCCGCGACTCCGTCCGCGTGAAATTCGATTATATCGCGCAGTTGCTTAAGTAAAGTAGAGCAAAATAATTAAATTTAGTGTTATTTTTCTTTGTAATTGTGCTCTCAATTATTATAATAACGATTTATAATCACTAAAACGTATTTGTTTGTTGTTTTTGGTAGTTAATCTCATTCAAGTGCTGTGTCCCAACTTGTGACCCGCTACAGAAAACAGCTGTTTGAATTTCAAATTTACTTTGAGATATCAAATTATTGTGGATTTTTTAGCATAAACCCGGGGAGTATTTGTTTTATATTACTATCCTACTCTTATCAACTACAGTGTAGCTATTCATACGGTGTAACCAACCATTTATTCATAAATTGTACCAAAGTGTGTTAACTTAATTACACACATAAATTGACTTCAAAAGCCTCTTTGCCATCATATTATTTGATTGTTAAGATTTAGATTATCTCTCAACACAATAAACAATAAATTTTGTTAAAAATTGTTTCTTTTGAAAATAAATTTGAGTAGTTTTAAAACAACACTTACCCACTTAATTAATTTTCTAAAACCAAAATAAGTTTCTTTTAAATTTTTACTCTTAAACTCACTAATATTTCTCCAATGTTAATGGGTAATACAGGTTGTGTATTTAAAATTTAAGATATTTAACATAAAAATCAGGCACAATTTCTAATGATTGAACGTGAAATTGGATAATACATTTTATAATATCCATAAGTTAATTTATAGTCCAACTACATTTCTTCTGCTTTGACTTAACTAAGTTATATAGACACACTTAATAAACATCATCACTGCTTGCTCTGCAAAGTATAGCTTTAAAGAAACAAGATACCTATATATAAATACTAAGTCAAAGGACATACTTGAATCTGTTTCTTTTGTAATTTAAAATTAAACAGACAGGCTAGACTAACAAACAGTAATTCAATATTATTTTGCAATTTTAAAATAGTTACTGGTGTTTCAGCTCCAACATGCTGACTAGACGAGCAACTGCCCAAAATATGGAATCTAAACTTATGAAAACAATTGCAGAATTGGAGAAATCAAAATTCCTTTGTGAGCAGTTGATGTCAGACAGAGATGAGAGCGAAATAGAAATTAGGAAAAACATTGAAAAAAACACACAATTAAAAAATGAGTTGTCAATTCTCTTTCAAGAACACCAAGACATTTTAAGCCAGCGTGACCAGCTACAGCATACTCTTCATGAGCTAGACAACTGTAATGCGACCTATGAAAAGGCACTAGATCGCATAAATGGCCTTGAAATAGAGCTCCGTGATGCTAATAGGAAAATTGCAAAAATGACAAAGGAACAAAAGCATCATGAAACCAAACAGCCTGAAAGTTTATTCGATGAACTTGTTGCATCACCCGGTGGATATCAAATAGATAATTCTAGCATTATAAACACAAGGATGCCAGACGAATGCCGGATGAACAACAAAAGTAGGAACAAATCAAAAAAGATTATAAAAATTAATAGATGCATAAAAAGGGCAGAAAAATCATTAAAAAATTATAATAGGTGTATTTTTAAAAATGTTGCACTAACAAAAGAAAGGAAGGATTTCATAGACTCCTTAGAAATTTATGACTCTAAACTGCAAGAGAGTAGGAAGATGTATGATCGGGACACGAAACAGTTGCAGTTAGATATAAAGAACTTGCATAATTCCCTAGACTCAATTAATAAAAAATATTTATTGGCACAGAAACAAATTGCTGAACATATATTGTCAGCAAATGAATTGATTGACCTATGCAATTATAATGAAGAAAGGTTTGACTCATTAGTAAATAAGACATGTTCAAATTGCCTTTGTGACCCTGTCACTTTGAGACCAAAATGCAATGTTAAACTCACCGACCATACATTGGCCTCACCCTCGCAGGAACTATTATTAAATACCTCACAGAATGTAAAAAGTAGTGCTGAAATATATGGATCAATAATGTTTTGTGATGGTTTGGGAAAAGGTTTAGGTTCCCTTGTTAGTGGTAAATTAAATAAAAAATTTAAAAACTATTGCACACCAGGCAAAAAAATTAATGAAATCATAAGTAATATAAAAATCCAAGACATTATTGATGCGAAAAATGTTATTATATTGTGTGGTGACAGTCAGTTGGTAAAAAAGAGAGATATTGTCCAAAGTATTAGTGATCTGACTCAGTTACAAATGGATACTAATTGTAAATTTATTATAAGTGCATTTCCTTATGCACATAACTTAACCTGGGAACAAAACCAGAAAATATTTAATTTAAATTTATTAATTTGTAATTTGACTTGTTATAATTCTAACATTTCATTTCTTGAAATGAATAATTTTATTAAGAATTTTCAATTGACCACAGATACTATGTACCTACCATGGAGGTATAAAAATCAGACAGCTACTCTGTTAGCTTATACTTTACAAGATTCTGTTATACAGATGACTAGTTCTAATATTAATCTTATACAAAATGTTAGTACTGTTACTAATAATAATTTTTTGACTTCTCCCATTTTAAACTGAGAGGCAAGACAAAGGCCAGGCCCTTGGACCTAAACATAATACACCAAAACATCCAGGGCCTGACTGGCAAAGACCTTGATTTTGAACTGTTTTTGGAATGTCAGGATACATCTGTCATTTGTATTACTGAGCACTGGCTTAAAAGCAGTGAATTAAATTTTAACATAAATAATTTTAAATTAATAAGCTTTTTTGTACGAAAAACCGCTATTCATGGAGGATCCATGATATTTGTCAAGAACAGTTTAAAATGTAAAGATCGATTAGACATTGTAAATCTTTCTATAGAGCGTAATATTGAATTGTCATGTGTGGAATTGGAAAAATTTGTTATAGTATGCGTGTACCGGCCACCATCTGGCAACTTTTCTACCTTTGAATTGGCTATGGAAGATGTATTAAAAAAATTAAAATCCAAAAGTAAACACATTATAGTTTGTGGCGACTTTAACGTTAATCTTCTTGAAAAAACAGTGACAACCACACGCTTTATTTCATTATTTCAAAGCTTTAATTTAAGAAATCAGTTTTTAGAGCCAACCAGGATAACAGCACATAGTGCAACTTGTCTAGACAACGTATTTTCGGAATGTAACCCATCTTTTAAGGATCTATTGAGTTGCCTACCGTCTGACCATTGCGGGTTATTAGTGTCATTTAAATATAATCAGCCGGAAGTTCCTAAGTTAATAAAATATAGACCAATAACAAATAATCGTTTGGAGTACTATCAAAACAGTATAGATAAAAAAATAGGTTCAGTCCCATTTTCGCACAGCGATCCGGGTGTTCTTTATGCTAATGTTTTTGGTTTAATTAAAAATGAGTTTAATAATGTTTTTACCCTTAAGTCTACTAAACGTTTTGAGAAGCTTCAATTTTGTGAATGGGCTACAACAGGTATATATAGGAGTAGGCGGCGACTTTATGAATTGTACAACTTAAAGAATTGCCATCATAATCCAGGTTTTATTGAATATGTTAAAAGATATTCTAAGACATTTAAAAGGGTATGTATTGCAGCAAAATCCGATTTCATAAAAAATAAAATAAAGTCGTCGGATAGTAAGATCAAAACAACGTGGAATATTATAAACCGCGAATCTGGCAGGCGTGCGCCCAAAGATGATACCTTTGTCCTTAAAGATAATGATATAACTGTAGAATGTAAAGCAGAAGTAGCTAAAATATTTGGCGACTTCTTTGCGAAAATACCAATAGAGACAACTTCAAGTCTAAATTCGTCTCCTTTAGTTGCTGTATCACTTCTTTCGGAATATGTACCAGTCTGCAATTCCATCTTTGAATTTAGATATATCACATATGTAGATATTTTAAAATCCTTTAAAGAAGTAAAAATTAAAAATACGGGTGATTTTTGGGATCTGTCCACTAAAGTAATTCAATCAATAATACATTCTATTGCCCCATACCTTGCGTTCATATTTAATGAATGTATTAATCAAGGGTCCTTTCCGGACTTAATGAAACTGAGTAAGGTTATTCCTTTAAATAAATCCGGTTGCAAAGAGGACAAAAGTAACTATAGACCTATTTCAATCTTACCAGTTTTAAGTAAGGTCTTTGAAAAAATTATTCTTAATCAGTTAACATATTACTTTAATTCACAAGATCTTCTACATAAAAAACAGTACAGTTTTAGAAAGAGCCGTTCTACGGCAGATGCTGGTGCAGCTTTAATGCAGCATATTTTTGAAGCTTGGAAGTTATCGCAGAATGCTCTAGGAGTTTTTTGTGATCTGTCTAAGGCTTTTGACTGTGTTGACCACCAGACTCTAATTCTTAAATTAAAATACTATGGTATAGGAGACTTAGCCCAAAAGTTATTGTCATCATATCTTTGTTCACGAATTCAGACGGTAGATATTAACGGAACTAGATCACCCGGGTCGTCTGTGCGTATGGGGGTCCCTCAGGGTTCAATTTTAGGACCATTTCTCTTTTTAGTTTATATAAATGATTTGCCATTTTTTATGAGTAGGCGTTGTGAGATGGTATTATTTGCTGATGATACTTCTTTAGTATTTAATATTGATCGACATAAAAAGGACTTTAGCGATGTAAACGATGCCCTTGCAGAGCTGCTTCGTTGGTTTACTGTTAACAACTTACAGCTAAATGCTAAAAAAACGAAATGTATTAAATTCACTGTTCCAAACGTAAGGAAACTCGAAACAAATATCATTATTGACGGTCAGAAACTAGTTTTAGTAGATTCTACTGTTTTCTTGGGAATAACTATAGATGAAAAACTTCAGTGGGGTCTACATATTGATACTCTTGCTGGCAAACTTAGTTCCGCAGCTTATGCTATTCGCAAAATTCGCCAATTAACAGATGTTGATACGGCAAGAATGGTATACTTTAGTTACTTTCATAGCCTAATGTCTTATGGTATTCTTATGTGGGGACTAGCAGCAGATATAGAAACAATTTTTATTTTACAGAAACGGGCTGTAAGATCTATTTACGGACTAAGCTCACGGACAACTCTTAGAGAAAAGTTTAAAGAAATAGGTATCTTGACTGTTGCCTCTCAATACATTTATAATAGTATAATATTTATAAAACGAAACATAGAAACCTATAACAGGCGCTGTGATGATCACAGTTTTAATACTAGAAATAGAAATAAATTATTAAATCCATTTTTACGCCTGCATAAAATTCGAAAATCGTTTATGGGGCAGGGTATACAATATTATAACAAAATTCCAAAAGATATTTTAGATTTGCCTTTTGAAAAGTTTAAGCAAACCGTTAAGACATCACTTACCAAGAAAGGGTATTACACGGTTAATGATTACGTTAATGACAAAAACGCTTGGATGTAACATTTACAATGATAAAAGTTGTGTTCTGCGGCCCTCTTTACAATATAACGATTACTTACATACATTGTCTATGTAATTTTATAATTTTATTAGTTCTGTCTCCCTTTTTTTTTTCAAATCTTGTGACTGCAGAACACAATTGTTTTAATATTATGTATTTTAATTGTAACTGGCGGGAGAAAAAACCAACCTTGACGATTTTCTTGCCCGTTCTTTTACGATCAAGCTCCCGCCCGCAGTGAATGGGCGCGTTAGTTTATAAGTATGACATTCATAAGAGCTCTATTGAGCCAAACTTGAATAAATGAATTTTTAATTTTTTAATTTTTAATTTTTTTTTAAAAAGTAACTTTACAAATACTGACGTTTTGAAATAGTTTATAAAATAAATAATTTAATTTTTTTTTAATCATAAATATGAATAAATAAATAATTTCTAACAATTACACCAATTATTTAGTTCTAACACAAGTATAATTAAGAACTTCTATTATGGATATGAAATAAACATACTTTAATTTTTTTTGTCCATACATAATACATATAATGTAAAACACCCAGAACAGAACAAATACTCATATTCATGCAAAAAAAGGTTTTTCCTGTTTGGGAATCGAACCCACGACCACAGGAGCGGAGTGTGATTTATATCAGCTATCAAATTATTTACACGCTTCTAGCTTCAATAATGAAAAATGTATAATAGGTTGGGGAAAAAGTCTTTTCGTATTTTTGTATGAAAAGTCAAGACATTTTTTTCAAAGTTTATTTACATTTATTTACAATATATATGTACCGTTTTGTTGAATAACTTTCTGCCATTTTGTGGGCAGAGACATTATCCCGTTACTGTAGAAACTTTGGGACTTCTGATCAAAAAAACGGGACAAATAGTTTTGGCAGTCCTCTCTTGAGGTCAACCTTACAGAACCTAAAGAATTCTGCAGAGACCGAAACAGGTGATAATCTGAAGGCGCAAGGTCAGGGCTATATGGTGGATGCACTAGGACCTCCCAGTGGAACTCTCTTAATTTTTGCTGAGTGGCTAAAGATGTGTGTGGTCTAGCGTTATCGTGATGAAAGACCACACCCTTCCTGTTGATCAATTCCGGCCGTTTTCTCTCGACTGCTTCCTTTAATCTCATCAGTTGCTGGGAGTAAAGATCAGAATCGATGGTTTTGCCGGGCGGTAAAAGCTCATAATAAACAATGCCCTTCCAATCCCACCATACACAGCATCACCTTATTTCGTGTTAGGCCAGGTTTGGCCACAGTCTGTGCAGCCTTGCCAACTTTCGACCACGACCTTTTTTGCACGTTCTTGTCGTACGTGATCCACTTTTCATTGCCAGTTATCAATCTCTTCAAAAACGGCTTGGTTTCATTACGTCTCAATAATGAATCGCAAATGAGTACACGGTTCATTAAGTTTCTTTGAGTGAGCTCGTGTGGCACCCAAATATCGAGCTTTTTTTGTATAACCAGCTTTCTTCAAATGGGTCAAAACTGTTTTGTGGTCAATTCCCAGTTCTTCAGCTACATCGTAACTACTAATATGCCGATCTTGCTCCACTCTTTCAAAAATGGCGTCCATTTTATTCGTAACAGGGCGACCAGAGCGAGGTGCATCTTTAACATAAAAATTTCCGGACTGAAAACGTTTGAACCAAATTTGTGCTACTCTTACTGACACTGCATCAGGTCCATAAACATCACAAATTTTTTGCACTGCTTGAGTTGCATTTTTGCCTTTTTTATAATAAAATTTTAAAATGTATCGAATTTCTTCATTAGATTCACTCATTTTTACGGAGAGAAAAACAAATGAAAAATAGCGGGAAACAACTTTTTTTTATTTTTTTCTTTTCTTTATAATGGAACCTTTTTAATGTTACCAAAACCAGCCAGACACAAATAGTACAGTCAAAAAAATTTTATAATAAGTTTATACCTACGTTATGCGAAAAGACTTTTTCCCCGACCTAATATACAAACTTCGATCCCCTATATCTGCCCGTTACAATTTTTTAAATAAGATGTACATATATCCTTTGTCCTGTGTCAGATTCTAAACCATTTGTGTATTAAATTTCCTTAAAATTGGTTCAATAGATTTTCCATGAAAGCGAGACAGTCAGAGTTACTTTCGCATTTATAATGTTAGTATATATAGCTCTACCTACTCCAATCGCTGGTTATTAGGAACATCTGTTGCTTCCTCGTTATTATATCTGTTAGAGAAATTTACGTCAAACTTCCAAACGCTCTTTATTGGAAAATTGTATGACTCCTATTCATAATAATTTCTGAAATGTATTGTGTAAACGGTTACTGTTTTAATAAACAAGTTGTTTTAGTGGCTGGAGATTTAGATTCATATAGCTTATTTCTCTTAAAACATTGAAGTTCACTCATAATGAGAAAACCAAAATCATTATATTTTAACATATTTTTAATGTGACCGGACCGAAGTCTGTGAACAGCAATTATCATGGCCCACAGACTTCGGTCCGGTCACATTCCTCTCAATAAGTTCATGTTTTACATGTTTTAATGTTGTTTTTTGCACGTGTAAATTTAATCGTTTCTTTTTTTTTTTGTGTACTTACTATGTTTATTTGTCCTGAATAATATTTTTTTCTTTCTTTCTTTCAAATTAAAAGATATAAGGAAATTACATAAGATACTTTTTTTCCTATGTAAGCTTCTATGAAGCACATCACTATTGAATGTCATTTTAAGATAAAACATTGAAAATACGCTTATTACCTCTTGCTTGGCCACACTATAGACGCTCAAGTGGAGAAAAAAAGGGCGAGGACGACTGAAAATGGGATGGGTTGAGTGTATGTAGAATCATACTATCGAGAACGGGGTGCATGACTCTATCAGCAGAGCAGCAGACTCTATTAGCAGAGCAGCAGACTCTATTAGAAGAGGTAAATTAAAGGAAAGACATAATTCATTAATTATGATCGAAAAGAACGTGCAATATTCAAAGACGAATAATCGAGGTATTAGCGCGTTGGTAGCGCGTGTGGATTGTTTTTCTACGACAGTGAGGTAACGAAGCGCATCCCTGGTGCGCCGAGTGCGGGCCAGTTCCAACATCGTCCTGAAATGTATAACAAGCAGACTTGATTGTGTGTATTTAAATAATTGCTGCTTGCGCTCCACTTCCTTGCTAAAGTTGACACCACACACCACACACCACAGCAACCGTTACCGGCCGTACCGGCTGGTCGGCCCGTACTTAATCCATCTTCAAATTCGATGTTCTTATCGCCGGTTGACACTAAAGAAGTCTTTGCCATTATCAGCCAGTTAAAAAATAAAAAAAGTTGTGGCTACGATGAACTGCCACCTGCACTTGTAAAACAATGTGCAGGCGAACTAGCTTCACCATTAGTAGTTTTAATTAACCAATCATTCAGAAATGGTATATTTCCAGATTTGCTTAAAATATCAATAGTAAAGCCATTATTTAAAAAAGACGATAAATATGATTTAATTAATTACAGACCCATAGCGCTGTTATCAACCATTTCCAAAATATTCGAAACTGCAATGTCTCAGCGTCTGTATTCATACTGTGAAAAATTTAAAATTTTCAATGAAAGACAGAATGGATTCAGAAAAAATAAATCTACGACCCTTGCCGTATATAATTATATACAAAGCGTCCTCTCAATTATTAATAAAAAAAAGCGTGCGTTTGGCTTACTTCTTGATATGAGCAAAGCATACGATAGAGTAAAATATGATATACTGCTATCTAAACTACAAGGGATAGGCGTGAGAGGTATCGCTAATAAGTGGTTTGCTTCATATTTAAACAACAGATGCCAGTATGTCGAGATAGAACATCACGACAGTAAATCAGGTTACACAACAACTATACGCTCTCAAAAAACAAAAGTAGAAATGTCAATTCCACAGGGCAGTGTGCTCGCATGCGTCTTATTTTTGATTTACATAAACGATCTACCTAATGTAATCGATGTACCTTGCTCTTTGTTTGCAGATGACATATCCATAGTTATTCCCTTTGAAAGTAACCAAAACAATGATTTAAATGATATATTACATAAAACATTGTCAAAAGTTGATAACTGGTTAAAAGAGCATAACTTGCAAATTAACTTCAAAAAAACTAAATTAATGGAATTCAGACCTCATCAAAGAAACCCATTAGACATAAATTTTAAATTCAACGGTACTAAATTAGAACAGGTTAACAACTACCCTCTTTTAGGAATTAGCATAGATTCAAATACAAACTGGAAAGAACATATAAATAAAGTGGCACTTAAACTGTCTAGATTCTCATATGCACTAAAAGAACTTAAAAAACTAACTAACTTGAAATCAGCAAAGAGTGCTTACTATGCCTATGCACATTCCTGGCTAACCTACGGCATAATATTATGGGGTCATAGTTCAGAAACAATTAAATTATTTCGACTGCAAAAGAGATGCATAAGAGTATTGGGAAATTTATCTGTTATGGATAGCTGCAAACCTTTATTTAATAAATTTAATATACTAACATTGCCATCCCTATACATCTTTTCCATTTGTGAATTTGTTAGAAAATACCCTGATTTTTTTCCTTACCACCAACGTCCATTAAATCTGAGACCACAAAATAAATTAGCACAACCTACCAGCAATTATGAAATGTTTCGAAGTGGCCCTTTATCAATGTGTGTGAAAATTTATAACAGGTTACCAAATGAAATTAAAGATGTAAAGGACTTAACCAAATTTAAATTCTCATTAAAAAAATATCTCCAAAGAAACTGTTTTTATTCGTTGCAGGAGTTTTTTGGTGAAAATAATTTAGATAATAGTTAATTAGGTAGGTATGTTTTTCAACAAATATTTTTGTTACGTAAATTTTTAAGAATTTGTTAAATTACTATTACGAATTATATTTTATTTAATAATAAGTTACTTTTAATATATATAATAATATGTACTTGCTGTGCCCTTGCAGGGTCATGTTTTTTACCTTCTATCTTTGTTAACACCTGTATATGTACAACATGAATGCAATAAAGAACTTTGAACTTTGAACTTTTGTGTTGTTGCTGATATTATGTGTGTCTGATATGTAAACTAACATTAAGGAATATTGTAACTAACACTCTGAGTCAACGTTACTTGATGAATAAATGAAATGAAATTGAAATTAACCTCATAAGGCCCAACCTGAGTTTAGGTCGATACCAATTACGGCCCAATGTACTAAAAATAGGTGCAAGTAGTTGCGGCCTAGTACTTTGATTTAGTAAAAAAATATTTGAATGTAATGCTTTTAGCTAAACTCTTTTAAGGGGTATTTCTAATTAATCTCGGTCAAAATTTGAGATGCATTCAAAGTTAATAATTTGTCGATGGCAGATTTAAATTGGTGGGATTATTTAAACCAAAAAGTACCAATTTTAGATCGCTGGGCCGTAATTTAATGATTTTAAAAAGGGTCTTGGGCCGGAGTGTCGTCATTTTTTCAATTAAAATAGGTCGTTGCTTGGCGGTAAAGTGAAGCGTAATGACTGCAGTTTTGTTTTATTTTCTAAAATTTGTGATATTTCGAACATTAATGTGTAATAACGGTGGATTATTAACCGTTAAGTGCTTGTGAACGTACATGAGAGTTGGTAAATGAAACAAAACAGTGCAACATCACTTTTCAAATTCTCTCAAGAAGTCCATGTGAGATCTCAGTATTGTCCCACATCTTTACTGAAGACTCAACGAGTTTAGGGGGAGGGAATCTCATTTACCATTTTTCATCTATATCACCACTTGTTCTCATTTACTATAATTTATATTATTACGTCATTAATCTCTCTTACTGGACTGGCTAAATGTGCAAACCGCATGAAGCCATTCATTAAAAGAAAGAAAAAAGAATTCGGTCGTTAGGCCTTACGAGGTTAAAGAATTATGATGTTATGGCGAGTGTGTGTCCAACTTTGATGTCTCGAACAGGAGAAGCATTATCACGGTTGCCCTAAACTAAAGCGCTCTGATTTAACCAGATCTGGCAGAATATCAGTTATTTACGAATAATCAAAGTAAATTGAAAAGACATACGGCGCGGCCATTAGATAAATTGGAAGCAGAGCTTATCTTATATTATTTCTTTTGAGCTGGTCAATAAATACTTTTTTTTCCCGATATTTAGTAATTAGCTGACCAGCAAAATTAAGCGGTGCTTCATTAGTCTAAATAAAAAAAAGCAATTTTCAAATCATTCTTTTTTTCAAATGTTGAAAATTGACTGGAAAACACAGCCAAATGTTTTGTTGGTCTAACTGATAGTTGGAAATAAACCTATAGCACGAGTCTGATTGCCAGATTTGATGGTAACACATTTATAAAACCCTCTCAGTGTGCTAAAAACTTTGCTGAATTGCGCCTGTGATATTTGTCTGAACTAAAGTTGACAATTTGACATAGATTAATTTCAAGCACAATGCTTATTCGAGGAATGATGTCAAGAAGCCTTCTCATATCCGACGCTTATTTCAAAATATCAACTTTGTGTGAAACGTTATAAATGAAATTGAAACTTTTTGTATTAATTTATTTTTGAATCAACCTTTTTAATATTTTGTAACGTAGCCTTACGGATTCTGGGCAAGGCAGTTGTAATTTTTAATTACTTTTTATTTTGTGACGTTCAAGCAAACAAGTTCTATTTTTAAAAATGTTGCGTTATGAAGGTGTATGGAAAAATTATGGGATCTGTGTAGACTGATATTAGGTATATGTAATTAATTTACCCCTTTAACGTGTAGAATATGTTCAAATTTTTCATTTGTTTAAAAATTTCCTGTCCTTCGACGAGAATGCACAAACCTGGGTTTTGGTGGCATTAAACTCGACCAGGTTTTCAGATCCCCACTGAGTGACACGATCGAGAGTCCGGTTCACTTTTGCAAAAAAAGTTAAAAGATATGCCTCTATAGGTATATACAACATTGTAGAATTTATGTCGACAATAAAAGAAAAAAAATAGAGACCATACATACCATACATTTACATAGTTAATCAAAAAAAATCTTCTTAAATAAATAATTACACACACTTTTTTATGAAAGATGTTGATGCTGCTGGTCTTAACACTGTTGTAATTATGCAAGCGATGCACACCTACCCAGGTTAGTCCAATAAAGTACAGCTAACTTATACCTCAAAGGGTGTCTAGGAACACAGACAAAGCAATTTGTGTTAATAAGCTATATAATTTATGCAATAAACAGTGAACAGAATAAAAACTGTGAGTGGGGAATAGGTACACCTGTACCTTAACAACAAACAAAACTTATTCCCTTACAAACAAATACGTGAATACAAGCTCTGAATGTAACGTTCGCTGCTCTATTTGACATGATGCCAACGGCCTCCTTTTATTATCGCACCACGCGCCATCAGCAGGGAGTGCATCCTCACACCTTAGAAATGACGGATGTACGTACGGTATGTTTTAAAACAAACTTTCCGCCGCGTACGCTTGCATTGTGGTATAAGCTCCCTGGCGAGGCTTTCCCAAGATATTACAGCATGGGGCTCAGAAATGAGGGCGTGAATGAGTTTTTAATGGGTCAGCAACGCACTAGTGATGCTCCTGGTGATGCCCCTAGGTGATGCAGGCGTCTATACGATGCAGTGATCACTTTCCATCAGGGGCCCTACCGCCGAATTCGTTGCATTTTAAGGTGCCACAAACCAACGAGCATATTAGTGTAACATTTCGTCGAGCGTATTGGTGTAACTCGTCGAGTCACGAGTGCGGGCGATGCGCAGTTGCGGGGTGACGAGGGACGAAAGACGCACGCATTTACCCGTAACATTACGTCGAGCATTCGCAGGAACGTTACATTACATGGAAATGCTTTGGAAGCTGAGCTTTTGCCTGTATTGTATCATTCGTAAGAACGTTACATTACACAGAAATGCTCCAGAAAATGTTGTAGCTTATACCCACCTTTAGCTATTTCATCTAGATCTAAATTTTCTGAGGTTCATCAATCCGTACCGGGGACTCTGCCGAAAGCCATAGATTATTCATGGCCTTGGCAGACTACTGAAGCGACCAATTACTTAAATGATAATTATTTGTATTTCAATGACACATTTTTACCTAAATATTAATACGTTGTAATATGATTTCAAAAAAGCACAGATAGAGACTGTCAAATATTACGTCAATGCTTCAAAATTTATGCCTAAATGGAGAACGCCATCGTGTATCGAGTTCCATGTGTTCGGAAGTACGACAGAATCAATTCAAAATCTATTATGCCTAATAATTGATTACCAGCAAGGATTTACAGCAAACAGCGGTAGGCCCCCACGTTGGAGTGAACCAAGTGGTACAAAAAAAATTGTGCTATACAAATTTGATATCATCCTATCTGAATATGGAGCAGAACCTTTAAGCTATTAAACAAAATGAACATGAAACACTAGTGTCAAAATAAATATTTCTTTGCAGCTTTTATTTTATCGGCCGTTGAAAGCGCAGTAAAATATGTGCTGTTGCATTGTAGTTCTCGGAAATAATTTTGCATATATTCTGTTACTTTTCATAGCTCTGTCCATATCATGTTCCGATTTCATATTTAAATTTAATATATATAAGTAAAATACATATAATAATATTCTGACAATTAAACCAATTATCTAGTTTACATACATGAATTCACGCCTGTTTCTCCGAAAGGGTAGGCAGAGGCAATTTATACGCTTATTTATTTATTCTAATCTATATTGCACACACATAAAAATATAATATACAAAAGGCGAACTTAATGCCATTAGGCATTCTCTACCAGTCAACTTTAGGGTTAGCAGAGACATGAGAGGCGGTGCGAGTAAGAGATAAAACTTCTAGTTATAATATACTTACATAAAATAGTACGCTGATCAATCATTAATTATAAAGTTGGTCCCTCGTTATAGGTGGCGAGCCTATTGCCGCTTACCGGGAACTTTTATATTCGCTAAAGCCTCGTCTGGTGATCGGCAGGTCCACCACTTGCAGGTGAAGTTGGCTTGGGCTTCTTAGGTCTTGGTAGAAACCCTATACACCCATTAATAATAACCAATAAAAGAATACAAATGCAATAAAGAGTTTAAATAATTAATTTAAGTATCTAATCTAATAATCTATCTAATTAATCTAACTATTATTACTCCTAAAATGTTTTGTTATAAATATCACAATCTAAAATGTTTTAAAGACATAAAAGGCTTTTCTATCACCGTTATAAGTCCGAAAAGCTGCAACTATTATAATAAAATACTTTTTAATGGTAAGAAAAAAAAACCTCAACCTAACCCAAAAAGAGAAGTAAGTATGTAATATTAAGACATAATAATATATTTAATAGTTTAGGCGTTAGGTATTATGATAAATCTTCATTCGTAGTAACGCACATTATATACTATGTAACAATCTGGGCATGTGACCTTATAGCAAGAAAATATAGGAAATTTAATTATTATAGCACTCGATATTATGAAACAAAATCATTAGAATTAAAGACAATTAGGCATTATCAGATTTCGTGTATTCGAACATTATGGATAGTGATGATTATAGCAAACGCGTTAGGAATTTTGATTTTCGGACAAACAATTTTCGGGAAAGAAACAGACTACCTTTTTCCTAACATCGAAAATATCATAGACTGATAGTTTAATTGGTTCTGTTCAAAAGCGATAATCATCGTATCCTAAAGTTATCCCCATGACCCAGGGTCTGCTCACTGATCTAATCAGATTCGGCTGAACATGGAGCAACTGCCATCTGACCTTCACTTCCCAAAGGGAAACATCATTCTATGTGATAAATTACGATCAGTACTTGTAAATTTGGCCGTGTGGCGCCGGCCTAGAATAGCGTCACCCCTTCTCATCTCATGGGGAGTCGTAAAAATCGACGAAGAGAAATGCTACCGGATGATGGGCAGCAGCGTCATCCTGCGTACTGGCTGGAACTGCGATCACCAACCCGTCTGCCCAGCGTGGTGATTATGGGCAAATACCCCCAAATGGAAAATGGCACACACGCGTATACGGCCCCCAGTCCCCGGCGGCCCCGCTATTCCAGATTACGGTAGCGGTCTTGGTAACGGCGGGGCAGGGGGTGCTAAGAATCACCGGCAGAGATCCGGCTACCACCCAAAACGACGACTTCTGCACCTGGCAACTTATAACACGCGCACACTGAGGACCGACGAGAAGATTGACGAGCTGGAGGAGGAAATAGAGCGGTTGCACTGGGACATTATCGGGTTATCCGAAGTCCGTAGACAGGGAGAGGATACGGTAATCCTTAAGTCCGGCAACTTGCTCTACCACCGGGAGGGCGATCGCCTGTCCCAAGGTGGTGTCGGTTTTATCGTCCGGAAGTCTATCCGTAACAACGTCGTGTCTATTCGGAGTGTGTCGACCAGGGTAGCGTACCTAATACTCAGAATCACCAAACGGTATTCGTTGAAGGTAATTCAGGTTTACGCACCGACCTCGGCACACCCTGACGAGGACGTGGAGATATTGTATGATGACATTTCTGCCGCCATTCATACTTCACCGACTCACTACACGGTTGTTATGGGAGACTTTAACGCAAGGCTAGGCCAACGAAGCGGTGACGAGCAGAAAGTGGGGCAATTTGGAATAGGGCGAAGGAACCATAGGGGACAGCGGTTGGCTGACTTCATGGAGAAGGAGGGCCTCTTTATGATGAACTCCTTCTTCAAGAAGCCACCACACAGGAAATGGACCTGGCTGAGCCCCGATGGTTTCACGAGGAATGAGATAGACTTCATCATGACCACTAAGCGACAAATATTTAATGATGTCTCTGTGATCGCCAGGGTGAAAACCGGTAGCGATCACCGAATGGTAAGGGGCACATTGAATATTAATATAAAGCTTGAAAGGTCCCGTTTGATGAGGTCTACGCTCCGACCCTCAGCTGCCCATATTCAAAACCCCGAGAACTTTCAGCTCGAGCTTCAAAATCGCTTCGCAGGTCTGGAGAACTGCGTAACCGTTGACGATATAAGCGGCGGGCTGGTTGAGACTGTCCACGTTGTCGGGTCCAAACATTATAAGACCCGACAAACTAAAACCAATAAACTGTCGACTCAAACTCTTAATCTCATGGAAGCGCGACGAGACATGCGATTGCAGTCTTCAGCGGAAGCGTCTTCTTACCGGCTCATCAATAGACAGATCTCGAAATCCTTGCGACTCGATATTCGCAAATTCAATACAAATTGTATTGAAGATGCAATAGAGAGGAACAGGGGTTCAAAAGTGTTCGCACGGGATCTGTCTATTGGTCAGAGTCAGTTGACACAGCTGAAGACCAACGAAGGCAGTCCAGTCACGTCGAGACCTGAGATTATGAGGGAGATCGAAAGGTTTTATGGACAGTTGTATACCAGTACGCAAGATCCCGCTACTTGTTTGGCTAAAGACCCTAGAGCCAAACTAACTCGACATACCACCGAAACATCCCGGACGTCAGCCTGTACGAGATTAGGATGGCCCTGAAACAACTAAAAAACAACAAGGCACCGGGGGAAGACGGGATGACAGCAGAGCTTCTGAGAGCGGGTGGTACACCAGTACTTAAGGTACTCCAGAAGCTCTTTAATACCGTCATTCTCGAGGGACGTACGCCACAGGCGTGGTCCAGTGGTGTGGTTGTCCTTTTCTTCAAGAAAGGTGACAAATCCCTTTTGAAGAATTATAGGCCAATCACGCTACTGAGCCACGTCTATAAGTTGTTTTCACGGGTCATCACGAACCGTCTCGGTCAAAGGTTTGACGACTTCCAGCCTCCCGAACAAGCCGGTTTCCGAAAAGGCTTTTCAACCATAGACCACATTCACACGCTGCGGCAGGTTATACAGAAGACCGAGGAGTATAACCAGCCACTTTGCTTAGCGTTTGTGGACTATGAGAAAGCCTTTGATTCGATCGAGAGCTGGGCAGTGTTTCAGTCCCTGCAGCGATGCCGCATTGATCATCGGTATATCGAAGTTCTGAGGAGTTTATACAGAAACGCCACCATGTCCGTACGAGTACTGGACCAGTGCACGAATCCTATCCTCTTGCAGAAAGGCGTGAGACAGGGTGATGTCATTTCACCGAAACTGTTCACTGCTGCTCTGGAGGATGTTTTCAAGCTACTGGACTGGGAAAACTACGGCATCAACATTAATGGCGAGTATATGACTCACCTTCGATTTGCCGACGACATAGTGGTCATAGCGGAGTCGCTTGTGGATCTGGGCACAATGCTCGGAGACCTCGACAGAGCTTCCCGAAGGGTAGGTCTTAAAATGAACATGGATAAGACCAAAATCATGTCAAATATCCATGTGGTGCCTACCCCAGTAATAGTGGGAAGCTCGGCCCTCGAAGTTGTCGACGAGTACGTATACCTGGGACAAAAAGTCCAATTAGGTAAGTCCAACTTCGAGAAAGAGGTCAATCGTCGAATCCAGCTCGGTTGGGCTGCGTTCGGGAAACTACGCAAAATCTTCTCGTCCAAAGTACCTCAGTGTCTCAAGACGAAAGTCTTCGACCAGTGTGTGTTGCCAGCGATGACGTATGGGACTGAGACGTGGTGCCTGACTATGGGCCTCATAAGGAAGCTCAAAGTCGCTCAGCGTGCAATGGAGAGAGCTATGCTCGGAGTGTCCCTACGTGATAGAATCAGAAATGAGGAAATCCGTAGGAGAACCAGAGTGACCGACATAGCGAAGCGCGTTTGCAGGCTGAAGTGGCAATGGGCGGGGCACATAGCTCGAAGAACCGACGACCGATGGGGCGTTAAGGTTCTTGAATGGCGACCACGAATCAGCAAACGTAGTAGAGGGCGGCCCCCAACGCGATGGACCGACGATCTGGTCAGGGCGGCGGGGAGCCGGTGGATGCAGGCGGCAAAGAATCGATCTACGTGGAAAGCAATTGGGGAGGCCTATGTTCAGCAGTGGACTTCGAATGGCTGAAATGATGATGATGATATACTCCAATTATCCTATTGATAAATTTAGGTCCCCCTAATATGCGTAATGGCACATAACTTGTCTTTAGGAATTACGAGAAAACGTAATCGTAGCAACAATCATCACCGACCCCGCGGCAGGACGAGTACCAATCATATCGACGGATTGTCCAACATCTCTCAAAAGGTTACAGTTTTCTTCAAAGATATCGTTTTCCCTTACTATTAATAACTCCCAATGACAAAATATCTCTAAATCAATTGTTATTAATACTCTCGAACAAAATACATTTCCAAGACTACTTATGATCAGTTTGCGTTTGTTCTTTCGTCTCTCTGTTTGATCTCTTAATGTTTAACATAAATGTCCACGCGTGCGAAGCCGGGACGGGCCGCTAGTTGATTCATAATTTTGAAAATATACATTCCAATTCCAAAAAATCATAGACAGGGTAAAACTCAAATAAACTTTTTCGGGCCGTACAAAAATAAAAATTATTAAAAAATCTTTCAAGTCGGCCAGTACTATAGAAAGCAGTATTTTGTAAGCAATATTTAAAATAAGAGGGTATCCAATGTCTAGGTTTCTAGCAACTGAGCTCATTCGGGTACAAGATAAGGCTGTACCAATTCTGTTATCGGTCACGGTATCGGAAAGAAAGCCGGTTTTAACCGAGTATATACAAAACGGGATGTCATTCGGCCCGGAGGCTCTGCGACCCAGAACAGTTGATGACGTATAAGGCTAAATGCGTTTAAGGCGTCTTTTCGATTATATTTAGTACTATTTTAGATGTTTAAATCCCGCAAAGAAATGAATACTATTTATGTGTAAAGTAAGAAACCGAGCGGAGAGTTTCCTCAAATTATAAAACCTTTAATAATATGACTGTTTAGTAAGTACAAGTAAATTAATCAAATATTTAGAAAGAGTTAACTTTAGAAGACTGTAATTTTTTTAAATTATATGTATTTAATGAATTATTAGAATTTATATAAAATATATTTATTATTACCAAATTAAGTTTAAATACATTGAAAGGAGAAAATTTATATTATAAAATTTAATTAAAACTCATTGAAAGGAGCAAATTTACATCACATTCATGTCTGTTTTCCCGAAGGGGTAGGCAGAGACATGAAAAGCTCACACTTCGCCAATTATACAGTTGGTCCCACGTAATAGGTGGCGAGCCTATTGCTGCTTACCGGGCACTGTTATATTCGCCAAAGCCTGGTCCGTTGATCGGCAGGTGCACCAGTTGCCGGTGAGGTTGACTTGGGCTCCTTAGGTCATGGTAGGATCCCTATACACCTAAAAATTATTGAAAATAAAAGAAGAAAATTGATTATAAAAGCACTTTGAAAACCAATAGTTAATTTATTTTATTGAGAACTTTAAATTATGATAAAGCTAAGGAAAAGAAAATAACAAACTACATTAAAATAACACACAAATTTAGGAAAAAAGATTAAAGCTTTAATTTAATATTTTTAATGTTAACAGCATATTGTAATTAAAAAGTGGTACTAGGTAATCTGTGGCCCGCTTGCCGTAGATATTATTCGTATTGACTCGGCTAATCGCGGCTAGTTGATTTTGAGTGGCGTAAACTTTAGTTGTGTTTATGTGATCAAAACATTGTTCGTTTATTAGAGAGTATTTGAACCGACTTTGAATTTTAGCACTTTATAGTGTTTGAAAAGGCCACTATCGTCGTAATAAAACTTTTGCTTGACCTTAGCAGAAACAATAGTTCTTAATATTCCCTTACATTGCCTTTACATTAAAGTAGAAATCATTTCCATGCCACATCAAGTCAATAATAATATAATTGACAGATAACATGTACTGTTAATTTGTTTTATTTTGTTTTAAGCTTTTTTTGATTTTTTGAGTGATATTTTTCAGTTTAGTTTTTTTTTTAGAAATTCTAGTTACTTACTCCATAAGTATTATTATGTTATATTCTACAAATAACACCATAAATGTATTTTCACCACATTCTGTAAAATTAATATATCTATCATTAGAGCATTAGTTATACAGAGTTTTTAGATTAATAAGCTCCGATGAAGCAGCCTTAATTGAGTATCTACAGATCTTTTCATATAATTTAATAATATATGTGTATAGGGCCAAGATCTGAGGAGCCCAAACCAACCTCACCTGCAAGTGGTGCACCTGCCGATCAACGGACGAAGCTCTGGCGAACATAAAAGTGCCCGAAAAGCGGCATTAGGCTCGCAAACTATTACGTGGGACCAACTATATAAATGGCGAAGTGTGGGCGTATAATTTGCCTCTACCCCTTTAAACCCCTACCCCTCTACCCCTTTTGCCTACCCCTTCGGGGAAATCGGCGGCGTGATACTATGTATGTATGTTTAATAATATAAAATAGTCTGTTCTATAGTAGTACTAAAAAGTATAACAATATTTAATTATACTACACTGCATTGCACGCGCTGAAAATAGTTAATTAAACTGCAGTATTTGCTGCTAAATGATCTTCGGTGAAAGGGGTTTGCAATATTATAGGGCGCATCGCCATGTAGGGTTTCGATCAGCCGGCATAATTAAACGCAAACACAGGGCCGTGTCCACGACCCGATGGGACAGTTAAGTTTATTTTCGATATCTGCTGACCTAATATCGATCCTCTTTATTAGATTTGCTTTCGGGTTTTTTACTTCACCAAAGCGGAAGCATGTTTGACATGCAAAAACAATCTTTATTTCTGGCATCAATGTTTTTGGTGGAGCTATTTTTCGAATTGGGTAATGGAATAAAAAATTTCGTTACAGCATCGGGGCTAATTAAGTTATACGCGAAATTGTTTTTCCCTTTATACTTTTTCAATATTGGTTGAGTCGTTGTTGTTGGATGAAAAGAAACTTGGATTATTATAAGGTTTCAAATTGGCTTTTGAGTTGCATATTTCTTAAGATAAATTATGGAAATCCTCCGATAACGTTTTGAAGAGGTTTCTTCGAATTGTAGCTTAAAACAACCTTTATCAATTGAAATGTATATTTCAATAATGTTAATGATATTTATTTTATTTAAAATATAAATAATGTTGTTTTTGCATAGTCTATTATTATCGGAGATAAGGGTTATTAGAAATATATGCGGTCAACTTTAAAATCTGGGGTATCTAGACACTTCGAAATTTTAATATATCCTGTCTCCGGTCATTTCTCTGATACATAAGAGATTAAAAACGTAAACACGAAAAGAAATACACCAAATCATTTTCATGATGTCGTTCAAAGTTCAGTGCTACATTGAAACAGTTTCAAAGGCAAACAATTATATTAAGAGTACAAATATATATGGTTCAAACCATGGAAAAGCCATTTGAAGTCCACTGCTGAACATAGGCCTCCCCAATTGCTATCCACGTTCATCGATCCTGTGCTGCCTGCATCCACCGTCCCCCCGTCGCTTTGACCAGATCGTCGATCCATCGGGTGGGAGGCCGCCCTCTACTACGTTTGCTGATTCCTGGTCGCCATTGAAGAACCTTAACGCCGCATCGGTCGTCGGTTCGTCAAGTTATGTGCCCCGCCCACTGACACTCCGCTTGCATACTCGCTTAGTTATGTCGGAGAGATATATATATATATATATATAATTCTGTTGCTATTACATTCGCTGGACAACATATACATAGATCCTATCAAGATCTAAGGAGCCCAAGCCAACTGGTGCACCTGCCGATAAACGGATATGGCTTTGACGAACAAAAAATTACCAGCTACCTATTACGTAGGACCAACAATATAACTGGCGAAATATGGGCGTATAATATGCCTCTGCCTACCCCTTCGGGGAAACATGATATTATGTATGTACGTAAAACATAGAAGCAATAAATAATTTTGATTTTTATTTCAGACACGAGACGAAAGGCACCAAATATCGTCGTTCAAAGTTTAGTGCTACATTGCAACAGTCTCGAAGGCCGTCAGAGCCTTAATTAAATGAATACTTGGCATCTGGGTGGCGTGTTAGAGGCAAACGACCCATTGTCACCACTCGCAGTCGACCACGTCGCTTATTAGATTCTACTGCGCCAGAACTAACTGTAATCCGTCCAGACGGCTGCCGTTTCTTTATAATGGTATTGTTATTGTGCTTAAATTTAATTATAACAACAAAATGCTTTCTCCACCGATAAAATAAAATAAAAATAAAATATATCTTATTGTCTTTAAGATCAACAGGATCATTTAGATTCGTCAATTTTATTTTACACAAAATGAAAATTCCTTGATTTTTCTTCTTAACAATAATGAAAGAGATATGAGCGGTACTATAATCAGAAAATAAAAAGCAAATGGATTCTTTGTCAGAATTTGTCAGGGTTTATCAGTATATCTGTCTGTTGTGGATTGTTTCTCAAGATTTTTCAGTCTGTCGGTTACTCTTATAGAGGGGATCTGCCAGTGAGCCTGTCGTGATTCTAAAGGGAGAGGGGATTGTCCTTCAGTCAGTCAGTCTGTCGGTGACTCTAACGAGCCTTCCAAAAAGGCAACGAGATTGAGAAGAATGCCTCAAGAAACTAACCTCGGCTTTTTTAAAATTATGTCTTAAAATGTTATACAATAAAAAAAAAATTAAGTTTACCGCTGTTGTTCTTAAAATTACCAACATGTAATATCTAAAGATCATATCTCATCTAGATATTCAAAATCATATGGTGCGGTGGGTTGTGTGTTAAGTAATATATAATTTTATTAATAATAAATCATTCATACTTAGCTAAAGTGAAAATAGTTAGGGTGTATAGGGATCCTAACAACATTGAAGGAGCCCAAGCAAATGGTCCACCTGCTGATTAAAAGCCAAGGCTTTGGCGAACGTAACAGATCCCTGTTAGCAGCAATAGGCCCGCCACCTATAACGTGGGACCAACAATATAATTGATGAAGTGTGGGCGTATAAATTGATTATTATTATATTTATTATTGATATATACCCCTGCCTACCATTTCGTGGAAACAGGCGTGAAAGAATGAGTGTTTGTATGCATACTTATCTGCATTGAAACTTTGCCGCTAAAGTATTACTTAATAGTAATAGACAATTTTTTTATTTTTTTTATTTGACATCACAAGGTCAAGCTCATGCATGCGTCTGGCCCACTCGATGGAAAGTAGTCTGGGGAATCACTATTGCGTTCTCAAACCTTTAGAAACCATTTCACGCCCTTTTCGTTAAGCCTCAAGCAAAAGTCTTCTGGGAAAATCTTGTCAGTGAACTAATTAAAAAATTATGGAGTGACATCAACTTCAACTTAATTTAAATTTCAAAAACTTTTTATGTCGTGAACTATTACATAGTACTTGAAAACGTCAAAATTTATAAATTATAATTTTTTAATTATAAAAAAACAAGCAAAATATAATTATACTGAAATCATGAAGCTTAGATTAACTTGCAACCAAAAAATTAAAAATACAAAAAATATTTAAAAGTGAATCCAAGTGCCAGTTCCGACCCACCGCTCTGTAAGAAGAACTAGCAAGAAACTCACAGGCTCTTTTAAATTATCAATTGGTTAGTTACAATCTTCTTTTGTCTGTGAAGCTATACAATGCAACATTAACAATATTCATGTTTGAAGTCATTCATATAAGAATAGCCTGTATGAAACGGCAGCTTAATCCCGAACATTTTCATCAGCCATATAGTCTTTGATAGAATAGTATCCCTTTGATTTATCCATCATCATCACATCACTCTTATAAAGTTTATTGCTATACCGTAGCCTACCCAATTGATTACATTCTTTTAAAGTTTTTTGCCCGTAATACCGCGCTGGGCAGGCGGGTTGGTGATCGCAGTTCAAGCCGGTACGCAGGACGACGCTGCTGCCTATCTTTCTGTAGTGTTTACCTTCATCGACTCTTCCGACTGTCCATGAAAAGAGACGGGGTGGCACTATTTAAGGCCGGCACCACACGGAAAGTGACACAGGTAAATGAGACAAAGATGGTTAGACGAATAAGTTGGAAGAGTTATAGTCTAAGATGCATACATAAAAAAAGGTGGTGAGACAAGTGATGGATTAAAAATATCTTTGTAACAATTCCCGCGCTTCTATAATTTCCTGATAAATTGAGAAAGTATTCAACTTGACACGTGTGTCACCCTTACACAGGGCATCTTCGAGAGTCTTTCGTTTCAGCGTTGGTCGTAAAGACATCGCTGTTCTGAGGCTCCTATCTTACCTGAAGATGCCTTGTTTGAGGGCGAAACACGTGTCATGTTGAATAGTTTCTCGATTTTCGGGAAGTTACAGTAGCGCGGGAATTGTTACTAAAATATTTTTTATCCGTCACTTGCTTACAATAGATTTCCGCAAAGTAACGCCTGAATCAATAAATTATTTAAGATGGTGAGACCTTTGTCCAATAGAGGTATGTAAGTAAAAATACATTTAACTAAGCGCCCTTTTCAAATACTTCATTATATATAGAATAGTATTTAATTACAACAGGTATATTCTGTCGTTTCATTCTACGTGATATTATCTTAGCAAGGTGTCGTTCGCGCATCAAAGCGCCTCGGTAACTTTGTTAGAATAGCTAAACGCTCATTTAGTCAAATACTGTGAGAATTCAGACCTTAACCGACTTTCAAAGCTGAAATATAAATTTTATACTGTAAACTCTACACTGGCTATGAGGAGAAACGCGAGCTGTGCAAACACAGAGCGCGGTTTTCATCAGCTTTATTTGAAAAAAAACGTATAGAGGCATATTCATGGCGCAGTGGGTCCTAGTTAAAATTCATCATCTCAGCCCATAAACGTCCCACTACTGAGCACGAGCCTCCTCTCACATACCAAGGTGCGAGGGTATTGGGTCATACTTCACCACGCTGACTCAGTGCGGATTGGCGGAGGCAGGTGTATGGCGTCCTGCTGTTAGAATTTATCAAGCCGCCCATTAGACTTCTAATATGGCTTAACGACTACCACATTTAGTGATAACCGGGACCAACGGCTTAACGTGCCTTCCGAAGCACGGAAGCACTCGATATCAAATGCCACACAAACGGTCACACATCCGCACTGGGTCCGCACGATATAGATTATATTACGCGATTACATGTTAATTTATATTACGCGTGCCCAATGTTGAAACTTCAACCGGTTAAGATGACGCTGAGCCAAACCTTAAATTCAAATTCAAATTCATACTCATTTATTCAAGTTTGGCTCAAAAGAGCTCTTATGAACGTCAAAACTTAAAAACTAGCGCGCCCATTCACTGCGGGCGGGAGCGTGATCGTAAAAGAACGAGCATTTTTTCTCCCGCCAGTTACAAGAAAATGTACTTAGTAGTAAAACAATTTGACAAATCTACAAAAAACCTGTGTTCTGCAGTCACATGATTTAAAATAAAAGAAGAAAATAACTTTTTATTTTAAGTTATACGAAGGAAGTTTGTGTACCCACTGCCGTCATAGTATTTACATATCCTCGAACAAGCACAGTAAGTACTTCAGAAAGTTTGTTCAAAAAGGGTGGGAAAGAATCATTTTTGCAGTGTTTACCCTTTACGTACTTACATCTGCAAATGTAAAGGGTCACCCGATAAGGAACCCGCCCTAAGGCCCGCGGCCGCACCAGACAAAGGATCTAGTTTGTTTTCCAAAACACACAAACGAGAACCCCAAGTAAGCACGCACAAACATGTAACATTACAAATTACATTGAACAAATCCGATTTATCTTTTGCCGCTTAATCCATTAACTTAATTCGTTTCCAGAAAGATAACCACTGATATTATACTTCTTAACGTGTTACATAATATATTTTTATGAAAGGGGAAATACAATTTGTAGTAGGTATTGGTACTGCAGTATTTATTTATTTAATACACACAGAAATGTATATACAGACATACTAAAAATCATTGGGTCCAGGGCACAGCTTATTCCAAAAAGAAATATCTTCCAGCTGATCCGTGAAGGTAAAACCTTAAGGTAAAACTGACTAGTATGTGCATTGTAATACAATAAACATAGGAAAAGTAGTAGCGGTCATCAAGAAATAAAGATTATTATTACATGCAATCACGCCTGTTTCCCCGAAGGGGTAGGCAAGGGCACACTATACGCCCACATTTCGCCAGTTATATTGTTGGTCCCACGTAACAGGCGGCGAACCTATTGCCGCTTATCGGGCACTGTAATGTTCACCAGAGCCTGATCCGTTGATTGGCAGGTGCACCACTTGCAGGTGAGGTTGGCTTGAGCTCCTCAGATCATGGTAGGAGCCCGTACTATAAGATTATTATTAGAGTTTACTATTAACGGCGATAGCTCACTGGCGAGATCCATAAATTTAGAGGGTTTTGGAATCAAACCCTGATGCACCTATGGCTTTTCGAAGCTATGTGCGTAATTATCGCTTGCTCCGTGCATCGGCAAGCACGATAAGTTGGACCCGGCTGTCAGGAACATCGATAGCAGTCGTTGTTGGAAAGTCAGTGCCTTCTAACACCCTGACAGCTGGTTCAATCATAGAATGATGTTTCTCTCTGGGTTGCGGAGGACAGACGGCAGTCGCTCCATGCTATAACTGAAATTCAGTCAAAATCTGGTTAGAACAGTTAGCAGAACCTGGGCCCTAAGCTTCAGTCTTGGGCAACTGGGATAATGCTAGAATACGATACGAAATTTGAGTTACTTGATAGTTGGGTTAAGGAAGATATGGGTTAAACCGTTGACGCAGCGGGCGGGCCAGTAGGGCCCGTCTGGCCACGCCCGGGGGGTCTTAGGCGGCGGGGGCAGGGGGCCCCTTCCGTCTAGCTATAGACCTCCCCAGAAGTCGGCCAGTCACGTCATGGCCGCACAAGGAGGTAGGAGGGGCGCGACACTCTGCGCCTCTCTGAGGAGGTCCTCCCGGTTCTGATCCGGGGGACGTTAGCCGCGGACGGGGTGCCAGAAACTACAAATCCCCTGGTGCTGGCCCCCCGCCCCTTCTTCAACAGCGGCGGGCGTCGTCGGAAGTTTTTTAGTGGGTAAGAATGCGGCGTTCGCGTCTGCCGCAAAGAGTCCCACACCCCCCTCCCGGTCTCCCCCTTTGGCCGGGAGATAGTGCGTAAATGCATTTTGTTACCGACGTAAATCAACAAAAAAAAGGGAGATATGGGTGTGTATTAACAGTCAAAGTTCAAATATTTCCAACTTATACGAGTTGTGAAAACAAACGACAACAAGGCCGGTTTGTGGTGTGTATATATTAGTTCGGTAACTTTAGTACTCATAATTTGAGGCTCTTTGGCAAAGAGCCGAGGTCACTTTTAAAACAGTCGTCAGAACAAAGGTCCAGCTATAATAGTCATGCCACATGGAATAAGATCCTGTTGCGAGCATTCCGCTGATAGAAAAGCTAGGATCACAATCACTGGATAGAAAAACTGAGAATCCGACATAGCAAAAAAATCTGCGAGCGAAAGTAGCACTGGGTGGGAGATACAGCTTGAAGAACCGTTGAAGGGTGGGAAGTCAAAGCGGTCCTAGGTCAGATCATCGGGAAAAAGGCTCTCCTCTATCTCGATTGATGTTCCCGCCCAATGCCACTACAGTTAGCAAATTGAGTAAATTACCACGCGACCCCTGGCGATTTACGTAGACCGTATGGTCTGGTCGAGACGGCTGGTAGCCAGTTAAGAATGTAGGCGGCTCAAGGTCGAAAAACGTCTAAATCAGTTGGAGGTCTCATATTCAGCAGTGGACTTGGCTTAGATTATGAGGTAACAATCTCTTAGTATTTTATATAGCTTTCTCTAAAAATTCTTAAGTCTTTTGAGCTTTTTTTCTTCTGCTTACTCCTTCTTCTAAGAAAATTAAAGCTAATCTACACTGTAACCACTGGTGAAATAAAGCCTTGAACTCTCTCAAAATGGTGTATTAGGACACAGTAGGCTGAGATGTTACATAATATTTTAATTAACATAAAAAATATCAAAGAAGTTTTAGTATCATTAAACAAGAAACCAACACTTTCACATTTCCACTTAACTATTCTTTTTCGTTAACTTTATAAAGCAATAGAGCAATTTTATAGGCAGAAAATATTTCATAGTTTCTTTTAGCAAAAATGCAATATTTTTAGTTCGGTTTGTATTGAAAAGCGCAGCCGGCCTATATGATAAAAAAATATCAGAACGGCTGCTTTTACAAACTTGATTCAATACAAGCAACTGGTGCGTTTATTTTGAATTAAACCAGACATATGCGATAGGCACAATAATAGTGTCAGCTGTAATGTAATATATTGAATATGGTCAGTGGCTTATACTCTGTCTTCGCCAACATTAAAATCTTTTGATTTATTGAGCCAAACTCGAATTATAAATGTAGACGATGTCTGGCGTCTGCATTGTGTAAAAGTACTATGAATAGCCCCATGCATCATCATATCCTAGCATTATCCCAGTTGCCCTAGACTTAAGCTTAGGGCCCAGGGTCTGCTCACTGGTTTAACCAGATTTTTACTGAATTTCAGTTATTACGTGGAGCGACTGCCGTCTGACCTCCGCAACCCAGAGGGAAACATCATTCTGTGGTCAAACCAGCTGTCAGTCTGTTAGTAGGCACTGACTTCCTAATAACGACTGCCATAGATGTTAATGACAGCCGGGACCAATGGCTTAACGTGCTTTCCGAGGCACGCAGCAAGCGATAATGCATAATATAGGGATGGCCCCATGCATACATACTAAGAACTAATTTGATTTTGATAAGCCTAAAATTCTTGCAAAGGAAACTCGACTTATTGATACGAAAGTGCCTATGCTATTATTAGTTTGGCAATAGGGACACTGTTGCCGGGGATGTGAAACTAATAATGTAACGAACAGTCAACCAAAAGCCTTATTGAAAAAATACTGTAAGCAATCTTGTTATCGCATAAATTACATGTTTGCTTAATATCTTTACTTTATACCTATTTCTTTGAAGATCAAAACGAAAATTAATTTACCGTTCACAAAATAAATGGTACGGTGTACGTTTCATTCAGTGTATTTTTTTTATAGTAACAATTAATTACTTATTTTGTGGAGCTTCCCATGAAGGTATTTATACCAAACAGTATTTAAATTTAGTAGTATAGTATAGTAATATCTCATCATCTGGGCCAAGAAGGCCACAGCTGAACATAGGCCTCTCTCCAATGTTTTCAGTGTCACCGATTGTAGACGGACTTTATTCATAGTAAGCCTGCGACCTTTTTAGATTGTCCGTCCATCTTGCGGGGGGACATCTCACGCCACGCTTTCTGTCGAAGTGTCTGAATTAAAGAATTTTCCTTATCAACGGCCGTCAGTTCTACATACCATGAGCTCCATCCACTGCCACTTCAGCTTGCTTGGGCCATGACGATTACTTCAGTTTTCCTACGGATCTCTTTATTTTTGATTCAATCTCATAGCGAAACTCCAAGCATAGCAATGCAATCTGCTTGGCATTACTCGCTTAACTGTGAGCTCTAAATATCTATCTTGAAATTATTTGGACTGAAATGTAGTCTCGAAATGCTAGATTGTAGCTTTTCTTAATTCAACTGTAAGCATATTTATTTAGAGTATGAACTATTTGACTTTATGAGTTCACATCTTTAACTCTATAAAAAAAAAACAAATACAAAAAGACTTTACGCAGTATTCTTATACAGTCAAGCCTTAATCTGTAGAATCTAGTATAATGTGCTGAATATCGAAGGATCAGTCTTTAAGAATACTTCAATCTGTTTTTGATGGGATTTTATTCAAACTAAAATTTTGATTATGTTCTATTGTGTGAAAGCCAGGTAAAGGCACATATGGCAATTTTGCTTGTTGCCACACTCAGGAAACATCGTGAAACAGATAAATATAAACTAGCGTATTTTAACAATAATTAGTGGATGTAAATCGTGTTTCTTCTTTTGGATAGTTAACTATAAGGGGCCCAAATGCTATAAAGAAAGCTTAAACTTTATAAGCGTTTCCGAATCTAGAAGGTCAACAAGCAAACTGAAGTAGTCGAGATAATAATTATTTTGAAAACACTTTATTCTTAACAGGTATGCCAAACAAACTTTACCATTTTTTAGCATGTTAAACGCCAGCGGTCCCAGACACAATAAAAAAGCTATTGTTTGTCACTTGGCGCTTTAAAACTTGATATTACTATTCATGTGACAAGCAGCAAATACTATTAAGATTTATTGTAAAAAAAGTGAACCAGTGCAAAGTCGTTAAAAAAAATATTTTAAACCAAGCGCATGTGCACCAAACAAAGTTACGGAGCGAAAACTCGCGCCTCGGTAGTCGCTCCGCGTAGTCGAGCCGCGTAGTCGCGTCTGCCGACCGTAGCTCTCCCGCTACCGGCTACGGACAACTCCATTCGCTACGACCAACTCACTCGCCACGAACTTTGTAGCAATTGCTAACTCCACTGATATGCCGATAAAACAGTGAACTATTTTTCTCAATGTGATTTGAATAATGTTTAGCAAACTTTTGTTCTATATACACTTTGGACTTGTCTTCCATGTTGTGATTTGTTTTAAGGATACTGTCGGTAAGTTTTAATTTGTTAATTTAGTGTTCGTATACTAGTATGTAGTACGTACCTGAAAACAGTTTACACGTAATAAGTACCGAGTTTGTAGCTCAATGCAATTATATCATGATGATATACTTGCGTTGAATGAATCAATGCCATTTATTTCTCAAATACGGTACATTATTAAGATGTCATTACATAGTTCATATAATTTCATCGCATTTTACCAGATAGTCGTGTAGACACATTAATAACTTAACATTTAAATATAATTAACAAAAAAATAAAGTCATTTAAATTCATCAATTTTAAGAATTTCAGTAGCCATTATTACGAAATATTAATTACCGATAGGAATGTCAAGATATAAAACAATAACTATAGGTGTAAGACAATCAGAAAATTAAAACATACAAAATAAAATTATAGTTATTGATAAGTATTGTACAGTTCAATAACTATGGTAATAAAACATAATTAGGATTAATTAACTAAATATTAAATCAAAAAATATTTGTAAGCGCTTAGAGTAGGTTATTTTATTTATAAAATTACTTGTGGTTTAACTGTTCAAAATTTATTTTTATTATATTTATTATATTTAGGACAACAAACAGTTACACAATATACAATATTAAAAAGGCTAAACAATCTAAATCTAAAATCTAAAGCTAAAAATCAACATAATTGAGTACAATAACAAACATTTTGCATCACTATTGTACCTAGGTTTGGTTAGTTTAGGGAATATTATACCGCGGCAAGAAGGTGCGATCATTTTGTTATCGAATGTATTTGCAAAGGATGACTGCCAGTAAAGGAATCTATGACGCAATAACTTCTTTAAACCAAGTCCATTTCTAGGTCATTATGACCGTGAGGTCCGTGAGACCGTTAGGTAGAAGTAGACTACAAAAAAATAGAGAAAGCGAGATCTAAAGACTCTCTGAATCTGTAGACTCTTTGGGAAGCTTTTAGCCGGGAAAGCGAAGATCTTAGACGGCTGCTAGATACTGAATAAACTGTTGTCTAATCTTGGGACCATCAGCAAAACAAGCTTACTTAACGGCGATGAGACTGGAGCTTTAAATCAAAACATATTTATTGCAAATACAAGTGGTACAGATAAATGAAGATTGTTACTAACCAATCGATAATTTAAAAGACAGCCTGTGAGTTTCTAGCTAGTTTTTCTTACAGAGCGGTGGCTTGAAACTAGCACTTAGATTCACTTACACTTAAAAAAAATGTTTTTTTATTTGTTTGGTTGCAAGTGAGCCTAAGCTTCGTGATTTTAGTATAATTATATTTTAATTTTTTTTATAATTTTGACGTTTTTAAGTACTATGTAGTAGTTTATGAAATAACACTTATTCAATTTTGAATTTTTACAGAAGTGTTTACAATTTTAACAAAATAGGCGCTATTATATAATTAGTCTCACGGTATGCCAACATACAATACACGATAGGTATATTTTATGCATGAACATCTGTTCATTTATTCATTTGCTTGTCACATGGTATCTTACAGGTATTAAGTGTAATTTATTAAGTGTAAGGTAATAAGACAAAGGCACTTTATACATATGACACCCCGTAGAGGCATTGCAAAATATTGCGCTTTAAATAATAGTTACACCACTTAAAGATAAAATATTTAAACGTAATACTGAATGAATATTAATTTATTGCCTATCTGCGAAAAACTCATTATGATTATAATAAGCCTTTTCTATAGCAGTGGTTATTAGGAAGTCAAAGCCTTCTAATTTTCTGACAACTGGTTTATCTATATAATAATCAATCAATCAAATACTTTTTATTTCATAAACTATTACATAGTACTTGAAAACGTCAAAATTATAAAACAGTAACAAAAACAAATAAAATATAATTATACTAAAATCACGAAGCTTAGATTCACTTGCAACCAAACTACTTTACTCTTTCCTTCTCTAGGGCTCATGCAGGCCGTGACCTTAAAAACTTTATTGATAAGTTATTAGAAAGTATATAAGGACGATTTCCAACTTAAAGTTTTTTTGAAAATCTGATTTTAAAGGTATTTCCCAGTAGATATACTCATAATAAATCAAACAATAATACATACCTTAGAAAAATACTTTTCAAAAATATAATTTTTAATTGCTTAAACAATATCTACTGCTGGATGATGTACATAACCGTCCATAAGTTCCACATATAAATTATTTTATATTTTTTTAAGTGTGGGCGTGTAATATGCCTTCGGGGAAACAGGCGTGAATGTATGTATTTACTAATTGGTCTGTACCAAAAAGGTCACCGCTTAGCATGTGTCGCAGTATGACCAACGACGATGATATTCTGAGGAAACGTAAAAGACAATTATAAAAAGCAATACTGAACAACATAAAATTGGAAAATAATAGAACAATCAATAAAAATTATAGTTAAAGTAGCGTTTTCGACGTTTCTTATTACAATAAAACAACTTATAAATTAAAAACTATTTCATACAATTATCTTATATCTACTGATGCGTATAAATAAATTGTAAATGTAAATTATTAAAATATATGTTACTCCAATACTAATAATACTAATCCAATAACATATTTACTTCGCGCTGTTTGTCACTGATTTTCGTAAGTTCAAAATATGCATTTTGAGTTTACTTTTGAACCGATGTATGGTAGGCAAACTTCTCATTGGGGGTGGGATTTTGTTCCAACATTTTGTTGCGGCGTACCAAAAGCTCCCACGAAATGCAGCTGTTTTGTACTTAACGATTATGGTACCGCTCATATCTCTTTCAATGTTGTTTAAAGAATTATCGAAGTTTCATTTTGTTTGTAAATATTAAACGAATCTAAATGATCCTCTTGACCTTAAAGACATTGTTGTTGTTATTTAGTTTTATATTAACACAATTTTTTTATACTATAAATTTTGCATTTACAATGCTATTTAAAGCTAGCATGAATGGGATTGGCTACCGCGGCTGGGGTAATTTCTTTAAGTAAAAAAATCGTCTTTAAACTATTTAATTAGTTGCAATATTATTCGAAATATATGGTGTATAAAGCTCCTACCAACATTTGAGACAAAGCCAACTTTGCCTGCAATCGGTGCACCTGCCGATCAACCGACGAGGCTCTGGCGAACATAAAAGTTCCCGGTAAGCGGCAATAGACTTGCCACCTAATACGTTGGACCAACAAATAAATTGGCGAAATGTGGTAGGTTCACATTCGGGTAAACACAAATCACACACACAAATATATGTGTGCATGAACATGAATATTTTTTCTGGTCTGGGTGCTTTTCTATGTATATTAAGTATTTATTTACAAAAAAAAAGTATTTATGTATGTTTATCCGTTATCTAGTATCCATAACACAAGTTCTTAATGATACTTATCTTAAAACTAAATAATTGGTGTAATTGTCAGAAAATATTTATTTATTTATTTATTTAAACAGGCCTGGTATAATGTATGTTCGTGGTATTGTGTCATATTGTATTATTATCCAAAATAATATAGTAAATGATTAAAAAAATATAAATATTTTTTTAATTTATATTTTTTTTGTCTTGTACCAATTCTGTTCATAATGAGTATCCTATTTCATTTAAAATATTTTCTCTGCGACAACATAATTATAGCTATTACAGAAAGTACATAACATTATGATACTTTTAAAAAATATATCAATATTGTCTTTTTTTAATGTCTTTTTAAGGCTTGTCCATTATTACATCGTCGATAATACCGATAACTATCATTTTAAATGAGTAATAAATAAATAAATGAAATAATAAATTATTACTGCACCGGCGGCATAACATCCAAGCTAAAATGCACCGTGTTCTAAAAACAAGACGTTGTTTCTCGTATAACGTTTAAGCATGTGTTCTCTGTAATTTTACTGAGCATTGAATGAATTATAGGTATAATACAATTTTTGTTATTTGATTATAAAACAATATTGTAGTATAAAAAGTTAGACAAATGCTAATTTATCAACTATATTTCGACGACCGATATGGAATGGAGGTCAGTATACCTACACTTCACTCCAGAGGTCCTGGGTTCGATTACCACACAGGACAAATCTTTGTGTGCATGAACATGAATATTTGTTCTGGTCTGGGTGTTTTCCTATGTATATTAAGTATGTATTTACAAAAAAAAAAGTATTTAAGTATGTTTATCCATTGTTTAGTGTCCATACCACAACATATACAATATACAAGTTCTTAATGATACTTATCTTGGAACTAAATAATTGGTGTAATTGCCAGAAAATAAATGTTATAAATATAAAATATATTAGTAAGGTAATGAATATAGTCTAGTGGCGAGACCCATAGCCTTCAAAATCAGAGGGTCTCGGGTTCAAACCCTGGTGCCGCTATGGTACCTCTGGCTACTTATAACTCTTTGAAGTAATGTGCGAAATTATCACTTGTTTCGTGCCTCGGAAAGCAGATCAAGCCGTTGGTCCCGGTTGTCATGAACATCTATGGCAGTCGTTATTAGTAATTCAGTGCCTTCTAACATCCTGACAGCTGGTTTAACCATAGAGCTATGTTTCTCTTTGGGTTGCGGAAGTCAGACGACAGTTGCTCCAATGAATAACTGAAATTCAGCCATACCTGGTTAAGCCAGTAAGCAGACTACGGCCCTGGGCTTGAGTCTGGGGCAATTGGAATAATGCTAGGATATCATTAAGTTACTAAATATATATGTTCTTATACCTCTGACGATCGATATGGTGTGGCTGTCAGTATACCTGCACTGTCGGGGGTTCGATTCCCAGACATAAAAAATCTTTGTGCGCGTGAATATAAATATTTGTTCTTATCTGTATGTTTTCTAGGCATATTAATTATGTATTAACAATAAAAATATATTTGTGTATGTTTTTCCGTTATTTTGTATCCATAACACAAATTCTTTGATACTTAGGTTGAAACTAAAAAATTGCTGTAATTGTCAAAAAATATTTACGACGATGGATATGACGTGGTGGCAAGTATGCCTGCTTTCCGCTCCTGAGGTCGTGGGTTTGATTCCCACACAGGACATATCTTTGGTTGTATAAATATGAATATTTGTTCTGGTCTGGGTGTGTCCTATGTGTATTAAGTATATATTAACAAAATAAAAGTGTTTATCCGTTATTTAATACCCATATCACAAGTTCTTATTGATACTTATCTTGGAACTAAATAATTGGTGTAATTTTCAGAAATATTTATTCATTTATAATGAATATAATTCACACAATATTAGACAAATAGTTATCTATGCTTACATATATTGCTATACATTTTAAACTTAATTTATTCATTTCTTTGCTCCTATAAATAGCTCTATGCTGTAATCTCTTGGGAAATCCTCGCCAGGGAACTCATTCCACAAACCAGGGGTACCCTGTAGAAAGTTACTTGTAAAACTTACCGTGTGCGGCTCTGTAATTTTAAAACTGTCTGTTTTTTAAACATTATTAATTATGTTATTCTTTTTGTTTATTCCTCAAATTAATTTTAAAGTATTAAGTAGGGTTATTCGATTATAGCATGGGGCTTCTGAATACCCCCCGATTGGTTTCCACCTTGTCGTGGTGGGGGGCTAAGAACCTCCCGGTAGGGCGTAGGAGGCGCTAGGGAAAAGGTAACACTCAGAGATTGGCGACTCTGGGTGCCCTTAGTACTGACTACCGAAACTAAGAGGGACCTGTGTAGGGCGCAGCGGGCGGGCCAGGAGAGTCCGTCAAGAAGCGCCAGGAGGTTCTAAGGCAGCGGGGGCAGGGGACCCCTGCTGTCTAACCATGGACCTTCCGAGAAGTCAGCCACACACGCTATGGTCGCACAAGAAGGTGGGAGGGGCGCTTCCACTGCGTCTCTCTGAGGAGGTCCTCCCGGTTTTGGTCAGGGGACGTTGGCCGCGGGCGGGTTGTCAGAGCTGCAACCCAGGTACTGGCCCCCCGCCTCTTTCTCAACAAGCGGCGGGCGTCGTCGGAAGATTTTTAGTGGGTATTACTGCTAGCGGTCGTGTCTGCCGGTGGTGAGTCCCACACACCTTTCTCGGTCCCCCTTTGGCCGGGAGACAGTGCATAAATGCAATTACTGCGGAAAACAAAAGTACATAGTAAAATCGACATTATAAATATTATCTTACAATCACACCAATTAATTAGTTCCAAGACGGATAAACGGATAAACATACTTAAATACTTCTTTGTAACGTAAATACATACTTAACATACATAGAAAACACCCAGACCAGAACAAATATTTATGTTCATGCACACAAAGATTTGTCCTGTGTGGGAATCGAACCTACAACCTCAGGAGCGAAGGGCTGGCATACTGACCTCCACGCCATTTCGGTCGTCAAATCCATAAACCCAAAAGAGTTAATGCTGAAAACAAAAGTACATAGCAAAATCGACATAATTTTCAAGTACACGTGCTCAAGATGGATAGTGGATGGTTTTAGTCTGTAGAAATCTGACACACCCTCCTGATCCGACCACAGCGGGATGCGGTCATTAGATGATTTTCCATTTTCAAAAAAAAAATATTGTACATGTTTTATAATGCACTAAGCTGATCTTGTATAGTCTGCGTCATAAAGTTCATAGCGCCTAATAATCGACAACCGTCTCTATTGTCAAGAACGTTAGGGCGTGCTCCGATATATGTAGCGAATTGGGTGCTACTAAATTATTTGACATTGACTGTACATGTGCTGTACATTTCCACATTTGTTAGTTAATGCCCGCTTCATTCCTTTTGTTTTAATACAACTTAAACTGTCTCTAAGGGCGCGTTGTCACTTATTCGTGGTTACTAAAATGAAACGACTCGCTTGTAACGACAGAACGGAAGACAGAAGTTTTAATATTTTGACCAAGCCATCACAGATGGCAGCACCTACTTCATCATACAGATAATAAGTATAACATTTTAGATATCTATGAAAATGACTTTATTTTAACAGTTACAAATTGAAATTGTATCGCTGTTCTTCTTCTTCTTCTTATAAATAATGGTTTCGTGCGGTTTTCACATTTAGCCAGTGTCAAGTTAGACATATATCAATATCATATAAATTAAAGTAAATGAGAATGAGTGGTGGTAAATGAGATCCTCTCCTCTTAAGCCCCTTGAGTCCTCAGTAAAGATGTGGGACTATACTGAGATCTCACATGGACTTCTTGAGAGAATTTGAAAAGTTATGTTGCACTGTTTTATTTCATTTACCAACACTCATGTACATTCACAAACACTTAACGGTTAATAATCCACCGTTATTAAACATTAATGTTAGAAATATCACAAATTTTAGAAAATAAAACAAAATTGCAGACATGACATTTTACTTTCCCGCCAAGAAGTCTATTCATCGCTGTTCTTTTGCAATTGTTTTCTTGTTTTATTTTTAATTTGGAGTACAATAAAAAAATTCTATCTATCTAAATTATGCTATAGTGTAAACGGTCGTGATTTCTTTATTCTTCATGTCTAGATAGCAAGACAGTCGTAAAATGATTAAAAGAACTACTTACTAGTCTTGACGACAAATGGTATCGACGATTAAAATGAAGAACGTTAAATGTGCATCGTGTCATCATCCGAGCGTTATCCCGATTACGGTCTTGCGGGCGCAGGGTCCGCAAAAAGGGTCTGCTTACTGATTTAACCAGATCTTTGCTATATTTCGGTTATAATATGGAGCTACTACCGTTGGACCTTCGCAGCCCAGAGGGTATCATCATTGTATATGACGTGGTGGCGAGTATACCAGCACTCCACTCGTGAGGTTGTTGTCTTATATATATTAAGTATGTATTTACAAAAAAAAAAGTATTTATGTATGTTTATCCGTTATTTAGTATCCATAACACAAGTTCTTAATGATACTTATCTTGGAACTAAATAATTGGTGTAGGTGTCAGAAATATTTATATTTATAGTTAAACCTGCCGTCAGGATGTTAGCAGGCAGTGACTTAGTGAGTAATAATGACTGTCATAGCTGTTCACGACAGCTGGGACCAACGGCTCAACGAGCTTACCGAGGCAAAAATGTGCATCGTCTGAACTGATAAATAAAAAAAATGTATTCACGATCCAATGATAACAGCAAGATATCCCTAAAATTTGTAAAGATTTAATAATTATGATTACGGCCTCGATCTTGTCATCGTCTGAAAACAAACGAATAATAAATAAATAAATATTTTCTGACAATCACACCAATTATTTAGTTCCAAGATAAGTATCATTAAGAACTTGTGGTATGGATACTAAACAACGGATAAACATACTTAAATACTTTTTTTTTTGTAAATATATACTTAATATACATAGGAAAACACCCAGACCAGAACAAATATTCATGTTCATGCACACAAAGATTTGTCCTGTGTGGGAATCGAACCCACGACCTCTGGAGTGAAGTGTAGGTATACTGACCTCCACGCCATATCGGTCGTCAAAATAAATAATAAGTTTTATGTTATCCAGTAACAGGAGAACATATTTTTTAATCAATATCGTGTTCAGTATCAAGTTATTTTTGTACTGACTAGCGGACAAAACTTGACAAGTTTACGCCTCATTTATCTACAAATATACTCAATCTGCCCCTAGTTTTTAAGTTCATGTTCATAATGCGCTAGTATGTAAGTTTTGTAATTTTGACATTCATAAGAGCTCTATTGAGCCCTTATGAATGTCAAATTATGGTGATTGATTGATTGATTTAAATTATGTTGATTTGATTTAATAACAGCGTTACTTAAATTCAACTAGCAAATAAATTATAATATCACTGTTTACTGATCTCATTTGGACGACCCGTATGGCGTGTAGGTCAGTATACCGGCACTTCACTCCAGAGGTCGTGGGTTCGATTACCACACAAGACAAACCTTTGTGTGCATGAACATAAATATTTGTTCTGGTCTGGGTGTTTTTCTATGTATATTGTATGTAATAGGTTGGGGAAAAAGTCTTTTCGTATTTTTGTATGAAAAGTCAAGACATTTTTTTCAAAGTTTATTTACATTTATTTACAATATATATGTACCGTTTTGTTGAATAACTTTCTGCCATTTTGTGGGCAGAGACATTATCCCGTTACTGTAGAAACTTTGGGACTTCTGATCAAAAAAACGGGACAAATAGTTTTGGCAGTCCTCTCTTGAGGTCAACCTTACAGAACCTAAAGAATTCTGCAGAGACCGAAACAGGTGAAAATCTGAAGGCGCAAGGTCAGGGCTATATGGTGGATGCACTAGGACCTCCCAGTCGAACTCTCTTAATTTTTACTGAGTGGCTAAAGATGTGTGTGGTCTAGCGTTATCGTGATGAAAGACCACACCCTTCCTGTTGATCAATTCCGGCCGTTTTCTCTCGACTGCTTCCTTTAATCTCATCAGTTGCTGGCAGTAAAGATCAGAATCGATGGTTTTGCCGGGCGGTAAAAGCTCATAATAAACAATGCCCTTCCAATCCCACCATACACACAGCATCACCTTATTTCGTGTTAGGCCAGGTTTGGCCACAGTCTGTGAAGCCTGGCCAACTTTCGACCACGACCTTTTTCGCACGTTCTTGTCGTACGTGATCCACTTTTCATCGCCAGTTATCAATCTCTTCAAAAACGGCTCGGTTTCATTACGTCTCAATAATGAATCGCAAATGAGTACACGGTTCATTAAGTTTCTTTGAGTGAGCTCGTGTGGCACCCCAATATCGAGCTTTTTTGTATAACCAGCTTTCTTCAAATGGGTCAAAACTGTTTTGTGGTCAATTCCCAGTTCTTCAGCTACATCGTAACTACTAATATGCCGATCTTGCTCCACTCTTTCATAAATGGCGTCCATTTTATTCGTAACAGGGCGACCAGAGCGAGGTGCATCTTTAACATCAAAATTTCCGGACTGAAAACGTTTGAACCAAATTTGTGCTACTCTTACTGACACTGCATCAGGTCCATAAACATCACAAATTTTTTCCACTGCTTGAGTTGCATTTTTGCCTTTTTTAGAATAAAATTTTAAAATGTATCGAATTTCTTCATTTGATTCACTCATTTTTACGGAGAGAAAAACAAATGAAAAATAGCGGGAAACAACTTTTTTTTATTTTTTTCTTTTCTTTATAATGGAACCTTTTTAATGTTACCAAAACCAGCCAGACACAAATAGTACAGTCAAAAAAATTTTATAATAAGTTTATACCTACGTTATGCGAAAAGACTTTTTCCCCGACCTAATATTTATAAAAAAAAAGTTATCTAAGTATGTTTATCCGTTCTTTAGTATCCATAACACAAGTTCTTAGTGATACTTATCTTGGAACTAAATTACTGGTTTGATTGTAACAGAATATTTATTTATTATTATCCCATTACCTAAAAGCGTTTACGAATGACATTTCGCATTTAGTCGCCTTATGTTTATTTGTAATAATAACTTGGCTGACTGTTTAAAATTATATTTTTTAAGTTCACTAAGGTTTTTGAGGATTGTAAATGAGTCATTTTAAATGAAACACAAATAGTAGTAACGCAGTTATTATTCTAGAAAATTACAGCCTTTTAAGCTTATGAATAATGCAAACCTTAATGAGTTACGCCATACAAAACTTTGAAATTTTACAGTAATTATGTAACAGCGAATATGTTTTAATTTATTAACAGAATTTTGAAAGAACTTATAGTTAATTCTTGGAAAAATGTTATAGTGGTTCGCCCGCTATGAATTTTGATTATATCGCTCATCTTGTATGAGTAACTTTAAACATGATATTTAAACCAGCTAATAATAAACCTAACTAAATATATTCACGAATCAAACTACAAAAATTAAGACATTTCCTACAAACTTTGATTCACTTTTTCTAACTCTTACAATCTGTTTTTGCATTAAGAAGTAGCCTTTGTCGTTTCTCAAACACTAGACTATCTGTGAACTATCATATCATTTAATTTATTCGAGGAGTTTTGGCGCAATTAATTGAAAGAATTACTTTCGCATTTATAATATAAAGTATTGTTTAATGATAAAACACAGGAAGAAGGAAAGTGAGAAAAAAAAGAAAAGAAAGGAAAGAAAGGAAAGAAAGAAACTAAAGAAAAGAAGAATATTATTTAAAACTAAACTATTGTGGTATTGTGTGCTATTTACTGTTAATTACTTGTGTGTTACTTAAATACTGTATGTTTTCCCTTGTGATTTAATAAAATAAAAATAAAATAAAAAAAACAAGTTGCAGAAAATCACAAAATCTCGACGCTTATCTTTCGCGGGCATCTTCGGCCTTATTGCTTTAATATGTATATGTTTTTGTAATAACAAGCGTCGCAAATCACATTCGTCGTGCAATACAGTTCTCAGAGATATAATTTGTTTCCTAAATAAAAAGGTACTGAAATTTCATATTAAAGAGTAACTCTATCTATGCCATCAATTGTAAGAACCCTTAGAATTCTCTGCGGGAACCGCTTCATGTCGGTTTTCTATTTCGCACCCCTCTCCGATAGCCGGTGAAAAGGTTTTCACGGAACAGCACTTTAACAACATAGCTCAAACATTTCTCTCGTATAGTTGTTCACTTGATTACTCTCCATGTGATACGTACTTGAAATTTAAGAAGGTGATTCGGAACTGGCACTTAATTTCACTTACATTTAATTTTTTGCATGTATGTGAACATTAGCTTCGTGATTTCAATGTAAAATATATATATCAATTTGACGTTTTCAAAATGTGTTAATAGTTTATGAAATGAAGAACTTTTTACTTTACGTTACTTTTAGTAGCACAGCATCGATACTAAATTATTTTTTATCTGTAATATAAAAAAAGTCAATCTGTATTTAAATATTTGATATGTATGAGATCAGATAAGAGAAACCGGCAAACGTATTAGAGGGCTTCAACACGATGGGCTGATGATCTGGTCAAGGCGGCGGAAAGCCGGTGGATGCAGGCTACTCAGGATCGCTCAATGCGGATATCTATTGGCGAGGCCTATGTTTAACAGTATACGTTATAAGGCTGAAATGATGATGATGATGAAATGGCGTAAAAACTATATTGTTTTTTGTTAATAAATACTTACAATGAACATAGAGAATACCCCCAGACCATAACAAATCTATACCAATACTATAAGGCTGAATAGTTTGTTTGTAAGCAAGCGCTAATCTCAGAAACTAATTCAAAGTTCAAAATAAAAATAAAAATTTGTGTTGGATTGCTCCACAATTTACGGGAATGGTATCGTTTGCAAGTGTTACTGTCGTTATTGATAAAAAAAATAGGATCATATTTAACGTGTCTTCAAAATTAATAAATTGCCAACCTAACCTAACCTTTTTGTACATCAAAATTACTGATTGAGCACCTAATCACCTATTAGATGCTCACTCAGTATTTTTGATGATCAAAAAAGCTTTTTTTAGAGGTTTAGTTTATTATATTCCAAAAAAATATATAAATATTGTAAAGGAATAAATAAAAAATCATAATATTTATACTCCCTTATCGTTTACAGCGCTTAATGCTTCTTTTGCTCCATATACCAGGAATTATTATGACAAAACAAAAACAGGTTAAACAATTATTTTAAATTATATGTAACAATAAAATTAAAACTCAATTATAAAATGAAATTAGAGAAATCTATCGCATATATCCTTACAGTAAGTTAATTAATATTTGTTCTACATTAGTAATTCTCTAGAAATAATTTATATGGCAACTTTTGCCGGGTCACCTAGTATCCATTTATGCACGAAATATTTAAAGACTTGCTGAGCTGCTATTCTTCTTTACTCAAGCTCCTGCCCGTATGGTGCGTTAGTTTTAAATTGACATTAAATTTAAATTTAAATTTAGTCATATATTTAGGTATTGTAAGCTCAGCTACTCTATCGTATTAGGTTTGGTGCCTGTAAAGATAGTTGTAAGTTTTATGAATGAATAAATAAATGTGAGATCTTTAATTTTTTGTTCAAGTTTGGCTCAATAAAAGCCAAACTTGAACAAAAAAAATACTTTGAAGCTACGAACCTTTGTAGCCTTAGAACAGGTCCCACCTCGCTATATATCCTACAGAGGATCATTATATGCATAAATAATATCACGCCTGTTTCCCCGAAGGGGTAGACAGAGGCATATTATACGCCCACATTTCGCTAGTTGTATTGATGGTCTCACGCAATAGGTGGCGAACCTATTGTCGCTTACCGGGAACTTTTATGTTTGCCAGAGCCTCGTCCGTTAATCGGCATGTGCACCACTTACAGGCGAAGCTTAGGCTTCTTAGATCTTGGTAGGATCCCCCATATATTAAATTACATACATTTACATTAAATCCTAAAGTATAATACATACATACATACATACATAATGTCACGCCTCTTTCCCGTAGGGGTAGGCAGAGATCACATCCTTCCACTTGCTACGATCTTGGCACACACTTTTAGCTTCATTCACACTCATTAACCTCCTCATACACGCCCGTCGGTTTAGGGTACTTTTGACCTGCCCTTTAAATTATAATAACTTAATAAACTAAGAATAAATTAGACAGAATAATAAACCTCTCTTGTGTAATTGACAAGCCCCGCTCCTAACAGAGGAAAATGGAACACAGATGGCTTTAAGCCTTCCTTCATACCAGAAAACGGATAGTTCCCAAAGGGTTCATCATTAACATGACTCATTGTTGCCGCAGAGCACGAACTTATACTGGTCATGCGTATGTATACTTGTGTAGAGCAGTCATAGCCAGTGACAGTATCGGTTGAGAGTTTAGACTAACTGAAAGCTATATCTAAGAGCTTTTAGTTTAAACCTCATCGATATAATACTTGTACTTATTTACTATTATTACTATTCCAAATACGTTTTGAATTGCTCAAATAATTAATTGCGACACTCAAAGAATTATCTCCCATTGTGCCTACATGAAAGAGACTAGACTTCACGACACAGGGTATCCTAGTGTGAAGGCTAGTGAACTAATTATATCTTGATGTATAGTATTTTTTTTGAACAATAAAACTATTTCTATTTGTATTTATTTGATTAATTAAATAAATAAATATTTCTAACAATTACACCAATAGTTTAGTTCCAAGATAAGTATTATTAAGAACGACTTCTTGGCAGAAAAGTGAAGCGTCATGTCTGCAGTTTTGTTTTATTTACTAAAATTTGTGTAAATTCGGACATTAATGTGTTATAACGGTGGATTATTAACCGTTTAGTGTGTGTGAAAATACATGAGTGTTGTTAAATAAAACAAAATGGTGCAACATAACTTTTCTAATTCTCTCAGAAGGTCCATGTGATATCTCAGGATAGTCCCAAATCTTTACTGGGGTCTCAAGGGGCTTAGAGGACGGCATCTCATTAACATTTATCACCACTCATTCTCATTTACTATGATTTATATGTTATTAGTATATTTCTTTCTTGACACTGTCTAAATGTCCACGAACCCATTATTTTAAAGAAAAAAAATCATTAGGAACTTGTGTTATGGATACTAAATAACGTATAAACAAATGTTAATACTTTTTATTTGTAAATACATAATTAATTTACATAGGAAACACCCAAACCAGAACACTTTTTCATGTTTATGCAAACAAAGATTTGTCCTGCGTGGGAATCGAACCCACGACCTTAGGAGCGGAGAGCAGGTATTCTCGCCACCACACCATTAAACAAATATAATAATGATTATGGTCGTATCTGTCGACAACAGTAAACGACTTTGAACGACCCATCGCAAAATTTCAGTTAGTAACTCCCTGTGTCCAGTTGATGGTCATCATCCGTCAATATGCTCACATTTCAAAGGCTTTTACGTACACATTCCTGCATTCACATTATAAATTCGATGCGATAGTATTACGAGAGTATACGAGAACATTCTCGAACACAGCGAATTTATTATGGAAAACATCTGAAATGTAATTGACTTGAAAATGACGCACGCAGTTGTCAATGGACGTTCGAGAGATATGAATTTAATTGACGTGTTCATTTGTTTGCTGGTTATTTTAAAGCGACGGTCGGTCGGCTTCAGAAGTAAATGAGGATTTAGTACCATGTCACACCAATTATTGTATTCAAATGTTATGGCAGTAATTATTGGCTCTAATTTTGTAGTGAAAATGACAAAGTACCTATTAGAATGACAACTTTTAAAACTGACTGTATTTTTTAAAATGAAACTGAGCTATTTTCGTTGGTATGCGTGTTAACCAAAATGCGATCGACTTTTTAGTATATTAAAATTTTCACAACAATATAAATAACGGTTCTTCAAAAGAAGTATTCTTACCTTCTCCATGCTTGAAGAAAATATTGCAGCTCTGTTTTTCGGTTGTTTTATTGTTCACATTTCAAACTCACGAATAAAATAATAGATATGTGTATTCATTTTTTCTTCACAGAAAGAAATTGAGAAGTCGCTTAGTAACTCAATTAACCTCAATTAAAATTCGAGAAATGTGTTTTTTAGAATAGAATAGAATATTTTTTATTGACTAAGCAACACCCAATATCATACAATGGTAACAAAATACAATATAACAACACAAATAACATTAAACAAATAGTAAAATATGAAATATGTGTGCAACCTGTCAAAAGGGCGATACATCAGCGTAATGCTGCTGCATCTGCTGATACAGCAGCGCTGGTGTTCCTGTAGCGCCCCTTTAATTAGTATAACAATCGTGTAAATAGATCAAAACGATATGGTAAGTTATGTCTAGTAAATAATACAAAGGAATCAAATTCAGACAAAGTGAGTTAGTTAAAATGACCAACCCCCAAAGCCGGTTTTGAATAGCGAGCCGGGAACAATGGAACAAATGTTGTGTTTGGTATAAGCCTAAACATCGTCTGTTATCACGGGACACGCTATAACCTGGTTGATCTGTAAGAGCGTCCTACACTCTAAGCAGCTTAAGTTCTAGATCTTGATACAATGACAAGGAGAATGTGCTTTTGAGAACTACGGTGTTTGAATAGGTCGAGCATTACTTATTGTGTGTATGTTTAGTAAGGGAATGTCTTCTTATGCGTATGTATAGTGTCTGAAGTATACAGATAAAAAACCACTTTTAGGAAAAGGGTTCTCGTCTTGACTCACAAATTAAAAGCCTGGCTAATAAATAAACCATTTTTCAAATTTGAATGAATACTTTTTTACGAATAATATTAAGTAACTAGTTGTAAGTTATATAAATTACACGCCCGCAACGGGTTACACTGTTGTTACTCATGTAATGCATGAACACCAGCAAAATGTACACAGTCTTAGCAATAAAGATCTATTCTATTCTATTCTTAACGTAGGCGAAGGGCTAGCCACCACTCGCTTTTTGACGTATTTCATCTAGAGAATCCTGTCCAGGAATCGAACCCACGATCTCAGCTTAGTGGCGTATACCCCCACCACGCTATATCGATCGTCTAAAGCGTGTTGTCATAAATACGGCTGTAATGTTTTGACTGTCAGCTATGAATGTTTTGTCTTATCGAGTTACACAATAAAAAGCTTTCTAATTTCGAGACAAAATAAACATTTAATGAATTACGTGTGGGCACACTCGATCTTATTCCTATTTATTCATCTTAGGGATTGCCAAAGGTTACCTTATATCTCAGATAATATTCTGGGATTTCAGGTGACATTTCTGGGAGTAAAGCACACGCAGGCAATGTATAGAATATATTAACTCATATCACAAACATATTTGTTAGATTTTGAAGTGCTGGTGTTCCAATTTTTGAATAACACTCACTTATGAACTTTCATAGAATTTTTTTTAAGGCAACACAAAGATGGATCTTTTTTGGTTTTTTTTTTATTACTATTATTGCATTTACTGTGTTTTTAGGTTGTGTACACAATTACTAACAATTGGACGGTTGTTGTCAAAAAGTAAATTAAGAATAGAAAAAAGGAAAACCAGATAGTTTGTTTTCACAATGTGACCGCAAAAGAAGCAGGCATCTAACCGGGTCTCTTTATTTATTACATTAAGGGCAACTAACAAAACATACACCAAAAATGAACATAACATATACAGTTAATACTTAAAAGCTAAGTGCTGTTTTACTTACAAGTCACCACGGCATGCACTGCACAAAAATAAGAAGTAACATACGAACAATTTTACTTATGAAAACACAAACAAAAAATACAATAAAGCTTTACTCGTGTGACATGACCGATTGACCTCATATCTTATTATTAAAGGAGTCAATGATGGTTTTCCAAAATCTCGGCAAACCATCGGAGAAAATGTCAATGTCTAATTTTTTGACTAGATCATTATCCTCAAACTGAATCCGGTTTACAGTAGCATAATGACCCAAGTTACTCTTACTACCTGAAGTCTCTTACGTATTATACTAAAAAGATAAGGTGCCTTTTCAAAATAAACAATTTTTTTGCTCGGGTAATAGAGTTTCTGTTAAGCCTTCCTTACTAGTGGGCTTAACCGTAATCTTAACGGCTAGAATCGTTTGTAGTTATAGTTCTCGCCGTTCTTTGCCCAATCTACAAAGTCCAGCTTAACTATTAAGCTGACCCAGGTCTCGAATTTTAAGTATTTTTACGGAAGTGATAAATTAAAAATATTTTTGTACAAATTCCCGCGATACTATAATAAAAAAGTCGAAAAACTATTCAGCACGACCCGTGTTTTGCCCTTAAACAGGGCATCTTCAGGTAAGATAGGTCTCTTATCTATAGTTTCAGCGTTGGTCGTGAAGACATCGTTGTTCTGAGGCTACTATCTTACCTGATGATGCCCTGTACACGTGTCGTGTTGAATAGTTTCTTGATTTTTCGGGAAATTATAATATTGCGGGAATTTTCACAAATATTATTTTAATCCATCACTTGCTTAGAATGGATTTCCGCAAAGTAACGCCTGAATTATTTTTACGGACATGTTTATGTCAGTTTTTCTTATAAATAGTAAATAAATAAATAATAAATTAATATTCTCTTCCAATCACACCAATTATTTAGTTCCAAGATAAGTATCACTAAGAACTTGTGTTATGGATACTAAAGAACGGACAAACATACTTCAATACTTTTTTTTAACATACTCAATATACATACAAATATTTATGTTCATGCACAAAAAGATTTGTCCTGTGTGGGAATTGAACCCGAGATCTCTGGAGTGAAGTACAGATATACCGACCTCCACGCCATATCGGTCGTTCTATAATTGTACAAATATAAATGTACCACAAGATAGCAATAAATACATAGCCCACCTGAAGGAAAGAGGTCGCCGCTGCTTCTGGACGCTTGGAATACGGGGGCATCACAGGCGCGTTGTCAAAGCTTTAGAAAACGGGTCGTGCCCTGTCCGAAGCGTCCAATGTTGTGATCGACCCCTTGTCTTCAGGCAAAATGTGGTCCGTAACTTGAACTATGTCAAGTATCATTTTCCTCCTCCATATTCTGTGCGTGATATAGTCATTACCTTTAAGAATAATCTATCGCAAAAACAACTAATGGAATCGTAATCATCGCTCTGGCGAACATAACAGTGCCCGGTAGGCGTCAAATTATTCTTCGGGAAAACAGGCGTGAATGTATGTATGTATGTACTTACAATATTACTTAAATTTCTGACGTTAAAAGAAAATAGCCAGTGTGTTTAATAGAATGCAGCGTATTTAGCGCCTTATTTGCGTATGTACATGTTATATATGAATTCATTCAAATTCAAATTCATATTCATTTATTCAAGTTTGGCTCAAAAGAGCTCTTATGAACGTCAAAACTTAAAAACTAGCGCGCCCATTCACTGCGGGCGGGAGCTTGATCGTAAAAGATCAGGCAAGAAAATCGTCAAGGTTAGTTTTTTCTCCCGCCAGTTACTAAGTTATAAAGTTATAAAGAATATTCTAACGCAATTTATCTAGGTCAAACTAACCTTGGAAGGTCACATTACTATGCAATGGCGTGCACATACTGCAGTCGTAAATATCTATTATATAACTTTGTGAATAAATTTAACGGTATCATGGCAAATTTATGGCAGGTCAGGTACAAATATAATTATAGGGTGCTAGAATTAACAAACAACTGCTGTTATATTTACGTTTAGCGGGAGAAAAAAACGACGAATCTTTTGCACAATTATTTTTCAGTCAAGAAACATCTACTCATACAGGTAGGAGTGTAGTAAATGGGCGTGTTGATATTAGATTATTTTGACATGCATAGGTGCTCCAAGCCCCGATAAGTGTCTTGATATGCATAGGTAAGTGCTCTAAGGCTCTGATCTAAACACAGAAAACAGGTGACCAAGTAATGAAGTGTGATACAAGCAGACTGGATAATGGAAGACAATCATGGAAGTTCAATTCCAAACTATATTTTTTTTTATAAACTGTTATTATTAACTATTACTAATATAAGGAAAAAAGGTATTTTCATTTTGAATTGTGATACCCGTGCTGGGTTCATTTGAGGACAAAATATTATTTTCAAGACCTAATTGTAAATGAAACAATAAAGTATTATGATTATGATTATTATTATTATTATACAGTACTTGAAAACGTCAAAACTACATATAAATAGAACAAGAAATGATAACACTAAAATCACAAAACTTAGTTTCATTTACATGCAACAAAACTATTAAAAAACAAAAGATATTTCAATGTAAGTGAATCTTAGTGCCAGTTCCGATCTACCGCTCTGTAAGAACTAGCAAGTAACTCACTGGTAGGATCCCTATACACCAAAGTTCCAATACTCCATAAAAGCCTCTAATAAGTCTCCAATATTTTACTGGGGACTTTGACTTGACTGTGATGGACTTTACTTGACATGACTTTAACCGTGACTAAGAAACCCTATACACTGCGTGATAAAGTTAAATATTATTTCCTCGTAATTACACGTGTGTGGGTTTAGGTCTAAACCTACTGCGACGTTAATACACTGAGATGAATAATAAATGAAATAGAAGAAATAAAAATAATATAACGAAAATAGGATCTCGTCTATACGCAATGTGGGCGAAGAGCCCCTACCTCTCACTATATGACATGTGTCATCTAGATATCTCTGTGCTAAAAAGGGACATTGCTGACATTATATAGATTATTGATATTATTTATTATTATTTTAGGTTTTATTGGCAACAGCCTTACATACATACATCCCAGCCCATTAACGTCCCACTACTAAGCACGAGCCTCCGCACACATATGAAGGTGTGAGGGTATTGGGTCATACTCCACCACGCTGACCCAGTGCGGATTGGCGGAGGCAGGTGTATGGCGCCCTGCTGTTAGAATTTTTCAAGCCGCCCATGAGGCCTCTAGCATGGCTTAACGACTACCACATTTGGTGATAACCGGGACCAACGGCTTAACGCGCCTTCCGAAGCACGGAAGCGCTCGATATCAAATGCCACACAAACGGTCACCCATCCAAGGACTGACCTCTGTAAACTCTGCTGTACTTTGGTGATCGTTTCCGACCACCGAACACCGCAGAGCTACTTAACAGCGCTTCTTAACAGCCTTAGTTAACGCAAAAACTCAATTAGGTGGACAGCAAGTGTAAAGAGCTTTAATTGATCAAGGTTCACAGGCATGGTTTATAACAGAAGCTTCAGTTCAATTATTAGGACTCAAAAAAGAACCAATAAGGGCTTCTGTAACGGGATTAAGAGACAATGGTGCAACTGCATTCAAACATGTAGTTACAATTAATCTCCAATCAAGGACAGATCAAAAATTTGAGATAACACTTAAGGCCTTTTTTTTTTTTTTTTTTCGGATGGAAAATCATCAAATGACCGTCTTCCGCTGTGGGTGAAGCGGAAGGGTGTGTCAGACTTTTACTGACTAAAAACCATCCATGTTCCTTCTTTAGCCTGTAACACCAAGGCCGCGGTAACTCTTTCGAACAGTCCCGCAACCCCGGCAGACTTGGCCCCCTCCCCAGGGGCCCCTCAGTGTGCTGACATCTCTTTGAGGCGCGCGTGGAACACGAACGCGCCGTCGACGCGGCCTGTCGCCTATAGTTGGCGGAAGGGCGGCGAGTTACCCATTACCCACCGCCCACAAGCCAGCGCCTACGGTGGCCGGGAGTCGTCTCTCGGCTCCCGACGTCTCGGGCGTCCCCCGCGGCGGCTGGATCCGTGACGAGAGGCACTCTGCCTCTCTCGTTCCGCCGCCTCCTTTGCTAGCATGACTGCTTCGCAAAAGGAGGCAACAGCATCCCATTCCCTCTCGCTCCGGACCATGGTCTCCACCAGGGCCGAACGCGAGAGGTCGCCGCCGCCGATAGCCGCTACGAGGACACGTCGATGCGCCGCCCAAGCGGGGCAGACCGCGGTGGTATGCTCGACCGTGTCCTCCGGCCGATCCTCACAATGGTGACACCCGGACGTTTCCTCCCGCCTGATTCTGTGCAGGAACCTACCGAAACAGCCATGCCCGGTTAGAACCTGCGTCAGGCGGAAGGTGAGGACGCCGTGGCGCCTCTCCAGCCACTCCTCAAAGATGGGACTTACCGCCCCTATTGTGGCGAGCCCTAACACTTAAGGCCTACGTTCTTAAAAATTTAATAATATCACACATACTAGGACAACACATTAAATCGATCTAATAAAATAACTCTTAAACGAGCGGTGTTGGTTTTAAACGACATACTATACAATATACTAAAAACCATACATAAAACCGACCTTCTTAGGATTTTTTTTAATTTTGTCAACTAGTTGTCGTTTCTGTCGTTTCAAAATAAAAAATAGTAATTTAAATTCTAGATTTTTTTTTATTATTTTCCTATGCAGTATTATATGTACTTTATCAGGTATATTTTATGCAAACGTTAAAAAAATCGTCCATTTAAGGGTAAAACAAACAGCGGGTTGGGCATTTAAAATATGGCAGTTTTATAAAACTATTTGCATAGTTTAACGAGTCCCAAACTTACATCATAAAAAAATTGAATTTTAAGTAATGTGTGCTAAAAACTACTTCATAAGTGTTAAGTGTGTTCTTGTGTGTGTTTGTTGTTATGCATATCTTTGAATCAGTTTTAAAAAAGGTAACTGTTCACCCCAAATGGGATAATTAAGCGTAATATTATTACGCTTACGCCACCTATTACGTGGGACCAACTATATAATTGGCGAGGTGTAGGCAAATAATATGCCTCTGCCTACCCTCTCGGGGAAACCGGCGTGAATATATGTTTTGTATGTATGTAATATTATTTACAAGCATGCCCATGATTTCGTTTGCATGACCTACATATAAACCATCCTATATCCTACATCCAAAACATAGAATCACTCTATTCATAAAAAATGGATAATAATAATAATTAATAATGTCTTTTACCGGAACTACTATGGCGAGTGTTCTGAGGAGCTGTTCGATCTCATCCCGCCCTCTTCTTTCCTCTCCCGAACAACACGTACTGGTCTTAGAATCCATCCTCATACTGTGCAGAATATCAGCACTCGAACCAAGAAATTTGGGAGGTCGTTTCTGAGCAAGACCACTAGGCTCTTAAATTCGCTGCTGGCTCATGTGTTTCCTATTTCCTATGATCCCGGGTCTTTAAAGCGGGGCGTGCAACGGCATTTTAGCAGGCCGTCATGAGTGCGCTTTGTTCCGTACTTATTTTACGGTTTGAAGCGCTTACATTTTTTATTGGACTGCATCGGCTGCTTACCATCAGGCAAGATGTAGTCATTATAACGTGTCACATTAAATAAAATCGCTATTATCACGCCGTCATGAGTGGATGCGCTTTATATCGTGCTTATTTCACGGTATGAAGCGATTTCATTTTTTTTTGGACTGCATCGACTGCTTACCATCAGGCAGGATGTAGTCATTATGACGTATCGCATTAAAAAAAAACCGGATCAAAATCCGATGCGTAGTTTTAAAGTTCTAAGCATATATAAAGATAGACGGCGACTTTTGTTTTATACTAATAGTGATAGTGATGTCATACCTAATTACAAAAAAAAATAGATTAAAAAAATCTCTAATTAAATCCTGACATATAATATGCAGGGACATATTTTAATTAATATTATCTATAGATTATATTACTAAGAAAATAATAAAAGTGATTTTAGATTAAGGTAACCGAAACGCTATTAAATAAAGAAAAAAAGGTTCAAAGGTTATCTTGAACAAATAAAAACTAATGACAAAAGAAAATGAAGAAATTTGAAAACTAAAAGGAAAATGTCAGCGCTTTCTCGTATATTAAAGTATTGTCTGACTTAAGTCTGCTGATTGAACAGATAAGCAATGTCAAGTCATTGAACTCGTAATTTTATTGTGGTACAATAATTCCCTTGCTTGCTATCTTCACAATTTCTTTACGACACAACTACTAAAGGTATTTTGTACTTTTTTTTTCTTTTAAATAATGGCTTCGTGCGTCTAGCACATCTAGCCAGTGTCAAGTAAGTGATATATTAATAATATAATTTAATTGTAAATGATAATGAGTGGTGATAAAGATGATAAATGGTAAATGAGATACCCTCCCCTAAGCCCCTTGAGTCCTCAGTAAAGATGTGGGACTATACTGAGATCTCATATGGACTCCTTGAGAGAATTTGAAAAGTGATGTTGCACTGCTTTGTTTGATTTACCAACACTCATGTATATTCACAAACACTTAACGGTTAATAATCCACCGTTATCACTTATCACACATTAATTTTATTTTATTTTATTAATTAATTAATGTTAGAATTATCACAAATTTTAGAAAATAAAACAAAACTGCAGACATGACGCTTCACTTTCCCGCCAAGAAGTCCTATTTTGTACATAATATTTGAGTCGAAAAAGTTTTCAATATAAATGAAATAAATAGAAATGGTAAGAGGATTCTGCCTTCTTTTTTTTCTAATGGATAATCATTAAATGATCTTCCGATGATGAGTCAGACTTTCACTGAAAAGCATTCATGTTCCTTTTTGAGCCTACTCTTGTAAACGAACTGTCCCTCAACTAAATTCTGCCTAGATCTTAGGATGTGAAGTGCAAATATACCAACCTTCCGACTTATCAGCATGAGTAGTCATGTTTATACTGGCTACAGTCAGTATACTTTCACTTGGTTGAAATCTCAAACCACTTCATGTAAGGATATCTTCTACGGAAATGAAAGTATACGAACAAATTTTATTGCTTTCCACAGTGTAACAAAAGATCTTAAAGTTATTGTTAGAACTAACCATGGACTCTGTCGGGCACAACAATATTGGAGAGGGGAGGAGTTATACATACTTACATAATCCTTTATGACAACCGATATGGCGTGGTGGCGAGTATACCCGCTCTCCGCTCCAAGGTCGTGGGTTCGATTCCCACACAGGACAAATATATGTGTGCATGAACATGAATATTTATTCTGGGCTGGGTGTTTCCCTATGTATATTAAGTATTTATTAATAAAAAAAAGTATTTATGTATGTTTATCCGTTTTTTAATATCCATAACACAAGTTCTTAATGATACTTATCTTGGAACTAAATGATTGGTGTAATATTTATTATTATTATATGTACATACATTTTGCTCCATATAACACATACATCACGCGTGTTTCCCGAAGGGGTAGAAATATATTTGGCGAAATGTGGGCTTAAGATATGCCTCTTATCTTAAGCCCACATTTCGCCAAATATATTTTTGATCCCACCGTAATAGATGTCCGCTTACTGGGAACTTTGGGACGGGAGCCTCGTCCGTTGATCGGCAGGTGCACCACTTGCAGGTAAGGTTGACTTAGCCTACTCAGATCTTCCCCCCCACCCCGACTGGTGTCCATCTTGTCGTAGTGGGGGGGCTGAGTACCTCCCGGTAGGGCGGTAAAGCCGCTAGGGGTAAGGTAACACCTAGAGAATGACGACTCTGGGTGCCCTTAGTACTGACAACCGGAGGGGAAACTAAAAGGTACCTGTGATGGGCGCAGCGGGCGTGCCACACCCTCTTTCGGTCCCCCTTAGGCCGGAAGGCAGTGCGTAAACGCATTTTATTACCGACGTAAAACAAAAAAAAAGGCGACAGATCTTGGTAGGAGCTTTAACACCCACCTTAAACTATTCATAACTTTATTTCTATCGATAACTTACCTTAACATCAATGTATTTAACTTTGTAAACTAATAACAGCGTACCTGTTTCAGATCACAAGACTCTCACACCTCAAACTTTTTTGATTCAATAACACAGTATGGTTATAATTGAGTAACAATTGACCGACACGGGCCCCCAAGCGGTCGGTCACGTCGCAAAACTTCCCGCCACCCATTAAATTAAGAGCAACTAAACTTCATTTATCTCGGCTTGTTACTTTGCGGGCGATAAGGTCGGAAAACACGGCGCCTACTTCACCAAACTCCTTCGCTAACTTCACGAAGTTGTCGAATCTCGCCGATCGGTGTAAAATTTGTTACATAGCTTTTATGTTATTTAAAATTATCTCCGGCCCGGGTTTTATCTGCCGTAATGAATTTGGTGCTACATTGCTATCAAACGTTTTAATGGTTATATTTATTGTCTGAATAATATTTAAAGATGGTATAGGTTAACTACCTGTTGTATAGGTTAGCTAATTGTTTGCTTCCCTTAGTCTTGAATAGATTCTGTTATGAAGTTTATAAAGACTAAAGACAAAATAGATGTTGGCAAAGAGTGTAATTATACTTTATCGAACCTTATATGGATATTTGTGCTGTTGGACGTAACTGATTAGGAGATATGCGGCAGTTAAAATGACTGTTGTATAGGGATCTTATCAAAACCTCAGGAGCCCAAGCCAACTTGCAAGTGGTGCAACATAACAGTGCCCGGTAAGTGGCAAAGGCTCACCACTTATTACGTGGGACATATAACTGGCGAAGTGTGGGCGTATAATATGCCTCCACCTACCCCTTCGGGGAAACAGATGTGAATGTGTGTATGTAAGTAAAAAGTCATTCTCTACCAGTTCACCTTTGGGTTGACAAAAAGTATGAAACAATAAAATAAAAAACATAATTATAAACTTGCATAGAATAAGACAATGTATTTTTAATAAAGTACAGGTTATGAGTAGTCTAAGTAGTTTATTTGAGTACCAATAAAGTTTATATACTTATGTGGTTATTATATTATCAGCCTTATAAAGAAGTTGAACAGTAGACTCCCTAATCAATTGTATTCTATTGAGGATATCAAAGAGGATCGTCAACTTTTAGGATGAGAGGGGGTGGCACTATTCCAAGCCGGTACCACACGGCATAAATGTGGTACTTGATCTCTAATTCAAGGTCTAAGTCAAGGATCTGAGTGAATAGATTCTACGTAAAGTTGTTTGTTGTACGGCTACAAATATCCCATTATTTTCTTTATTCATCATTATCAGTCTTCATTTGTTCATTGCTGAACATAGACCTCCAATGGCACAGCGCTGAGCTCGATCTTCAGTTTTTGTCTTCAACCGCCGTTTGACGTATATAAAATTCGAAATTCAAAATCATTTATTTAAGTTTGGCTCAATAGAGCTCTTATGAAGGTCAAACTTAAAATTTAACGCACCCATCGTTTCTCCACTTATCTAGAGGGTCCCACATTGAGCTAGCCGGGACGTGGTGTCCACTGTTGGTTTCTTCATTATTTTCTCCTAATACCACTGTGTCCACTGTTAGTTTCTTTATTATTTTCTCCTAATACCAAACACTGTGTCCACTGTTAGTTTCTTTATTATTTTCTCCTTATACCAAACACTGTGTCCACTGTTGGTTTCTTGATTATTTTCTCCTAATACCAATATTATTTTCTCCTATTTCCAAACACTGTGTCCACTGTTAGTTTCTTAATTATTTTCTCCTAATACCACTGTGTCCACTGTTAGTTTCTTTATTATTTTCTCCTAATACCTAACACTGTGTCCACTATTGGTTACTTTATTATTTTCTCCAAATACCAAACACAGTGTCCACTGTTGGTTTCTTAATTATTTTCTCTTAATACCAAACACTGTGTCTACTGTTGGGTTTTTTTTTATTTTCTCCTAATACCAAACACTGTGGCCACTGTTGGTTTCTTTATTATTTTCTCCTAATATCAAACACTGTGGCCACTGTTGGTTTCTTTATTATTTTCTCCTAATACCAAACACTGTGTCCACTATTGGTTACTTTATTATTTTCTCCTAATATCAAACACTGTGTCCACTGGTGGTTTCTTTATTATTTTTTCCTAATACCAAACACTATGTCCACTGTTGGTTTCTTTATTATTTTCTGCTAATACCAAACATTGTGACCACTGTTGGTTTCTTTATAATTTTCTTCTAATATCAAACACTGTGTCCACTGTTGGTTTCTTTATTATTTTCTCCTAATACCAAACACTGTGTCCACTGTTGGTTACTTTATTATTTTCTCTTAATACCAAACACTGTGTCCACTGTTGGTTTCTTTATTATTTTCTCCTAATACCTAACACTGTGTCCACTATTGGTTACTTTATTATTTTCTCCAAATACCAAACACAGTGTCCACTGTTGGTTTCTTAATTATTTTCTCTTAATACCAAACACTGTGTCTACTGTTGGGTTTTTTTTTATTTTCTCCTAATACCAAACACTGTGGCCACTGTTGGTTTCTTTATTATTTTCTCCTAATATCAAACACTGTGGCCACTGTTGGTTTCTTTATTATTTTCTCCTAATACCAAACACTGTGTCCACTGTTGGTTACTTTATTATTTTCTCCTAATATCAAACACTGTGTCCACTGGTGGTTTCTTTATTATTTTTTCCTAATACCAAACACTATGTCCACTGTTGGTTTCTTTATTATTTTCTGCTAATACCAAACATTGTGACCACTGTTGGTTTCTTTATAATTTTCTTCTAATATCAAACACTGTGTCCACTGTTGGTTTCTTTATTATTTTCTCCTAATACCAAACACTGTGTCCACTGTTGGTTACTTTATTATTTTCTCTTAATACCAAACACTGTGTCCACTGTTGGTTTCTTTATTATTTTCTCCTAATACCAAACACTGTGTCCACTGTTGGTTTCTTTATTATTTTCTCCAAATACCAAACACTGTGTCTACTGTTGGGTTCTTTTTATTTTCTCCTAATACCAAACACTATGTCCACTGTTGGTTTCTTTATTATTTTCTCCTAATACCTAACACTGTGTCCACTGCTGGTTACCTTATTATTTTCTCCAAATACCAAACACGGTGTCCACTGTTGGTTTATTTATTATTTTCTCTTAATACCAAACACTGTGTCTACTGTTGGGTTCTTTTTATTTTCTCCTAATACCAAACACTGTGGCCACTGTTGGTTTCTTTATTATTTTCTCCTAATTTCAAACACTGTGGCCACTGTTGGTTTCTTTATTATTTTCTCCTAATACCAAACACTGTGTCCACTGTTGGTTTCTTTATTATTTTCTCCAAATACCAAACACTGTGTCTACTGTTGGGTTCTTTTTATTTTCTCCTAATACCAAACACTATGTCCACTGTTGGTTTCTTTATTATTTTCTCCTAATACCTAACACTGTGTCCACTGCTGGTTACCTTATTATTTTCTCCAAATACCAAACACGGTGTCCACTGTTGGTTTATTTATTATTTTCTCTTAATACCAAACACTGTGTCTACTGTTGGGTTCTTTTTATTTTCTCCTAATACCAAACACTGTGGCCACTGTTGGTTTCTTTATTATTTTCTCCTAATTTCAAACACTGTGGCCACTGTTGGTTTCTTTATTATTTTCTCCTAATACCAAACACTGTGTCCACTGTTGGTTACTTTATTATTTTCTCCAAATACCAAAAACAGTGTCCACTGTTGGTTTCTTAATTATTTTCTCTTAATACCAAACACTGTGTCTACTGTTGGGTTTTTTTTTTATTTTCTCCTAATACCAAACACTGTGGCCACTGTTGGTTTCTTTATTATTTTCTCCTAATATCAAACACTGTGTCCACTGTTGGTTTCTTAATTATTTTCTCCTAATACCAAACACTGTGTCCACTGTTGGTTTTTTTATTATTTTCTCCTATTACCAAACACTGTGTCCACTGTTGGTTTCTTAATTATTTTCTTCTAATACCAAACACTGTGTCCACTGTTGGTTTCTTTATTATTTTCTGCTAATACCAAACATTGTGACCACTGTTGGTTTCTGTATTATTTTCTCCTAATACCCAACACCTGACCGGGGATTAAAACCTTCCCAGTATAGGACGGACGGTTTACCCCTTTCACCTGGATGCGACACTAAAGTAAATAATTACACCCCTTCATAAATCACAGCCCGCAATCACGTGGGTGTAATAAATCATACAGAAATGTAGTTCTAAGTACTAAACACGATTAGCTGAACGCTTACAAACAAAACCCATAATGAAAGTGAAGTTTGATAGATGCTAGCATTCTGAAATTGCTTTACGAGCGCCGAATGCCCTTAATTTGCACAAATCGCATCGGAAATCGGATAGTCGGAAACCAAATAAAGATAATAAAAGCCTTATTATCTTTATTTGGTTTCCGACTGTTGTTTCTCATGAAAGAATTATTGTAAAAAATAGTGTCTTGTTTTTTGTTAGAGCAATTGGTAAACAACAGACCACAAATTTGACGAGCGATTTGGTGTAGAGATCAATATACCTGCATTCCTTGCCTCCAGTTTGATTCTCACACAGGACAAATCTTTATTTGCATGAATATGAATATCTGTGTTCTATAAAACGAGAGAAACTTCACTCTCGTTTCAGCGTTGGTCGTGAAGACATCGTTGTTCTGAGGCTCCTATCTTACCTGAAGATGCCCTGTGTAAGGGCGAAACACGTGTCGTGTTGAATAGTTTCTCGATTTTGCGGGAAATTATAGTAGCGCGGGAATTGTTACAAAGATATTTTTAATCCATCACTTGCTTACAATGGATTTCCGCAAAGTAACTGAATCAATAAATTATTTGTGTTCTGTTTTTGGTGTTTCCTATGTTTCATAAGTATGTATTTACAAAAGAGAAAGTATATATATATTTATCCATTACATAGTGTCAACAGAAGAACGTCAAGTGAAGAAGTGTCAAGAACATCCTAAACTTATTTTGGATCTAAATAATTGGTATAATGGTCAGATAATATTCATTTATTATTTTCTCGAAATACTTACAGCTGTAGCTTACATACTTTCAGATGGAAGGCATACGTTTACGTAAAACACATAGATAAACATAAGGTATATAACATTCTTACAACAGAATGTTATATACCTTACATTCTACTCCAGTAGGTAGTTTTGATAGTATTAATGGCGTAATTCCTATTGGACTCGTTAAATTGTATATTGTACGTTATGATACCAATTACGATAGCCATATATGGATATTCTGTTCCTTAATAACAGAATAACGGCTTACGAATTTAGAATATAGCTGAATTACTCTTAAGTTATTTGTAAAAAAAAAAGTCAAAATCGTACGCAGTAGTAGGATGTTACTGGCCTAAGATCTCATCACATGTCTAGCATTGTCCAGGTTTCCCCAGACTTAGCCCAGGGCCCAGAGTATGCTCACTGGTCTGACGAGATTTGGCTGAACTTCAGTTATTGCATGGAGCGACTGCCATCTGAAATTCACAACCCAAAGGAAAACATAATTCTTTGTATAAACCAGTTGCTAGAATATTAGGAGGCACTGACTTCCTAATAACGACTGCCATAGATGTTCATGACAGCCGGGACCAACGGCTTGAAGTGCTTTCCAAGGCACAGAGCAAGCGATAATTACGCACATAATTTCGAAATGTCATAGTGCCACCAGGGTTTAAACCTAACCTAACCGGGCTATCGTCGGTCTACTCATTACTGGGCTTAGACCGTAGAAGAATATAACCTGATCCGCATTTTAATTAAATAGTACAGAAGTCAAATGTAAGAAAAAATATCCGTTACTAATATTGTAAAAGCGTTACTCAACTCTGTCTGTATGTTTCGCTTTCACGCTATAACAGCTAAACCGATAATTAAAAAAAACAATTAGTAAGCTAGTAACCGTTAAAAAAAACAATTGGTAAGCTAGTAGTGGTAGTAAGTAACAGTCCAGAGCCTGAGAAAAAACATAGCCTTTTTTTTAATGCGATATAAAAGGTTGTAAGAGGTTGAAAAAGGGGATCAAAGTTTTCCCCCGGACAGGTCTCCACCTTGGCGTGGTGGGGGGGCTGAGTACCTCCCGGTAGGGCGCAGAAGGCGCTAGGGAAAAGGTAACACCCAGAGATTGGCGACTCTGGGTGCCTTTAGTACTGACTACCGGGGGGGAAACTAAGAGGGACCTGTGGAGGGCGCAGCGGGCGGGCCAGGAGGGTTTTAGGCAGTGGGGGCAGGGGGCCCCCGCTGTCTAACCATGGATCCTTCGAGAAGTCGGCCACACACGCTATGGTCGCACAAGGAGGTAGGAAATTTTTGTGTGAGTATTACTGCTGGCAGTCGTGTCTGCCGGTGGTAAGTCCCACACCCCCTTTCGGTCCCCATATGGCCGGGAGACAGTGCGTAAATGCATTTTGTTACCGACGTAAGTCAAGAAAAAAAAATGGGGTCAATGTTTGTATGGAAAGTCTTAATTTTTGAATGTAGAAGCGTGAAACTATTTTGTAAGTCTTACTATTTGCTGATATAAATATGATACTTAAAGTTACTTAAACAAGATGCGCGATATAATCAAATTTCACGCGGACGAAGTCGCGGGCGAAAGACTAGTTTGGAATAAAGCAGAGCATCTATAACCGACTGTGCGAATAACTCAATGTTCAATAAAATCAAGTTTATACCCTGGCGAATATCAAATGTCCCGACACAGGTTCTCATCAAGGAGAACTGAAGGTTTCCTATTCATCTTATTTATTGGATATAATAGATTTATGTCTGCTGAATAACGTTTCTTAGATGTATCGTTAGCTAATATTTTTTACTTTGGGCAACCTTATCATACCCTATATTAAAAAAGGCAATTTTATTAAAATATGTATGGTCTAATTAGGTATGGTCTAATTAGGTAGGATATAGGATGTTGGTACTTAAGAGCCCAGGCCAACCTCACATGCTATTGGTGCACCTGCCGCTCAACGGACGAGGCTCTGGCACACATAAAAGTTCCTGGTAAACGGCAATAGGCTCGCCAACTACTACGTGGGACAAACAATAAAATTGGTGAAATGTGGGTTCTTAATATGCCTCTGCCCCCCCTTTCCCCCCTTGAGGAAACAGGCGTAATTATTTGAATGTTTCTATATAATTACTTAATATATATTTTTATTTTGCCATAAATAGTTGTAAGATATTTTTACAAGAAAAAATCAACTCTTCATCGCTTAATCATTTTATAATTTCTAATATATTTTATTTATTAAGATATAATATAATGTTTTTATTTGTATTATAAAATAAGTAAAATAATGTCTATCCAAGCATATGAAATCTTTTATATCAATCTATTATGTAATCATTTTAAAGGATTCTTTTCATGTACTTTATTTTTATACTTTTCATCCCTATGATAATATAATATTTCGGCGTTTTTTATGAAACATTTTAAAAAGCTACTTAATATGCTTAGATAGTTATATAAACCTGCCACAGTTTGTATGTTTGCGACTTAATCTCGCTCTATTGAAAGGAGCTAGCTAAAATTTGGCACAAATTTAGATATTGATCTAGCTTAATCAAATAGCATAATTAACTCATGAAGCTAATAGAGGGGCCTCGAAAGTTTAGCGTTCGTATCAGTGTTAATTTAAATTTATTTTGTTGTTGTCGTATCTTAAGAGCCGTTTTTTTCTACGTCGGTAACAAAATTCATTTACGCACTGCCTTTCGGCCAAAGGGGAACCGAAAGGTGGTGTGGGACTCACCACCGACAGACGCGACTGCCAGTAGTAATACCCACTAAAAAACTTTCGACGACGCCCGCCGCTTGTTGAGAGAAAGGCGGGGGCCAGTACCTGACTTGCAGCGTCCATAGCGTGTGTGACGGTGCCCCTGCCCCCGCTGCCTACGACCCTTCTGGCGCTGCTTGACAAGCCTTCCTGTCCCGCCCGCTGCGCCTTCCACAGGTTTCTCGTAGCTTCAAATTCGGTAGTCAGTACTAAGGGCACCCAGAGTGTGCCAACCTCTTTTGGCTTCCGGGAGGTACTCAGACCCCCACGTGATGGAAGGTTCCCTTAGTGCCACTTCTGGGGACCCTTTCAATATCTTCAAATATTCACTGTGTGTGTTCTGTATTGTTATATTTTATTGAGAATTTAAAAGAGCATAGCCTGTAAGTTTCTTGTCAATTCTTCTCTCAGAGTAGTTGCTCGGAACTGACACTTAGATTCACTTACACAAAATAATTTATTATTTATTTTGACGTTTTCAAGTGCAATGCCTTTTTTTATTTTTCACGGAATAAAATTAAAAAACTTTCAAATATTCAAGTACGTTCTCTCAGTCTTCTATAACTTAATTCCGAAGTATATGCATGGTAAGTCCTAGCACAAACATATTTAGAATTGAGTCAAGAATTGTGTACTGACCTTAAACAAAAGGCGGATTGCGTGTCAAGCTTCGTGAAGGAGCCTAGGGGAGTCCATCGCATGAGTTACCTGATGTGATACGCAAATATTTATACCACCTCTAGCAAGTCATTCCCTGAAAGCGTTGTCTTGTACGAGTAGAGCCTCTTCCCTACAAAATATAGTAAGTATACAAATAGACAATACAATACGTCCGATAAAAACTCGAAGCACACGTACAAATACGTAATTAGTTATTATAAGTGGTTTTTTTTTTCTTATATTGTTTTATGTAAATATTTTGTACTATATGTGTGTTTATTTAGTGCAATAAACGTTATCTTATTATCTATCTATCAATCTAAGCGCAAATTAAGATTAATCGAACAGTTCTTCTATCCGTCTTAAAGTCAGACAGACAATTTTTCGGCCAGCACATAAAGAGCTTATACTATCATAAATGGGGAGAAAAGCCTGTCTTCTGACTATTTGTTTTTAGACATCTATAGAACAATTTTGTTGGTGGAAGTAATTCTATATCTCTCTCCGTAAAATAATCAGATTTTCAATACGTGGAAATCAAATAGTCAGACTAAAAACGGAAATAGACACATTTATGATATATGTATGGTCTATTATGTGCTAGTCGGCAGTCATATCTGAAGTTAAACTAACAATGGACAAAGTCAGAATTTTCGTCATATTTATGACTAAAGTATGGACTCATTATTAGCATGAGTTCTTGTCTCAATATAGATATAAATAAGGCAATGAGCGAAGTCGCCCCAGCACAAGTATTTCGATAACTTAATGGGGGTGTTTCATTTTATACGTATTGTAATAATTTTGAGACATAATAAAACGTTTTTTTTTATTTGCTAATCAGATGTCGATATAAGTTACCTGATACGTTACGCAAATGTTTATACCACCTTTATCAAGTCATTCCCTTACAAAATATAGTTAGTATACATAAATACAAACAAACAATCACGCCTGTTTCCCCGAAGGGGTAGGCAGAGTCATATAATTCGCCCACATTTTGTCAATTTTATTGTTGGTCCCACGAAATAGGTGGGGATCCTATTGCTGCTTACCGGGAACTTATATGTTCGCCAGAGCCTCGTCCGTTGATCGGCAGGTGCACCACTTGCAGGTGAGGTTGGCTTGGACTCTTCAGATCTTGGTACGAGCGCTATATACCCTACACACCTATGTAGTAAGTACAGAAATAAATACGCCCGATACAAACTAGAAGCGCAATTAGAAAATCTAAATTTAGATTAATCGAACAGTTACTCTATCCATCCAGTAGTCTGACAGTCCGTAGTGATGAAATCTCATACTAATGTCATTAATGCGGAGAAATTCTATATTTGTTCGTTGTTAGTTTTACTATGTGTTTTTGACTACTATAAATTTAATTACGATAGCGGAACTGTCTCTCTTTGTATAATATTTAGACTCCATTTTCCAACTTGTACATTTGGTGCATGTTGGAAAACCAATTAGTCATTCTAAATACGGAAGAAAAGAGACTTTTCTCCACATTTTTGACAATAGTATTGACTTATTATGTGCTAGTTGCCAGTCGTGGTAAGATGCCTAATCCGGTATGCAGGTATTTATACCATCTCTAGCAATTAATTTTCTATAAGCATTGTGTTGTACGAGGAGAACCTCTTCCACACAAAATATAATCAGTATACAATGAAGCTATACTAATGTCATAAATGTGGAGAAAAATCTGTCTGTGTTCGTTGTTAGTCTGGCTATTAAATAAATAAATAAATATTTTCTAACAATTACACCAATCATTTAGTTCCAAGATAAGTATCATTAAGAACTTGTGTTATGGATACTAAATAACGGATATACATACATAAATACTATTTTATTTTGTAAATAAATACTTAATATACATAGAGAAACGCCCAGACCAGAACAAATAGACCAGAAAAGCCAGATTTTCCCTATGTTACAATTAAAGAGTGGAAGTAGTTTTATTACTGTTTTAATTAGAAAATAAGTACAAGCACGTTTTACTTTGCTGTCACAGAGTAGTAGTAGAAAAAAAAAACTATCAACCACAGACTAAACATAACTAACAAGCGCAGTGGAAGGCGGGTCAAAAGTCAAAAAGTCAAAAGTCAAAAATACTTTATTTCATAAACTATTACATAGTACTTGAAAACGTCAAAATTATAAAAATATAACAAAAACAAATAAAATATAACTATACTAAAATCACGAAGCTTAGATTCACTTGCAACCAAATAATTTAAAAAAACAAAAAACATTCAAGTGCAAGCGAATCTAAGTGCCAGTTCCGAGCCACCGCTCTGTAAGAAGAACTGGCAAGAAACTCACAGGCTATGCTCTTTTAAATTATCGATTGGTTAGTAACAATCTTCATTTGTCTGTGACGCTATACAATGCAACATAATATAACAATATTCATGCTTTAAGTCATTCATATTAGAATAGCCTGTATGAAACGGCGGTTTAATCCCAAGCATTTTTATCAGCCATATAGTCTTTAATAGAATAATATCCGTTTGAAACAGCTTGCGTTTTATTGTTAATTTAAATTTATTTAGGCTTAATTGCTGTATATTGCTTGGGATTTTATTATAGAATCGCACACATTGACCTTTAAAAGATTTGTTAATTTTTTGGAGCCTAGTGGCAGGTACAACTAGTTTATGCTTATTTCTTGTGTTTAGGTTATGTATATCACTTTTCTTACTCAATTTATCAAAATTTTTGTGTACATATACTAGGTTTTCATAAACAAACTGACCCGCCACTGTCAAAATACCAATTTCTTTAAATTTATCCCTTAGTGAATGTCTACATGGTAGATTATAAATTGCTCGTATGGCCCTCTTCTGCAGTACAAAAATATTTTGAATATCTGCGGCACAACCCCACAGAAGAATACCATACGACATAACACTATGAAAATAGCAATGATAAACAAGCCTAGCTGTTTCAACGTCTGTTAATTGGCGAATTTTCTTTACCGCGTATGCAGCAGAGCTGAGTCTATTCGACAATTCACCAATATGTGGGCCCCACTGTAACTTAGAATCTAATATAACACCCAAAAATTTGGTGGTATCCACAAGGGTCAACTTATCTTCCTTTATTTTAATAGTGGTGTTTACTTCTCTGACGTTAGGCGTCACGAATTTAATGCATTTCGTTTTAGCCCCATTTAATAATAAATTGTTAACGTCAAACCAGTGCACCACCTTTGAGATCGCATTGTTTACATAGTCTGGGTTCTGATATCGCTTTATTTTAAATAATAATGATGTATCATCAGCAAACAATACTATCTCGTGATTTTCCTTTACCAAATGTGGCAAATCATTAATATAAATTAAAAACAAAAACGGGCCGAGAATCGAGCCCTGCGGTACCCCCATTTTTACTACAGAACCCTGAGATCGCTTTCCATTAACTTCAACCCTTTGAATCCTATTACTTAAGTAAGAAGTAAGAAGATCCAATGCGGAGCCTCTTATTCCATAATAATCTAATTTTTTTATCAATGTTTCATGAGGAACACAATCAAAAGCTTTGGACAGATCGCAAAAAATACCTAAAGCGTCCAAAGAATCTTCCCAAGCATCAAAAATATGTTTCAAAAGCTCAACACCTGCATCGGTTGTGGAGCGACCCTTAGTGAATCCAAATTGTTTTGAATGCATTAAGCCATTTTTATTAAAAAATCTTAACATTTGGCTGTAAATAAGTTTTTCAAAAATTTTACTAAAAGTAGGCAGCACTGAAATAGGTCTAAAATTAGTTGGGTCTGCTGTACTGCCCGATTTAAATAGTGGAATGATTTTACTATTTTTCATTAAATCTGGAAACGTGCCGCAATCTATACATTTATTAAATATTATAGCTAAACTGTGCGCCACCGAAACAATGATAGGCTTGGTAACTACGATGGAATTGCCCCAGAGGTCTGCAGTCTTTTTAACATTAAGAGTATTAAATGTCTTAATTATATCTATGGGTGTTACATGATTAAACATAAACTCTTCTGTACAAATGTTTACATTATCTCTTAAAATAGCCTCCGCTAAAGTAGGCGAGGAATTTAAAGTTTTTGTAGTAGACACTGGAATATTAGTAAAGAAGTCTTCAAAAGCATTGGCAATATCTAAGTCAGATGTAAGCGTCTTGCTATCAATGTTGAGTTTAAACTTATTATTATAATTCTTATTTCTTCCCGTTTCACTATTAATAATATTCCATGTCATTTTAATCTTATCATCACTATTTTTAATTTTATAGCTCAAATAACAAGACTTTGCCGTATGACATGCTTTTCTAAATATTTTAGAATATTTCCTTACATAATTATGAAATTGTTCACTATTGTTAACATTTCTTTCGTCATACAGTTCATACAGTCTCTTTCTACTTTTATGTAGCCCAGGAGTAGCCCATTCACTAAAGGCAGCATTATCATTTACCTTAATCGTTTTGGGAGTAAATGTTGATTGAAAACTACTACAAAAGTCGCTAAAAAACATATTATATAAAATATTAGGGTCATTGCTTTTATCTACCATGGGTAAACTAAATGATAATAATTAATAATGGGTAATTTCAAAACTCAATACCCTACATTTATAATATTATATATGGAAAGGCAACCTTGCTTATGTGCCATATTTGCGATAATTAGTTATAATTATATATCATTAGAATCGTCTGATTTTTTTTCTATCTGCAGATCTCGGTTTCATCCAATCCTGACCATTTTCGACATTCATTTGACTGACATTCTGACAAAAAACAAATTTATTTATATTTTTTTTGGAAATTCTTTGAATCGCTCTCCTGTAAAGTAGCCAAATGGTGCATAAGCAAGTTGCCTTCCCAGCGTCGATATGAGTATGAGCTCATGTCGCGGTAAGATACCTGATGCGTTAAGCAATTATATATACCACCTCATGCAAGTCATTCTTTGAAAGCGTTATCTTGTACTACGATAAGAACCTCTTCCTTACAAAACATAGTAAGTATTCGATACGCCCGATTCAAACTCGCAGCGCTTCGAAACTCTAAATTTAGATTAATCGAACAGTTATTATGATTTATTATGACACTTCGTCGTCGTCTGCGTTCCGGTTTAGAACGAATTGGGAGGCAGACAATTTGTTTAATTGTTAAATTTAACTTTGTAGCCTTTCAGATTTGATTGTGAAGTAACTGAACTGTTTATGAATTAAAGGTTGGCTTTTCGACTGGCAAATGATAATTAATCACAAAATTATTTAAAATATGGGAGTAACCCTTTCTCTGTAGCCCTTGTTACCGGACAATTCGTTTATCGTCATTAATTTTATTTATATATATACCATATTTATATATAGACCATTAATTATTATTTTATAACAATTACACAGGTGTAATTGACAGATACATATAAATATTAATAAGAACTTTTGTTATGAATACTACAGTAATTCATAATTATTAATTATATATGGGACACACCCAGAACAGTACACAAATATTCATGCACATATAGATTTGTCCTGTGTAAGAATCAAACCGGAGATAAAGAATGCAGGTATACTGATCTCGCTACTACTAGCAACACTCTCCTAAAGCTGCTTGAGCCCACGTTAATATTAGAATTAAGAATCAACCTCTTTGCTTATTATGTTATGAATAAAACAATGTTTAATTTTATATTAGATTAGTTTAAATTTAGGAGAACGCTGTGTACGCTTCTAAAGGCCAACATGTATATAATTTTTGTTGTTGTGTTATGATTTTGTAATTGTTTGTTTGTTTAGCTGTTAGCGTACCTATATATACTGATCTCTATGCCATATCGCTCATCAAACGTATCGTTTTTTTTTGTAAATATATACTTCATAGAAATAGATAAACCCCCAGACCAGAAGAAACATTCATATTTATGCACACAACGATTTTTCCTGTGTGGGAAACGAACCCACGACCTCAGGAGCGTATTCCGAGTACACTCGCCACCATGCCATATCAGTCCCGTCCGTCTGTTATTCTGTCTATATGCTTTTAGTCTTGCAATGAACGGGACATTTCTCTGATAGTAAATTATATGTCAATACTTATTCAGAACAGGGAAAATTTATATTATAGAAAAAAAAACGATGAACTTAGTAATCTGCGCAGAGGCTATACTAATGCTTGCAATAGTTTGACAAGAGGAACAAGTAAACACCATTGATGAAACCAGAAGATTGCACTTTATTATAGACCACATATCAGTTATGCATATGTAATAATAATAATAAAAATCTTTATTGGTGCACCATACAATTTAAAATTAAAACCAAAAACAATTGACAAATGTCTATATGATGCACCAAAATGACCCATCTCAGCATAATATGCCAGTACAGCTCACAAGCACTGTACTGCGCTAGTCACCACGACACATAGCTCATTAAGTCCCATATGACCATTAATTAACCTACGCAAAGCACCCTTCAAATCGCCCTGACATAGATATAGTTATTAGTCACTACTAATACCAACTGTAACAGTGCCCACTGCTTATCTACATAGAAGTTCTTTACTACAATGTCATAGAATTATTATACTTAGTTAAATTTAATTTTTAATGTTTTTAGTTTCGATATTATTTATTGGTTTAGTTTATTTTTGTTATATTTTATATACTTACGACTTGCTCATATTTTATCTTGTTGTTTACTAATATTTGTGGAATTACAGCCCAGATATAAATTAATCAATCGTGCAATAAAAGTTATTTGCCTTGTACAAAGTCGATTTCTTTTGAAAGTATGTATACTATTGTGATTTTGATAATAACATAATTCGAATTATATAGGTACATTTATTTGCAATCACTGTGAAAACTTTCAAACTGCATCATCATATCCTAGCATTATCCCGGTTGCCCCAGACTAAAGTCCAGGGCCCAGGGTCTGCTCACCGGGCTAACCAGATTTGGCTGAACTTTAGTTATTACATAGAGCGACTGCCATCTGACATCCACAACCCAAAGGGAAACATCATTCTATGGTTAAACCAATTGTCAGAATATTAGAAAGCTCTGATTTCCTAGTAACGACTACCATTGATGTTCATAACAGCCGGGACCAACGGCTTAACGTGCTTTCCGAGGCACGAAGCACGCGATTATTACGCACATAACTTCGAAAAGTAATAAGTGCGCCACCAGTGTTTGAACCCTAGGCCCTCTGAATTAGATGTCTGTCGGTATCGCGACTGTGCTATCGTCGCTCACGAAACTTTCAAACTCCATTACTCGTTTATCATAAGTCGCAGTGACTTGAAATAAAGTGACTTAATTGGTAACATAATTGCAAGTTAATAGCCGTTTGGCATTGACATAGAGTTTATTTGCACGATTAAAACCGGTTTAAAGCATGCAAAACTGCGATTAGCGAAGTAATGTGGCCGTACCACATAAAGAAGGGACTAAGCACTAAGGGGCTTATCCACTAGCGAGTTGTGGATAAGCCCCTTAGTTAGTGGTTTATTTATTTATTCAAACACAAAACAAGTTGAAACTTATGCTAACAAAGTAAAAAACAATTAAATAAATTTATAAACCAAGTTACACTTCAGACTATGAGTTCGTACATAAAAACCATATTTCAAACGGGTAGATCAACTATTTCTTTTAAGAAAAATAAAATATAAAATAAAATATGTACGTAAAAAAGGATTCGATCTATAACGCAGTATCATCATATCTTCTATACATTTCTTATTTATAATAATAATAAATAATAATAATAAATATTCTCTTACAATCACACCAATTCTTTAGTTCCAAGATAAGTATCACTTAGAACTTGTGTTATGGATAGTAAAGAACGGATAAACATACTTAAATACTTTTTTTTTGTAAATACATACTTAATATACATAGGAAAACACCCAGACCAGAACAAATATTCATGTTAATGCACACAAAGATTTGTCCTGTGTGAGAATCGAACCCACGACCTCTGGAGTGAAGTGCAGGTATACTGACCTCCACGCCAAATCGGTCGTCAAATTTAGCTATTAAGTACTAAGCAACACTCTCCTAAAGCTGCTTGAGCCCACGTTAATATTAGAATTAAGAATCAACCTCTTTGCTTATTATGTTATGAATAAAACAATGTTTAATTTTATATTAGATTAGTTTAAATTTAGGAGATCGCTGTGTACGCTTCTAAAGGCCAACATGTATGTAATTTTTGTTGTTGTGTTATGATTTTATGTTTGTATGTTTAGCTGTTAGCGTATAGGTATATATAAATAAATATTAATATTATTATTTGACGACCAATATCGCGTCAGTATACCTGCCCTCCGCTCCTGAGGTAGTGGGATCTACTCGGTAGGACAGTAATAAAAATTGCTTTTAACTAAGTAATTATGGCCGCACTATATAAATAAGAGACTAAGCGCTAAGAGGCTTATGCACAAGCAAGTTGTGGATACGTCCCTCATATAGTGCTTCGCTCTAATATTAGCATACGATCTTATCCATACATAGTTATTATATTCCTATCTTCTGTATATTTCTTATTTATTAATAATAAATAAATAAATATCCTCTTACAATGACACCAATTCTTTAGCTCTAAGATAAGTATGATACTAAAGAACGGATAAACATACCTTTATATTATACTTTTTTTTTGTTGTAAATACATACTTAATGTATATGGAAAACACCCAGACCACAACAAATATACGTATTCAAGCACAGAAAGATTTGTCCTGTGTGGGAATCGAAACCACGACCTCAGGTTAGCAACATTAGTCGTGAAATAATATTATTTGACGAGGTCGTGGGTACTACTCGGTAGGATAATCATGATGAAAAATGTAATGCTGCGTAATGTGACCATACCACATAAAAAAATGACTAAGTATAAAGGGGCTTATCTACAAGCTACTTGTGGATAAGCCGCTTAATAGTTCGCCCGTATATGAGCGTACGATATCTTCTGTGTATATATAATAATTATATGTATACAAAATATTGTGAAAAGTGCACATTTCACTTAATCTGCTAAAGGGCCAATTGAATCAAATCAGCAGTATTTTCGTCGCTAAGGTTTATTGTATAAAGGTATGACTGTGATGAAAACTGTGATTAGCTAAACAAAATGGTGATAAAACACAGAAAAAGGACTAAACACTGAAGAGCTTATCCATGTGCAAGTTATGGAAACCCCTTCGTCTATTGGTCTATCGCACCAATCGCTTCCATCTTAACATAAACGCAAACTAACTAAGAAATGGCTTTAGTTTTTAAGTTGACTTTTATAAGAGCTATATTAAGCAAAAGTTGAATTAATGATTTTGATTTTAAGTAATACAAAATGCAAAGCTCTTATTTCCATAACAGAGTATACGCTTACATCTTAAGCAATTAGCTCCTAATAGAAAATGCTTTCAAAAACAATACACTCCGTCAGTAAAGTACTCGCCAACTATAATAGATTCAACTGCAGCTAATTATTTTATGAATAAATCCCGGAGAGTCTGGAGCCATCTGCATAAAGCGTTTTGGCTTCGAAGCATTGAAAACGCCAGTGCTCACAAGAAAACGTAGACCGACCCAGTTCGTCTGTGACGAGTTTGAAGAAAACTTGCTTCTTGCTACGAAATTGAATTTTTTGAATAAATTAATGATAAAAACGTTTATTTCCATAATTTTATTATTAATTCTATTGATATTATATTATCTCTATATAGTTTCTCATTGTAACAATTAATATGTCAATAGCAAAGGTACGCTCTCAAGTAGGCCTTGCAACGGACCCATGGAAGTGCCACTGCCTAACCAATGTTCTGGAGACTTCTACATTTCACTCCAAGAATACGAGCTTCGAGCCAAGTATTATTCAATCCATGATGATTGTGTATAGTATATTTAACGACGAAATTATATTATTTCACTATCGCGACTCAGGTTTGACGCATCGCTTAAACAAAAGCGCCTCGGCCAAGCTGCACTGGGTCTGCGCAGTTGAGTAGGATACTCTCATATCTTGGTTTGGAAAGAAGTGGCTTTGCTTGTTAGTGGGATTTCATGAGCTGACCACCTACATGAAGTTCTTTAAAAAATTCTTAAAAATAAATAATTTGATCATACATACATACAACACGCCTATTGCCGTTATGGGGTAGGCATAGGCCTATTGTAAGCCCACATTTCGCCAATTTTATTGTTGTTGGTCCCACGTAATACGTGGCACGTGGCGAGCCTATTGCCGCTTACTGAAAACTTTGATGATTGCCAGAGCCTCGTCCGTTAATTAACAGGTGCCTTGTTGTGGTGGCTTAGACTCCTAAGATGTTGGTATGATCTTTATACAACCTAACAAGTAATTTAAAGTAGGTACAAGTAGGTACTAATAATATCTTCGAATATTTTAATAAAAATATGAATCCCGTCATCGTTTTAACGGTCGTAATGAGAACAGGACAAAACATAATCGCCGTTCTTTTCCTTGGTTTGCCCAAAATCATTTTTGGTCAATGTGACTTGGCATAATGACTACATCCTGCCTGTTCGAAAGCAGAGGATTCAATCCATACAAGAAGAAGCGCTTAATACCGTGAAAAAAGCACGATATTGAGAGCTCTTACTTTTCATCCACTCATGACGGCCGTCATGAGTGGGCGTCAAACGGCCTTTTAGCAGGCCTGCAAAAATCCGGGACTATAGTAGTTGGGAAACACATGCGTTGGCAGATAATTAATAGAATAGTCTTTATATAGGGATGAATTATATTTTTATTTGTTTCGAGTGCCAATAGACTGCACAGCATGAGGGTGTTTACTAAAACCAGCACGTAGTCCGGGAGAGGAAAGGAGAGGGCGGGATAAGGTCGAAAAGTTCTTCAGAACATTCGCCGTAGTAATTTCGGTAGAAGACACTGAGATAAGAATTGGAGCTCCTTAAGAGGGGCTGTAACCTCAGCATCTCCAATGATACATACTGCCCGCCTTTGCAATCTATCAAGTGGTGGGCAAATACTGGAGGTATTTAGCAATAATCTATACTCGATCGTACGTGTGTAGAGGCCTCACCTTCATTTAATCATAAACATAATTCTTTATTGATTATTGATTCATTTAGTGTACAATTAGGTCTTCAAAATAATATTTTGTCCTCAAATGAACCCTGCAAGGGTATCATAATTTAAAATAGGAACACATTTCTTCCTTATATTATATATAGAAATTAAACAACCATAAAAAAGCAACTATACATACATTCATATTATGTTTTTACTAATTATTATGAATGTATTTAACTATTCAATTATATATTATGTTATAATATATCTACTTACTTTATTGAGTATACCCAATTTGCGGGTAGCAGTTTAAATCATACGTCAATGTAGCGTTTTGGATTCAGATCCTGGCCGATTTCCATTCCGAGAATAATAAGATCCAACGATCTGGACAAAGGCAAGTTCTGGACAGACGAAGGGGTAAGGAAGGAATGACCTTAGACGTGAATACACAGACCTAAGTCAGGCAGATAACGACTATCGTTTCCCCTGTCGTGTTCATACGCTACAACAGTCAGCAGTATTCCGGTTGCCCTTTTTGACGTGACAACGTCTTATAATTCGATAGAGCCGGCTGTACGCACAAAAAAACATGACTCATGCGGCGTTACCTCGCTCTGAGGCGTTCCATGTAAGGCATGAAGTGCAAGCGAGAGCGCGGAACGAGCGACAATGAAGCACAATCGGCCTTTGCGTTCGGCAGCGTTTGACATCCGTCAATATGTTAAAAACGTTTTTGCTTAAATAATATTTTTTAGGACAGCAGTGTCTTGTCAGTACAACGGGTAGCTCCCCACTCTCTTACTTAAGACGTTGTCACGTTCAACTATCGTCAGTAAACCGACTTTATTTTTTTTGGATGAAAAATCATCAAATGACCTACCCCCGCTGTGGGTGGAGCGCGAAGGTGTGTCAGACTTCTAGTGACTAAAAACCATCCATGTTCCTTCTTTTGAGCCTGCTACGTACCGAGGCCGCGGTAACCCTTGCGAACAGTCTCGCAAACCCGGCAGGCTTGGCCTCCACCATGGGGGCTCCTCAGTGTGCTGACATCTCGTGCGCGCGTGGAGCACGAACGCGCCATCGAGGCGGCCTGTCGTCTATGGAAGACGGACGGGCGGCGAGTTAATTTCGGTTGCCCACTCTACAGGCCCAGAATCTACTTAGAGGTCTAACCAGATTTAGCTGAATTTCAGTTATTACACGGACTACCGTCTGACTTCCGTCACTCATTTCTACGATACAATAGTATTTCATCATATTATCATCATCATATCAGCCACCTGAAGTCCACTGCTGAACATAGGCCTCCCCAATTGCTTTCCACGGAGATCGATCCTTTGCCGCCGCTCCTCGCCGCCCTCACCAGTTTCATCGCGTGGGGGGCCGCCCTCTACTAGCCCTCTACATACCGATAATAAAAATATAACCTTTCTTTACTAAACTTTTAAAAAGAGTTAGCGGTTTTTTAACAGAAATTAATCGTTATATTTAATCAAGTACATTTTAGATTAAGAGAGCAGTTAAACAAGACTTATGTTGTCTAGATAACTGAGAAAGTTTAATTACAGCTATTTGTTAACTGTGTGCTTACGTAGGTAGGCACAAACTAACAGCCCTATTTAAAGGAAATATAGTGCGTAAGTTTTTCATGCAAAATTATATACACAATATCGTCTATACCTAGAATAGTGTCTGTCACCCTCTTTCATTTCACGGGGAGTCGACGATAAAGAGAAATCTTACCGGATGATGGGCAGCAGCGTCATTCTTCATACTGGCTTAAACTGCAGTCACCAACCCGCCTGCCCAGCGTGGTTATCATCATCATCATTTTAGCCCATTAACGTCCAACGACTGAGCACGAGCCTCCTCTCACATACAAGGTGTGAGGGTATTGGGTCATGCTCCACAACGCTGACCCAGTGCGGATTGGCGGAGGCAGGTGTATGGCGTCCTGCTGTTGTCACAAGGACTGACCTCTGTAAACTCTGCTCTGCTGTAGCACCGCAAAGTTACGAGCGCTTCAGTGTGCTTATGGTTGTGGGCAAATACCTCTAATAGAATAAAATGTAATAGGGGGGGGGGATGCTCGGCAGTGGACTCTTTATGGCTGATATGATCTAATAATATACTCCTTCGCTGCGTTTTTCTGGGTTCGGCGCATAATACTATTTACTACCAATCACCTCAGTCGTTTGACGATTCTGTCACCCCCTCTCGATTAATCGCCCGCAGTGAATGGGCGCGCTAGTTTTTAAGTTTTGACCGTCATAAGAGCTCTTTTGAATAAACTTGAATAAATGATTATGAATTTGAATTGGAATCGAGACTTTTAGGCATATGGAAGTAACTTGCCTGTCCTAAAATAAGTAGTACTATTAAAATTTAATTCGGGTTTACACTGATATACCGTTGTTGATTCAGAAATGCGAAGAAGAAGTTTGGATAGTATTCGTAACAAGTCTTACGAACCTCCCCTTCGGACTGGTCTCCTTGACGTGGTGAAGGATGCTGAGTACTCCCCCATAGGGCCGAGGAAGCTGCCGGGAAAAGGTAACTCCCAGAGGTTGGCTAATCTACCGGATGGGAAAACTAATAGGGACCTGTGGTGGACGCAGCGTGTGAGTCAGGAGGGTCAAGAGGATCTTAGGCGGCGGGGGCAAGGGGCTTCTGCTGTCTAATCACAGACCCCCCGAGAAGTCAGCCACATACGCATAGCGCATCCACTGCGCCTCTGTGACATCAGATTAAAGTTATTATCGAGCCTATAATAAACTTTTATACACATAGCTGTTCTTCGCCTATGATGCAGTAGACATGATTAGCAATTTCAGCTTATTTGGATACCTACTTGTATCTCTACGCTTTATATAATTCATAAAACTCCATTTGCAAAACCACTTAATACATTTATCTCACCATTTCGAAATGCTAAGTAATGGCTACATATTTAATAAACATTTGGTAAGTATGTTTTTCCATTAGGATAATCGTAAGGTGAATTTTCGTTCTAACCTACATACCTCCTGTTGGAAATACGCCCATTTCCAGATAACATTTTATATTATTTGACGTATAAAAAGCTTCTTGAATACATTTCCATTACTAGTTGAGATGTGTCTTAGCTTTCATTTTATATTTCTGCCAGGTAAGATAATATTCATCAAGAGAACTTAAATGTTATATGTTACTTCGTTTCTTTTTATTTATTTACGCTTTTGCCCGCAGTAACGGGCGATAGTTTTCAGTAGGTTTTTGTAAGAGGTTCATGTTTTCAAGTTTCCAATAAGTTATATCTAAAACACCACTATATTTACACATAAAATATCGACTCGACATTAGTTTAGGATAAAAAAATACTGCCGTGATGTATCTTTTTTCGCGTAGGCGCCAAAACTGTTCCATAAACTTTGATTAATTTTTTTTTCATTTTATTTTAAGTATGTACTCACACGATTGGAGCATTTGACAGTGTCAAGTAATTAGATGACTCCAGGTATTTGCAACAATGTGCAACGTTTTCGTCTTTTAGTCACGGTGGAAATCTTTTCAAGTAAAGTCCATCACAGTCAAGTCAAAGTCCCCAGTAAAGTATTGGAGACTTTATAAAAGGGTTTATAGAGTATTGGAATCAACAAGGAAAACACAATTTACAGCAATATACTACTTTGGTGTACAGGGATCCTACCAAGACCCAAGGAGCCCAAGCGAACCTCACCTGCAAGTGGTGCACCTGCCGATCAACGGACGAGGCTCTGGCGAACATAACAGTGCCCGGTAAGCGGCAATAGACTCGTCATCTATTACGTGGGACCAAATATACAATTGGCAAAGTGTGGGCGTATAATATGCCTCTGCCTACCTCTTCGGGGAAACAGGCGTGAATGTAGGTAAGGTAAGATATACTACTTTCCTACACTTTTGTACGTTGCTGAAGAAGTTAGGACTAAAAATTTACTATACTTACACATTATTCTAGTTTATATTTACACATTCAAACTAGTTCATATGTACACATTTAAACTAGTTTATATTTACACATTTAAACTAGTTTGGGAATATAAATATTGCCGCGATGTATCTTCTTTCGCGTTGGCGCCCAGACTCTGATTTCAATTTTTTTTTAAAGTGAGAAGCCTTTTTTATAGCATACTTTTTAATAAAATCAAAAACAGTTTAACCAAAAAGTATTTATAACATGCATCGAGAGAGCATCTTAAAATAATTGTTTATTTTTAGAAATTTAAGTGTGGTAGATTGGTAAAGAGGAGAGTAGGGCGGACGCGTCTTGCTCACCGCTTTTCTTGTTATATACCGCGTCCCGCACTTTACATTGCAGGGTAAACTGATTTAAGTAGCCAGCGTGTAATACATTAGTGATACGTTTTATGGTATGGAACAAAGTCAAATAAACCGACTATTCGAAACAATGTTTGCCTTCAACATTTGAATGAAACAACAACGTACTGCTTTTATATTGTTCGGGATCCATATAAGCGCCTACTGTCGTGAATTGTTACGACCATAAAAGTATCCTTACGTTTTATTACCTATCAATACGATTATCTACTGCTTATTTTACTTAATCTGTATTGTCTTGGTGTACATGCAAAACTCGACTTTGTTTAAAGGCCGTTAGGTGTGTTTTCTTTGCAAAAATAAACTGAGCACATATGTGCCATTTACATTAGGCGACGATAAAATTTCAGTACGAACCGGAGAAGAATAGAGGACTACTAAAACGTGGGCCTTTATTACACCTTAGTATATTGACCATTGCGAGTAAATACGAAGAAAAAACGTTCATTATCGGTTCAGCAAATAAAACAGGATGGCTCCCCAGGGCCCGTGGCGGGGATATTGCGAGCCACAAGCAAATTTGCGCTAGGAACAATAAACGGCGATCTCTCCCCGAATGTAACCCCACTGTCAGAAGACATGTGTGTAAAACGCGTGTCCATTGACACGCTTTACATTATTAGTTCTGATTTCCTTTGGGCCAGCAGTATTGGCCTAAAACTTTGACGTGCAATTATTGTCCAGCACGACAGTGGTTTAAACACTATTATTATGTGGTACGAAAATTGCATAACCCCACAATAGTTTAATCTCGAATATGAAATGCACATAAGTAGTAGTCTCTGTGTTTTATTCTCACTGATTTTTTTGCTCTTAGAGCATATTTCCTTTGGGCCAACAGTATTGGCCTAAAACTTTAACGTGCAATTATTGTTTAGCGCGACAGTTGTTTAAGCACTATTATTATGTGGTACGAAAATGGCATAACCCCACAATAGTTTAATCTCGAATACGAAATGCACATAAGTAGTAGTCTCTGTGTTTTATTCTCAATGATTTTTTTGCTGAAGGAAATATTCCCTATTTCCTTTGGGCCAGCAGTATTGGCCTAAAACTTTAATATGCAACTATTGTCTAGTGCTACAGTTGTTTCAGCACTATCATTATGTGGTATGAATATTGCATAACCCCCCAATAGTTTAATGTCGAATATGAAATGCACATAAGTAGTAGTCTCTGTGTTTTATTCTCAATGATTTTTTTGCTTTTAGGGAATATTTCCTTTGGGCCAGCAGTATTGGCCTAAAACTTTAACGTGCAATTATTGTTTAGCGCGACAGTTGTTTAAGCACTATTATTATGTGGTACGAAAATGGCATAACCCCACAATAGTTTAATCTCGAATACGAAATGCACATAAGTAGTAGTCTCTGTGTTTTATTCTCAATGATTTTTTTGCTGAAGGAAATATTCCCTATTTCCTTTGGGCCAGCAGTATTGGCCTAAAACTTTAACGTGCAATTATTGTTTAGCGCGACAGTTGTTTAAGCACTATTATTATGTGGTATGAATATTGCATTACCCCCTAATAGTTTAATCTCGCTGAATGACTCGAATCGATCGAATCGAATCGAATCGACTGAATTTGATGCTTTTAGTGCATAGCCAGTGAGTTTCTTGTCAGTTCTTCTCACAGAGCGGTGGCTCGGAACTGGCACTTAGATTCAGAACACAAAATTTTTTCTGGATGTATGTGAGTCTAAGCTTCGTGATTACAGTGTATTTCTTTTATTTTGACGTTTTCAAGTGTATGTAATAGCTTACGAAATAAAGAACTTTTTGTTTACTGTAATCTCAGCTAAATAACCATTTAGAGTGTAGTTATGTAGGTTATATTACAATCATCAAATAATTGCTTTGTTTGGAATAGTTGATTGGCATTATGGCACATTTAATTAGAATACCTGTTTCACAATGGCCAAGTAAATTCCAATTAGTGTTTACTCGACAATTAGACCACACATATCATTTTAGTCCAAGCAACATACAAAGGGTAGACAGGGGCATATTATACGCCCACACTTTCGCGAATTATATTTTTGGCCCCACATAATAAGCGGCGAGCCTATTGCCGCTTGCCGAGAAATTTTATTTTTCCCAGAGCCTCGTCAGTTGATCGGCAGGTGCACCACTTGCAGGTGAGGTTGGCTTGGGTTGCTGAGGTTTTGCGAAAATGGCGGGCAAGGACCGCGCTTGGGGGGTCTTAGGCGGTGGGGGCAGGAGGCCCCTTCCGTATAGCCATAGACCCCCCCAGAAGTCGGCCAGTAACGCCATGGCCGCACATAGAGGTAGGGGGGGTGCATGACATCGCGCCTCCCTGAGGAGTTCCACCCGGTTCTGATCCGGGGGACGTTGGCCGCGGGCGGGGTACCAGAAGCTACAAACCCAGGCACTGTGTGCCTCGCCCCTTTTCAACAGCGGTGGGCGTCGTCGGAAGTTTTTTAGTGGGTAGGACTGCGGTGGTCGCGTCTGCCGCAGTGAGCCCCACACCCCCTCCCGGTCTCCCCCTTTGGCCGGGAGACAGTGCGTAAACAGCATTTTTTTACCGATGATAATTAAAAAAAAAGGTTTTGATAAGATCCCTATACATACGAAAAAGTCATTTCAACTGCCGCGTATCTCTTAATTAGTCACGTTCTATTGAACGTACAAACAATTTTCCAAAAACAAAGACCTTCCCATAAAATAGTGTAGGTACATTAAAAATATCATTGAATTGAATGTATTATAGAAAAAGTATAAAGGTCTTCCAGTCAACCTTTACTGTGGTTGGAGAGATAGTTAGCGAACATGAATATCATATATGAAATACATACATATATAAATACAGCAAAATATAGAATAATAATCTTTATAAGCAGAAAAAAAGTGAGAAGTATATTTATATATGGCTTCTGTACTAGTCTCCCTGTGTTGCAGCAGTTAAAGAGAGAATTGGTTATAAGAGCTCCGGGTTAACTGAGACTAAGACAAACTATATTAATAATGGAAAACAAAAAAAATTACAATTAATTTATTTTATTTTTAAATACTAATATAATAATCTATTGCTTTTATAATAACTATTTTTATTTTATTTTTACATTTTTTTAATTGATATGACATGAAATGATTAATTGTTTCGTTATTGTTACTTACAATTGATTAGGTAAGTGCATAATTTTAACTTTTATTCAATATGATGTGTATGCCTAAAATTATGCAATATAGAAGTTATTTTTGTATTGTAAGACAATTTTTACCTGTAATGACAGATAAATGATTTGATTTGAGTTTTAAGATGTACAATGAAGTCTTCATCATCATATTCTAGCATTATCCCGGTTGCCCTAAACTGAAGCTTATGGCCCAGATATGCTCACTGATCTAACCAGATTTGGCTACAAAGTGAGAACTGTCGTTTATGTTAATTTTACTGCAAAGCATTTTAAAGATTTGAATGATTTTCAACGCCTTTACTTTGTATTAGTGCAACATTGAAGGAAGCGCATGCGCATTTCAGCCTATTAAAACGTCTATGGATTGGGAATACTTTTCAGAAATGCTAGAATTGTTCAAAAATTTCCAAATTCTATGCAGTTCTTTCTTTTTAGTATCTAAAGGTTCATGTTAACAAAAAATTTATCTGAATAGAAAATGAAAACATAACTGTGTTAGCTAATATAACAACTAGCTCAAACCAAAAGACGGGTTTGTCTGAAATATGTTAGAAATGGGGTAAATTGTGGTTTATGTAGGCAGTGTAATAAACGGAGAAGTGTTCTTCATCATAGGGCAGATCTTCTATCGCGAGGATAGACGACGACGAACGGCGACAGCTAAGATATGGCTACGTATGGTTTACATATGGTTTATATATGGTTTACATATGGTTTACATTATGGTTTACATATGGTTTACATATGGTTTATATATGGTTTACATATGGTTTACATATGGTTTACATACGGCTTACAATATGGCTTATATATGGCTTACAAATGGCTTACATACAGCTAACATATGGCTTACATATGGCTTATATATGTAAACATATGGATGTTTAGGTATAAATAGTATGACGTAGGTACCTACTAGACTACTAATACTAATACAATGTTTTCTGTCAAACTAATATTTATTCATTATTATCTCTATTAACGTATCTAAGTAACCGTTCATGAGACTGTTGATAATATCCCTGCCTATAACCATATATCAGAAAATATGCATGGTAAATGTCACATTTTTCGTAACGACTTTACTGAGTACTGTCCCTGTATCGGGTCAGTGTTAGTTTTATAGAAGACAATCTACTAACCAATTCCCAATTGGTTCCCGGCCGTACAGAGTTAATGCTAAGATATCCCGGCTAATGCAAACATTCCACGGACCGCCCGGTAACGTTAAGAAGAAAGGTAAATAATAAAATTTGGCGAAGACAAAGAATTCCCGAAATAAATTAATGTACAAATTGACAAAGGCACATTTCTTCGACAAGGTGTAAAAAAATAAAATTATTTCACGTCTCATCTTTGTTTACGGGCGTGACAGCGGTAAGGTACCTATGTTTTTTCATGACATATTATTCTCATTTCTTGCAGTTATTTGTATTTTTTATTTACCTAACTGTAATTTCTCCCCTACTTGGTTCGCGTAGGAGGCCCTTGTTTATCATTATAACAGCATCATAAAGTATACTTCATCACAAAGTGGCATCACAAGAGTATAGCACTGGACGGAGCAGGTGTCGCGCCGTCTTGGCTTTCGCGACTATCGTCGCCACGTGAGGCTTCATACTCACCTTACGATCGATCGTGATCCCTAGGTACTTGACCTGTGACGACCATGCAATCTCTTGTCCATGCAGGTGGGGTGGTGGTGGGAGTATCTTGGTGTGGGGGACGACTATGGTTTGAGTCTTCAAGACGTTAACCGATAGTCGCCACTTGTCCAGCCATTCTGGCAGGAGGTCAAGCATCTCTTGGACTCTTCTCGCCGCGAAGTTCCTCCTGTACGACGATGAGTAGTACGCTGCGTCATCGGCGAACAGCGCTAGGTGTACTCCCTCCGAGACAGGCAGGTCGTCAGTGAAGCGTGCGTACAGGGACGGCGAGAGGCAGCTTCCTTGAGGTACTCCGGCTTCAATCTTCCTTTCAGCGGATTCCTGGTCTTTTACCACCACTCTGAAGCTTCGATTCCCCAAAAAGGACGCTAGCACCTGCGTGATGCGTCTGGGTGCGCTGGACGTCGAGATCTTGTACAGCAGACCTTCGTGCCAAACACGGTCGAACGTCATCCGATGGGATTTCTCTTCGTCGACTCGTACGACTCCCCATGAGTTAAAAGGGAGTGGTACTATTCTAGGCCGGTATCACGCGGCACATTTGCTCACTATTGGGTGAAATGAATAGAACGAAAAATGCTTAATACAGTTGGAGTTTATAAACTTGCACATTTCCTGACAGTGTAAATACAGTAAAGAAATATAAAGTTATAATGCATGTTGAGTAGGCATCACAATTATTAAAGTATGGTTTAAAAAAATATTACGCAACATGAAAACAAAGATCTAGTGAGTTTGCTAAATAAATAAAATCTTTGGGCAATTATCTAAAAGCCAAGTTAAGTGTGTTTATGTATGAAAACAATTTCTAATAATAATAAGTATCAATAATTTATATTGTAGTATTGCTCTTGACCACCATCATTTTGTGAAACATTGCATTCTTTATCTTCCAGCGACATATTTGTATATGTAAGTATGTACTAATCCCTCCATAAGCAAACGTGATTTGGTGCTATCCACAGAATTATTCACAAACCGTCTATTGTGTGGTAATGCATAATTGCACTAACTACTAATTGATTATTATATGCTTTATACTGACAGTTAGCCGCCAGCGAAACTGGTACAATAGAACTGATATGAAATGCAAATAGTACTCTCCACTTACACCAAATAACAAAAGTTTAGTCCGCTATTGTGTTAAGTTAGGATTGAAAGCCTTTCTCTCGGTCCCCCTTTGGCCGGGAGACAGTGCGTAAATGCATTTTGTTACCGACGTACATCAAATAAGGATTGAAAGCCTTTTTGGTTATTTTTTGTAACAGTAAAAACATATTACACGACTAAAATGTGATGGTGTGGCGTCCTGCTGTTAGAACTTTTCAAGTTTTATCACATGCAGTGATAACAGAAACCAACGACTTGTCGTATGGGAGAGGCAGGTCCAAAGAATTCTGCTACCTCATGCATGTCTCGAACTAAGATGTCGTTTCACACGATTATGGAAATGAGATGTTGGCTGGAGTCAGTATGGCCGAAGGGATTTGTAATGTTTTATATAGAGATCTCAGTGCCTATATACATCCCTTTTAATTAGATGCATACATATAATCACATCTGTTTCTCCGAAGGTGTAGGCCGAGGCAGTAGGCATGTGCCTAAACTACGCGAGTTATATAGTAGGTTCCACGTAATAGGTGGCGAGCCTAATTCAGAGAACTTATTTGCTTCCCAGTGCCGCGTCGGTTGTTTAGCAGGTGCACATTAAGTTGGTAGAAGACATCCTATCTATTATCTATTGAATGCGCTAGATTTTATGTAAGTTTTGATCTTTGTAAAAGCTCTTTTGAGCCAAAATTGAATAAATGATTTTGAATAACACAGAAGCCTATGTATTAGACCATACATATTTTAATAAAATTGCCTTCTTTAATATAGGTTAAGATAAGGTTGCCCAAAGTATAAAATATTAGCTAACGATACATCTAAGAAACGTTATTCAGCAGACATAAATCTATTATATTTAATAAATAAGATGAATAGGAAACCTTCAGTTCTCCTTGATGAGAACCTGTGTCGGGACATTTGATATTCGTCAGAGTATAAACTTGATTTTACTGAACATTGAATTATTCGCACGGTTATACTCTGCTTTATTACAAACTAGTATATCGCTCGCGACTTCGTCTGCGTGAAATTTGATTATATCGCGAATCTTGTTTAAGTAACATTACATATAATATTTATATCAGCTAATAGTAAAGTTGGCTTGGTTGGCTTGGCTCCTCAGATCTGGGTAGAATCCTTATTCACCATTAAAATACTCAATCTAGGCTTAAATGTAAAATAATGTGTCTTTAAAAGCGTTATGGAATCTTCTAATTAACATGCAAATTATTCTTAGTTAATCCGAAAATTAGTGTTGTCGAATTAAAGCTTAATTCAATGTACATATTCCTCGACTGTATAATTAGCTCGCAAACAGATACCAGCTGGTCGTTATTCCCAATCCTGTTATATTGGTCCACAGATTATTATGATTCCAGTAACAAGGTTTACATTATTTAAATCGATACTATATAGTATTCGACGACTTATATGGCGTGGAGGTCAATATACCTGCACTCCGCTTCAAAGGTCGTGGGGTCGATTCTTACACAGGATAAATCTTTGTGTGCATAAACATGAATAATGTTCTGGGTGTTTTCTATGTATATTAAGTATGTATTTACAAAAAAAGTGTTAAATATTTAAGTAAAAAATAAACAAGTCTCTTATTTTCCGCTAATTTTTTAGTTCCAAGATTAGTATCATTATGAATTTGCCTTGACTTTACTAAATAATAGATACATAAATAAATATTTCTGACACTTACACCAATTATTTAGTTCCAAGATAAGTATCATTAAGAACTTGTGTTATGGATACTAAATAACGGATAAACATACATAAATACTTTTTTTTTTGTAAATACATACTTAATATACATAGGAAAACACCCAGACCAGAACAAATATTCATATACATGCACACAAAGATTTGTCCTGTGTGCGAATTGAACCCACGACCTCTGGAGTGAAGTGCAGGTATACTAACCTCCACGCCATATCGGTCGTCAAAACTTAGTACTTAGCGCTAGTTTTTAAGTATTGACATTCATAAGAGCTCTTTTGAGTCAAACTTAAATAAATGAATTTGAATTTTGAATTTTAGAATTTTAACTTATTTTTTTATAAAAAGATAAACTTGAGTTACAATCAAAGTAATACAAAAAAAAGAGTTAGAATTTTAGGTATTTTATAAAGTATCGCAAGGCACGTCAAGTAGTCAGTTACAGACGTTCAGCCATTATAATATCTAATGTTATATATATTAAGTATGTATTTACAAAAAACAGGTATGTAAGTATGTTTATCCGTTTTTTAGTATCCATAATACAAGTTCTTAGTGATACTTACCTTGGAACTAAATAACTGGTGCGATTGTAAGAGAATATATATTTATTTATTTTAATGCAGGCTGTTGAAAAATGTTAAAAGTAGATCTTCTTGCACCGGTGTCCGCCTAACAAAATACCGTATTTATGAAAAGAGTAAATAGTATTTAATGGACTAAAACACTGCCCAGCTCTCGATCGCACCAAAGGCCTGATCATAGTCCACTAAGTCCACTCCTCGGTCTTCTGTATAAACTGCCGCAGCGTTTATATGTTGTATCTGGTTGAAAAGCCTTTTCGGAGACGGGCCTGTTCGGGAGGCTAGAAGTCGTCGAACCTTTGACCGCGACGGTTTGTAATGACCCGTAAAAAAAACTTACAGACGCGGCTTAGTAGCGTGATTGGCTAGTAGTAGTAGTAGGGTATTTATTTATTGATCCTACTACCAACTACCTAATTGATCCAGTGGCTTAGATGTGTGCTGCGGGACTGTTCGAAAGGGTTACCGCGGCCTCTGGACGTAGCAGGCACAAGAAGGAACATGTATGGTTTTTAGTCAGTAAAAGTCTGACACACCCTCCCGCTCCACCCACAGCGGGAGAAGGTCATTAAATGATTTTCCATCAACAAAAAAAAGGATGAATTTTCCACCCGATAAAACCGCAATAAAATAAAACTGTCTAATCACCTAAGAATCCCATTGTAAAATAAAACAATGTAGGTATCAAAACTTTTACCAACACTGTAATTATAGAAATCAATTCACTCATTTAACAAAATGTACTTTTGTTACAGAGGTACCACGCTTTGAAGATAGTTTGAACAATCTCACCGTTTCACTGGGCAGAGAGGCTGTGTTCACGTGCGTCGTCAATGACCTCGGCTCATTCAGGGTTAGTATGGAACCTCTTGGAAACATACACAAAGGGTAAAGGGGCTCGCTGAGATATCGATGTCCATTACGGATATTATTCTCGTGTGAAAGGAACTATGAATTACTTTCAAGATTATAGTGACGGGAATTTATAAAATACTTGTATACTCGCTGTACCCTTTACTTGATGCTTTGTATCCTTAAATCTATTTATAATATGTTAAAAGGCAAAGATATTTTATGAATGTAATAGATTTATTTGCTTTGATTACGCAGATTGATAAGCAGGTTAATTGTATCGTCAATTGTTTTTATTTCATCATCATCATCATCTCAGCCATCTGACGTCCACTGCTGAACATAGGCCTCCCCAATAGATTTCCACATTGAGCGATCTGAGTCGCCTGCATCCATCGGCTTCCCGCCGCCTTGACCAGATCATAGGTCCATCGCGTGGGAGGCCGTCCTCTACTACGTTTGCCGGTTCGCGGTCGCCATTGCAGAAACTTAACCTTTTTATTTGTAAGTGTGCAAATAGTTTGTATACCTCATCTTTACTTAAATATGAAGTGTATTAATACTTCGCCGTACTCAGATTTAATTCCTCTATTACCTTATTGATATTTTATAGACCTTTGACGACCGATATGGCGTGGAGGCCAGAATATCTGCACTTCACTCCAGAGGTCGTGGGTTCGATTCCCATACAGGACAAATCTTTGTGTGCAAGAACATGAATATTTGTTCTGATCTGGTGTTTTTCTTTGTATATTAAATATGTATTTACGAAAAATAAAAGGTATAAAAGGTATATAAGTATGTTTATCCGTTGTTAAGTGTCCATAACACAAGTTCTTAATGATACTTATCTTGGAACTAAATAATTGGTGTAATTGTAAGAGAATATTTATTTATATTTTTGTACCTCGAACATATGTGTGGTAACAATAATGAAAGAGACAGATAATACGTCTCGAATGATATAGAAAAGGATAGCGCCAAATTAAATAATAACAATTGTCTTAACTTGGACGCACTATTTCCAAGGGCTAGTGCGACATCTTCCTCTTTTAGTTATAACATCATTGTCCAAAGCGGTACCGACAACAACGTATAACTTGATTATAACATAAAACATATACAGTCCACTTAGTTTATCGTTGAACCTTTGTTAATGAGTTAGTATTAAATCATATTTAAAAGGAACCACACGTCTCCTTATTCAAAAAACCCTCACAATCAAAAATACACCTTATCGCCGTGAACATTTGGTCCTTCGAGCCGGATAGTGATATACCGGCCGGCCACTGCGAGCGAGCTGCGAGAACAAAAGACACCCGGCATTCCACAGCGATAAGCATAAGCAATAGTTGCAGTTCATTTTACAAATAACTACATTCAAGTGAATTACATTTTTTATTACACAATTAGTGAATTTGAGTGTGTTGTGTGATAATTATGACTTCGAATATTGGAACTGAGGAACTTCTGGTATATCAAAGGGAGCTACTAGACAATTTGAAAAGTTAAAAGGATGGAAGGAGGTTTTAATTTAAGCACTAATCGGAAACAATGTTAGCACTTGTAGCTCCGCGGTGTTATATGGTCGAAAACTATACTGCCTGACGTAAAGCAGTCGATGCTGTTCATAAAAAATTAAGGCGCTTCATAGCGGAGTAAGCACGATACAAAGGGGGGTCCCCTTCGGATCGTACCAACGTGAAATGGTTTTAGGTTTCCACCAAGCAGACCAACGCAGAATGAAAGCTTTTATCGGCCTCCTTTTCTAATTGTTTTTGATGTAATTTTTCTATATTAATAAAAATGAATATCGAAAGACTGCATCTAATTGGACGATTGTTTTTTGATTGTGTTCGTTATTTTCAGGAAAGAGTTTGTAATGTTGTTTAAATTGAGTTAAAATAGATATTGGGCGAATAATTTTTAAAAATTGAAGGAAAATTAACGGGTCCTACATTTTCCAATGTCACTTCTTTATGGCGTTTAACATAGATGTTCGTCGTTTCACAGTTAACACAATTGACAGAATGAATTTGAATAAAACAGGATAGCGCTCGGTCGGGTAGGCTAGTTATAAATGAACATAAAAGCTATGCTACGAGAGTTTTCAAAACTATTCCATCTTTTGCCGAACAGAAACCGCGGTTACTAGTCTTAATTAAACTGGTTTCAGATATGCTGGCTTACATAAAGCTTAATATCTGTTTTTTAATATTATTAATGACTAAAGGAAGTATGTTGACATAAAGGTCGTCTAACATCCGCCAACTTTCAACTAAATGGTTCAAAGGATAATTCTTATTGTATAAAGAAAGCAACTGCTAAGTCAGAAGACCTTCATTCATAATTTTATTGATGATCAAACTTGCGATCGACGTTGATTACAGTTAATGTATTATTTCAAAGTAAAAATGAGTAATTTTAAACCCTTAAGTCGACCTTAAAAGTATTTATATGATTAAGCAATATAAATGCTAATACGACCAATTTCACGACCAATAGTCCGCACGGATCAGTCTGCTTCTCAGCTCGAATTTCAATTTACACAAAGATTTAATAATTGTGCACAAATATCAAGATGTCTCGGTGTATCATATGCAATTTATATTATTACAATAAAACAAGTATTTATATATAGGACCTACAGCGTCACCTATGCAATTTTGTAAAAATAGACCAATTTATTAGAAATAATCACAAATATACCTAATTGTAATACGTTTCTTTTTACATTGATATGAAGTCTAAAGTTGAGGCATTAACATAATTAGTTTATTTCTTAAGTCAAGAAGACCTATACTTTATAATAAGACATCAAATTTTGAAACGCTAGAAAATTACATCATTTGCAGAAGTGACGTGCATCTTTTGCAGAAGTGACGTGCATCATTCGCAGAAATGACGCGCATCATTTGCAGAAGTGACGACGTTAGCACCAGAGTTGCGATACGTTAATCCTTTATCTAAAACCCACCCATATAATACAAGCTCTGCTTAGTTTAGGACTACAAGCGCAGTGTGAGATCTGATGCCCAATAAACTTTACTTAATAAGCGAGCGCGCACTGGCAGCATTACTGAGAGATGACGCTTTCTCGCGCAATCACGGTCAGCGTGCACCTATATAACAAATACTACCTAATAAGCTTCCCAAAACATTAAAAAAATTGAGAATGCTTTTATTTAAGAAAATACTACAAACATTACTGTGAGATAAATGTTACTACTTATCACATAAGCGATTATGTAACATATATAGATCTCGTCTAATGCCAGTTTGGGCAAAGGGTAGCTAGCTAACCCTCACCATTTGATACGTCTCCTCACCTAGAGATCTCTGTAATAATAAAATTTAATATGTAAAGAGTTTATATTAAAAAAGAATTGTGTATAGGGTCTAATTTAAATGCCAAAAATGGATTATATGAGCGTGATTTTACGTACTTATGATGATTGGGTTGCAATTTTCATTACACTTAGCATGTTTCAAAATGGCACTTACGATTGCAATCTGTCTGTTGTATCAGGTGGCGTGGCTACGCGTGGACACGCAGACGATCCTGACGATAGCTGCACACGTGATCACGAAGAACCACCGCATCGCCGTCAACCACAGCGATCGCCGAGTCTGGTTCCTTCACATCCACGACGTCAGACAGTCTGACAGAGGCTGGTACATGTGCCAGCTCAACACGGACCCTATGAAGAGTCAGACTGCTTATTTGGATGTTGTTGGTGAGTTTTTTCAATTCTTGTTGGTCAATATGCACGATGTCAAACTGTCTGGCAGAGGTACCAACTAAATGTACCAGCTCTGGCTAAATCTACCAGCTCAACATGGACCCTATGAAGAGCCAAAATTCTTATGTGGTTCTTATGTGTTGTTGGTGAGGCTTTTTGATTCCGAATGCAGTGCCAATTCGATTCGGCAGTCCGAAAACTGCTTATACAATGTGTGAGCTCAACAAAAACTTAGTTTGGTTATTCGCACCTTTCATACTTTAGGGGTTCAATTCGAAAAACATGATTTTTTGGAAAACGCTTTTAATGATTTTTAAGCCCCTATATTTTCACAAAATCGATCATAACTAAATTTTAAAAAAAATTGAGATGTACCCCTATAGTAGTAGTTTTTTTTTTCGGATGGAAATCATCTAATGACAATCTCCCGCTATGAGTGGAGCGGGTGGGTGTGTCAGACTTTTACTGACTAAAAACCATCCATGTTCCTTCATGTGCCAGCTACGTCCAGAGGCCGCGGTTACCCTTTCGGACAGTCCCACAGCGCCCCTATAGTAGTAGTAGTAAATTGCGATTTGGTGAGTTCTTTAATTCTGGCTGCTAAAAAGGTTTGACATCAACCATTCCGACTTAGACTGATACAAGTGCTAGCTCAAGTGCTAACTCAAAATGAAGTTTGTGATCAATCAGACTTGTTGTAAGAGAATTTTTCAAATTCTAACTCCAGCACATTCTTGATGTCAAGCTGGATGTGGGTCAGCTATTCACTACTGTTAAGATTTGTCAACTCTACGCAGAGTGTGCTTCTATGCTTATTTGATAGATAGATGTAACGTTAATTGCACTAAATGAAAACATATAAAATATTAACATAAACAATAATAAAACTAAAACAAATAAAAAAAAGAGAAATAAATAAAAGTTATAATTAATAAATAATTGTATGTGTGCTGTAGTAGTGCGAAAAGGTCATAACTCAACGTAGTATTGCTCAGCGAGCAAAACGTTGATTTTCAGCTACAACCTAAAGAGCCGCGACCACGGTTATCAATTAACTGACTTAAACTAAAAATACAACTTAATTTACAACTTACTTTACTACTTAATTCACTTAAAATATAAACACAGATATAAATGACGACCGATATGGCGTGGAGGTCAGCATACCTACACTTCACTCCAGAGGTCGTGGGTTCGATTCCCACACAGGACAAATCTTTGTGTACATGAACATGAATATTTGTTCTGGTCTGGGTGTATTCCTATGTATATTAAGTATGTATTTACAAAAAAAAAAGCATTTAAGTATGTTTATCCGTTGCTTAGTATCCATAACACAAGTTCTTAAGATACTTATATTGGAACTAAATAATTGGTGTAATTGTCAGAAAATATTTAAAAAAAAACTAAATATTATAAAGGGTATTTATTAATTTAAACGCAACTTGCAACATAAAAGGCATGTTTTTGCGACCTACGCAAAGCGCTTCGATATTTTTATCTTTTGTTTGCACAAGATAACTGCTTTTACCTTTTCTTTTAATACTAATTTGGATGTTGTTCTATCTTTCTTTCAAGTAAATATCTGAAATAATGCATTATCCGTCCATTAATTCAAATAAAATCATCGTTACTTCAACTGAACAACAGCACAATGCATAATTGCATAGTAAAAACTTTCAACGCAGTGATTCAAAACTTATCCACGTAAATGATGAGTCCATAGAACTCACACGAGAAAGTTAATAGTGTGTCATTACTTTTCATTAACTCGCATGGAAGCAGTATGGTATGGCTCTCTAATATTTTCTCATTATTCTGCATACTCATAAAATATTTTAGTTAGCATTTAATGGCTTCATATTATTATCATCGTAATAATTTATACGAAATGGAAAAAATCCGTGTCAGGTTTTGAAAAATGGGATCTTTATTTATACGCATGTTATTTTATCAGTCTTTAAATTAAACATCTATTATATTAAATAAAATTCAAACATCAATTTCAAATATTAGTAATATACATTTACCTCCTAAAGGAAAACGATATGACTACGATAACGATTTTTATAGCTTTAAAAGTAATTTATTGATTCAGGCGTTACTTAAATCCATTGTAAGCAAGTGATGGATTAAAAATATCTTTGTAACAATTCCCGCGCTACTATAATTTCCCGAAAAATCGAGAAACTATTCAACACGACACGTGTTTCGCCCTTACACAGGGCATCTTCAGGTAAGATAGGAGCCTCAGAACAACGATGTCGTCACGACCAACGCTGAAACGAGAGTGATTTGACTCTCGTTATTTCTCGTTTTTTCTTGTTAAGATATTTTTAATTCATCACTTGCTTAGCTTTAAAAGTGTTTACACGTTTCATCTATCTGTACATACATAATCGGATCTATATGAATAAAAAAATGCAAGTGTTTGTCAAATGGAGAATCAAAAAATCTACAGTTATAATTCTAGCCAGTCTGTTTGTGGTACACATTGACGGTATTTTCACTGATAGATAGCCAATGTTACAAGGCCCCATTTAAGCTACTATGAAACATTCATACCATCGCTCTTCTCGTCTTCTTTAATTTTTCAATATTTGTCTCTTCCCTGCTAGTCACTTCAGACATCCATCTCAAAAAATATATCTCAGTCGCATGAAGTATTAATACATCCACCATACTTATAGACCCAGCATTCTGCTCCATACAATAGGACAGCTTACAATGCTCCCAAGAAATTATAACATTACATTGGTAACATAAGGTTTTGTCAAATAGTTTTACTGCGATCTACATATACGACTGTAGACAATAATGAGAGAGTCTAACCTTTCGTGTCAACGTCACGTCAATCGTCCAATTTGACTAATCTGTGTGCAAAACCGCATTGTTTGTGGTCTTCATTAACAATTCACTGTCGAGATAACTCCGAAACGTTGGGGTTGAATTTTAAAACTGTTTGTATAACACGTTTAATACGCAATTCTCGTTCCGGCCATGTTTCCGTTGGAAAAGCGAAATATCTGAATTTGTGGTGTAGAGAATGTCTACGTAATGTATTTACAGTACCTACGGAGTTTACGTGTGATTTGTTGCTTTGCAATTAATTATTTTTATATTATTCTCTCGTTTATTTTTTCATCGCCGTCTCACGAGACAATTTTTAGCGTATTTGCCGACTCCAGATATAACAATTTTAACATGGATTCTTTATGATTTGGCTTAATACATACGATACTTATTACCACCGTAAAATCCCTCATTACTACAAAAATACACGATAATATATTCAAAACCGCTAGAAGTTATAAGAAATAAAAGGAGCAATGTAAAACATGTCGCCTTGAAGTGGATCTTAACATGGAGGTGCTGAACCATTTAATCGCCGTCTCACGAGACAATGTTCAGCCTTTATATCGATCCTGACAAAATAATAAAAATGTGATTTGATTTAAAACATAGTGAACTTTATACCACCATAAAATCCCCCATAACCACAAAAATACACGATGATAAATATTCATAGCCGCTAGAATTTATAAGAAATAAAAGGAGCAATGTAAAACATGTCGCCTTGGAGTGGATCTTAACATGGAAGTGCTAAACCATTTCATCGCCATCTCACGAGATAATGTTCAACCTATTTGCCGACTCCAGACATGAGCACATTAGGGCGGCTTTCCACGATGCGTCATTCTACAGATTTTATCACGGACCGCTGATTCACGGCTCCACTATCCAAAACTATATAAATTATAAAAGTAACTCTGTCTGTCTGTCTGTCTTTTCTTCTCGCCTAAACCGATTTGTGTGAAATTTGGTACAGACATAGTATGGAACTTGAGAAAGGAAATAGGATAGTTTTTATCCCGAAAATCCCGCAGGAGCGTGAACTTCTCAAAAATCCCGCGAGATTAGGAACTCTGTGGGTAAAACCAAAAATCTGCCGGAAGTCACTATTCCACTCGAAAGATGTCGCGGGCAGAAGCTAGTAAAGTATATAACAGAACGCTTATTTATTGACCACATAAGTTAAATTAAATTAAATTAAAAATTCATTTATTCAAGTTTGGCTCAATAGAGCTCTTATGAATGTCATACTTATAAACTAACGCGCCCATTCACTGCGGGCGGGAGCTTGATCGTAAAAGAACGGGCAAGAAAATCGTCAAGGTTGGTTTTTTCTCCCGCCAGTCACAATTAAAATACATAATATTAAAACAATTGTGTTCTGCAGTCACAAGATTTGAAAAAAAAAGGGAGACAGAACTAATAAAATTATAAAATTACATAGACAATGTATGTAAGTAATCGTTATATTGTAAAGAGGGCCGCAGAACACAACTTTTATCATTGTAAATGTTACATCCAAGCGTTTTTGTCATTAACGTAATCATTAACCGTGTAATACCCTTTCTTGGTAAGTGATGTCTTAACGGTTTGCTTAAACTTTTCAAAAGGCAAATCTAAAATATCTTTTGGAATTTTGTTATAATATTGTATACCCTGCCCCATAAACGATTTTCGAATTTTATGCAGGCGTAAAAATGGATTTAATAATTTATTTCTATTTCTAGTATTAAAACTGTGATCATCACAGCGCCTGTTATAGGTTTCTATGTTTCGTTTTATAAATATTATACTATTATAAATGTATTGAGAGGCAACAGTCAAGATACCTATTTCTTTAAACTTTTCTCTAAGAGTTGTCCGTGAGCTTAGTCCGTAAATAGATCTTACAGCCCGTTTCTGTAAAATAAAAATTGTTTCTATATCTGCTGCTAGTCCCCACATAAGAATACCATAAGACATTAGGCTATGAAAGTAACTAGAGTATACCATTCTTGCCGTATCAACATCTGTTAATTGGCGAATTTTGCGAATAGCATAAGCTGCGGAACTAAGTTTGCCAGCAAGAGTATCAATATGTAGACCCCACTGAAGTTTTTCATCTATAGTTATTCCCAAGAAAACAGTAGAATCTACTAAATCTAGTTTCTGACCGTCAATAATGATATTTGTTTCGAGTTTCCTTACGTTTGGAACAGTGAATTTAATACATTTCGTTTTTTTAGCATTTAGCTGTAAGTTGTTAACAGTAAACCAACGAAGCAGCTCTGCAAGGGCATCGTTTACATCGCTAAAGTCCTTTTTATGTCGATCAATATTAAATACTAAAGAAGTATCATCAGCAAATAATACCATCTCACAACGCCTACTCATAAAAAATGGCAAATCATTTATATAAACTAAAAAGAGAAATGGTCCTAAAATTGAACCCTGAGGGACCCCCATACGCACAAACGACCCGGGTGATCTAGTTCCGTTAATATCTACCGTCTGAATTCGTGAACAAAGATATGATGACAATAACTTTTGGGCTAAGCCTCCTATACCATAGTATTTTAATTTAAGAATTAGAGTCTGGTGGTCAACACAGTCAAAAGCCTTAGACAGATCACAAAAAACTCCTAGAGCATTCTGCGATAACTTCCAAGCTTCAAAAATATGCTGCATTAAAGCTGCACCAGCATCTGCCGTAGAACGGCTCTTTCTAAAACCGTACTGCTTTTTATGTAGAAGATCTTGTGAATTAAAGTAATATGTTAACTGATTAAGAATAATTTTTTCAAAGACCTTACTTAAAACTGGTAAGATTGAAATAGGTCTATAGTTACTTTTGTCCTCTTTGCAACCGGATTTATGTAAAGGAATAACCTTACTCAGTTTCATTAAGTCCGGAAAGGACCCTTGATTAATACATTCATTAAATATGAACGCAAGGTATGGGGCAATAGAATGTATTGGAATGGAAAATGGGACTGAACCTATTTTTTTATCTATACTGTTTTGATAGTACTCCAAACGATTATTTGTTATTGGTCTATATTTTATTAACTTAGGAACTTCCGGCTGATTATATTTAAAATACACTAATAACCCGCAATGGTCAGACGGTAGGCAACTCAATAGATCCTTAAAAGTCGGGTTACATTCCGAAAATACGTTGTCTAGACAAGTTGCACTATGTGCTGTTATCCTGGTTGGCTCTAAAAACTGATTTCTTAAATTAAAGCTTTGAAATAATGAAATTAAGCGTGTGGTTGTCACTGTTTTTTCAAGAAGATTAACGTTAAAGTCGCCACAAACTATAATGTGTTTACTTTTGGATTTTACTTTTTTTAATACATCTTCCATAGCCAATTCAAAGGTAGAAAAGTTGCCAGATGGTGGCCGGTACACGCATACTATAACAAATTTTTCCAATTCCACACATGACAATTCAATATTACGCTCTATAGAAAGATTTACAATGTCTAATCGATCTTTACATTTTAAACTGTTCTTGACAAATATCATGGATCCTCCATGAATAGCGGTTTTTCGTACAAAAAAGCTTATTAATTTAAAATTATTTATGTTAAAATTTAATTCACTGCTTTTAAGCCAGTGCTCAGTAATACAAATGACAGATGTATCCTGACATTCCAAAAACAGTTCAAAATCAAGGTCTTTGCCAGTCAGGCCCTGGATGTTTTGGTGTATTATGTTTAGGTCCAAGGGCCTGGCCTTTGTCTTGCCTCTCAGTTTAAAATGGGAGAAGTCAAAAAATTATTATTAGTAACAGTACTAACATTTTGTATAAGATTAATATTAGAACTAGTCATCTGTATAACAGAATCTTGTAAAGTATAAGCTAACAGAGTAGCTGTCTGATTTTTATACCTCCATGGTAGGTACATAGTATCTGTGGTCAATTGAAAATTCTTAATAAAATTATTCATTTCAAGAAATGAAATGTTAGAATTATAACAAGTCAAATTATAAATTAATAAATTTAAATTAAATATTTTCTGGTTTTGTTCCCAGGTTAAGTTTTGTGCATAAGGAAATGCACTTATAATAAATTTACAATTAGTATCCATTTGTAACTGAGTCAGATCACTAATACTTTGGACAATATCTCTCTTTTTTACCAACTGACTGTCACCACACAATATAATAACATTTTTTGCATCAATAATGTCTTGGATTTTTATATTACTTATGATTTCATTAATTTTTTTGCCTGGTGTGCAATAGTTTTTAAATTTTTTATTTAATTTACCACTAACAAGGGAACCTAAACCTTTTCCCAAACCATCACAAAACATTATTGATCCATATATATCAGCACTACTTTTTACATTCTGTGAGGTTTTTAATAATAGTTCCTGCGAGGGTGAGGCCAATGTATGGTCGGTGAGTTTAACATTGCATTTTGGTCTCAAAGTGACAGGGTCACAAAGGCAATTTGAACATGTCTTATTTACTAATGAGTCAAACCTTTCTTCATTATAATTGCATAGGTCAATCAATTCATTTGCTGACAATATATGTTCAGCAATTTGTTTCTGTGCCAATAAATATTTTTTATTAATTGAGTCTAGGGAATTATGCAAGTTCTTTATATCTAACTGCAACTGTTTCGTGTCCTGTTCATACATCTTCCTACTCTCTTGCAGTTTAGAGTCATAAATTTCTAAGGAGTCTATGAAATCCTTCCTTTCTTTTGTTAGTGCAACATTTTTAAAAATACACCTATTATAATTTTTTAATGATTTTTCTGCCCTTTTTATGCATCTATTAATTTTTATAATCTTTTTTGATTTGTTCCTACTTTTGTTGTTCATCCGGCATTCGTCTGGCATCCTTGTGTTTATAATGCTAGAATTATCTATTTGATATCCACCGGGTGATGCAACAAGTTCATCGAATAAACTTTCAGGCTGTTTGGTTTCATGATGCTTTTGTTCCTTTTTCATTTTTGCAATTTTCCTATTAGCATCACGGAGCTCTATTTCAAGGCCATTTATGCGATCTAGTGCCTTTTCATAGGTCGCATTACAGTTGTCTAGCTCATGGAGAGTATGCTGTAGCTGGTCACGCTGGCTTAAAATGTCTTGGTGTTCTTGAAAGAGAATTGACAACTCATTTTTTAATTGTGTGTTTTTTTCAATGTTTTTCCTAATTTCTATTTCGCTCTCATCTCTGTCTGACATCAACTGCTCACAAAGGAATTTTGATTTCTCCAATTCTGCAATTGTTTTCATGAGTTTAGATTCCATATTTTGGGCAGTTGCTCGTCTAGTCAGCATGTTGGAGCTGAAACACCAGTAACTATTTTAAAATTGCAAAATAATATTGAATTACTGTTTGTTAGTCTAGCCTGTCTGTTTAATTTTAAATTACAAAAGAAACAGATTCAAGTATGTCCTTTGACTTAGTATTTATATATATCTTGTTTCTTTAAAGCTATACTTTGCAGAGCAAGCAGTGATGATGTTTATTAAGTGTGTCTATATAACTTAGTTAAGTCAAAGCAGAAGAAATGTAGTTGGACTATAAATTAACTTATGGATATTATAAAATGTATTATCCAATTTCACGTTCAATCATTAGAAATTGTGCCTGATTTTTATGTTAAATATCTTAAATTTTAAATACACAACCTGTATTACCCATTAACATTGGAGAAATATTAGTGAGTTTAAGAGTAAAAATTTAAAAGAAACTTATTTTGGTTTTAGAAAATTAATTAAGTGGGTAAGTGTTGTTTTAAAACTACTCAAATTTATTTTTAAAAGAAACAATTTTTAACAAAATTTATTGTTTATTGTGTTGAGAGATAATCTAAATCTTAACAATCAAATAATATGATGACAAAGAGGCTTTTGAAGTCAATTTATGTGTGTAATTAAGTTAACACACTTTAGTACAATTTATGAATAAATGGTTGGTTACACCGTATGAATAGCTACACTGTAGTTGATAAGAGTAGGATAGTAATATAAAACAAATACTCCCCGGGTTTATGCTAAAAAATCCACAACAATTTGATATCTCAAAGTAAATTTGAAATTCAAACAGCTGTTTTCTGTAGCGGGTCACAAGTTGGGACACAGCACTTGAACGAGATTAACTACCAAAAACAACAAACAAATAGGTACGTTTTAGTGATTATAAATCGTTATTATAATAATTTAGAGCACAATTACAAAGAAAAATAACACTAAATTTAATTATTTTGCTCTAAATAATAAAAAGCCGTGCATTCGGCTTTGACGTTTTTTTTTTTTTTCCTTTGACGTTTTTTTTTTTTTTTTTAAGTATATTTCTTTTAACAAAGAGAAATATAGAACAATATAAAATAATAAAAAGACTTCTTGGCGGGAAAGTGAAGCGAATGCAGTTTTGTATATAAAAAATGTGATATTTAAAAATTATTGTGTAATTACGGTGGATTATTAACCGCTAAGTGTTTGTGAACGACCATGAGTGTTGGTAAATGAAACAAAATAATGCAACATCACTTTTCAAATTCTCTCAAGAAGTCCATGTGAGATCTCAGTATAGTCCTACATATTTACTGTTTCTATAATTATGTTGGCACACACTAGGTAAATATTATACTAAACTCCATCTGGAATAAAAAGTGTATGTATAATAATGAGGAATTGTTTGTTACAGTACCTCCAGATATTCTTGATTACCCTACGAGCAGCGATCAAGTGGCGAGAGAGGGCGCCAACGTGTCCCTGCGATGTGCGGCCCATGGCGTGCCGACTCCCAACGTCGTGTGGCGGAAGGAGGCAGGTGACCTTCTGCCCACCACCAACTTCAGTGATACACACAGTAGGTACTCGCTATTAGACTAAAGCTAAGCAGGGACTTCTTGGCGGGAAATTAAAGCGGCTTGTATGCAGTTTTGTTTTTTATTTTTATTTGTGATATTTCAAACGTCAATAACGGTGGATTATTTTCCGTAAAGTGTTTGTGAACGTACATCGTCGTCATCGTCTCAGCCCATTAACGTCCCACTACTGAGCACGTGCCTCCTCTTACATATCAAGGTGTGAGGGTATTGGGTCAGACTCCACCACCCTGACCTAGTGCGGATTGGCGGAGGCAGGTGTATGGCGTCCTGCTGTTAGAATTTATTAAGCCGCCCATTAGGCCTTTAACATGGCTTAACGACTACCACATTTAGTGATAACCGGGAGCAACAGGTTAACGTGCCTTCCGAAGCACGGAAACGCTCGATATCAAATGCCACACAAACGGTCACCCATCCAAGGACTGACCTCTGTAAACTATGCTGTACTTCGGTGATCGTTTCCGTCCACCGAGCACCGCAGAGCTGCGAGCGCTTCACAGAGCGTACGCGTAGCGAACGTACATGATTGTTAGTATATAAAAGAAAAACAGCATCACTTTTCGAACTCTCTCAAGTAGTCCAAGCCAACCTCACCTGCGAGTGGTGCACCTGCTGATCAACAGACGAGGCTCTGGCGAACGTAGCAGATCCCGGTAAGCGGCAATAGACTCGCCACCTATTACGTAAGACCAGTCATGTTATTGGCGAAGTGTGGGCGTATAATATGCCGTGGATTTTTTAGCTAAAAATTAAGAATTTTTTTTGTGTATGTAACTTCTAAAATAAGTCAAATTTTTAATTGAATACTATCTATATATAGTATATTTAACATCCTTTACTTCCTTTGCAGATACCTCAGTGAGCGGGGCCGTTCTTTACTTAGTGAAAGTGTCAAGACTACACATGGGGGCTTATTTGTGCATCGCAAGCAACGGGGTGCCCCCTTCTGTCAGCAAACGAGTCATGCTCGTAGTGCACTGTGAGTTTTATATAATTCTCGAGTGTGGTTTTGAAGTCACGCTTTCAGCCACGCGGTTGGTATGCGTCGCGGGTGGCTTTGGGTTTTTTGGATTGTTACATAAGTTAACTAACACACGTGATTGTTTTATATTTGCTTACGACGCGCGCGCCACCAGCGCAGACAGAAAGCGTTACTATAAAACCACACTAAGAGTTATAGCTTCATCAACACACTTTATCAAGTGGTATTAAATAGCTCTGCACTTTTGCAAAAATCGCATCATGAAGCGACGCATGCTTATGTAATTATCTTGACGACCGATATGGAGTGGTGGCGAGTATACCCGCACTCCACTTCTGAGATCTTGGACTCGATTCCCACATAGGACAAATCTTTGTGGGTATAAATATGAATATTTGTTCTGGTCTTGGTGTTTTTCTATGTATATTCACTATGTTTTTACAAAAAAAAAGTATTTATGTATGTTTATCCGTTATTTAGTATCCATAACACAAGTTCTTAATGATATTTATCTTGGAACTAAAAATTATTGATGTAAGTGTCAGAAATATTTATTATTAGTATTATCATCCAGTGTGAGTGAAATCACTAAAATAGACTCATAGGTGCCGTGTAGTATCAGCCCAGAATAGTGCTACCCTGTCCAGCACTGATGAGTCGTAAGAATCGACGTAAGTATTATGTTCGCACAGATTATTATCATTCCTCTATCTCAGAAAAACCGCACTGTGTACGTGTTGTGGAGTTTGACCCTTTAATCCTTCGATTTGTGAAAAGAGGCCTTGTCCAGTGGGATGTTAATAATCAATAGATCGACATGCACTTAAGAAAAATCTCATATAATTATTCATTTATTGCATATGTTGGTATATATGGTGTCCATTTAATAAGCGAAGCATCATACTATGGCGTGTATGACGAACTGTACATGACAAACATAAAGCAGCATTAAAAAGTTTTCTAAACTAAAACTAAATGTGTTAATTTTTCACTACCCAATGTAAGAGGTATTGAAACCAATATAGAATTGAATGGTCTGAGGTTGGATATGGTCGATTCAACCTTATTTCTAGGTGTATTACTAGATTTGCATCTATCACCTTCAATGGGGCCCACATATCGAAAGCCCTTCTGGTAAACTGAGTTCTGTCGCATATGCGATTCGAAAAATTCATAATCTTATCCGTTATTTAACGGATGTCGAAACTGCTGTAATTTTTTATTTTAGCCACTTTCACAGTTTGATGTCCTACGGTATTTTATTGTGGGGATCTGCCGCTGAAATTGAGACTACTTTTAATAGATATAACCAGATTTGGCTTACTTTCAGAACAGTTATATTTGAGAGTAACATGACATTCCATGTTTAGAGTTGTCTTCTCTACAGGGGTACAACTAGTCTAGAGCTGTATTATAAACTAAATGTTCAATATAGATCTCGTGACGCCGTCACTTCGTTCTAAGTTAACAAGTTTTTGATTACAAATTATCCAAGTATCATCAACGTCAAATAGTGCCCTAACGTTCTTGACAATAGAGTCGTATGTCGATATTTATGTTACCAATAAAATGACGCTGAATTTAAAAATATGTCATTAGACATTGCTCTCGTGCCATCTAATAATACGCTACATTCAAATCGTAAGCCGTTTACGTGTTGACTTTGCATTAAAATTGACACTAGGGTGGTTAACGGCAATAATTTAGATTCTCATTAGCTCCTATTATTCGTGCATAAATACTTGCTAATATGAATCCCAGCGAACGTCAATCACACGCTCATTCAAAGGCATTCAAAGAAGTTAGATGAATAAGTAATTTTCGTTGCCGAATGTTTCCGTGACAACCATTGAATCCTCAATCACGTCTTTACCAAATTTGCAATCTCACGAATTGAATTTGTATGAAGTGTTTTTAGACACTCTTTATAACATATTGACTCTATACTTATGATTTTGTTTTCTTGATGTTAATTGGAAATCAGCGCGAGAAATTCAAATATTGAATGCGAACCCTTTAAAGTGTTAAGAATAACATTATTATATTCAAAGCTTATTTCAATAGGTTAAGTCAGTGTTTCATATTATCATGACAGCAATCCAAATAGTTCTTTTGACACAAATCAATATGTGGGGATTCTTAAAGTAACGTCGTGACGTCGTAAGCGCCACCTTTAACGAGACGCTTGTCGCTGTCTTTGGCCATTCAGAAGCCCAACTAGACGTCCCCGCAACCACTGTCGTCAGAGGGGATTCCAGATGGATGGATCAGGCAGAAGGGATTCCAGATAGATTCCGTGCATCGATTGCATATAAAAAAAAACTAAATTGAAATCGGTTCATTCGTTCGGGAGCTATGATGCCACAGACAGACAGACACGTCAAACTTATAACACCCCTCTTTTTGCGTCGGGGGTTAAAAATCATCAAAAATAATAATTAAAAAATTGGCATAAACAAACAAACGGTCTCTTCAGTATTTAATCTACTAATAACCTGAAGTCATTAAAAATACTTGCGATTAATAACTTAGAAGTAAAATGGCCGGAAAAAAAAGACAAGACGCAACTTTATATATGTAATATTGAGAAACTAAACAGGTTTTTTTTAATTTTAACCACACATTCTCATGTGTTAGATATATGATGAAGATGTACGTCTATTTTACCGTACATTATGAGAAAAGAAAATCAAATTAAAAAAGCCCAATCTTAGCGATCGCACATAATTTCCCACCTTAAATTGAGTGTTCAGGGGGCCTATCGCAGAGTTCGATGGCAATCGATTATAAGGCAAAATGGATTTCGAATTGATTCTGTCGTACCGCCGAACTCATGGAAATCGAAACAAAATGGCGTTCTCCATTTACCTATTGGTCTGTCACGGACTGAAGGTCATGAATGAGAGGTGACTGTCGGCAGATTCCCCAGTACGGATTAATGAACGCAAAACAAAGTTTGATCTAGATGGATTACCGGTAATCCATCGAATTCGGTGGTAGGCACCCTGAACTAGGCTCTATGATCAAACACCAAGCACTAAAGGGATGAACATAATGTGAGCGAAGCGGACAAGTAAATTCCATTGTGACGTGCGTTCACGTACTTGGTGGACGATATTTTAATCCCTGATAAATCGTTGATATTATTAATAATTTTGTTACGAACACCATCTGAATATATACGCATCGCATTTATATGATGCCACAGTATTTAATCATGTTCACAAACATACGTCAAAGACACATAATATGAGTTATAATTTTAGAGATAAAACGCGGTCTACGGTAACCTGACGGTCTGCTGCGGTTGTCGTAAAATTTGTTTTATTTGATTAACATAATTAAATACGTAAAGAGTTTTTGATTCTAATAAGTGATCTTTCATTTATTTTTTTAATTTCATCATCAAGCTCATTTGGATATTAATGAATTTCAATATTTTATGATGGATATTTAATTATTTAATTTGAAATACACACTTCTTTATGTGTGGAACTAACCAATTGATAATTTACAACACCATAGCCTGTGAGTTTCTTGCCAGTTCTTCTTACAGAACGGTGGCTCGGAACTGGCACTTAGTTACACTTATATTTTTTATTTTGGTTGTAAGTGAATGAAGGTTCGTGATTTTGGTGCAATTATATTTTGATTGTTTTTATATGTAATTTTGACATTTTTAAGTGCTATGTAATAGTTTTTGAAATAAATATATGTGAAGTTGATTTAATTTTGCAGACAAGACACGTAGTTCACCTAATCGTAGTAACCGAAATTCAGTGAGGAAAAATGTGAAATTTGACTCCTCTTTTGTTACATCCCTATATGAAGGTCCCAAATTTCTATCCCGCAACGCTATGCCTATCATCTTAGCATATTACGTTCTCACTGCTAGCACTGACCTTTCACGAACCAAAGTGAAAGCGATACATGTTGTACACACGGACCCAATGCGGATTGGCGGAGATCTATAACCAAACGGGCTCTCATACTTTTATTGGCGGAACAACAGCCATTGTAACGATTGACTTATATGTCATGGTTGCTAGCCAGTTGAATAGAGCTCCCCAAGCGGTGTTCAAATCACAGTTTTATTGGTCGCAAAAGCTTCAACGAATACGACAGAAGAGAATAAAATCCTTTGACTGAAAAAGAAACCCTTTATGGATTTAAGTCTATATATTAAATATATTCTGACTTTTTGATTACAATACTCATGAAGAGTCTGATTATGACTGTTTCAAATTGTAGAAAAATTAAAAAAAAATATAAACTAATATGAATTTTATTGAAAGTTGAATGTATTATGAACTCAATGAAAATAAAGACTCAAACAAAATAAAGATGCAAATTCTGATATATTTCTTCAATAAATGTCAGCAAACAAAATTTACAATGAACATCCAAACCGCATACAAACACGAACATTTAAACATAAAAGGAACGCTTGCGAAGCATCCAATTTAGATGCACTCAAAAGAATGTTCACGTTAAGTCCTATCTATATAGCTTTGTACTTAACGCCTTTCGACCGGCGTACTCGGAGCCGAGCACTTCGAACTATCTCTATTCCTTGAAATGAAATCTAACTCCGAAGCTGTGCACGATAAAAACCATTTAGATACAACTGCTTCGGAATTCTAAGCCTTGTAGAAGAATTTAACAATAGAATTTTTAAGTATTGTGAGATATTAGGCTTAGGGCGTTTTGTGTGAATATACTATAAATAAATTTATTTATATCATAACAGGAACGTCCTTTAAGATCATGCGACTAGTAAGTATAGTATTAGAAATCATTGCTTTTTGAGATTGCCTGCATACGATTCGGTTGAAAAAATTAAATTAATTCAGTTATTGTTTCTTGTTACCAAAGATATATGAAGATAAATATGAAATTTTGATTTAGAATTTTTATTTTAGATTTCCACTGCAGATTCAGACTCTCCCTGTCTGGGACAAAATATACAATTATTATTGTCTCGTCATGGTTTTTGGGGTCTGCCTCTATGCCTTCTGTCGGTTTTCGGCACCCACTTTGTTTAAATCTTGGCTCACCGCTCGATCTGTACACGCTTTAATAATTGGCATTATAATTCTTTGCGAAATCAGCATTTTTCCGCGTAAGGTGGTGTTGCTAAGTCTTATCCCATAACAAAGTTAAAAACAATATCACTCTAAAATATCAAGTAAAATATCTAAGTCAAGTGCTATTTTCATGACGTAGTTCATTAAGCTTTATTTAATTTTCTTAATTCAAGTTTTTCCTTGCTTTAAAGCGAGTACTAAGATTTTTCTGTCCCAAGCCGAGTAACCGACACCGCCACTGGCTACAGCAATTAGTGCATTCGGCGTAATATTTTTTAAAATTCCTAAAAAAGCTTTAATTATCATAGTATCTTCTATTTATCGCTTCATAAATAGTAGGCGCAGTTAAATTACAAAAATAAGCAAATATAATAACTATGCCATAATAAGCATCTTTTGGGGGTCACATCCGTAGGTGTGTACTCTTTGAAACTCTACATGCGAACCCTGAGTGGTGCTGATTGAGCATATGGTGGTAGGAGCCCTGCTCAACCGGTCACCGACCACCGGGCGTTTTAAAAGGAACATCATATTGGCAATCGGATTTTTAACGTAAGGCAGTCCGTGATTGTTAACTAAAAGTAGAGCTTAAATCAATAATATTTTGGTACGCACTAACAAACTGGTGGTAACAGAACTAGGTTGTAAAATAATAATAATAATAATGCGAGAAAATACCGTTTCTGTTGTTCCCAGAACGCTGCACTACAATTAATTTTGTGTTTCCGGAAACTTTTTGATGAAACTTGAACGTGCCTAAAATTTATATGTACATTCCTACCTGTCTAATAGCAATAGGCGAATAGGGGGAATAGGAATGCCATAGGTTGATAAAAGCTCAAAGGCATCTACCCAAATATCTTTACAACATGGACGAGTTTATTTGATTTCATTTGACACGAACTAAAATCATTTGAACCTTGTTCTACTTTAAATTCCTCTGCTTCGACTTGAAGGTAATAATTTTTATAAGTAATTTCATAGCGAAACATCCTTATTCATTTGTTAGTTTATTATTTCTTAAATAAGCCAAACTCAAATAAATCTATACTACTGGTATCTCAGAATTATTATTATTACAAAGTACATGTACAAAGTATATTGGTTAAAAAAATGTCCAACAAAACTGTTCAAACATTTTTACTTAAGGATAAATTACTACAAACTATGATTATACATTAAAAGTTAATAAATATTTTTATTTTTACAATTATAATATATGAATTATATTTACAGAGACCGTCTATGGTATCATATTTATTATGTGCTTTCTCAGTAAACGTTAAAATTTTATTTTGCTTAATTCATCTCCGATGTCTGCAGGTAAACTGTGATGATGAAGTCAGTGTTATATAGTTGGTAACATCCTAAGAACCCAAACCGTCATTGGGTGCTATGAATTATTTGACGCTTACGGTAACAAAGAGTTTGTTTTTTTAAATATCAAACTGTCATTAAATAATAATAATAATAATAATTTGCTCTTTATCGTACACCATGATAAAGATTACACATAAAAACATAGAAAAATAACCAGGTAGGTATATACAATGGGCGGCCTAATCGCTTAAAGCAATTTCTTCCAGGCAACCTGAAATGGACAGAAAAGTTAAGGACACAGAAGGGTACATCGTGATGTACAATAATAATTAAAAACAAAATAAATAAACACAGGACAAAAAATATATAAGACTCACACAAGGATAAAAAAGTAGTACTATTACTTACAAATAAAATATATACACAACAAAAAAAAATTAAACAAAAATACATTTTAAAAGAAACCGATGGTTACTATCATAAGGAAAGGATCCTTGACTAACGTCTTGAACGAATCCAGGGATTTGCTTGTCTTATGTTACCTGGTAACGCGTTCCAAAGCCGAGCTGCATGCACAGTAAAAGACGAGTCGAAAAATTTAGTGGTGTAGGAAGGAATATCCAGAATCAGAATGAGATCTGAGACTTCTTTCATGGGAATCACCGAGAAAATTAATTTTTTTTTTTTGATTGTATACATATTATGTATATTAAATAGAAATCCTACTGAACTCAACTGGTTAATAAAATCTGGGAAAAAAAGGAGGGAGGTACTGGATTGCGACCGTCGGAATCAATAATCTAGAGAATTTTGTTGGTATTTATAAATACACACATAAGGGCGTGTATGAGGAGGTTAATGAGGGTGAATGAAGTTAAAAATGTGTGCCAAGATCGTAGCAAGTGGAAGGATGTGATCTCTGCCTACCCCTAGGGGAAAGAGGCGTGACATTATGTTTATATGTTTGTATTTATAAATGAATAAATATTTTCTGACAATTACAGCAATTATTTAATTCTAAGATAAGTATTATAAAGATCTTTTGGATACTAAATGACGGATAAACTTACATAAGTACTTTTTTGTAAACACATACATAGTATACATAGAATAACACCAAGACCAGAACAAATATTCATGTTTATGCACATAAAAATTTGTCCTTTTTGGTAATCGAACCCACGACCTCAAGAGTGGAGTGCGGATATACTCGCGACCACGCCATATCGATTGTCAATCGTCGGATTCGGATTTGAATATTACTTATACCACAAACGGTTGAAGAAATATACTCACCGCTAATTTTCTTATCGAAAACGGCCCAGTAGCCAGACAAGTTAATTATGTCTAGATATTTATGTATTCTCGGCCGCCGCTGTCCCGGAAGAGTCTGGCCATTTTCATGTTTTTTTTCCGCAAATGTTGCTGTAATGTCTTTTTATAATTTTCATAGTATAGTACACAATTGTCAATTTATTTACGTGGCATTAAGGATGGCTGAAATGTGGTAGAGTCTACTCCCTAGATATCTTGTAGAGTTAAAACAACATTGGTAGTTGTGCAAATACTCCATATATCCTAGTATTATCCCGGATGCCCTAGACTTAAGCTCAGGGTTCAGGGTCTGGTCTCCGTTCTAACTAGGTTAGGTTGAATTTCTGTTACAACATAGAGGGACTGCTGTCTGACCACCACAACCCAGAGGGAAACATAATTCTATGGTTAAACCAGTTGTCAGTAAATAAGAAGGCAGTAACTCCCTTTGTATATAAGAAGTCTATGAGTCTCGCTACTGGGCCATTCTCGCTACTACAATTATATAGTTCCCAGATGTGTTCTTGATTATATTTATCTTTGAACTAAATGATTGATAGATTTTTTTTATTTTATTAATGATTCGTTAAACCATATTATATATTATTTCACGCATGCCTAATAAACTTGCATTGACTTCACTGAGGATAAAGTAATTAGTAAAGCGTTACAACTTGGTGGCAATCCTAATAAATTAATATTTAAAAATCTAAATCTAAATTTCTTCTCCGTCTTACCTTCTCTAAATAAAAAATACATTAATGCACACTGGAAACCTGATCTGGCAACCATCCAGACACTTAAGAAACAACGTGTGATAATGAAAGCAAAGCGAACAATCTGAACGCTTTAAGGTATTATATATTTATATATAAATTTTTCGTAGATAAATATGCGCTTTTTATAATTATGCATAGAAAAATATTTTTAAAAAAACGTGTGGTACTCGGAAACTGCCTCGGTAAAGCTTTTTTACAACCAGATGTTTAATTTCTATTTCAAAGTCTTGTCTCAGATATATAAAGTAGATTCACCATTCATATAGAACGCAATTAAGCTAGAAGGTATAATTTTTAATTATTTTCTCATTCAAGTGAAAATTGCTGTAGCATACTTCACCACTTTCAGCGGGAGCTCAACGGAATATGAGTACCAAATTAAGCGTGCCTAGTTGTTTTTATTCACTTTAGCCGTTCACTAGCGAACTATTGAATGAACACTCAGCTGGCAGTAGTCCAAACTCCTGAGTTCTGATAACGTCGTATCGTACTGTCCGACCATTTTACGATTATGGTACACGAGAATGTACTAACGGGACTCAGATAGCTTCTAAAATGAATAACTTTTCAACGAGGTAAAGATTTCATGAAATTCCTGTACATTTTCTGTCATATACGTACAATACAATAGGTCGGTGGTTCACATCTGGCATTGTATTATGTTAGGAGTCACTGTAAAGTATTCGAACCGTCGTATAAAATAAACGAAAAAACTACGCTATAGATCTGTAAAATAATAATAATAATTTCTTAGACATTCAAGACAAACTAATCTGGCCCTACGCTAGGCTGAGCTTGTGCAATGGCTATTAAACAACAGATAAACATACTTAAATATTTTTATTGTAGTTTTTAATCTATTCACAGTTATCATATTAATAATTATTTACACGGATTCCCATTAAGAGCGCAGTTACGTATTCTCAAATCAATCAAATCATTCTAACGGTTGCACCATATAAAATATCAAATTTAATTTGATTATATAGACGACTATATGCTATGCTTGAGACTAACTCGTCTATTTGGTTCCATATCCATCATAATAATTATAACACTACCCACAAGAGGTACAAATTTAGTTTAATTACTTAACTCTCAGGTCAAACATAAGTTTGGGGTCCTAAGCATGCAGCCACACGTGAAACATACATAAGCAGATAGGAACGAGTTTATTATCATTTCGGACAGAAAGCTCGCCGCAGAAGGTTGCCTGCGGTTCCTCTTTATTGCTCTACTACAACGACGTAATACCTGAAAGGATAGTTCTAGATATTTCTAACCGGCTCTTTAATAGAGAATATAAATATGCTCACTGTGTTATGTACATTGTGTACACAAAAATGTTATGGACGCATTTTTTTTGTTATTTAACTCAATTTGTACATTTAGCTTCTTGAGTATTTTTGTTTTATGCTTTTAAAATATCAGTTTCTTTATTGATTACTTTAAACAAAAAAATCGCATTGTAATGCATACTGATGTTATTTCAAGAGCAGAGCCTTTTTTGACACAAATATTTTTATGCATAAAAGCAAGCTTTGGCCACTTGCTACTGAGATGTTTGAAACTACTTTTATTAAATTATTTTGGAATAGATTTTTCTTGGAAATTTGCATTGAGTTATGTGCACGATTTGTCGACGATTGCCCAGTGGCGAAACCTCTTGCTTTTAAATTCAGACGGTCTCGGGTTCAAACCTATGAATTTCGGAAAGCACGTTAAGCCGTTGGTCTCGGCTGTCATTAACATCTATGGCAGTCGTTATTAGGAAGTCAGTGCCTTCTAATAGACTGACAGCTGATTTAACCATAGAATGATGTTTCTCTCTGGGTGCGGAAGTCAGACAGCAGTCGCTCCACGAAATAACTGAAATTCAGTCAAATTTGGTTGAACCAGTAAGCAGACCCTGGGCCCTAGTAGCCCTTAAGTCTAGGGCAACCGGGATAATGCTAGGATATGATGATGATTGGTGAACCCTAAATTTTCCATAAACTTGTTACCCACGGTGTTATGTACATTATTTAACTAAGCACATTACATTGGCAAGTCTATAGGCTCCATAGATTTACATATATCTCTTAAACCGCCAATTATATCGCGCGAGGCTTGCCCTGATTACCTTATTAACATATACATGTAGATGTTTAGTTTGATAACCTCAATATAACTTACCAGTGTGATACCAGCTGAAGTTTGAGCTTAAGGGCGTGCCGTTGAAGAGGATTGAAGGGGTCCAGCTGTTGTCGAAATATAGCGATGTTTTAATGTTTATGTCATATGAAAAAAACAAATCGCACCTTAGGTAAAACAAGGGCATAACTGTCAAAAATTGTGAAAATTACTTAGGTATGCAAAAGTGTTTTGAAATACCTTTTCAACTGGTGGGATAAGGACACCATAATGTATAGTTACTTCATGTACAGTACATCTACAGTACATCTAAAATGACTCTCCTGTAAAATTGCAAATATTGCAATTATGCCCTTGTCTTACCGAAGGTGCGAAATGACGAACTTAATGCCATTAGGCATTCTTTACCAACCGAACTTAGCTTTATGGTTTGATTTTGTAATATTATGCATTTTTAAGATTAAGGGTCTATATTATAGAGGACTGAACCCATGATACTAACTAAAATTTTTAGGCCTGATTTACCGTCGCAGGCCGTCACATCGCGTGTGGCGTGATGTCTCGCGACGCTGTGGACGATATTTCTGTTTACTGTGCGACGCGCGGGGTGTGAAGCGACATTTATCATCGCACGTATAAGCACAAACATAATATTGCAAGATACGATGTTGTTGTGTTTGTACCTAATCAAATCCGGCTAGTTATAGGTTAGAAATATTGCTTCATCGAGATTTGCCGCTGGGCAATTCCACCATAAAAGCCGCTTGAGATGCGTTGATTCCTTCCGCGAGCTCGGCCGCAAAATATCCTCGATTTGTTTTTTTTTTAACAATTACACCAATTATTTAGCTCCAAGATAAGTATCATGAAGAACTTGTGTTATGGATACAAAATAAAGAATAAATATACATAAATACTTTTTTATTAAATATATACTTAATATATATAGAAAACACCCAGACCAGAACAAATATTCATGTTCATGCACACAAGTTTTTGTCCTGTGTGGGAATCGAACCCACGACCTCAGGAGCGGAGGGCTGGTATACTGACCTCCACGCCATATCGGTCGTCACACACGTCGGATTGAAAGCAAACGAGTGTAAAATAGCTATTCCAAAAACGCATTCAGACTATGTTTAAGTCATATTCTCTAATTTAGGGATTTAGACCCCTAAAATCCTAAATAATAATAAAAATAGTTTTTGGAATAGCTATTTTACACTCGTTTGCTTTAAAGGGAGGATAATTTGTTGAGTTATTTTAGATAATATATATGTGGTACATGATTATGTAATAAGCAAAGAACAAATAGCATAATATTGTTTTTCTTTCCAGTTCCACCAATAATGACAATACAAAACCAGCTGGTCGGCGCGAAGGAGGGCGACGTGGTGTATCTGGACTGCCACTCAGAAGCCTTCCCGCGCTCCATCAACTATTGGACGATAAACGACCAAATTATATCACAATGTGAGTGGAACGGAATGCGATTTGTTCTGTCGCACCCTTTTGTTTCATGCTTACTTTATTTATTTTCTATACAACAAAATACTGTATGATTGAATTCTCTTTTATATGTTTATGTAATGTTTGAATGTAACAATTTAGTATTTTTACTAAAACTTCTTTACGTCTTTATAGTTATAATGCAAAACTTGTTTTAATGTGAGTCATGTTGGTGATCATTTTAATTTATATATAAATTCCATGAACGGACCTCATTGATCTCTTTATTATTTCGTGGATCGCTTGTATGATACCATCTCATGCACCAATTCTAATTTAATCCTTTGTTATCCCATACAGCGGACAAAAGGTTCGAGATTGCTTCCGTAGAAAGAGGTTACGAGGTCGACATGAAGCTGAAGATAAAGAAGGTCGGCAGGTCCACTTTTGGGACTTACAGCTGCATATCAAAGAACTCCTTGGGCGACACGGATGGCACTATCAAACTATATTGTAAGTATTAAAATTGTGACGTTGTCCGTACCTTTTTTATGTACTCCTAGGTGGCACTCAAGCTTGCGGCCCATCTGTTAAAATTGTATGGGGATCCCAACAAGATCATAGGATCCTTTTTTTTTTTTTTATTATCGTCTGTAAAAAAATGCTGCTTACGCACTGTCTCCCGGCCAAAAGGGGGAGACCGGGAGGGGGTGTGGGGCTCACTGCGGCCGACGCGACCACCGCAGTCCTACCCACTAAAAAACTTCAGACGACGCCCACCGCTGTTGAAAAGAGGCGAGGCACCAGTGCCCGGGTTTGTAGCTTCTGGAACCCCGCCCGCGGCCAACGTCCCCTGGATCAGAACCGGGGAGACCTCCTCAGGAAGGCGCAATGTGCAGCGCCCCCCCTACCTCTATATGCGGCCATGGCGTAACTGGCCGACTTCGGGGGGGTCTATGGCGAGACGGAAGGGGCCCCCTGCCCCCGCCGCCTAAGACCCCCCGGGCGCTGCCTGACGGGCCCTTCTGGCCCGCCCGCTGCGCCAACGGCATAGCCGGAGAGAGAGCGGATCCCGCTCCCTCTCCCGCTCCGCGGCCTCCATCTGCGACATCACCACTTCGCAGAAGGAGGCCATCGCCTCCCACGCCGTCTCGCTGTCGACCATCTTTTGCATGATGGTCGGCAGCGAGAGAGCCACTCCACCCAGGGCCGCGGCTAACGTCGACCGCGGCCCCGCCCACGCAGGGCACGCCACCAAAGTGTGCTGCGCATCATCCATCGCGCAGTCACAGTGGTAAGATCTTAGGATCCTAAGCCAACCTCACCTGCAAGTGTTGCACCTGCCGATCAACGAACGAGGCTCTGGCAAACATAAATGTTCCCAATAAGCGGCAATTGGGACGAACAACCGGCGAAAGGTGGGCGTTCAATATGCCTCCCCCTTCGGGGAAAAAAGCGTGATTGTATGTATGTATGCATCAAGTGCGTTATTTTAACTGCCTCCCGTAAGTTGGGTATACTCAATAAGGTGAGGCGGTTTTTCACTCCCGAACAGCGCTGTTTATTGTACAAGACTCAAGTGCGATCGAGTGTAGAGTATTGTCCCCATCTTTGGGACGCCCCCTTTTTGAATAGCTCCATGCTGTCTCTTGGGATAACTTCTATCTATTTTAAGTATCTATTAGACTATGTAAGACCTTTCATGACCAAATACAAAAAATGTTAGAGAAAGGACAGGTCAAAAATACCCTAAACCGACGGGCGTGTATTAGGAGGTTAATGAGTGTGAATGAAGCTAAAAGTGTGTGCCAAGATCGCAGCAAGTGGAAGGATGTGACCTCTGCCTACCTCTACGGGAAAGAGGCGTGACATTATGTATGTATGTATGTTGCAAAAAAAGAATTTATATATCCTTAACTCAAGATCGTAATGATACTTATCTTGGAAATAAGTAAGTGGTGTAATTTCACAAAATATTTATTTATTTAACTCGCCAGGGTCATTCCACAAAGCAAGGACACACGGCAGAATGTATCCGTTTTTACGCACCAAATCTATTCCATTATTATTTCTATTAGAAATGTTACTAACGCGAAACACTTTTTTTACACTTCAGCTGAAGTACCGTTTTCAATGTACTGTTATTCGGAAAATATCATATATCACACTAATAAGAAGGAGCAGAATATCACGGCAGTTTATCCCGTTTTGGGGTGAGCAGACTCCTTGCTTGCATATTTGAGAGTCATAACTTTTTTAATATATATAATTAGGGGACATAAGGATCCTACCAACCTTTTAGGAGTCCACGCCAACCTCACCTGCAGGTGGTGCACCTGCCGATCAGAGGCTCTGGCAAACAAAAAGGTACCCAATAAGCGGCAATAGGCTCGCCACCCATTCATTACGTGACACTAAGCCCGTGTCCCCAGTAGGCAAACTGTTAGCGGCCGACTGAGTTGAAAGACTGAGAGACCGACGCTGCAAACTGCGTATAGTGAGCGCAAAACTAGCAGACTGTGGACACTCCATTTCAAATATATGGAAGGGCGTACTAAATCGGTACGCCGCAAACTCAGTCGGCCGCTAACAGTTTGCCTACTGGGGACACAGCCTAACAATGTAATTGCCGAAGAGTGGGCGTATAATATAGCCCTGCAGGGAAACAGGCGTAATTGTATGTATGTATCCAAGGACTAACATCTATGAACGCTGCTCAACTTCAAGAACCCTTTCTGAAAATCTAGTCCCAGGCGCATCGGCCATAAATACCTTTAACTAACCCTTATAGCAACTTTTAATTAGAAGAATACACAGTATATTTAAAGACCATTTATATTATTTAAGCAATATTTAATATAATAAATAAAAATATTTAGCCCCCTACATAGTAATAATTCAAAGTAGTTAAACACATTTAATTATAAATAAACTCAGAAGTACCTAGACAATTTGGGATGGTATCTATTTTGAACTGAAATTGTAAAGTTAAAACGAGAGTTCAATTCTGAAACAAAATTCTAGAATGGCGCTTGTGGTGAATATCGTACTGCTCAGTATTCGGAACTCACTGAAAATCCTTTTAAAAGTTACTGGGAAGCAAAATTTATTAATATTTTTTTGATTGTCTACTCACAGAGATGGAAAATGAAAACTCTGAACGTTTTTAAATCGAGGTAAATTACAACTACGGCTTACTTTTATAACTAACATTTTAAAAATGAGAATAAATCTCAGTGTTACAATTTCTCTGCCAACGCCGAGGTTAACTTTTAAAGACTGCCTAATATAGCTAATATAATAGGTTGGGGAAAAAGTCTTTTCGTATTTTTGTATGAAAAGTCAAGACATTTTTTTCAAAGTTCAATTTCATTTATTTACAATATATATGTACCGTTTTGTTGAATAACTTTATGCCATTTTGTGGGCAGAGACATTATCCCGTTACTGTAGAAACTTTGGGACTTCTGATCAAAAAAACGGGACAAATAGTTTTGGCAGTCCTCTCTTGAGGTCAACCTTACAGAACCTAAAGAATTCTGCAGAGACCGAAACAGGTGAAAATCTGAAGGCGCAAGGTCAGGGCTATATGGTGGATGCACTAGGACCTCCCAGTCGAACTCTCTTAATTTTTGCTGAGTGGCTAAAGATGTGTGTGGTCTAGCGTTATCGTGATGAAAGACCACACCCTTCCTGTTGATCAATTCCGGCCGTTTTCTCTCGACTGCTTCCTTTAATCTCATCAGTTGCTGGCAGTAAAGATCAGAATCGATGGTTTTGCCGGGCGGTAAAAGCTCATAGTAAACAATGCCCTTCCAATCCCACCATACACACAGCATCACCTTATTTCGTGTTAGGCCAGGTTTGGCCACAGTCTGTGAAGCCTGGCCAACTTTCGACCACGACCTTTTTCGCACGTTCTTGTCGTACGTAATCCACTTTTCATCGCCAGTTATCAATCTCTTCAAAAACGGCTCGGTTTCATTACGTCTCAATAATGAATCGCAAATGAGTACACGGTTCATTAAGTTTCTTTGAGTGAGCTCGTGTGGCACTCAAATATCGAGCTTTTTTGTATAACCAGCTTTCTTCAAATGTGTCAAAACTGTTTTGTGGTCAATTCCCAGTTCTTCAGCTACATCGTAACTACTAATATGCCGATCTTGCTCCACTCTTTCAAAAATGGCGTCCATTTTATTCGCAACAGGGCGACCAGAGCGAGGTGCATCTTTAACATCAAAATTTCCGGACTGAAAACGTTTGAACCAAATTTGTGCTACTCTTACTGACACTGCATCAGGTCCATAAACATTACAAATTTTTTTCACTGCTTGAGTTGCATTTTTGCCTTTTTTATAATAAAATTTTAAAATGTATCGAATTTCTTCATTAGATTCACTCATTTTTACGGAGAGAAAAACAAATGAAAAATAGCGGGAAACTACTTTTTTTTTTTCTTTTCTTTATAATGGAACCTTTTTAATGTTACCAAAACCAGCCAGACACAAATAGTACAGTCAAAAAAATTTTATAATAAGTTTATACCTACGTTATGCGAAAAGACTTTTTCCCCGATTAGGCTCGCTTTTTGTACATCTTTTTTAAAAATTTTGGTGCAATTAAGATTAAAGAAATTACGCAGGAGTTAGAAAATAACTTATTTTTATGAACAATAGGCTGTAACTTGACTTAACATTTTATAACTACAATCCAAACCAAAGCAGCAAAAAAAAACCAGCCTGTAGAGAATTGATGCGTTAGGTGTTAGCTGACGTTTATAACAGCTCTATTGCGCCAAGGTTTAAGAAAAAAAAATTGATAAGTATAAAAAGTATAAGGTTGTGCTTTAAAGTGAAAGGCAAGAGTATAAGCTTTATTTTCTTATTAAAAATTACCTTTACTTTGAAGTCCTTTCAATTATGAATGTGTTTACTAGTATGTTGTAATAAATCTTACCGTACAACTTACTCTCATAGATTTTATTTCCGTTCTTTCTTACTATACATCCGAATCGATTTTTCATTAGCCAAAAATAGGATCCGAGACTGGTTAGAAGCAAAACCCACTTAGAAACAGATACTCTGTTATTATTTGATAGTTAATTTGTATGTGGCATCCTGCTGTGAGAATGGTCCAAGCTGCCCAGTGGCAGTCCTATTTGGCTTAACGACTACCACAAATAGAGATAACAGAGACCAACCGCTTAACGTGCCTCCTGGAGCACGGAAGCGCTCGACATAAAATGCCACGCAAACAGTCACCCATCCACGGACAGACCTCGGAGAAATCTGCTTTATTTTGGTGATCGTTTCCAACAACTTAGTATCGCGGTGCTTTGCGAGCATTTTAAACTTAAGTATTATACTGTTAAACTATTTCTAAAGCCAGCCAAGCTACTTTCTAAGTTTACGTACTTAAAAATTCACTTTCAAAAATCATTGTTCAAATAAGAAAAAAAAAATCTTTACTAGAAGATGTTGATAGGATCCCTGTATTATATTTATGTAATATCATTAACGTATACCAGTAAGTTGTTTTAGTTGTTACAGAATAAATTATTTACACTCTTTGTTATCTAAAGCCAACCGTCAAAAATCGTAGATAAATCGGGTCGTTACTCCAATGTTTGAACACAGGTTTAATCTAATACCAATGCCATTACATAGTATCCCTATTACAGACGGATCGAAAACACACACTCCTAAGTAATAGATATATCTAGAAAAGTAATGCGATCTTTTTCGTCAGAGAAACCTAACAATAGTAAAGAATCCTTTAGAAAACAGAAACCAGAGGTCTTTTAATAGACAACGGAAACTACTAAACATTTACATACATATATAAGCTCAGGCCTGTATCCCCGAAGAGGTAGGCAGAGGCATATTATACGCCCACACTTCGCCAATTATACAGTTGTTCCCACGTAATTGGTGGCGAGCCTATTGCCGCTTACCTGGCTCTATTATTTTCGCCAGTGCCTCCACCGTTAATCGGCACTTGCAGGTGAGGATTGCCTGTGCTCTTTAGGTATTGGTAAGATCCCTATACACCCTAGATGCTAAAAATTAATGTTACACAAATGCTTCATCATTTCAGCCCATTAACGTCCCACTACTGAGCACGAGCCTCCTCTCACATATCAAGGTGTGAGGGTTTTGGTCATACTCCACCACGCTGACCCAGTGCGGATTGGCGGAGGCAGGTGTATGGCGTCCTGCTGTTAGAATTTATCAAGCCGCCCATTAGGCCTCTAACATGGCTTAACGACTACCACATTTAGTGATAACCGGGACCAACGGCTTAACGTGCCTTCCGAAGCACGGAAGCGCTCGATATCAAATGCCACACAAACGGTCACCCATCCAAGGACTGACCTTTGTAAACTCTGCTGTACTTCGGTGATCGTTTCCGACCACTGAGCACCGCAGAGCTACGAGCGCTTCCACAAATGCTTAGTGGTAACCAAATATATACAAATACACTACATGCATATTTTATTACGTACACGGTTAAACACAATGTTGATTGTTATTGAATAAAGAGCGATCGTGTGTACATAGCGCATGCATAATGAAATAGTGACTAAACTCAAAAAAGGCGATTTTTGGGACATCGCAAATAAAAATCTCCTGAAGAATACTCGTCTTACTTGTAAGCGCATTAAATTAATACTGATTTATTCATTAGTAGTTCTGCTTGTGTTTTGAACGTTTGATTAACATTAATTCGATCTTAGAAAGAAATAGACTGTATAAGTACGTAACTCAAACCTGACCTATATATTAATGGGTCGATGTTCCTTTAAGCATGCGATATATTTTTTAATCTGCTGACTCAACTCATCCTGCCTGATGTAAAGCAGTTGATGCAGTACAGAAAAGTAGGAGCGATCCGTGTTGTATAAGAAGCACGGTAACAAGCACCCACTCATGACAGCCTACCTAAATGTCGTTATAGGCCCCACTTGAAAGACCCAGGACAAAGGAGTTGGAAAACACATGCATTCCACAGACATGTGGTTTTACATAGAATTTATTGGTTAACTTTTCTTCGTTCCTGTAAGACCATACATTTTAACAAAAGTTGACTGAGGTCAGTCTTTGGATTGGGAGGTGATGGTTTTGCTTCTACGAAGTGGTGATGTCGCAGAAGGCCGCGGGGCGGGAGAGGAAGTGAGGTTCTCTCTCTCTCCGGCTACGCTGTTGGCGCAACGGGCCGGCTAGGAGGGCCCGTCAAGCAGCGCCAGGGGGGTCTTAGGCGGCGGGGTCAGGTGGCCCCTTTCGTCCAACCATAAACTCATAGAGGCTCTCGGTGAAAGTCCTCCCGAGGTCTTCCCGGTTCTGACACAGGGTTGGTCGCGGGCGGGGTGCCAAATCCCGGCATTGGCCCCCCGTTCCTTTTTTAACAGCTGTGGGCGTCGTCGGTAGTTATATATATATATAGTTATATTTCTCTCTCCGTCGCAGTTATCGACGTAAGAAAGGTCAGTCCCAAGATGGGTAATCGTTTGTCTGGGTTGAACGTTTCCGTGCTTCAAAATGCTCGTAAGCTGTTGGTCCCAAACTCTTGATGAATGCTCCATTTAGAAGTTATTAAAACAAGCAATAGCAAGCAAGTAAACAGAAATTGGTTTCCCAAGATACATGCCTAGTTTGAGGACGTCTGTTAAATATATTGACACTAGCTGCCTATGCACATTTAAATGTATTGTTTGTTGATTCGTAAACTGTATCTATTTTGTGACCGACATGATGTGAAGGTCAGTATACCACTTCGCTCCTGAAATTGTGAGTTGGATTCCCACACAGTTTGAAAATTGTGTGTGCATGAATATGAATATTTGTTCTGGTCTGGGTGTTTTCTATATATATTAGTATGTATTTATAAGAATAAAAAGTATTTATGTATGATAATCCGTTATTTAGCTTCCATAAAAAAAGTTCTTAAAGATACGACGATTATCTTGCCCTTTCTTTTACGATCAAGCTCCCGCCCGAAGTGAATGGGCGCGTTAATATTGAAGTTTGAAGTTCACAAGTTTAAATAAATTACTTCGACTTTAATGCTTATCTTGGAACTAAATACCTGGTGTGATTTTAAGTGAAAAATATATTCTATATTGTAGTTTTGTGCAATAACTATTCGTATTACTAAGCTTGAAATTCATTGGCGAGTTCGCAAAAATCAAACAAAAGGATTGGACTGTTTGAAAGTGTTACCGCGGCCGATACCTTTTTTCTTGTTAGGCCATTAACATCCTAATAGGTGTATAGGGCCCATATCTCGATCTGAGGAGCCCAAGCCAACCTTACCTGCAAGTGGTGCACGTGCCAAACAACGGACGAGGTTCTGGCGAAAGGATAAGTTCCCGATAAGCAGCAATAGGCTCGCCATCTATTACGTGGGACCATCAATAGATATAACTGACAAAATGTGGGTGTATAATATGCCTCTGCCTACCCTTAGCACAGGCCTTCTCTGACCAACAAATTTTGATGAGTTTGAATTCCAATCATTGTTCTCCAATCAAGCTCTGTAGTGAATGTGCGCGTTAGTTTTTAAATTGACGATTTTTAAAAGCATTATTCAGCCAAACTTAAATAACTGTTTTGACTTATACTAAAATGTTTTTATAAGAATTGGCACAGAGCAGTTCGTAGACAACACCTCTTTGTTCGGGAGACCTTTTAGCATTATTATTGCAAAGAAGACCCTTCAATGTGCGACCACAATAAAAACGATTGTAGAATCACTTAGAAGTCTGGAACATTTAAAAGACAAACCTTTTGTAAAAGACTAGACTACTAATAAGGCATGGGATATACCTACACCTTAGGTCATCAGTACTATTTCAGCCATTACGCAGTGTTTATGCAGTGGGCTTGCTGAGCATAGGTCTCGCAAATTATATTCTATTAGCGGTCGCCCGCGGCTCCGCCCGTGTGGGTGTCGGTTGCCGCTGCAAAATGCCTACCCAGTAAAGACATTTAATGATTAAAATCTTTCCTCTTTATAATATAAGTGTAGGCTATTTCGATTGATCTCGAGACGCCTGCATTCTGCTAATGTTGAAATTTATAATTAATGTCCTTTGCTTTTGCTATCATAACATCAACCGTCTTTCCATCGCCCTGACCAGATCATCAGTCCGTCTGCAGGATGACCGTCTTCTCCTACGTTGACCGTTTTGCGGTCGATATTGGCAAACTTATGATCATTCTAAGGTTGTAGGTACGATTCCCACCCTGTAATTTGATATGTCCACCGTCTAGGTTTTCGGCCGGCAACGCGGTTTGTTCTGGAGGTCAATATTTCTAGAATGAAAGCGTTGGAACCAAATCGTAATTTCTTATACAGTGGCTTCTGAGTGCACATCATTTGGCATTTTCGCTGGAATTATGCGTCACTGAGAAAGTGAATTTTGTTTAGTATGTCGGAACAGTCACACAACGGAGGTTACATATGACCGATACCTATTGTCTTCCTCTAGATGTTTCCTATGTATTATAAGCCTATGTAAATGTAAAGTGTTCATAATATATTTATGTCTTGCCCAGTACACCAATCACACCAATTATTTAGTTCAACGATAAGTATCGTTATAATTTGTGTTATGGTTACTAAATAACGGATAAACACATACATGAACACTATTTTTTTTCGTAAAATATATACTTAATATACATATATTCGTGCCCAGAATTATTTAATTTTGTCCTTTGTGGAAATCGAACTCACGACCTCAGGAGACAAATTGACCTCTACGCGATATCGCTCATAAACATTTTTAAAATATACTTTTGCCTAATGTTCTTTGTAATGTCTTTGGTGACATTGATTTAAAGTAAATTACATTCATGAAATAGAACTTCAATCTCAAAATTACATTCAAGAAAATAAATAGAAATAGATGAAATAGATCATGAATTATTCTAGGACAGTACCAATTTTCAGATCAATAGTCTTTATGCAGTAATAATCCAAACAGAAACAATCATGGCTCAATGGAACGAAATTAGCTTATATACCATTGAGCGTAAGACTAATTAATTATGTATTGACTGATGTATATACCATCTGACCGCTTTGGTCAGGTTTGGCCATAGCACTTTATGTGTTGAGTAAACATTCCATCTTACAATTGCAATGTAGTTTTTGAGACTGGCTTACATTATTGATTTTGGTCTTTGACTTACACTTTATAATAGACAAATAAATAGAACAGATGAGTTTCAAAACTTTGTTTAAAAATACTCTTAAACTTTTAAGGCGGAATGTGTTAAAGCTAAATCAAAATATATAAGTGATAAAATTCATAATAGTGCAGACAAAATTAAATCCACCTGGAAAATTATTAACGCAGAAAGCGTCAAAGTAAAATCGAATAACAATAATTTGAAACTTAACATTAACGGTAAAATAATCACAGAGGATGCTGAAATCGTTAATGAATTTGAAAACATTTTCTATCGCATTCCCGTAGATTTAACCAGGACCCTGGGCTCGTCTACCCCCATTGCAGTATCTTTATTAAAAGACAACGTTAATATAGGTAATTAATGAGAAATAAATGATAAGCTGGGTTCTGACCGAAGATAGGTAGAGGTTCTACTACGTGTGCCGGTTCGCGGACGCCATTGCAGAAACTTAACGCCCCATCGATCGTCGGTTTTCGTGCGATCGTGCCCCGTCCTCTGCCACTTCAGCTTGCAAAGTGTATTATATAATTAGTCGATTTCTCTATTGTCCCCAGCTCTATCGGGGAAGTTCGAAGAGATGCAGTACAACGAAGTGGACTTCGACGAAGCGCCGGACGTGAGCGAGCTAGAAGCATTGAAGCGAAGCGCTGCGGCCACTGCCGGCGCGTGGTGCCTCCTGTTGCCCCTACTCCTGTTATAAAACGCTACTTTGTATATACGAAATATATTGTTATAATTATACTTTTATTGTTTCTTTTGTGATATATCTTATATTAGGGATAAATAAGTACGAGAACAAGCGCACCTCGTTTGAATGACCCGAGACTTTAGGAACTGGAAAACCCATGCGCGTGCATTGCACCCAAGCAAATGCACATGCACCCAAGTGCATTCAACCCATTTTTCTTACAGTCAAAGTCAAAATGCTTATTGCGTTCAGGAATGTGTTAATCATATTTTACAATATATTCAAAGAGAGTACATCATGATAGCCCTTCGGGTATTGCCAAATCTAACATTATATTTTTATAATTTTAGTGCTATCACTTAGACTGTTTATGAAGTTTCTAACAAAAACTACGATTGGTGCTGAGTTTACGCCTAAAATAAGGGATGAACTTATCACTATCCGTAAGGCCAGTAAACTATGAAACGATGTCTGTAGGGTTACCAGATGATGTACTTTCTTTCCAGTTATCTCCGTCTGGTTATCAAGAAAACAAGAAACAATCTTTGAGGAAAACAATTCATTTTAACCATATATTTCAACAATCTTTTTTAATAATCCATTGAAATTTGTGTCGAATTGTTACAGAAAAAATTACCCTAACACAGTGATCGTAGATAGTTATGTCGCTAAAAACCGACAAATAACTAAATTAAACAATCGGTTTCGATCTGTTAGGATGTCAAGGCAAAATTGGGCGGGACTGTTGTATTGTTTTTAACTTATAATTGTCTTACCATATGCTTTGTAAATCATAAAAATAATGCCAAAGACTGTGTAGTGATTTGTAGAAAATTCTGGAATAAGACTAGACTAAAAAGCTTAACTTAAACAGTAATATCTTACACTAGTACGAAAATCAAATCAGTCCAGTCATGTTTTTATCACTAATTGCAATTTTCAGTTGTTGATGTCATAAACCATAAACTTAAAAGTTCTAAATACTATATTTTATATTAACCATTAGGCTAATTATTTTCCACGAATACAACTAAGCATCGAAGTCGTGGTAAGTAATTCAGCAATTCCAGAAGTTGCACACAACTCCGAACTCCGCAAGTCGGGCGAGTGAAGTGAGCATGCTCAAATCGCTCAAAAGCTCCGTTGAGCGGACTTTCACCTAAGAGCGGCCCGTATTTATAAATCGCTCTCAACTAGCTGAGAACTTTCCGTCTACACATAACATTGAAAGTTATTGTGCATGTGACTAAGTAATTAATTATACCAGAAGAATGCAGAATTATTATAGGCAACGTCGTCATTAGACGTGTCACATAAAAAAAGAATGCATTCCGTGTGGCTGGTCACTGAACTACAAATTAAACTGAGCATCCTCGAATCATTGCTAAGTTGCCTAATATTTCGAGATCAATATAATAAATGCTTCTCTGCAGGCGTGAAATGGCTTTTGAACAGGCCGTCAAGAGTGTGTGTGCTTCTTCATCGTTATTGTTCCACAATATGGACCGTTTCTGGACATCGACTGGTTCTATTAATAAAAACAACAATGTGGTAACTATGTAATTTTCCATTATAAATAATGCAATCCGTTTTGCTGTACATTTACATTGTTTAGGATGTATAGGGATCCTACAAAGACCTAAGGAGCACAAGCCAACCTCACCTGCAAGTGGTGCACCTGCCGATCAACGGACGAGGCTCTGGCGAATATAACAGTGCCCGGAAAGCGGCAATAGGCTCGCCACCTATAACATGGGACCAACTATCTAATTAGCGAAGTGTGGGCGTATAGGACGCCTCTGCCTATCCCTTTGGGGAAAAAGGCGTGAATGTATGTATGTATGTACATTTAACTATGAAGTGATGTGAGCATGCTTAACTCTTACTAAAGCTCCGTTGGATAATAAATTGAAGCTTTCATCGTCATCATTCGAGGGGTCCGCTTTTATATAACAGGCCTATGTGATTATTAGAATGAAAAAATAGGTAGGTAGGATAATGAAAAATTAGGTAAAAATAGGTAGGTGTATACAAGCAACATTTAAACCATTATATGGAAAAAAAATATTATCATATATTATTTTATGCCTATATTTTGGGTCGGCTTTTAGTCCTATATAATACGCTTAACATCTGGCTGAAATTGTAAAAACAGTTTCTGACAATAAATTAGTTTTTATTCTTATTCTTATCACTGACTTGGCATAAAAATACGTAACATAAATGTAAACTACAATTTCTAGTGCAAAAATTTCTCTATTCTGATAATAAAGTAAAATATAAATCGAATCTTTTGTAAAAAGAATCCCTATTCAGACTACTTATAATTAGACGATTGAGCATAATTAAACCATGCTATGCTTGAACCTGTTATGTCAATCGAGCCTATTACACTGCAGCTTTTCCGTCTTTAATTTGTGATTCCATTGTTAGAATGAGCGTATAAAATGGGCCATTTTAATCCATTAATAACCGGCTTTGAATAAGGAGGCTCTATAGGCCGTTTGTATTTTTGCGTATAATAATAACATGTGTTTGTCGTTTTCTTTGCAAATTGTGAACTGCTTTTGAAAATTTGTATGTTTTATTTTATGCATATGTTTCAAATCATAAATCAAGACTTGTATCTAAGGCAAAGTCATACTTATTAGTTAAGTTTCACTTTTATTTTTAAAGTATACGTAAATTTACATTAACGTCATCATAATTATCAGCCTAATGTAGTCCAGTGCTGAATTTTTTTTGCGCGTTCTTTTACGATCAAGCTCCCGCCCGCAGTGAATGGGCGCGTTAGTTTATAAATATGACATTCGTTAGAGCGCTTTTGAGCCAAACTTGAATAAATGACTTTTGATTTTATTTTTTGAACTTCGGTCTTCTCAATAGATCACATCCATTTGAGGGTATTTGCTCATAATCCCCACACTGGTCAGGCGGCTAGGTGATCAGCAAGTTTAAGCAAGCAGGATGACGCTGCTGCCCTTCACCCGATAGGATTTCTCTTCGTCGAATCTTACGACTCCAGTCAACTTAACAATTAGAGGACAGGAAAATTTTCACTAAGCGCTCATCAATCAATTGTCGTCTACTGGTGAATATAAGTATCCTATTGAGCGGCTGCTGAACTAAAACTTATCACTACCAATAGGTAAATTAGTCTAATCACTACCATGTATAAACCTTGAAATCTGATCCATCTATGCAATTATAAACCACTATTGTTGTTGTATAAATTCAAACAGCAAACAATAGAATACAATCACTAAAGCACCGCATCAGTTTCTTATGGAACTGGAAACTATAAATCGGTGCAGTCAGCTTTGTTTCAGCGGAACGTCACTGTGATATATCATACATGGGGCGTCGCGGTGCGCGTATATTTCATATTTGTTGGACTGAGTCCTAGGGCCACCTGCGCCCGGTCACGACACTCTAAGGATGTTTTGCTGCATGAGAATTTCTTAGCATAAAGTAGGAATACTTTATTACATTTCTTACATTGTAAGTAAATTCATCATATCAGCCTTATAAAGTCCACTACTGAACATTAGCCTCTCCAATAGATTACATTATTTCGAGGGTACCTGCCATAATCACCACGCACACAAAGATAAACGCATGTTGTATAGAACATTGTGATGTATTCCAGGAGACATGTATGCCGGGTGCCTCATAAAAGCTCGTTAAATACTTTTTATCCGTTGAGACGAGTTAGCGTACACAAAGCTCCATGCTGTTGACGCAAACTCAAGACCGCTGCGAACCAGGCTACTGAAAAGGATAGTCCGTATTTCTTGCCGCCTAAATCCTTTAGAGTTTCATTTTATGAAACCCAGCAAATGAGCAGACTTTTAAACGACCATGTCAACATGAGAATTAAATTTCAACTTGCTAACTATGATAACACCTAAATCTGTTATTTTGTCGACCCTTGCTAAAACCTTGCGTCTAGCGAGTACCCTGTGTCTATTGCAGTTTTTTTTTCGGTGACACTTATATGAAAACACTTAACCGGCTTTAGAGTCATGCTGTTATGTATGCAGCAAAGCTTCACTTGATCCAGGTCCACTTGTAGATGTTTAATGACAGTGGAGTCGTTGATAACTTTACAGATTTTTGAGTGCTGTATGTCACTGGTATCTGAATCGGACCTAAATGAGAGCCCTGTGGTACACCCGTTAGATTGTAGTACATTTTGAAGCCATAACTCAAGCCCGCCAGCCACTGATAATATCTGAGGTATTTTTGCTAGATAAGAATCAAACCAAAAGATCAAAGAACCTCCGATGCTATATTTTTATCACATTTCTACTAAACTAGCATGACTGACTTTGTCAAATGCGCTGCTGAAATTAGTGTAAATAGTAACCACCCGTCTATCAGCATCAACTTCCATGGCGATGTTACAAACCATTACTTGGTAAAGACCACGAAAGGGAGTTTTGTCACTCCTCCTGTGGAGTCTTATAGTGGATTCTATTCTAACTAAATTAAACCAAGGACCATATCAGACGATAAGCTATGCTGACGACCTTGTCATTATGATCAATGGGACGTTTCCCTGGGACTTCTTAAGGAATGGTGCGACGACCACCACCTCTCTGTAAACCCTGGGAAGACGATTATATAAGGTGATTATAGCGTTAAAATGCTGACTCTCTGTGGTACACAGCTACCTTGGACTCCAGAAGTTAAATATCTGGGTTTAATCCTAGATAAGGAACTAACCTGGAAGTCACATGTAGAACAGACCCCTAAAAAGGCTCTGAGAAGCTTTGGATTGTGTCGTTTTACTTACGGAAAAACCAAGAATCCTAAGGTGAATTTACACAGTACTAGTGCGGCCCATAGTGAACTATGGGTGCATTGTATGGTGGCCTCAAGTGAGGCTATCTACTTGTTTCCGGCTCACACAGGTACTTTCCGGGCACGGGTGCTTTGGGAAGTATCTGTGTGACGTCGCCGGGGGGGAGTCGACCCGGTGTTGCCACCACTGTGACTGCGCGGAAGACACCGCGCAGCACACCTTGGTGGCGTGCCCTGCGTGGGCGGGGCCGCGGTCGACGTTAGCCGCGGCCCTGGGTGGGGTAGCTCTCTCGCTGCCGACCATCATGCAAAAGATGGTCGACAGCGAGACGGCGTGGGAGGCGATGGCCTCCTTCTGCGACCTGGTGATGTCGCAGAAGGAGGCCGCGGAGCGGGAGAGGGAGCGGGATCCGCTCTCTCTCCGGCTACGCCGTTGGCGCAGCGGGCGGGCCAGGAGGGCCCGTCAGGCAGCGCCCGGGGGGTCTTAGGCGGCGGGGGCAGGGGGCCCCTTCCGTCTCGCCATAGACCCCCCCCGAGGTCGGCCAGTTACGCCATGGCCGCACAAGGAGGTAGGGGGGGCGCTGCAAATTGCGCCTTCCTGAGGAGGTCTCCCCGGTTCTGATCCGGGGAACGTTGGCCGCGGGCGGGGTTCCAGAAGCTACAAACCCGGGCACTGGTGCCTCGCCCCTTTTCAACAGCGGTGGGCGTCGTCTGAAGTTTTTTAGTGGATAGGACTGCGGTGGTCGTGTCGGCCGCAGTGAGCCCCACACCCCCTCCCGGTCTCCCCCTTTTGGCCGGGAGACAGTGCGTTAGCAGCATTTTTTTACAGACGATAATAATAAAAAAAAAAAAAAAAAAGGCTATCTACTTGTGGAAATGAGCTCACTAAGCTACAAAGGGTGGCATGTATGGCCATTACTGTGGTATTGAGATCTACACCAACGGCAGCGATGGAGGTCCTATTGGACTTACCGCCACTGCATACTGTTATAGAGGCGGAGGCCTGGAAAGCAATCCACAGATTGAAAGTGGCTGGTCTGTTGGATCCTTATAGTAACCAGGGAAAACATACAAAATGTGAGGCTAATATCAGCCTAAAAAGGCTCGTTAGTATCATCATCATCATCACAGCCTATTAACGTCCCACTACTGAGCACGAGCCTCCTCTCACATATCAAGGTGTGAGGGTATTGGGTCATACTCCACCACGCTGACCCAGTGCGGATTAGCGGAGGCAGGTGTGTAGCGTCCTGCTGTTAGAATTTTTCAAGCCGCCCATTAGACCTCTAACATTGCTTACGACTATCACATTTAGTGATAACCGGGACCAACGGCTTAACGTGCCTTCCGAAGCACGGAAGCGCTCGATATCAAATGCCACACAAACGGTCACCCACCCAAGGACTAACCTCTGTAAACTCTGCTGTATTTCGGCGATCGATTCCGACCACCGAGCACAGCAGAGCTACGAGCGCTTCCGCAGAGCTACGAGCGCTTCGCAGTTAGTATGGAGACAGATAAACAATGCCCTGTATTCATGTTCAAAAATAGATTTAAAATAAAGGTCCCCACTAGGGATGAATGGGAGCAAGGGCCACCTACTCCTGATGTAAACAGCGTAGTCTAGTACACTGATGGTTCCAAAATGGAAGCCATAAAATCAGCCAGAGCTTAGGCGAATTTGGTTGTGCAATGTGACACACTAAGGGTCTTTTGCTGCCCGATAATTTTCGTAATTTTCGTTTGAATAAAAAATATCAACACGAGGAAATTCAAGTGGTAATTCTAGAGCTTTAAACACACTTAAGTCCTACAACATTATGCACATTATGCTAGAGATTCAACCAAAGCCTTATTATGCCATAATGATACCGTAGCGAAGAAGGCCGGACTAACGCCACTTAGTAATACAATAGAAACTTTAATTACTGCACAGAAATGTCTCATAATATTTTACCATTCACCTGCATGTAACTTTTTCCCTATTCATATTTTAAGTGGGAAGTAATGACTTGGTCTCTATACATTTTTCAACAATACTAGCTGGCTCAAGAAATTTATCAACCAAAATCGCAAAATAAAAAATTCAGTGTGATATATACTTAACGCTTTATATAGTGGCGACAGCCCAGTGTTGAGACCCATAATGCATAGGCCTTCAAAATCAGAGGGTATCGGGTTCAAACCCTGGTAGAGCCTATGGCTTTTCGATGTTATGTGCCTAATTATCACTTGCATGAGCATATGGCAGTCGTTATTAGGAAGTCAGTGACTTCTAACTTCCTGACTTTTCACTTACTTTTCACTAGTTATATATATAGTTACGTTATTAACGCTTTAAAATGAAGTAAAAAAATTGAGTCGCTTAACTTCAAACTCGGATAAATCCAAATTCGGACTTTTTTATGGTTTTGGCGCCAAAAGAAAGGGTTAAAAAAAGCCATTAATCAAAGTAATCAGAAGTGTTTAAATCCGCATGTGTAACGTGAAAAAGACCGTTGAAATAGTGACATTATATCAAACTCAGATAGATCCAGATAAAAGTTTTTTTCAAATGTAGTCAAATCCATCCGAGCCAATCAGCGAATGGCATTTGGTGAAGATAGCTGCCAGTTGACTTAAACTCTACGTTAATAGCACTGTCTTCCTCTCGCTTTTTATTGTTTGTTTTAATTACAAGTGATTTAGAATGGATAATTCTATTAAAATAATGTCACCTAACAAGGCCCGCAAGCGCCCTTATATAATAGTTAGCCGTAAGAAAGACAAAAAAACGAAAATTCGGTAAGTTTCAATCACATTTTATGCACCGTGCTAGAAGTACGGAGTTGATAATAGTGTTGTACATCAACGGTGTGTCGAATATCGAGTATTTTATTTTTGTTCAACTGATACAGTATAAATGGATATAATGAGATTAATGTAAGTTTAACGTAGGTAATTACATGTCTCATGAACGGTCACATCAGGTAAGTGCAAGTATACAGGAACAAAATTGTAATTTATTATAACTTTACAAGGAGAACAAGTTCAAATACGTTGGGAAATATCGTATTATTCTGATACAGGTGTTGCGAAAACAATAAATAAACGCGGTCGATCATTTCAACATTTTAGTCCACAGAAACTCCCAATTGGAGTACCAGTTCAAGAACCAAAACTGATCGATGTTCGAAAATTTATTAGAAACGCACTTTGGCCAAGAATGGGCATCTGTCGCTCAATTAAATTTTTATAAAAAAGTGCTTTACAGTGAAAACGTGATAGGGAGACCAATTTCCAAAGGAGAAAACGAAGAAGATGACTCTGAACAAATTTTTAATTTTGTATAACCAATTAGTTAGATACCTACCTACTTATCATTTAATATATTGTTACTTTTTACTGTATGCCAATAATATTTCGTGATTCCCTTATACATCCCTACTACTATTCATATTTTTTTCAAATCTAGATACATCCAGGTACATTAAATCAAAATGATATAAATCCACACTGAGTTTTTTCAAACATAGATAAATTGCATACAATTATTTCTAATGAGGGTAAATCCGATCTAAATATCATGTTTTCTAAAGAATTATCGGTTTTGAGACTTAATTTAAAGCACAGGTCGTTCTTTAAAATATTGTTCATGTAATTATAAGTAACCCTAACTTCTAAACAAGCTAATTAAGAATAATATCACTTTTTCATGAATATCTCAGAAACGAGTTAAACGGATTTATCCGAGTTTGAAGTTAAGCGACTCAATTATCATTTATTCAAAATTGACAAATCCTTTTATTTTTATTTCTAAGAAGAAAAATACAGAACCTTATTATATAAATATCAACAGGTAAACACAGGTATGCAACTAAATACATCAGCTTCAAAAACAAACATTTAAGCATAAAAACACTGAACAATATAAAAACACATTTAAAAACTACAATTTCACTCCTCTGGGGCTTAGTTATTAACAAAGTTTTGATTGCAGTGCAATAAATATCACGAGAAATGAAAACAGGATTTAAATTTGACTGAAAACATGGTTCTGCAGCCGAATGTGAGTGTTTTTGGTAAAATATTCAGACACATTCGGGTCTGACTGGAGTAATGTAGCCATTACATGCAAAACCTATGAAAGAGAAGGCTTCTCTGACTGTGTAGTAGTGTATAGGTCTCAAAGGCATTAGTTAGCTTCAAGATATAACGAAGAACACCGACATAGGCTGATAATTAAATTTTGAAGCAGTTATTTATGTTAATCACATCTAAATAAAATTAAAAAAATATTGCTTCCATAACTATAACTACAATTTAAGGTTAAATGTTTTCAGAATATAAAAATTATAACAACATGTTCTGTCAACAGGCTCAGCTTGTGCTGTCCAGTGTATAACACTGCAGATTTCCTACCATCCCTTTTCCCTGAGATTCTCCTTAATTTACTTGCATGTGATATGAAAAAATCATAGTTGACAATCGTATAGTTTATTTTGCTACATAACCTTTTACTGGTTAATGTTAGATGTACATTTATTGACCACCCTACCTCGCAGATTTAGTGCCAGGGATAAGTGAGTGACATTTAAGGCAACTTGGCTTTACGATTACCTCGTGTAGTATAGTGTAAATGAAAGCCGCTACGGCTTCCGAAGCGTAGGCTCAATATCACAGACTTCACAGAGGCTATTGTCTGGTATGTCACTTAGCAGTGTTCGCACATATGTTTGTGTAAACTGGAGTATTTCCGTGTCTAAAAAACCCAGCATATTTTCGGAACATTAAGGAGCAAATTCTATTTCTCAGCATTAAAAGCTTCAGTCACCTTTTATTTCAATCGGCTTAAAAGGCGTAAATATTTATCTCACTAACTCTTTTGCAGACATAATATTAGTAATGGTTGAAAGAAATTGTTTATATTGACTAGCAATATGGCGTAGAGGTTAGTATACCTGCACTCCGCTCCTTAGTTCGTAGGTTGGGTTCTCGCACCGGGAAAATGTTAAAAATGCTTATCCATTCTCTAGTGAAAGCTCTGTTTTGATTGGGACTTAGGGTGCTGTGTGAGGTGTCCTCGGATATTTTATAAGTACTGTTATTTAATACGATGCCGTGTGGTATCAGCCTATAATAGTGTCACCCCCTCTCACCTCACGAGGAGTCGTAGTAGTCGAAGAAGAGAACTCCTACCGGATCATAGGCAGCAGCGTCATCCTGCGTACTTGAACTGCGGTCACCTACCCGCCTGCCCAAAGTGACTATTATGGGCAAATACCCCCAATGGAATGTAATCTATTGAAGAAGCCAATGTCTGGCAGTGTACTTTATAAAGCTGATAGATGATTATTTCATAATGCAATATATGTAATAAATCTTTAGTTGTTTTGTATGCATGAAAGAGATGTGTCTGTTACGTAAACAAAGTGTTCGTAACGTGACCGTACATAATAAGTAACATCACATAGTTACTCAAATAATACCTTTTCTAAATGGATACAAAATTGAAAAGCTGCAATTGGGTTAATAGTTGCAAGTATGCAAATTTGATGTACCCACAACCGTGCTGTGGTTTTTGTTCTGAAGTAGAAAAACGTAGGCTGTTATAATTTTTTTTGAATTTATATTACCATATTTCTCCATTAATCCCCACTAGATCTGTAAGGTGGAGTATCACCACATACCCTCTTTTTTTGGTTTTATGTCGGTTACAAACTGAAAAACTGACACCCCGCCTGCGGCCAACGTCTACCGGATCAAAACCGGGAGGACCTCCCTAGAGAGGCGCAGGGGACGCGCCCTTCCTACCTCCCTGTGCGACCATAGCGTGAGTGGCCGACATCCCGGAGGGTCCAAGGTTAGATAGCAGGAGCCCCCTGCCCTCGCTGCCTAAGACCCTCCTGGTGCTGCTTAACGGGCCCTCCATAGGTCCCACTTAGTTTCCCCCTCGGTAGTCAGTACCAAAGGCACCCAGAGTCGCCAACCTCTGGGTGTTACGTTTTCCCGGCTTCCGGGAGGTACTCAGCCTACCAACCACACTCAAAGACCTATCCGAGGGGGTCAGTCGTGGCCCCTTTTCACCAATCGCCACTATCCAGTGGGGATTACGCGGGTCCCGCGTGGTGGGGTATGAGCTAAAACCCTCTCACCTTAATTACTTACTTGAAACCCGTATTCAGTAGTGGGACTAGACTGGACTAAAATGGTGATGACGATGTCGCTTTAATTTAACATATCGTACGGTCGAATATTTAAGCCCATTCAGATCCTACTATCGAGCAAGGTTAGATGAATTTGGGTCATATGCCATTATGTTGACGGCGGAAGCAGGTGTGTGAATTATCAGTCTGACTTGTTTCCAACTACCTTCGCAAAGGGCCTTCCACCAGCTGCTCCGGGGAGACCCCCAATGAAGGCCTTTAAATGTTTAACCGCTTGTAGCAGCCGCCATTCCAATAGGTGCTTCTCTACAAAATGCTTCTTTAGCATTTTAGCATTTTGGCTATGGTAATCATGGTGAGTGCAATGCATGGCTCTGGTCCCGTGAATATTGTTTCCGATCTTTTCCTGGCAAGCCAGTCAGCGTACTCATTGCTTTCAAATCCGGCATAGCCTGGTATTCACATAAGGGTCACCTTGTTGACTCAGCCCAGCTTATTTTGGGTTTGAGCAGCTTCTAGAACCAGGTTTGAGTCTACCCTCACTGAGGCAATAGCCTTAAGTTCAGGCTGAACAATATCTGTATTATCTGTACTTATTTCTATCGTTAAAAATCTACCGAGAACAATTTATCGATGAAAAGCGACATTTCACAAAATTCCTAGGTCTGTCATAACCAGCCTAATTTTAAAAACATCAACACATAGCCAATAAAATTTGCAACATATATTAATATATGTTGTTGCCTGTTTGTAGTATGTCGCTTTTTATCGATTCGAATAGAATGAAAAGGTTTTTGAAGTGTCGAGAATGCATAAGTGATTCCAGTGGTGATAAAAACAGCTGTGACTCCAGTAACCACCCTCAACAGGTGGGCCATTTAGCCGAATGGTAATGGTTAAAAATCTGTCTCTCTGACATTGTATTCTCCAAAATTCAAAAAGCGTTTATAAATTGGTATTGCAATTACAGTTTAGCGACCTAGAGCGGTTAAGAATTAATTTTGTTGCAATATTATTATTATTATTTATTTATTTATTTCATAAACCATAATACATTTGTGTTGAAATATTATAATAATATATGTCATTATTAAATTAAAAAACAAACTCAAATTACATTATACTAATGTCCGAAATTATTACATGTTATTCTCACATAAATATATAAACAACTAATAATGTCAACTGTAATTATTTATTTACTTGCTTTTGTATATATGTGATGAATATGAATATAATAATATGAAATGGAAAATAATACGTATAATCATTATGATAAAATAAATTATTAATTACGAGCAGCGCCACCAGGTGTCACCCGCGTGGTCCCCGTGGTTCTTAGGCATACCTGGATATAAAGTATCATAATTGTTAATGCAGGTTATAACCCTGTGAACCAAATTTTACCCAAATCCGTTGATTCGTTTTTGCTTGAATAAGTAAGAAACATTCATTATGCTCTAATTTTGCAATTATTTTTTTATTTATTCGGGTAAACAAACAGCGACAATACAATATATGATATAACAGCCTAACTAGTACAATTGATAGAATTGCCATCAACACCGTTTACCACATAGTATTTAACAAAAGATTTGGTGTGTTGGCGGAGTAGTGCCTCTGCATATCTTGCAAAGCACTAAATTAACAAATCATAGTTACTATACAAGAAATCCATCCGAACAATTACATTTCACTGAACACAATGACTAAAAATAATAATACAGTAAGATGTAACACATCTGATATAGCTATACAACTCATTAATAACTCGCTCAGTGTGTAAATGGAATGTACTGGAATTGTGATATTAGCAACGAATAAATAAGTAATCTAGGTATATTTAGTATATTATTGTTAGAAATATGAATTCAGAGATTTTATCTCAGTAAAAATGGTTTTTTTTATAATTTTGACATTTTTTCCGTGTTCATAATATGGCTAATTCCCGACCCTTTTTAAGGTTCCGTAGTAAACAAGGAACCCTTATAGTTTCGCCACGTCCGTCCGTCCGCGGGTTAGCGCAGAGACTATTAACATTAGACAGTTGAAAAATGGTGTGGGTATACATATTTATCACGTCGACAAACCTGTAGAATATTTTCTTTTAAATATTGTTTTTTAACGTACCTCCCCTACACGTAAAGTAGGAATGATTTTTTTTTCTCGAGTCTATCTTATCATGTTGGGTATCGTTAGAAAGGTCTTTCAAAAGTAATAATAGTTTCTTAAAACCATTTTTCGATTGAGGGATCCGTTTTCGAAATATTAAGCTTTAAAGTGGAAAAAATTGATAGAGTGAAGTATATAAAAGGAAAACTATCACGGCTAAGTAGGCTTTACTGGTTTTCGAGTAATGGACGACAATCAAATATTTTTTTGTATTAAATGTATTAAAATTTCATTCATACCGTAGTAGTGATATCTATCGGGGAATAGCTGAACCTGTTCATATAGCAACATTATGGCAAAGGGTGACTACGGAACCCTATATTGCGCGTGACCCGACCAGCACTTGGCCGGTTTTGAAAATAAAAATTGCAGTTTTTTGATAATATATAGTTAGTTAAAATTTTGATCAAAAACTAACATTAGTTTAGTACTAAGATGATTTAAGTTTTGTGGTCACAATGATATATTAAAATCGTTCGGAACAGATTTTCATGAGGTATTTATCGTAGAAAAATAAGCCCTGAAAAGGACATATGCTCCGTTTTACATATATATATCATATTATAACCCCGTATGTTTGGGCCACATTTTGCCAATTCTATTGTTAGTTCCACGTAATAGGTGGGAAACCTATTGCCGCTTACCGGGAACTTTTATGCTTGCCAGAGCCCCGTCTGGTGATCGGCAGGTGCACCTTTTACAGGTGGGGTTTTCCTCCATTCCTAAGGTAGAATTCCTATACACCTTTTGTAAAAATAGTTACATTCAAAGTGGTGTTAAAGCGCGTCACGTGCGTACGGCTCGTCATACATGTTTTAAGTCATTCATATAAGAATAGCCTGTATGAAACGGCAGTTTAATCCCAAGCATTTATATCTGCCATATTGTCTTTAATAGATCCCTTTGAAGACAGCTTGCGTTTTATTGTTAGTTAAAATTTATTTAGCCTTAATTACTGTATATTGCTTGGGTTTTTATTGCAGAATCGCACACATTGACCTTTAAATGATTTGTTTATTTTTTGGAGCCGATATAACGAGTGTTAATTTTTATATAATTTATTTACTGTCCAATCAAACATATTGGGACTTATAAAAAAACAAGATCAAAAGTTAAACCAGGTGTAAAACTAGTGCTCTCACTTTTGTTTGATACTAGCTGTTACCCGCGACTTCGTCCGCGTGGAATAGTATCTTTGGGTAGCATTTACAACCCCCTTTTTGCAATAAAAAGTAGCCTATATCCTTTCTCAGGGTCTAGACTATCTGTATACCAAATTTCATTTAAATCCGTTCAGTAGTTTTGGCGTGAAAGAGTAACAGACAGACAGACAGAGTTACTTTCGCATTTATAATATTATAAGTAAGGATGGTCTTTTAAAAATATAAAACTGCGTTACATTCAATATAGCGTCAAAGCGCGTCACGTGCGTACAGCTCGACTAAGGGCGGGTGCACAAAACGGACAAGTGGGCACTCCACGATCTCAGGCCCACGTTCTTCGGTGTCCGTGGACTAGAATCAGTAATGGGACGGTCTCAAAAACGTGTAGCAATGCTCAATACTAGTCGTACGTGATGTTATTGTGCGATCTATTTTGCATTGAAGCTTATTTTGACTGAAAAGCTTTTAGTTTGTCGAGATACGAAAGCAGTACTCCTGGTGGTAAGTATAGTGATTACCCAAGGCATCCAAAACAAAATAGTTAATCGAAAAACAAATACTTAAAAGAATCGCCAAAGCTATATTTGTTTCTTCTGATATCAATCAATCAATCAATCAAAAATCATTTATTTTATTAACTATTACATAATACTTGATAACTTTAAAATTAAATATAAATATAAAAAACAATCGAAACATTATTATACTGAAATCACGAAGCTTAGATTCACTTATATGCATCAAAACAATTTACAAACAAAAAATATTTAAGTGCCAGTTCCGAGCTGCCGCTCTCTAAGAAGAACTGGCAAGAAACTCACAGACTATGCTCTTTTAAATTTATCCATTGGTTTGGTACTTGAATTACAATCTCCATTTGTCTATGGAGCTATACAATGCAATATAATATTACATAAATAATATACATGTTTTAAGTCATGCATATAAAAATAGCCTGTATGAAACGGTAGTTTAACCCCAAGCATTTTTATCTCCCATATTGTCTTTGATAGATCCCTTTGAAGACAACTTGCGTTTTATTGTTAATTAAAATTTATTTAGCCTGAATTACTATATATTGCTTGGGATTTTATTGTAGAATCGCATACATTGACCTTTAAATGATTTGTTTATTTTTTGAATCCAATAAAACGAGTGTTCATTTTTATATTAATTCTAATATATTAATAAGTTCTCTGCATAGATTTTTTTACATAATGTAAGTTTCATAACAATGACTAGCGGCGGATAGCGGATTCGTCTGTGCGCCATAGACCTCGGTCTCAGGACTTCGGCGGCGGCGGCACGGGAACAATCTTTATGTAAGAAATAGGTACACCAACAGTGTAGTGTTTAATTAAGCAACAATGTAAATATTTACGATAATTCAAATAAGTTCTTAAATGTTATTTACCCAAAATAGGCGTACTCAATATTTGTAATATTAAATACATATCACATCTACTGGTTAAATAGCCATAGCCAATAGCCCAATACACATCCACTGCTGAATATAGGTCTTTTTTTTTTTTTTTACGTCGGTAACAAAATGCGTTTACGCACTACCTTCCGGCCAAAGGGGGACCGAAAGGGGGTGTGGGACTCACCACCGGCAGACGCGACTGCCCGCAATAATACCCACTAAAAATCTTCCGACGACGCCCGCCGCTTGTTGAGAAAAAGGCGGGGGCCAGTACCTGGGTTGCAGCGTCTGACACCCCGCCTGCGGCCAACGTCCCCCGGACCAAAACTGGGAGGACCTCCTCAGAGAGGCGCAGTGGACGCGCCCCTCCTACCTCCTTGTGCGATGTTGAATATAGGTCTCCCCCAATAGGCTCCAACCATCCTGGTCTTCTGCAGGACACAACCATCCAGTACCAACGATCATTCTCAAGTCATCATCTAGCCGCTAAAACAGTAAAAATAGGTACTTAATTGTATTTTTAAATGTCATAGATTCGAAGACTCGTTAACAACTAACAACACGATATCAATATAAAGCGACCACAGCGCGTGTGAAATTAATGTTAGCCATAGGCTGTTTTACTAAATCTGTACAATTTAGCGACACCATTAACCCTCAAACACTTAATGAAATTATATTGGACACGCACGTGTACTTAGTCCAATCTGAAATCGTGACCGGCCAGTATATTTTTATAGTCACCTTGAGTTTTGTCATAATTGAAATTGTACTCTTTTCTTTCTCACCAAGTTGATTATAAAGAACACGGGCAATGCATTTTCAGGTAATCTTTTGGCAGCATTTGATATGTGAAGTCAAAGTCAAATTCATTTATTCAAGTTTGGCTCAATAGAGCTCTTCTGAAGGTCAAGTTATTATATAACTATAGTTATGTGCTTTGGAAAACCGTATGCTTAGTATATTTTATAGTCACCTTGAGTTTTGTCATAATTGAAATTGTACTCTTTTCTTTCTCGCCAAGTTGATTATAAAGAACACGGGCAATGCATTTTCAGGTAATCATTTGATGTAAAGTCAAAGTTAAAATCATTTATTCAAGTTTGGCTCAATAGAGCTCTTCTGAAGGTCAAGTTCTTATGTAACTATAGTTATGTGCTTTGGAAAACCGTACACTTAGTATATTTTATAGTGTCCTTGAGTTTTGTCATGTTTGAAATGAAACTGTATTTTTTCTTGCCAAGTTATTGTCAGTAAAAGTTATGCACCTTTCACAGTGGTTAATAAATAAATAATAATTATTTTCTGACAGTTACACCTATTATTTAGTTCCAAGATAAGTAACATTAAGAACTTGTGTTATGGATACTAAACAACGGATAAAAATATTTATGTACTTTTTTTTTGTAAATACATACTTAATATACATAGGAAAACAAATATTCATGTTCATGCACACAAAGATTTGTCCTGTGTGGGAATCGAACCCACGACCTTTGGAGTGAAGTGTAGGTATACTGACCTCCACACCATATTGGTCGTCAAAACTTTACATATCATACAAAGTTGATCAATATAAATGAATATATGGCGAACAGCAAAATAATTTGTCAGATGTTATTTGGGGAACCTATACTTTATGTTAATAGAAGTTAAGCTCTAGTCACAAAGGGTACCCTTGTGACTACTATGAGAGATTTGGATTTGTAAATGTCTGTATATTGTAGTGTATATTTGTATAAATGAATTCACATTTCAAAGCGCTCGTAGCTCTGCGATGCTAGGTGGTCGGAAACGATCACCGAAGTAAAGGACAGTTTACACTATTAAGAAAAAGCGTTATTTGTATGGCACCTCTTGTGTATAATAACTTACCGAATAATATTAAGGAGCAAACACAAACAAAATTTAAAAAGCTTGTTACAGAATTACTTTTGCAAAAGCGTTATTACTTAGTGCAAGAATTCTTAGATGATAAGTTAGTGTAATTTATGTTCAAATGTAAATTTGCTCGCCAATTAAGGTAGAATGTTAATTATTTATTTATTTATGTATAAGGATCTTTAAGACTTTGTTACACCTAATGATTTGTACCTACATTCTTTGCAAATAACTAAATCTATTCAATTCTATTCTATTCTATGCAGCTTTTTCTTTCTTCAAAGCAGTCTTCTGTGGTCAGTCAGTAGTGAAAGTGACCTTAAATTTTGTCCTCATTGATATTAAACTCCTTTATTTCTAAACAGCATTCACGGATTGGAGAGAGGGCATTTTGACATTCAATGCCTTCGTTCTTTAAATAAATATTTTCTGACCATTATATCAATTATTTAGTTCCAAGATAAGTAAGTATCATTACTTTTTATAGTATCATTATTTTTAATCACTCTCCATCCTAAGGTTGCCTGGAAGAAATCGCTGTAAGCGATAAAAATTGTATCGCTTTTCTTTTGCAATTGTTTTCTTGTTTTATTTTTAATTTGGTGTATAATAAAGAATTTTCTATCTATCTATCATTAAGAACTTGTATTATAAATAAAATAAATAAAATATAAATAAATATTCTCTTACAATCACACCAATTCTTTAGTTCCAAGATAAGTATCACTAAGAACTTGTGTTATGGATACTAAAGAACGGATAAACATACTTAAATTTTTTTTTTTTTTGTAAATACATACTTAATATACATAGGAAAACACCCAGACCAGAACAAATACTCATGTTGATGCACACAAAGATTTGTCCTGTGTGGGAATCGAACCCACGACCTCTGGAGTGAAGTGCAGGTATACTGACCTCCACGCCAAATCGGTCGTCATTATGGATACTAAATAACGGATAAACATACATAAATACTTTTTTTGTAAATACATACTTAATATACATAGAAAAACACCCAGACCAGGACAAATATTCATGTTTGTGCACACAGAGATTTGTCCTGAGTAGGAATCGAACCCACGGCCGCAGGATCGGAGTGCGGGTATGCTCGCCGCCACGCCATATCGGTTGTCATTGGTCGACTTTTGATGACATTACGCATTATATTTGTCAAGTGGCATAGTCAAGCCAAGATAAGGATCCTTGTAGACTGCTCTGGTCAATTTCAAGAGTTATATACAATATATCTTGACCAATATGGCGTGGAGGTCAGTATACCAGCTCTCCGCTCCTGAGGTCGTGGGTTCGATTCCCACACAGGACAAATCTTTGTGTGCATGAACATGAATATTTGTTCTGAACTGGGTGTTTTCTATGTATATTAAGTATGTATATTATTGTATACACAATATTTATTTATTTATTTATTTATATCTGCCTCGGCCTACCTGAACTGTATCCGTGTGGTGGCGTATGAGCTGAATTACTAAAACGAGTATTCATAATTGCAAAATACAAAGACTTCAGAAAATCAGGTAACATACTCGTATCCTAGTGTAAACCCGGTTGACTTAGACTTAAGCTTAGGCCCCCCCGACTGGTCTCCACCTTGTCGTGGTGGGGGGGCAGAGTACCTCCCGGTAGGGCGCAGGAGGCGCTATGGAAAAGGTAACACCCAGAGACCGACGACTCTGGGTGCCCTTGGTACTGACTCCCGGGGAAACTAAGAGGGACCTGTGGAGGGTGCAGCGGGCGGGCCAGGAGGGCCCGTCAAGCAGCGCCAGAAGGGTCATAGGCAGCGGGGCAGGGGGCCCCTGCTGTCTAACCATGGACCTTCCGAGAAGTCACCACACCACACACGCTATGGTCGCATAAAGGAGGTAGGAGAGGCGCGTTAACTGCGTCTCTCTGAGGAGGTCCTCTCGGTTTCGATCCGGGGGACGTTGGCCGCGGGCGGGGTGTCAGAGCTGCAACCCAGGTACTGGCACCCCGCCTCTTTCTCAACAAGCGGCGGGCGTCGTCGGAAGATTTTTAGTGGGTATTACTGCTGCTGGTCGTGTCTGCCGGTGGTGAGTCTCACACACCTCTCTCGGTCCCCCTTTGGCCGGGAGACAGTGCGTAAATGCATTTTGTTACCGACGTAAATCAAAAAAAAATAGAAAAAGACTTAAGCTTAGGGCCTAAAATCTGCCTACTGGTTTAACCAGATTTGACTGAACTTCAGTTATTAAAAAGAGCGACTGCCGTCTGACCTCCGCAACCCAGAAGGAAACATCATTCTATGGTTAAACAAGCTGTCAGGATGTTAGAAGGCACTGAGTTCCCAATAACGACTGCCATAGATGTTCATGACAGCAGTGACCAACGGCTTAACGTGTTTTCCGAGGCACGGAGCAAGCTATAATTACGCACATAACTTCGAAAAGTCATAGGTGCACCAGGGTTTGAACCCGAGACCCGCTGCATTTTTAGGCAATGGGTCTCGCCACTGGGCTATGGGCGCTCTAAAATCAGGTAAATAATCAGATAAATAATCTGGTTTTAAATAGCTTTAAAAAATGTGAACTTTACACCGTTGCATTTCGTATGTTCCTGTATTAGTTATTTCATATGTGGACAAGGTATTTACTCGTATTTTGAGGGTACTTCGGTCCGTTGCAGCCCGTGCTTTGATTATGCTGAAAGCTCCACACAGTTTTCACCATTTAGCGTCATATTTACGTTATTTTTACATACATACATTTACGTCTGTTTTCCCGAAAGGGTAGGCAGAGGCATATACGCCCTCTCTTCACCAATTATATTGTCGGTCCCACGTAATAGGTGGCGAGCCTATTTCCGCTTGATATCACTTTGTTACTTTTACTCAGTTAAATGTTTTTTCTTACCTTTAAAGTTAATCGATACTAATATTTGTGTAATTCTTTACAAAAAAAAAAAAATTCCATATGTTTATCCGTTATAACACAAGTTCTTAATGATACTTATCTTGGAACTAAATAATTGGTGTAATTGTCAGAAAATATTTATATTATTTATTTTTTATTATTATTTATTAACACATTCATTTGCACTCACAAACTTTCCCATTTATAATATAAGTAGCATGACTGTACAAATTTATCCAAAGCATCAAAACAATCCAGACGACGTTACTTAGTAGCCACGAACCGTTTGTAAAGCTTGTTAATTCCCTTATCGAACTGTTTGCCGGACGAGGAGATGTCACCCAAATCTACCGGCTTAAGAGGCCCTTGATGCTGATATTCGAAGATTAGAGAACGAGATTCCAGATAAGGCAGGCATGTTTTTTTAAACAAAGACTTTGTAGCCAAAATGTCTTTTTAAGGCCTTTGTTCTTTGCTGAAGTCACGATTCGTATGCTGGTGCCTGTTTGTACGAGTATATATAGGTACTTGTATTTTATTTTTATTAAATAATTGACTATTTGCATAGATTTTTTTCCTACGTCTCTCTCGTGTATTTGCTAGTGTCAATTAATTACATAATTCAAGTTAAATCAAAATATCTTTCTTGTGAAACATGGGTTACACTGGTGTTATCGGTTTACATGTCATGGTTAGTTCAAGCCACATTCTGCCTCATGGGCGTACAATAGTATACAACACAAAAAAAAACAAAGGATATACAATAATATAGATTTTAAAATTTAAAATTGCTTAGTACGTTCTTGATAATATAGGAATTAAATTATGTTACCTTATCAAATTGTCATAGACAAATGTCATTATAAAACTCATTTAGATTGTAATAGCACTTTTCCACAAGCAGCTTGTATAATTTGTTTTTGAAATTTTCATAAATGCAACCTTTTTATCATTTAGTCTCAGTTCAAGTCTAGTAAAGTAAGTCATAGTCGAGTCAAGTCAAAGTCATACTCTAGTAATGTAGCAGAGACTTTACTAGAGGTTCTATGGAGATTTGGAGTCAACACGGCAATTCACAATCCACTGCAGTATGCCTACGGGCAAGCAATTTTGCACCCTAAATGCCTTACACTGTAACCTACAATTAGGTATGCGCCAATTCATTTTATTTACCTTATACTTATTACCTATCAGTACGGTGCTAAAGTTGGAACTAACCACTCAACTATCAAGGAAAGTTGTGTCACTTATTTTTTTTTCTATGTATGATGGCTTCGTGTAATTAGCACATTTAGCCAGTGTGAAGTACATATATTAAAGTGTGAATTTATATTAAAAATTAATAACTCATATTAAATAAGAATGAGCGGTGATAAAGATGATAAATGGTAAATGAGATGCGCTCCTCCTAAACCCCTTGAGTCCTCAGTAAAGATGTGAGACTACACTGAGATCTCACACGGACTTCTTGAGAGAATTTGAAAAGTGATGTTGCACTGTTTTGTTTCATTTACTAACACTCGAATACGTTCATAAAAACTTTACGGTTCATAATTTTATTTCTTGATTATGGTACCGCTTATATCTCTTTCATTGTTGTTTGGAAATAAAATCTCGAACTTTCATTTTGTGAGTAAAAATTCTTGATAATCTAGATGATCCTGTTGATCTTAAAGGCAATAAAGTATATTTTATGTTATTTATATTTTTACTAAAGATTTTTTGTCATACAACATTGCTTATGAAGTGTATCTTTTTTTATAACAGTTATAATTACACTGAAATGTTATTGTGATTATTGTACTATAAACTAGATTTTGCCTTCGGCTTTCCATTGTAACGTATGTATACGTATACGTATACGACCTATAGTTTATTCCATCAAACAAGAATCACGAAGTTTGTATGAATTTTAGGTGGTATACAATTGTTAAGCATTTGATTTCGACTTAAAAGCTTCAAAATTATCATTATTCTTGTATTATTTTATATTATTGTATTGTTGGCCTTTAAAATCAGAGGGTCTCGGGTTTAAACCTTAGTGGCGCACCATTTTATAACTTTCCTAAATTATGTTCGTAATTATCGCTTGCTTCGTGTCTCGGAAAGCACTTCAAGCCAATTTGGTCCCGGCTGTCATGAACATCTATGACTGTCGTTATTAGGAAGTCAGTGCCTAATAACAACCTGACAGCTGGTTTGATCACAGAATTATGTTTATCTCTAGGTTGCGAATGTCAGACGGCAGTTGCATCATGTAACGACTGAAATTCAGCCAAATCTGGTTAAACCATTAAGCAGGCCTTAAACCTAAGTCTAGGCCAACCGGGATAATGCTAGGATATGAGATGATATTATTTTATCATTGTTTTATGAGGTGTTTTTATCCTATCCTACTTTTTACAATGCTAGCTGATGTTACAAGTCTAGTTAATAACATTTTCTTTCTCTCTTTTTCCTATTTTTTCATTATTGAATAATAATAGTTGAATACATTAAATATAATTAGTACAAACATAATAGCATACTATGAATGTATGTATAGTTGTTTAGTTTTTATGGTTGTTTAATTTTTAATGTATTAAATTTCTATATATAATATAAGGAATAAATGTATTTTAAGGATAAAATGTTATTTTTTAGACTTAATTGTACACCAAATGAAACAACAAAGAATTATGATTAATAATAACTCATTAAATTTTCTCTACATATAACTGTATATGATTATATACAGTTGACATATATATACATGTATACGCGCTAGTTGAAGTTTTGACAATCATAACTCTACGACACAGGGAATCCTAGTGTGGAGACCAGTGACATATGTTTTAATTATGTACTTTTTTTCTGAACAATAAAGCATTATTATTATTATTATAACAGCTCTTTTAAGCCAAACTTGAATAAATGATTTTGACTTTAACTTAGGTAAAAGTTCAATATTTAGTTAATGTGAAATTTTGATGTTTTAATCCTGTTGTCTGCCTGTTTCTAAGACAAGGCCATTCACTCGTGGATTCGAATTAACTTATAAAGAAAAATAAGAAGATTCCCATTCGCATTTTGTGGAATTCCAATTTGTATACAAGAACATGACCGCGATTCTCATTGTCAGAACAAAAAACGAGAAAATAACAAAAATGTATTACGTTTTATGTCAAAGTTATAGTGATGAATAATGATGTATTATTGTATTGAAATAACTTTAAAAAAAGTACATTGCTACTTTACTTTTTTCTACTTTCTATCCCGTTTTTCTAGGTTACATACATACATAAATTCACGCCTGTTTCCCCGAAGGGGTAGGCAGAGGCATATTATACGCCCACACTTCGCTAATTATATAGTTAGGGATAAGCTAGCGTAGGAGCTCTTTACACCCTTTTCTCATTTGCACCTTTTTCTAGGTTACGTAAACAAAATCGCATTAGTGTTTAGCAGTTATTTATTTATTTATGTTTATATACTTAGATTCACTTACACTTAAATATTTTTTGTTTTTTTTTTAAATTGTTTGGTTGCAAGTGAATCTAAGCATCGTGATTTTAGTATAATTTTATTTTATTTGTTTTTTTTTTATAATTTTGACGTTTTCAAGTACTATGTAATAGTTTATGAAATAAAAAGTATTTTGACTTTTGACTTTTATTATACACATACATTACTCAAATACATTAATTAAACAAAAAGAACCATATGTAATTTACATCGGATATTCATTAACATCATAGCTATAACATACATGAAATGAGACCGACATAGCGAGGCGAGTTTGCAGGCTGAAGTGGAAATAGACGGGGCACATAGGTCGAAGAAACGACGACCGATGGGGCGTTAAGGTTCTTCAATGGCAAACGCGAACCGGCAAACGCAGTAGAGGACGGCCTACCACGCGATATACCGATGCTCAATGTGGAAATCCATTTGGGAGGCCTATGTTCAGCAGTGGACGTCAGAAGGCTGAGATGATGATGATGATGATGTTTCATTTAGTTGTTTCTTGTGTGTCTTTAGATTACAAGCCATGTTTCAGAACTGAGTGTCTAGATAACCCAAAAATAAGCTTGAAGATTACGAAATAAGCTTTATAAACACTACTGACAAACATCGACCTTCCTCTATTGGGAGTATTTGCCCATAATCACCACACTAGGCAGGTTGGTAATCGCAATTCAAGCCGTAGATTGACGCTGCTGCCCTGAGCTTAGATATATCTACAACATTGCATTAAGTTCGCATTTGCATTGTCTCTAAATTTGAAGGCAATATGGGAATTCGTTTTATCAAGCTTATTAAAGCTATTGTAAAAGATCTAATATTATATAGAAATTACTTTGGAACAGTACCTTGCCTAGTCATCACCATCTTAGCCTATTAACATACCTAATACCTATTCCTAATATGTCCTTATAAACCTCCTCTGATAGTTATCGAGTAATATATTTTAAACCTGTGTATATAAAATCCGTAATGAGCTGTAAGTTTCAAACAAAATTCTGTAATTTATCTTTAAGCTCTATGGATTTTGATATGATATAATATGAAAAAAAAAAACATCCGGCTACTAAGCACCGGCCCCCTCTCACATACCACCAATGATAGATACCCTACCACGCGGATTGGCGGAGGCAATTGTGTGCCGTCCGCCCAATTAGGCTTCTGACATGGCTTTACGACTTCCACATTTAGCTATAACCGGGACCAATGGCTTAACGTGCTTTCCAAAGCACGGAAGCGCTCGATATCAAATGCCACACAAACGGTCACCCATCCAAGGGCTGACATCTTAAAAGTTGCCTACTAGCGCTTTATTACCTAGTATCATCTTATATTTTTAAGTCACGCAGACAAAATGTCATTTGTGTTTAATATTTCTTATAGTGTCTTCTAACGCCAACTTTAAAACCTCACCCGAACTACACGAGCTGGCTTTAGGAATCATTCTTATACTGTGCAGACTATAGGCAATCACTTATATGGCAATACAGTAGACATTAGGGGGGGACCAACGCTGAAACAAAAGTCACAGTTGTGAAGACATCGTTGTTCTGAGGCTGAAGCACGTGTCGTGTTGACTTGTTTCTCGATTTTTCGAGTAATTATAGTTGCGCGGGAATTGTTACTAAAATTATTGTAATCTATTACTTGCTTACAATGGATTTCCGCAAAGTAACGCCTTAACAAAGTAAGTAAGTAAATCAATAAATTATTAGGGAGGGATATTGTCATCTAATTTCATACTGATTTTATGGTTAATCAAAATCGTATATAGCTGCCAGTAGGTACTTTGATGAGTGTAATTTTAATAAGATTATTGGCGATCCTATTAAGACTTTAGGTACCCAAATGAACCTCACCTGATATACCTGCCGATCAACAGATGATGCTCTGGCAAAACATAAAAGATCCCGCTAAGCGTTAATAGGTTCGCTATTACGTGGGACAAAAACTATAATTGACAAAATGCGGGCATATAATATGCCTCCGCCTTCTCCTTCGGGTAAACAGGCTTGATTGTATATACATACAAACATTCATATATTCACGCCTTTTTCCCCGAAGGGGTGCCTACCCCATGCATAATTTACTATATATAGTCTACCAATTAAATAGTTGACTCACGTAATAGGTGGGGAGCCTATTGCCGCTTACCGGGCACTGTTGAAGAAATGTCTACGGATACTCGCTAACATTGACCAGATGGAGTCTTGCAGGCCGTACTTTATTAAGTTTAACATCTTAACCGTAGTGTCAATTTACATATTAGAATCATGTAAATTCGTGATTAAGCATCCTGACAAGACAAAAGAAATGATCGCAACCTAAATAAATATCGCATTCCTTGCTCAAAAATGAAATTAGTTGCATCTAGCCCTCACACTATGTCAATAAAAATTTACAACCACATTCCCAACATTATTAAAAATTTTGAGGATCCTTGCAAAGTTGTAAAAAAACTAAAAGAATGTCTAATTGCAAAATGTTATTATAATCTAAATGATTTTTTTATTGACAAATTTGATAACGCGTCTTGACATCCATTATTATTATTTTATTGTTATTGAATTTTTGTGTTTTCCTATGTTTATTGCTTGCAAATTGTTATTAATTATGAATTGTTTTCTTTTTTATATACATGTAATTCTAAATTTATAATTCTCAAAAATTGCTATGCCCTTGCAGGGTGTCACATTGTACTTTATTTTCTATGTACCACCTTTATATGAACTGTGATATGCAATAAATGATTTGATTTGATTTGATTTGTTATGTTCGCCAGAGCCTCGTCCGTTGATCGGCAGGTGCTCCACTTGCAGGTGAGGTTGACTTGGGCTCCTTAGGTTTTGGTAGGATCATTGATTGTATATATATACTTTAATAAGCAATAAAAGCTCTCTAGTCGCTTTGTCAAATCGCTTCCAATACACTGGCTTTAGCTAATTCAATCAATAGTTTTATTTAATTCTCTATTAAGGTATCGAGTATTGAGAGTCTTAAGACTTATTATAGAGTATTGCTGCCTTGTACTTGAAACACTGAACGTTTCTCATGAGCACTAGAGTATGGTCAATATTACCTAGTAATAAAAAATATATAGGTTGTAATGAAACGTATTCTCCGCCAATCCGCACTGGGTACGCGTGGTAGTTCGCATTAAGAAAATCTTTTTGGTGCGAAGGCGGAATTCTTAATGATTTTTTCTTGGAAAAACTCAATTTTCTACGTACATTTCTGATCCGATCTCGCAGTGAAATCCCTTAAAAATCAATTTTTTGCCTAATTCTCTTGCAATCAAGCTCCTGCGCGCAGTGAATAGTCGGGTTAGTTTTTAAGTTGACGTTTCATCATCATCATCATCTCAGCCCATAAACGTCCCACTACTGAGCACGAGCTTCCTCTCACATACCAAGGTGCGAGGGTATTGGGTCATACTCCACCACGCTGACCCAGTGCGGATTGGCGGAGGCAGGTGTATGGCGTCCTGCTGTTAGAATTTATCAAGCCGCCCATTAGGCCTCTAACATGGCTTAACGACTACCACATTTAGTGATAACCGGGACCTACGGCGACCAACGTGCCTTCCGAAGCACGGAAGCGCTCGATATCAAATGCCACACAAACTGTCACCCATCCAAGGACTGACCTCTGTAAACTCTGCTGTACTTCGGTGATCGTTTCCGACCACCGAGCACCGCAGAGCTACGAGCGCTTAAGTTGACGTTTATAAAAGCTTTATTCTGTCAAATTTCCATATATGAGATTTTGACTTTGACTATTTACAATTTCTCAATTAACTTCACGCCGTACAGTATTCAATTCTGCGAAATAAAACTAATTAAAGCAATGGAAAAAATCAAATAACTTTACGTAAATCAAGTGTGTAAATCGATGATTTTTCATTCCCTCTAAATAACTTGCAGTCGACCGGTCGCATTGTTGGGCCCATAATTGTACTTAGCCTTCTCCCGTCATAAAGGTGAGAGTGCCTATTGAAGCAGAAAATCTTTTTGGTGCAAAGACGGAATACTTAATGAATTTTTTCTTAGTACTGACATCGGCCTTTTATGGTTGACAAATTTTAAGCTCAAAATTTAAAAAACTGAAGTAAAAAGAAATAATCGCTAATGCTTAAATGTTTTATAACTTAGAATAGACCCGGTCATGTTACTTAATTTTGACAGAGATATTTACATATCGATAATAAAGTTAATATAAAAAAATGTTCCTCAGATAAAATGTAATTAATGGAATTTAACAAACACTTATTAATTTAATTGATTTGATTTTAGATTGATACTCTAAAAAACAACAGCGATAAATCAATTTATGTACCCTACCTATTTAATTCTAATTATTTTGTAATATATAAACATGGAACCTATTTTATCTATTAGTGATTGGAAATAGATTATAGGTATTTAAGGCGTCATCAAAACTATTCAATTGCCGACCAAAACAACCTGGTTGAACATTTGAAGCTTGGGTTTTCCAAGCTCCACCCTGATAGCTCAGCATTTTTACTAAACACTCTCAACTGATCAGTTCCACTGGAAGTCGTCATCCGTTGACTGACATTTTATAAGGAATTCTTCTTTACTTCACTGATTGCTACTCCATTGTATCAGTTCCTTGGAGTTGCGAGCGCTTTACCAAAAAAATCTTAATTCCTTCGCGGTAACTTCATTTCTCGTACTTTTTCAACATAAAGATATCTCGATGTCTCCGTCTATCCACCAGCCAAGAGATAAGGCACAATGCTGCGCAGTTTGAGCAAATTAAATGCTCCTAGTTTTGCTTGAATTCGCGAATAATTATCATCTTCCTTACTTTAATTTTGAACTGCGAAAATGCAAATTTTCACAGAATTCGGTTATTTAAGAATATTTGAAATCCATGCTTTCTTATTACGTTAATGTCACTTTATTCGTTTCAGTTTAGTTGTATTGTTACTGACGCATTAACTGGTCGGAAAATAAATGATTTTTATTTTACTTCATTATTCAAGCTAGGCTTTTTAAGTACACGTTTGTGAAACGTCATTTATATCTATGGGCACAGCAAAAGAAGCAAATAATACATGATATTAAAATACTAAGTCAAGATGTTTGTTTCATTTACATTTTTCTGAAGGAACATCACACACCCACCATGTATATGCAATGGCTGAATTCCAATTGTCTATGTTAGTCTGCATCTATCAAACCAATATCTTCCTTGATTGTAGAACTATGTACAAAACCAATTTTTTTGTCAGAAAGAACAGTAGATACTTATAAATTATCTGAATTACGGCATTATTAACAACAACAATCAACCGTAATTTTTTTGCATAAGAATCAAAATCACTTGAGCAAAAATCTCTTCGTCGATTCTCTACTGTGGCACCATTCTAGGCCGGCATCAAACGGCGCAGTAGTTTAATAAGTAGTGGAAAAACAATAACATTGATATCAATAGATATGTACAAATATATTTAACGACATAAAAATTACAATAAAAGTTATATTGGAAGTTTATTAAACCAGGTAAGATAATCTCTTCAGCGCAAGTAGGTATACCAAACTTTTTATGAGTTGTTAAATATGCCAAAACATGATTACTTTGAAAGGTTTCGCTATCAATCTTCATGGAATTACATAAATAAGGTTTCCTTTGATTAACTTTTTTGTCTCTGACTTATTTCCGCAATATTGATAATGTAATAAAAACTTTTTACAGAAGAAATTATTTTTTATCGGTTTTTTTAAGTCGGTTAAACACCAATTGGGTCCATGTAGAATTATATAACGAACGCATATCATCATCACCTCAGCCCATTAAGGTCCCACTATTGAGCACGAGCCTCCTCTCACATAATAAGGTGCGAGGGTATTAGGTCATACTCCACCACGCGGACCCAGTGCGGATTGGCGGAGTCAGGTGTGTGGCGTCCTGCTGTTACAATTTTGTGAACCGCCCAATTAGGCCTCTAATATGGCTTAACGACTTCCACATTTAGTGATAACAGATAATCAGTTTTATCGTGCATAATTATATTTATGTCTTGCATCAAAATATCAATGGTATTGTAAACAAATCGTACATGCTATTGGTATGTTTAGATGAATTAGCTGACTTGAGAACTAGAATTGACATTATTTGTATTGCTGAGCACAAAATGATTACTGATGACATTAAACATTTTAACTTTCCAAATTATACGTTAGCTAGCTATTATTTAAGGAACAATAGACATGGAGTATCTTGTAGTCTTGTTAATAAGATTCATTCTTTTGATATCCATAAACAAAATGAATTCTCTGTCAGTTGGGAAAATAGTAGAAATTTCAGCGGTTAATCTTATTGAACAGGGCATTTATGTTATTTGTATATATCGATCTCTTCGTAGTGACTCTCAACCTCACGACCAATTTTTTTGACAGATTTGACATTTCATTGAGGAATCTCCGCAAATATAACAAAAAAGTAATAGTATGTGGAGATTTCAACATAGACACTGAAACATTCTATAGAGTTTACTAACATTTTTATCAGCCTTAATTTGACGACTTTTTTTATTTTTGACGACCGATATGGCGTGGAGGTCAGTATACCTACACTTCACTCCAGAGGTCGTGGGTTCGATTCCCACCCAAGACAAATCTTTGTGTGCATGAACATGAATATTAGTTCTGGTCTGGGTATTTTTCTATGTATATTAAGTATGTATTTACAAAAAAAAAAAGTATTTAAGAATTTTAATCCGTTGTTTAGTATCCATAACACAAGTTCGTAATGATACTTATCTTAGAACTAAATAATTGTTGTAATTGTCAGAAAATATTGATTTAATTTTATAATTTGAAACTTGAATTTAAGCAACCGACGCTTGTATAGATAACATAGGACACAATATAAATAAATCAAAAGGCTCTATATCTGAGTATGCAATCTTTCCCAAATTCTTAAGTGTGCTGTAAAACGGACTTGTGCTATCAACTACTTGGTTTGGTTCACGAAGAGACTATGCAAAAGGAAACATTAGATTTATTATTGACGTCAAATATTAGTGACGTTTTCAAACAAACTATGAATTATATATTATTAATATATCTTTTACTTGACACTGGCTAAATGTGCTTACCGCACGAAACGATTATTTATATTAAAAATGAAAACAAATGTACCTACAGCTGTTAGAATTTTTTAAGCAATGGGCGCTGAAGTGATGATTAATAAAAAGTCAATTTATTTTGATTGTAATAGTAATAACAAGACAGTCCTTCTAAATTTAAAATATTGCAATCATAAACCAGAGTTCGAAATGTGTACCCGATGAAATTAACTCGAACTCCTAGCACATCAATTCTGTCGACGATCTCCTTAATTAATGCAGCATTCCTTTGAAAAGAAAATAGTGATGGTAAACGGAAATAACACTCACCATTAAATGTACTTTTCCCAGTAGCAATTAAGTAGAAAACTTATCTTATTTCTTATAAAAAAAACCTTTGATGTTTGTTTGTATATTTTTCCGCTAGCTAATTTCGAAATACTAGTAGCAGTCGAACTAATGAATCTCGTGCGACGTGAGGGTAAAATAAACAGTCGAGAATCGTGATAAATCTAAATTCGTCCAAGGGAGTGCAAGTGCGCTAGTTCCCGGTAGTGTGTCACTGACGGTACGTGATGGCCGGTTTATTGCCATCCGGCCAGTGATTGGGTTACGCCGTAAAAACATTAGTAGCGCTAAATGACTCGCCGAGAGTGCTGGCTGAGCTAAGCTGCAAGCGATTGGAGGAAATCCTCTTTCTTTATAACTACTGCTTTAAAAGTGCATTTGATATGCTTTTGTTAAGGCTACTTAAGTCGCGCTGAATGCTTAAGCAGTGATTACACCAAAAGCTATTAACTACTTGTTGCTATCTATTGTATAGCTTAAAAAATACTTCATACAAATTTTATTACTGTTAGAGCGAGATAGCAATTCAATAGACAAACCTTTTGACCCTTATTGTACCTGTACTAATGTATTGTTTTCTATCTTGTGTTAAAAATATAGAATAATGTATTTATAGTGTAAATCCTAGACTAAAAGAAAATGAGCATAGATGCGACTACTGACGTAATTTCTGTATTATTGCAGAAACAGTCGAGAACCGTAGTAAATCTTAATTAGTCTAAGGGAGTGTAAGTGCGCTAGTCCCGGTAGTGTGTCACTGACGGTACGCGATGGCCGGTTTATTGCTATCTGGCCAGTGATTGGGTTACGCTGTAAAAACATTAGTAGCGCTAAATGACCCGCCGAGAGTGTTGGCTGAGCTAAGCTGCAAGAGATTGGAGGAAATCCTTTTTCTTTATAACTGCTGCTTTGAAAGTGCATTTGATATGATTTTTAAGGCTACTGAAGTCGCGCTGACTCTTAAGGGTGTGACTACCCCAAAAACTATTAAGTAGAAGCTGGTGTCTATAATATGATGTGAAGAACTAAAAAACAAATAGCTTTTTCAAAAGTTAGATAATATGGTGACACAATGTTTTTAATTGTCAAATTATTCGCGCTTGTTAAAATTAATGGAGAAATAATTTTTTTCAATCTCAAGATTTTCAAACTATTGCTTTTTAACAATATCTCTGAACCTTAACCAATTTATTTATTTGGTCTCAATTGGTAATCTACTTGCTCCAAGAAAATAATTAAAAGATTTGGTCTTTGGCCAGATAGCTTAATAGTAGAACATCTCTTTATTATTAGCTTTTATTTTATAGTTCATAGCTGTTAGTCTAACCGCAGCCTTATGGTGCATAATATTAGCACGATGTCGCTCTTTTTAACGACTACAAAATTTTCCGGGAAAGTTCTCCTAAACTACCTTCTAGAGGTTTGATAAAGTTATTATTGGGCAGATGAGTAACCATGATTCAATTTCAAAGTTTAGTAAATTTCCGCACATATGCGAATCTTTATTATTCTTGCCACCTCTCTTAATGTAAAGGCATGCATTTAGGTATATAAAGATGGATATGTCGGACGATTATTGACTTTTAAAATGAAAGAGATTTATCCTGCAAAATACACGGCCTCTTGTTCCCTTTAAGTAAAAAATACGCTGAACAACTGAATGCTTACATCATAAAGGATGATGATCAGTAGCAGTACGACATCAATTAGTAACTATTTTGAATGGTCTATAGATCGCTACCAATAAATTTGTGTTGATTTATAAAGTTATTTTTTGGTAACCTAGTCACATTATTGCAAATATTCTACGTAAAATAAATAATGTACATCATAAAAAGAAACAAATAAAATTCCAACCAAAATCTTACAAAAAAAGGTTATATTCAGAACCTATTTATTCTAGCAAGACTGAAATAATTTAGGTGAAGCCGCACTTGCGGCGTCCTTATCGCCAGGCGGCATACTATCTCTGGGGGCGCCAACTCGGCAAAGAGACAGGTATCTTATACTTGTATATAATGCTGTTTAAAAAAAATACTTAGCTCTGGGTTTTAGCTCTTATTTTTGACTTACACTTACACATGTTGTTTTTTAGTAACACAAGTGCAAAGCAAATAGTCACATATGTACTTATGGTCTGATATGAAGAATTATTGTTACTATAATCTAAGGTGCATAAGGAATTTGAGCCCACCTCATCTGCAAGTGGTGCACCTGCCGATCAACAGACGAGGCTTTGGCGACTGTAAAAGATCCCGGTAAGCGGCAATAGGCTCGCCACCTATGTGACATGAGACCAAAAATATAAGTGGAGAAATGTATCTCTTAAGGGAAACAGGCGTAATTGCACGCTTTGACACAAAACTGGACGGTTTCGTAGTGACTACAACCTAACGGTGCCAACTGTAGCCACTACGACTCGCACGCGTTACGCACGGGCTGAATTTGTTAGTTGTGGACTATTTGCTAGCAAATTACTGTCCCTTTTCTTCCGAAAAGGGGCGTAATTGCGCCCAGGCTCTGCCTGGTGGGGATTACCTCTTCATAGCGCCTCCGGGGCGGCGGACCACATCCCGTCGCCCTTATCAGCCGCGGGCGCGTGCACGCCCGACTTTTCCTCTTTCCCACCCTTTCCCTGCACAGACACATCGCGCCCATGAACGGGCTTGTGTACTAGGTAGGGAAGAAAGAAGAGGAAGACCTACCGAACACCAAGAAGAGGGATGGAAGATTCGCCTCGAAACGCAGCCGGTGAAGAGCGAGCTGAAGAGCCGCGCACCCCCGTAACTCATGGCCAACCCCTTAACGGGGAAGGGCATGGCGTGCGGGGGGGGCGCTCGTCCGGCCCGTCGACACCGACGCTCTCCGGGCACCCAACCCGAATAATGACGCCACAGGAAAGCCCAGTGACTATCAGGGCCCCGCCGGCAACGTCACCGCGGTCGAAACACGACAGGGACTGCGTGATGACCGCCAGATTAGCCGAATCGGGGTTCCTCTCCGAGGGCATGCTGCGCTGGATGTCGGCGTACATCCGTCTAGCCGAATTCGACCTCGGCTACACGGATGAGCTGCTGCCGATCGACAGCGCAGCATTAGAGATCGCGGCGCAGATCCCCTTCCAACTACCGCCTCTGAGGGCGCCAAAGAGGAAGGATGTGACGCCGCCCAACAGAAATACCGCCGACAAGAGGCGACGCACCGCACCGGTGTCGGGACCACGGTCTCGCAGTGCCACCGCCTCCGACACCGCCACCGAAGAGGCGGCCGCTGACTACAGCGACGCCGCCAACGACGCCCGTAGCGCCTCCGACGCCGGAGATATACGCCGCAGGCAACGTAATTTCTCCGTTGCCTCAGCGCACGCCGCGACACGCGCGACCGTTCGCGCCCGCGTATCCCCTCTCCTCATCCCCTCCTACCCCCACCACCAGCGGTGGGGCGCCCCCTGCCCCTGCCCCCCGCACCTCAGCGGAGGTCCCTCCCCACTAAATCCCCACCCAAGTCACCCTCCCCCTACCCCTACTATTCCCCCGCCTCCCTCCCCGGACCGCGCGCCCGCCTCCGCCGTTCGCGCGCCTGCCGCCGCCGCTCGCGCGCCCACCGCCGCCTCATATGCAGCCACGGCCGCCGCCGCGCCTTCGCCGCGTTCGCCTGCCGTCGCCGCCGCCACAGCCGCCGCCCGCACGGACGCGGCTACCGCTGCGGCCGCGCCGCCCGCCGCCAACAAGACGGCCCGTTACCCGCCCCTAGTGGTGGAGAAGCTGCCGGACTGGCCGACTCACTTCAGGGAGCTGAAGAAGCGTATCGGCAGGGCCCCCAACGCGACACCGTTCCAGCAGGGAGTACGGTTCACGCCCACTGAAGCCGAGGAGTACCGGGTCATCCAAAGATACCTGACGGAGATCTCGCAGGAAACAAACCTGGCTTGGTTCTCGTACTCCCTACCAGCAGATAAGAGCGTCAAGGTCGCCATTCGAGGAATCCCTGCCGATACCGCCCCGGAAGAACTGTCGGAAGATCTTCAATCCCTGGGCTTCACGGTGGAGTTCGTGAGGCCGATTAAAGCCCGACAAGGACGCCCGGGCTGCATCTTCTTCGCGCAGCTACAGCGCACGCCGGAGGAAGACACGAGCACACGAGGAAGAAAGGCCCCGCCCAATGCCACAGATGCCAAAAGTTCAGGCACTCCTCCCACTGCTGCCACCGCCAGCAAGCTTGCGTGCGCTGCGGGGAGGAGCACGCGGCAAGGGAATGCCCGCGCCCACGGGAGACCCCGGCCACCTGTGCCAACTGTGGAGGCGCCCATCCGGCGAACTCACAAAGATGCCCCGACTTCATCCAGGAGGCCAAACTAAAGCGCGCCGGAACAGTGGCACAGGCTGGCCGCCACCTAGCCCAGAAGGCACACGTCGAGGCGCACAAAGACTCCCCACACCTCATGGCCGAAGCGAACTCCAAGCCGCCGTCCCGCAGGAAGAGGGGGAAGAACAAGAAGAAGAAGAAGGGGAAGGTAGCTCCAACTCCCCAGGCATCTTCAGCGCGTGAGGACCCTCCTCCAGCCACTACAGGACAGTCAGCCAGAGCCATCCAGATACAGATCCTATCGGATGTGCTAGCGGCGTTACAACAGGGTAAGGACGCGGTGCCTATCCTGTTAGGAAGAATGGTTACCCTTACACAGACCAATGGCTAAATTAAGGGTCCTCCACTGGAACGCAGACGGACTGAGGAGCAAGACCGGTCTGCTCAAGACAGTGCTCTCCGAATACAACGTGGATGTCTGTTTGATTTCGGAGACGCACTTGAAGCCCAGTGACGCGTTCAAGATGCCCAACTACTACGCCTACCGGCAGGATGAAATCTCGGATACCAACCGGGTATACCGCGGGCTGGCAGTCCTAGTCAAAAGAAGAGTCGTGCACCAACAGATTCCACCAACGAGGGAACTGCGCGGGTCTCTGTACTCGCTCGGCATCGAGATCTGCGTGAACAGGAAGCCGCTACGTGTGTTTGCAGCATACAAGCCCCCTCACGCCGCGCTGGAGGTTGGCGATATACGCCAGCTGTTCGCCGACACCCCAACGCCTACCATCATAGCGGGAGACTTCAACTGCAAGCACACAGCGTGGAACTCTAACTCCATCAACCCTGAAGGTCGCCGACTCTTCAACGTCGCTGCGAAGAATGGCTATGTCGTCCAGGGGCCCGAAACTCCGACGCACTACCCCTACCAGGCTACATACTCGCCGGACGTTTTGGACATAGCCATCAGCCACCAACTAGACTGCCAGCTGACGCAGGAAGTCCTCCTGGAGGACCTCCAATCCGACCACCTGCCGGTACTGTTAACGATACCGGATCGACCTTTAACAGCGAAGCCGCCGGCTCCAAGGCGCTGCACTGACTGGGGAAGATTCGGTGAGCTAATGGTTCGCGACACACCTTCGTACCCCGTCTCGACGCCTGAAAAAGTCGACTATTTAGCTGCCGACATAACGTCTTGCATCCAAGGCGCCATCTCGTCATCTTCGCACACCATGCCTGCGCTCAGGGGACGTCCCCCGCTTCCCGCAGGCATCAGGGACCTTCTCGCGACCAAGAGGCGCCTCAGGAGGGAATGGCAGCGAACCCGCTGCCCCACCATCAAGACGCAGCTAAACAGAGCGACAGAAGCAGTGAAGAACGCCATTAGCTCACACGACGCCGACGCCTGGGAAAGACACCTGGAGGGCGTGAGCGGGGACTGGAAGGACATCCATCGCCTCTGCCGCCAAATCTCCAAGGCCCCACCCCCGGTCAGACCGCTGAAGGGATCCGACGGGATGCCACGCTATCGTGCAGCAGACAGAGCGGAGATCTTCGCGGACCAGCTCGAACAACAGTTTCGACCCAACCCGACGACCAACATCGAGCACGAGCGACTCGTAGTGGACCGTCTGGCCAGCTTCTTCTCTGCACCGATGGCGAACGATGAGGATCCCATCGTCTTCTCCCCCGGCCAAGTGCAGAGACAGATCAGGAGAACCAAGCCCAGGAAGGCACCTGGCGCAGACGGGATCACCAACGTCGCGCTGACAAACCTGCCGCCGAGAACAGTTTATTAGTCGAGTTTCTATTGTATCAGGGCCATGTTTTATAACGCCGTCCAGTCGAGTGGCAGGGTCGCCATGTGGTGTTGGGGCTACGGCGGGGTTGCCATGGAGTGTAGGGTCCAGTAATTAAACGAGAGAAGTAGCACTTAACTCATGTATATTTCAAGTACCCCTTTATACGTCTGGTACATAGGTATATATATATAACTAGACGTGCTTATCTTCTAGTTAACTTATAATAGACTTATCTTTATACAATTATCATACTATCTTATTAACTATCTACAATCTACATCTACGTGATTGTATGTCACACTACACCATAACCCGCCTATTCAATGGCATTATGAGAACGGGCCACTTCCCAGGCTCATGGAAGACGGGGCTGGTCATCATGCTCCCGAAGCCTGGGAAGAACGTACTACTCGCCGCTAGCTACCGCCCTATCACCCTGCTGTCTATATTGTCGAAACTGTTTGAGAGGCTCCTGCTTGAACAGATGATCCCGCACATTGAACCACGCAGTGAGCAGTTCGGATTCCGTGCCGAACACTCGACTACATTGCAGCTTTCGAGAGTACTGCACTATTTCACCATGGCTGCCAACAAGAAGGAGTACACAGCTGCAGTACTATTGGATATAGAGAAAGCGTTCGACCGTGTTTGGCACGAAGGTCTGCTGCACAAGATGTCTACGTCCAGCGCACCCAGACGCATAACGCAGGTGCTAGCTTCCTTCCTGGAGCACAGAAGCTTCAGAGTGGTGATAGAAGACGCGTATCAACGGAACGGAGGGTCGAGGCCGATGTCCCGCAAGGGAGCTGTCTCTCACCGTCCCTGTACGCACGATATACGGATGACATGCCCACCACCGACAGAGTCCACTTAGCATTGTTCGCAGTCGACGCCGCATTCTATTCATCGTCGTACAGGAGACACCTTGCGGCGAACAGAGTCCAAGAGACACTCGACCTCCTGCCAGAATGGCTAGACAAGTGGAGGCCAACGTCCAGAAGACCCAGGCCATAGTCGTCCCTTACACCGTACTACTCCCACCACCACTCCGCCTGCATGGACTAGAGATAGCGTGGTCTCCGAATGTCAAGTACCTGGGGATCACGATCGATCGGAAGCTTAACATGAACTCTCACGTGGCGATGACAGTCGCAAAAGCCAAGACGGCGCGGCACCTGCTCCGTCCAGTGCTGAACTCGTCGCTCGCCACTAGAGTGAAGCTAGGGGTCTATAAAACCTACCTTAGGCCCCTACTCACCTACGCAGCCCCAGCCTGGTACGCGCTCACCGGGAAGCCACATCGTCAAGGCACCTCGCTACGTGAGAAACGCTACGGGACCGATGTTCGCGCGTGCGGATGCGTCTAGCCACGACCACATCAGAGGGTTGGCGCCGCTACACGCGCGTCCACCCGGATGCCAGGGCCTACGCCCGCAGCCTCATCCCACAGGAGACCCAGGACTTGACCTGAAGACTCTGAAGGACACAACGCGCCGCTGATCCCCCGAGGGCTCGATCGCGGCGCCCCACCGGACTAGACACTCCGGACTACTACTGGCTGAACAGCCACCACAAGGACGCGCCCGTATTCACGGGCGCCGCCAGACACCGCGATCAGGGGGCCTCGGCCCCGAAAACGCGCCGTGACCTCCACCAGGGGGATCACGTAGAAGACAACACTACGTTGACACAAAACTAAGTTTATTATACCTTTGTTTGTAAACGTATCATCAAGTACCGGACTTTCTAAAATTGTACATAATGTAACCTTTTTTGTTAATTCAAGTAAGTAATCTACATAATTTAAAATTTAAACCCAATTGTATGTATATATGTATGTTACTATAATATATAACGTAGCGCACACTTAACTAACATACTATATACGAAATAATTTCTAGAAACGTATGCACGAAACTTTAAATGCGTCACGAATACAAAAGTTTGCATTGATTGAAATTAGCGAAGCCGTAATAAATAAACTCAAAGAATTAGCTTGTCCTTATATTTAAACTTATAAGCATTAAACAAGGTTATTAAAAGTAAATAACGCAGAGCTAAATAAAATTACATAACCTATAAAAACACAAGTGCTGATCACAAAATAATTTCATGTAACGAATGCACAAAAATTTGATTATATTGCGAATGCAAAATATTTTCATATAACAGACAGACATCAGAGATGAATTAAACAAAATAAAATTTAAACGTTGACTAAGAAAGTACTTCATAAATATGCTACCATAGACGCTCTTCGTAATTATAATTCATATAATCTTTAATCTTAATTTTTAATGTATTGATTCCTTCAAACTGTTTGAATAGCTTTTTTTTAACTTATATGTAATACAATCTACTTTGTAAATAAATTAATTAATAATAATAATAAATAAATAGGGAATCCACATAACTTGGATTATTTTGCGAATGCAAAATAATTTTATATAACCAATGCACAAAACTTTGATTATAATATTGCGAATGCAAAACGTCCGTTTCCCATCGATTGCGTGTCCGCGAAAGCGAAGACGGCCTTTAAATAAATAAACTCTTGAGAATTATATAAGTAGGTACACACTGCAATGATAATTAAAATGACATAATATACACTTAACATTACAAAATGCTAATCAGAAAATTACAATCACAAAATCATTTAATATATCTAACGAATGCATAAAACTTTAATTGCATCACGAATACAAAGTTCCACATAGCAAAAATCGCGACGACGGATTTTTAAAATAGATATGTAATCTCGTGAGAATTTAACTAGGTTATGAGTAGATACACACTGCGATGGTAATTAAAATTGCAAAAACTGTATTATGTCACAAAACTAATCACAGAATCATTTCATAAAACGAATGCACAAAACTTTAATTGCATCACGAATACAAACGTCCGTTTCGCATCGATCGCGTGTCCGTGAAGCTACGACAACGAACGGACAGACTGAAAAAGATAAAGCTGAGCAGCATTCGGCGTCCGTAATTCCGGCGTCACATTTGCTGGGATCACCCTCTTGTGGAATGTGATAATGTAAATTTTCTCGCTAGTTTTTCCTGTGTTATCCAGTCTCGTCCGTCGTGGGTCCTGGGGGCACGTACAGGCAGGAGTCACGTAGCTAAGTTGATGCCTACTTTATTGGCCACGCGGGCCCACTGTTGGCTGCATCTGTGCACTTCACATTCCGTTTTAATTGAAGAAATAGAGAGTGACGTTGACGTGAAGGTTTTCAGCTCTTTATACTGGATAAAGCGACATTGACGTCAGGATTCCGAGCCTTTTAAAACTGTAGTCGATGTGTATCTAGAAGTTCATTTCTTCATGTTAAATCTCTGACTTTTTATAACTTATGTTATATTATTTACGTTCTGTTTTATTATTTACGTTATGTTATATTATTTACATTATGCTATATTATTTACGTTATGTTATTCTTATGTTATATAAGCATATAATTACAAAAGATTAATAAGTATGTTTATTCGATCTCTAATATATAACATAAACAAGTTTAGGCTATATTGCGCTGTTAGAGTTTTCTATGATTTATTTTTAGATCTTTATAATTATTCTTTATAAAAATACGTTTTTTGTACCCCCTATCAGGCACGTTATACTATTTAACTTTTACTTGTACATATTCATTTTATTCTAAGATGAGATTGACGTGAGGATTTTCAGGTTTTTAGACTGTGTAGCAGTAGTTTAAACTCATTGGCGGAATTGTATCTCACTCAATTCTGAATTATTTCCTTCAAACTTACAATTATTTTTTGTTTCTGTAACAATCCATATCTCGATGGATCGATAATCTCGGCGGAAAGCCGGTGGATGCAAGCGGCACAAGACCGATAAACGTGGAAAACAATTGGCCATGTTCAGCAGTGGACTTCAAAAGGCTAAAATTATGATATTGACAATTACCAATCGAACTCCCGACTCTGGAAACAGAACAGGTGTGGAGATCTTAGCACCGTGTCTGTCTTAAAATACAATCGTTTTGTAATGTGAAACAAAAAATGTAAAGGACAATTTTTTTTATCTATATGATTAGCGCACACTGAGAGCAACACTGCTATAGTGCATACCACCTCGCAGGCAAGCTCAAAGATTTTTCCTTTAGGTCTCCGCTTACCCTAATATGTTTACATAAAAAAGCCACTTACCTGATTTTAATGAAATTTTTTACGAAGAATTCTTGATAATAAATATTACTTTGGAAATCGAATAACACAAGCGATGGAACTAACTATATGTAAATTGACATTGCAATCATAAGAAAACCTATTAAAAAAAATCGGTGCGTTAGTTTTTAACTTTGATTTTTATAAGAGTTCCATTGATCCCAACTTGAATAAATGATTTTGATTTTGACTTTTACTTACCGAATACCCCTTACGCCGCCTCTAGTTCACACTAGCAGTGCTTCTAGCAATGTGCAATGACAACGCAAATACCAGATATTTTTTGTACATATATATCCGTACTATATGATAGGCCTTCTCGTTAAGGTTCTTCAATGGCGACAGCGCCTACTAAACAACCAGAGGACAGCAGGTGAGAACCTGTTGGACAGAAGTTCTGGTCATGGCGTCGTCGGAAAGTCGGCTTATGCAAGTGGCTTAATATATAATCCTATTAAGGAGGTCTAATTTCAATCATATCATGATGAAGCGTCATAAAAACTCATCATCAGCCCAAGACGTCCACTGCTTAACATGATAATAATAATAAAGTTCTTTATTCAAAAAACACATAGGCCTCCCTCATAAGCTTCTACTCTGACCGATTGCAGGCACCTAATGTGATATTGGCTAGACTTTTTCATTTGTTTTGAACAACTTCGACAAAAATATTATAATTTCAAAAACAAATTGAATTACCTATTAACGCTCGGGAGCGTTATGAATAATGGCACGTACGAAGCTGTCACTCTAATAACCTAAGTCGCTAATCAAAACGATGTATCTCCTACCCAATTTAGAACTGACTCCCAAGAGTTCTCTTCGACTTTTTCTGATGGTTGCAGTAGTGATAAACTTGCATCAGTGTGCGTAATTGGCCTACAAATGTATCCATATATATTTTATGAGACATCAACGGTTTTGCCAGACACCAGTTTGTTTCGACTTTCGAATCTACCGTAATATTGGGGGGCACACATTGTATGAAATGTAACAATATTCAATCGGATCAAGCAGATGCCTTTAAAATTAAATAGTCATCATTTCAGCCCATTAATGTCCCACTATTGAGCACGAGCCTCCTCTCACATATCAAGGTGTGAGTGTATTGGGTCATACTCCACCACGCTGACCCAGTGCAGATTGGCGCAGGCAGGTGTATGGCGTCCTGCTGTTAGAATTTATCAAGCCGCCCATTAGGCCTCTAACATGGCTTAACGTCTACCACATTTTAGTGATAACCGGTACCAACGGCTTAACGTGCCTTTCGAAGCACGGAAGCGCTCGATATCAAATGCCACACAAACGGTCACCCTTCCAAGGACTGACCTCTGTAAACTCTGCTGTATTTCGGTGATCGTTTCCGACCACTGAGCACCGCAGAGCTACGAGCGCTTCAAATTAAATAGTAAAATATACTAATCGAATCTACGAGATTTAAATAAAAGAGCAAGTCTACTAAGTTCTGCGCTATATCAATCGTTTGATAAACCTCTAACACCTAACTAAATTCCAAGAGGCTTGATTGAAAAGTAACGAAGCCTATTGGTCAAAATATCGCGGAGAAAAACCGTAAATAAAATGGTTTCTTCTTAAAAAATAGACTTATGACACCGGTAATCTTATCTCGCTCCATTCTATCAATTTCGTGTAGTACCGTCCCATTCGCAGCCCGGCCACGTACGTCGTCCGTTTACTGGCGCAGTCCGTCTGATTGAACTTGATATAACCCCGCTTCCGACCACTATTTCTTATCCCACATACTTTAAAGTTGAAAACGCTTTAATACCTGCATGAATAGTCTGGTATACGTCATGCGACTACACGTTCAATGTGCATTATCTTTTATTACTGCACTTGGTGCACCTGAGTTAATATACACACCTAATTTAAAAGCTGGGTATTTGATTTAACACATTTATAGGATACCCGCTTTAGAAGCAGATTTTTGTTTAAATAAAATAAGGATTTTGAATTTCGGGTGCATGGGGATTATAAGAAGACTTTAGAAGCCCGGACGAACCTCACCTGCAAATGGTGCACCTGCCGATCGACGATCGAGGCTCTAGTGAATATAAAAGTTCCCGGTAAGCGGCAATAGGCTCGCCACCTATAACATGAGACTGAAAATGTATAATGGGGTATATTATACATTTTTGGTTCCATTACAGGCATAAGGGGTAGCCTACGGGGAAACAGGTGAGATTGTGTGTATGTATATATGCAGTCCTTGGTTGGGTGACTGTTTGTGTGCTATTTAAAATCGAGTATATCAGAAGTTGGTCTTAGCTATCATTATAATTATGTGGTTAGGCCGAGTGAAAAGAAAGTTTCTTGCAGAAAGGCGTGAGACAGGGTGATGTCATTTCACCGAAACTGTTCACTGCTGTTCTGGAGTAAGTTTTCAAGCTACTGGACTGGGAAAACTACGGCATCAACATTAATGGCGAGTATATGACTCACCTTCGATTTGCCGACGATATAGTGGTCATAGCGGAGTCTCTTGTGGATCTGGGCACAATGCTCGGAGACTTTGACAGAGCTTCCCGAAGGGTAGGTCTTAAAATGAACATGGATAAGACGAAAATCATGTCTAATATCCATGTAGTGCCTACCCCAGTAATAGTCGGAAGTTTGGCCCTTGAAGTTGTCGACGAGTAGGTATACCTGGGACAAAAAGTCCAATTAGGTAAGTCCAACTTCGAAAAAGAGGTCAATCGTCGAATCCAGCTCGGTTGGGCTGCGTTCGGGAAACCACGCAAAATCTTCTCGTCCAAAATACCTCAGTGTCTTAAGACGAAAATCTTCGACCAGTGTGTGTTGCCAGCGATGACGTATGGGACTGAGACGTGGTGCCTGAATATGGGCCTCATAAGAAATGCAATGCAATGGAGAGAGCTATGCTCGGAGTGTCCCTACGTGATCGAATCAGAAATGAGGAAATCCGTAGGAGAACTAGCTTGCAAGCTGAAGTGGCAGTGGGCGGGGCACATAGCTCGAAGAATCGACGACCGATGGGATGTTAAGGTTTTTGTATGGCGACCACGAATCAGCAAGCGTAGTAGAGGGCGGCCCGATAACCTGGTCAGGGCGGCGGGGAGCCGGTGGATGCAGGCGGCAAAGGATCGATATACGTGGAAAGCAATTGGGAAGGCCTATGTTCAGCAGTGGACTTCAAATGGCTGATATGATGATGATGATGACGACATATATATTCATAATAGGTTGGGGAAAAAGTCTTTTCGTATTTTTGTATGAAAAGTCAAGACATTTTTTTTAAAGTTTATTTACATTTATTTACAATATATATGTACCGCTTTGTTGAATAACTTTCTGCCATTTTGTGGGCAGAGACATTATCCCGTTACTGTAGAAACTTTGGGACTTCTGATCAAAAAAACGGGACAAATAGTTTTGGCAGTCCTCTCTTGAGGTCAACCTTACAGAACCTAAAGAATTCTGCAGAGACCGAAACAGGTGAAAATCTGAAGGCGCAAGGTCAGGGCTATATGGTGGATGCACTAGGACCTCCCAGTCGAACTCTCTTAATTTTTGCTGAGTGGCTAAAGATGTGTGTGGTCTAGCGTTATCGTGATGAAAGACCACACCCTTCCTGTTGATCAATTCCGGCCGTTTTCTCTCGACTGCTTCCTTTAATCTCATCAGTTGCTGGCAGTAAAGATCAGAATCGATGGTTTTGCCGGGCGGTAAAAGCTCATAATAAACAATGCCCTTCCAATCCCACCATACACACAGCATCACCTTATTTCGTGTTAGGCCAGGTTTGGCCACAGTCTGTGAAGCCTGGCCAACTTTCGACCACGACCTTTTTCGCACGTTCTTGTCGTACGTGATCCACTTTTCATCGCCAGTTATCAATCTCTTCAAAAACGGCTCAATTTCATTACGTCTCAATAATGAATCGCAAATGAGTACACGGTTCATTAAGTTTCTTTGAGTGAGCTCGTGTGGCACCCAAATATCGAGCTTTTTTGTATAACCAGCTTTCTTCAAATGGGTCAAAACTGTTTTGTGGTCAATTCCCAGTTCTTCAGCTACATCGTAACTACTAATATGCCGATCTTGCTCCACTCTTTCAAAAATGGCGTCCATTTTATTCGTAACAGGGCGACCAGAGCGAGGTGCATCTTTAACATCAAAATTTCCGGACTGAAAACGTTTGAACCAAATTTGTGCTACTCTTACTGACACTGCATCAGGTCCATAAACATCACAAATTTTTTTCACTGCTTGAGTTGCATTTTTGCCTTTTTTATAATAAAATTTTAAAATGTACCGAATTTCTTCATTAGATTCACTCATTTTAACGGAGAGAAAAACAAATGAAAAATAGCGGGAAACAACTTTTTTTAATTTTTTTCTTTTCTTTATAATGGAACCTTTTTAATGTTACCAAAACCAGCCAGACACAAATAGTACAGTCAAAAAAATTTTATAATAAGTTTATACCTACGTTATGCGAAAAGACTTTTTCCCCGACCTAATACATATATACATTCACGCCTGTTTTCCCGACGAGGAAGGCATATTATACGCCCACACTTTGCTAATTATGGAGTTGGTCCCACGTAATAGGGGGCGAGCCTATTGCCGCTTGTAAAGAATATTATTACTAAACATATTTAATAAAACATTTATAAAAAAAAGAATGATGAAATACAGTAATTTTCATAAATTAAATTGGACCTTAATACCAAATTCCTAGAAGACACGGATCTTTTCCGGTCTCATTTAGAAAAAAAATACAATTATTAAGTCGAGGAAAGTGAGGTAAGGTGAGATTAAGTTCTGAGGTTATTAAGGGACTTATAAAAGTGTAAGCCCTTAGTTATTTATATTAGGTGCAGAGTTTATTTCGTGTATCCTCAGGTCGTGTTTGAGCAGTAGGTATTCTTTTATAATAAGGTTTTAGTTCAAATATATATTCCAACCGATTGTAACATTATCAAACACTCGTAGAATTTTATAAAAATGTCGAATTCTACACAATTTTAAAGTATTTTATTAATCAAGTGATGGATTAAAATATCTTTGCAACAATTCCCGCGCTACTATTATTTCCCGAAAAATCGAGAAACTATTCAACACGACACGTGTTTCGCCCTTACACAGGGCATCTTCAGGTAAGATAGGAGCCTCAAAACAACGATGTCTTCACGACGAACGCTGAAACGAGAGTGAGCAGCTGAGCGTATTCGAGCGTATTTACACCCTTACCCACTTCCGCCATCAACGTCCGCCACGTCATCGCGGTCTGAGACAGAGTGACCGTTATGAAATTTCTGAACCATACGTAAGGTGATCTAGAGAACGTATTTTGTTCGTTCAGCAGTAGGTTTCTGTCATTGTGCTTAATTATTTCTAGATTTTCCAATACACACAGCCGTAGACCTTTTTCATGTAAATGTAATATTTCAAAATTATGATTATTACTCAAGGTGTGCCCAGAGTCGATAAGGTGTTTGGCAAAATAAGATTTGTCTGGACAATTATGCCTATAAGCAGCTATTCATTGCGTCCAGTTTGCCCAATATAGACACTGTGACAAACCTCACAAGTTAATTTATATATACCCGATTTTTTACTATTTTCTATGCGATCCTTCCCGTTACAAAGACGACTAAGTGAGTTTTTAGTTTTTAACGCTGTATTTATTTCATTTTTCTTAAGCAAAGTCATAGTCAAGATCATTAGTTTTTGCGTGAAAGAGTAATGAACAAACACACTAACAAACTTTCACATTTGTTATATTAGTAGGATTATTTGTATTGTTTGATTACATAAATTAATTAATTACATAGTTATCCGAAGTCTTATAAAATATTTATGTAAAAATTAAGTTTCGCACAATTTTATGAAATTTTAAGTTATTACCAAACTCAAATATTCAGCCGTGTATATTTTACTCTCCTAATTCCATTATATAATTTAAAGGCGTAGCAGGAAAGGAACGAAAAACATGAGGATTTATCGAAACAAATTTTCTTTCTGAGGATTTACTCAATTAAAATGCTAACAAAATGTCAGTAATGGGATATGTTGTCTCTAAAAAAAATACTGCGTGGAAAATTATTTCTCTGTTTCGTACCATTTGAAGTAGTATCCTATCATTAGTAGTAGTGATAATACTTTTCAGTTCTAGTCGCCGTTAATGGTCTTCTATATGTGGTACTAGTACTAGTGTACTGGAACCAAATGTATGTGCCAGTTTTCCAAATTAAGGACAAATTCTTCAAATTTCCATGGACAGTTTGGACAGACACACCATGTACTATGATGAGGTGAGACATGGTTATGTTTGTTATGAAATACTTTCTTTCTTTCTTTTGTCTTCTTTTATCATATAAATAAAATATAAAAAAAATATAAATATTTTCTAACAATTACACCAATTATTTAGTTCCAAGATAAGTATCATTAAGAACTTGTGTTTTGGATACTAAATAACGGATAAACATACATAAATACTATTTTTTTTTTGTAAATACATACTTAATATACATAGGGAAACACCCAGACTACTCATGTTCATGCACACAAATATTTGTTCTGTGTGGGAATCGAACCCACGACCTTGGAGCGGAGAGCGGGTATACTCTGACGACCGTTACATGTATATATACACGACGATATATGTATATATATATCCTCCTCCTTGCGTCGTGTTCCTCAATGCTGAGGGTCGTGACCACCCTTCTGAAACACCCTTTCTCTAATGATGTTCTTCCATCTGATCCTGTCATCGGCGGTGTGGAGGGCAAAGTGAACTGTAGAACCGAGAGTGGTGCGGATCTGGTCGGACCAACGTAATGGACTGCGCCCACGAGGCCTTTTCCCCTCTACTTTTCCGGTCACAATTAGTTTCTCGAGGTTGTCACCGTCTTTCCTTGCAATGTGACCGAAATACTCCAGGATTTTACGGAGGCACTCGGATGACAGCCGCGAGGAGATTTTAAGTTCTCGTAATATGGAGACGTTGGTCCGAAATGCTGTCCAAGGAATGCGGAGCATCCTTCTCCAGCACCACATCTCGAAAGCGTCAATGCGTTTGCGGTCTGCAGCTTTTAGTGTCCATGTCTCCGCGCCATATGAAAAGATCGAAAAAACCAAGGTCCGTACCAACTTAGTCTTGGTTTTCATAGAAATGTTCCGATCTTTCCAGACCCTTCCAAGCTGGGACATAGCGCTCTTAGCCATGCCAATCCTCCTGCGTACTTCTATCTCGCAAGAACCATCGCTACTAATGTTGGAACCCAGGTATATAAAGTTGTTCACTATTTCTAGGTTTAATGCACCAGTGAGTTCCAACTTTCCACTTCTATCAACCACCATGACCTTTGTCTTGGACCTATTTATAGTGAGACCCAATTCCTCGCTAATCCGCTCCATTCGATCCAAAAGTGCAACCATTTCCGACTCATTTGCTGCCAGAAGAGTAGTGTCATCGGCGTAACGCAGGTTGGTGATTTTTACGCCACCAACTGTGATGCCCCCCTCCCAATTCGCGCAGGTACGTCTTATTATGTGCTCTCCATAGGCGTTAAACAGAATAGGCGATAAAATGCATCCCTGACGAACTCCTTGGTGAAATTTGAAGGGTTTTGAAAAGGTTTTGTCAACTCTTACGACTCCTTGGTTACAGTCATACAGGGTGCGAAGAAGGGCGATAAGATGACTTGGTACTCCTAACTCTTGCAGAACCCTCCATAAACAGCCCCATTTGACACAGTCAAAAGCTTTGCTGTAGTCGACGAAACACATTATCACAGGCGTGTCAAACTCATAAGCCTTCTCAATTAGCTGCCTGACATTGAGAATCTGCTCCCTCGTGCCCTTGCCCTTCACGAAACCCGCTTGCTCCTGCGGAATTTGCCAATCCAGATAGTAGCGGATGCGATTATTGATAATATGAAGCAAGATTTTGCTGGCATGTGAGATGAGGGACAAGGTACGATAATTGCCGCAATTTTTGGTTGACCCTTTTTTGTGTAGCGGAAGAATGACCGATTCCGACCAATCCTGCGGCCAATCACCGTATTGCCATATATGTGAGCAGATCTTAAAAAGCGCCATGATACCCGAATCACCCATTGATTTCAGAACCTCAGCTGTTATTTGGTCGGATCCTGGTGCCTTTCCACTCCTGAGGGAAAGAAGAGCAGAGGATATCTCGGAAGGAAGAATCATGGGTTCTTGTTCCAGATCCTTCCAGACTAGGATATTACTGGGCCTGGGGAGAGTATCTGTGTATAATCGTTCACAGTAAGCACGCCATCTCTCGGCAATATGATCGAGTTCGTGTAGCACAGTGCCATCACTATCCTCTATAACCCAGGACTTAGCCTTAAACTGTCCGGAAAGGACTCGAACTTTCTTGAAAAGGTCTGCAGCTTGGAGCTTGTTCGAATGTCTCTCAATATCATTGCAGATGCTCTCTATGAAGCTGTTCCTGTCACTACGACAACTGGCTTGAATAGCTCTGCAGCATTCGGAGTATTTTTCCATTATTGCATGATCCTGCAGACCTCCAATCTTCAATTCTTTCCGGAGTTGGATGAGTCCCCACGTGTTGTCGGAGCACTTTCTCTTCCGCTCAGGATTTTTCTTTTTAGAAACCACGTCCAGCGCATCGGCTATATGTCCTTTCAAGTGTTTCCATTGTGTATCAGCGTCAGCGTGTTCAAGTAACGGACAATCTTTTAGTTTAGCCTCTAACGCCTCTCGGAAGACAGGTTGTTCGAGAGGATTCAAACTACTAGGTTTCAGTGGTTGACGTCTAAGTGCTTTTAAGCGCAGCGAGAAAACGGCCACTAGCAGGTTATGATCAGAACCGCATTCCGCACCGGGAAAAGTCTTCACATTAGAAACCGAGGATCTCCAGCGGGTATCCAAAATGATATAGTCGATTTGATTTCTGTGCCTGTCGCCTGGAGATCTCCATGTGTACAGCCGTCTTGGGTGATGTTGGAAGAACGTGTTCATGATACTGAGATTTCTGCCTATGCAAAACTCAATCAGTTTTTCACCCCGTTCATTCCTAATGCCAAGTCCATATTTTCCAACTGCGCTTCTGGCATGGTCATCAGCAAGTGTACTACCAACTTTGGCATTCCAATCACCAAGGATCATTTTTATTTCCCGACCAGGAATCAAATTTAGCGTTTCCTCCAGTTTCCCATAGAAGTCTTCAATCACCTCATCCTGGGCTTGCGCCGTGGGTGCGTATATCTGTACAATATTCAGAACACACGGTTTAGTGTTCAGCTTTAAGGTCAGGATCCTATCAGACACCGGGTTATAACCGAGGACGTATTTATTCATGTGTGGTGGTAAAACGATTCCTACACCATTCCTACTCGAATCGTCACAACCCGAGAAGTACATCGTGTTTCCTGTGGATGTAACGAAATGGCCATTGCCGCGCATGTGAGTTTCACTGACACCTAGAATGGAGATGTTGTGGGATTCCATTTCCTTTTCCACGATAGTCAATTTGCCCGCCATCAGCAGACCTCGGACGTTCCAAGCGCCAAAACGATGATGGTTACGAATTGATGCTTTCTTGCTCTTAGATGTTTTGGTATCGACAGTAGCATCTCTTCCTTCTGAAGCCTGCCGATTAACCTCAGGGGAAGCTTCGGTCGCCAATTTCACACCAACCAGCCCGGGTGCTGGGTGGCGCCGATCGTTACTCGGGTTGTCCAACAAACTCATTCTCTCTGATACTCTGTTCATAAGGGGGGTTTTCATGGGAAATGTAGCGCAGTGGGTTCCCACGTCCTTCTGCGTCAGTCTTTTAGAGGGTATTTGGATCCTCTCGGTCACTGGTTACCGTCCCATCTCAGGGGTGTCGGGTTATTTGACCGCCGCCCGATGCTCGGCGTTGACTGTTTTGCGGCGTGAGTAGGTCTCCTCCACACCAACCCTCCTCCTTTTGCATTCGGGCTTGGGACCGACAACGGCAGAGTTGTATGGTGTATGTATATATATACATGTATGTATGTATATATATACATACACATATATCATAAAGGCAACCTTTTACCCAGTTATTTATTGGGGGTGGGTTTCGCGTACGAAGTGGCTTTTGGCTTTATTATGACTAAGTTCTAGCTTTAAATTGTAAAACAGTTGACGTGGGCTCAAATAAAACTTTTTATAGAAATCCTGAGTTGTTTTTAATTATAATAGTTCTGTTGTTTTAATTTTAGATGGAGTCTGTTGAAATGTGTTTTGTATTGAAATTCTTTTTCTTTGCAAGCTTTAAATAACTGTCTGGGGCAAAAATATTGGTTTGATTGGAGGAGTGCATTGTTTGTCTAAGTCTGGAGTACATATGTTTTTTGCTTGCAAAATATACTATGTTATAATAAAAAAAAGTAAAATATACTATACAAGTTAGAAATATAAGTGATGAACTTTACTTAGATCAAAATTAAATAATAATAAATATTTCTGAAACTTACACCAATTATTTAGTTCCAAGATAAGTCATTAAGAACGTGTGTTATGGATACTAAATAACGAATATAGATATATAAATACTTATTTTTTTGTAAATACATACTTAATATACACAGGAAAACACTTAGACCAAATATTCATGTTTATGCACACAAAGATTTATCCTGTGTGGGAATCGAACCCACGACCTCATGAGTGGAGTGCGGGTATACTGCCACCACGCCATATCGGTCGTCGGAAAAATAAGCGCTGTGTAAGTGGAAGTACCTAGGGCCCAGGGTATGCTCACCAGGCTAACCAGATTTGGTTGAACTTCAGTTATTACGTAGAGCGACTGCCATCAGACCTCCACAACTCAAAGGAAAACATCATTATATGGTAAAACCAGCTTTCAGAATATAAGAAGGCACTGACTTCCTCATAACGACTGCCATAGATGTTCATGGCAGCCAGAACCAACGGCTTAACGTGCTTTCCGAGGCACAGAGCAAGTGATAATTACGCAGATAACTTCGAAAAGTTATAGGTGCGCCACCAGGGTTTGAACCCGGGCTATCGGCATTGTAAGTAAGTATATAATCTTATAAATAGGGAGTAGGTAAGATAAGAATTTCACATATGTCTAAATACCCGTAACCTGATAGGTTTACGAGGATTAGTATTTCACTTTTAAAGAGGAAAGTTTCAAAATATTTTGGAATACGATATTTTTCTAATTATTTCAACAACAATAGGGAAACACCCAGACCAGAACAAATCGACGGTAGCAATTAATAATGTCGTAAGTGAAAAGTCGTTTCTTTTAACAATATCATAAGTGACAAGTCGTTCCTTTTCACTTACGACATTGTTTAAACTAACGGCTTTTCAGTTACGACATTATTAATTGCTACCGTCGAAATATTCATGTTAATGCACACAAATATTTGTTCTGTGGGGGAATCGAACCCACGACCTTGGACCGGAGAGCAGCCACCACGCCATATAGGTCGTCGAAAGTGTGTGTGGATAATGCAAGTTATTTCATGCGTTTGAGTAATATTTTCTTTTCCTCATAGTCTAAAAGCATTAAGAAATTGGTAATAATATTTGAATTTATGTGCCGCTCAATTTCGCTTCAATTACATTTTGAGCTTTTAAAAAGATAATCTAAACACAACCACTGCATAGTTAACAATTTATCAACGTATTAATGGATTTATTCCCACTTACTTCGCAACAGTGATCGGTGTACTATAGCGTGACTACTGCAGTAGCTGAAACATCAAAGCCACCAAACATGACGTGGCTCTTAACTCAACGACCAAAAGGCTATAATAGCAGCATAACAGCGGTGGATAAGCCTTTCTGTAAACCAGGCCTCCCAGCGATACCATCTCCCACTTCCTCAGAATTGCAAGGAGTAATTCCTCAATTCAACTAACTGCAATTTGCTTTTAGTGAATTAGAATATCGACCCTAATGTTGTAGCTAGTTAGGCCGTAAACATCAGCCGATTGTTGTTTAAAACGGCGTCTAATAACACGTTTAAACATCAATTAACACGTTAGGCGTCAGGTGTTTCTCATTTATTTATACAAGATATACGTAACATATATTAAATAGAATATCGACCCTAATGTTGTAGCTAGTTAGGCCGTAAACATCAGACGATTGTTGTTTAAAACGGCGTCTAATAACACGTTTATACATCAATTAACACGTTACGCGTCAGGTGTTTCTCATTTATTTATACAAGATATACTATATATTTAAAAGTATGTTTTGTCCCAGTTGTATTATGAATGTTAAAGTGTGTATGTATGCATGTATGTTAGATTCCTGAACATGCAACAATAGATTTTGATAAAATCAAACAGGCAGGATACCTTTTTGGGATACTAAACAAAACTAATTTTAAAAATGTATATGATTTCTGCTTACATACTAACTTACGTAATACCACGCCTGTTTTCTCGAAGTGGTAGGCAGAGGCATAGTATATGCCCACTTTTTACCATTTATACAGGTGGTCCCACGTAGTAGGTGGCGAGCCTATTATCACTTACCGGGAGCTGTATTGTTTGCCAGATTCTGCTGTTAATTGGCACCAATTTGCAGGCTTCTAAGGCTCTAAAGGATTTCCCATACACTCTTTTTTTTAAACGGTTTAAAAGAATTTATATGAAATGTAACACAAACATAGAACACGAAAAAATAATCACTTTTAAGTTCGTAAAAATGTGAGGAAAGTTTTAAAGAGTTAAAAAATGTTGGTCATTATTAAGAGTTAATTAAATGTCAGTTCTTTAGCTTCTTTTGTAAGTATAAATTAATAAATATTTTCTGACAACTACATCAATTATTTAGTTCCAAGATAAGTATCATTAAGAACTTGTGTTATGGATACTGAAGGTTGCCTGGAAGAAATCGCTGTAAGCGATAAGGCCGCCAATTGTATCGGTTTTCTTTTGCAACTGTTTTCTTGTTATATTTTTAATTTCGTGTACAATAAAGAATTTCTATCTATCTATCTGAATAACGGATAAACATATATACATACTTTTTTTTTTGTAAATACATACATAATATACATAGAAAACACCCAGACCCTATGTGTGCATAAACATGAATGTTTGTTCTATATTCATGTATATGCACGCAAAGATTTGTCCTTAGTGGGAATCGAACCCACGACTTTAGGAGCGGAGTCACCACGGCGCCACCACGCCATATCGGTTGTCAAATCTAATTCAAACAATATAATTCAAATAATAAATAATTTAAAATCAAATATATCAACCTACTATCATGGATACTGAATGACCTGCTATGACTACTAATATGGTATGGAGCAGGATAACTTGCATTTCGTTTTTTTCTATCGACTTTCCGTAGAAATAATTAACTACTGCAATTTCAAACTTGAAAATTTTTTCTTATTTCTTTTACTATTTTCTTTAGTCTCTGAATTATATAATTACTCACTTACCAACTTAATAATAGGTACTTTATGGTGTATTTCTTTAAAAACTTAAAAAGATTGATTGTAATAATAATACGCAATTATTGCAAAATGGCAGAAATGTGAATTCTTTTTAAGATTTTTTTTTAAGTCATTAAGTACACAGAAAATATCAAAATAAATAAGTGATTGATACTCTTTTAATCACACGGGTTAGTTTATTCTAAACAACGGAGAAGCTTATATATATACTTTTTTTTTTTTTTGTAAATGCATACTCAATAAACATAGAAAAAAATCGAGAATTAACCTTTTAAAAATAAATTATAATTTTAAGACACCGTATAACGTTGAAACTCTGTAGTTTATTGTTAAAACCTAAGGTTAACGTTAGGATAACATTAAATCACTTTAGTTAAGAGTTTTTTTCTAATTTAATGTGACAATGGAAACTGTGTACTAAAAAGTGCATTTTTAAAGAAAGTTATTTAATAAATAATGCATTTTTTTTTGTAGCATATTCACTAACTTTGAAATTCAATTATAAGAAAAACTTTTATACAAATTGGTTATTTTCTCGTAAAGTTTACGCGGTAACATATCGTTAATTTTGAAGCTGCCAATATTGTTATATTTGTAAATGTTGTTGTTGAGACAGCCCACATCAATAGCTTGCAATGTGTTATGTGATAAAAGTAACTTTTTTTGTAAGCACTTGGAATACACATTTTAAATTTTCATAAAACTTTTTATAAAGTTTTGTTTCTTGAAAAAAATTTTGTTTTATACCTGGTAACTATAGGACATACATAATTTCGAATTAAGTAAACGCACAGTTCAAACAAGACACACACGAGGCTAGTAATAGCAATACCAGACAGGAAGGGGGAAACGAAACGGGCCAGTATTTACGAGCAGCATGTCCGGCCAGCGGTGCTCATTACCAGCCTTACTCAAAAACAAAGACGTTCAACTGTAGGTAACGCTATTTTGGGTTCCGCAGTTTCATTAATTGAGAGCCGTATGCTTTATTTTTATAAATATCATATACAATGAATTTTAAATCTAAATATACCATTGAGTATATATATACCGCCAAAATCGCTGAATTTCAGCTATTTCATCTAGATCAAGGTTCATCAATCCGTACCGGGGAATCTGCCGAAAGCCATAGATTATTCATGACTTTGGCAGACTACTGAAGCAACTAATTTATGAAATGGAAATTATTTGCGTTTCGATGACACATTTTGCCTAAATATTAATAATTTGTAATATAATTTTTCAAAAAATACAGATAGAGACTGTCAAATATTACTTCAATCCATAAAATAAATTCTCTGAATGGAGAACGCCATCTTGTATCGTGTTCGGCAGTACGACAGAATCGATTAATAATCGATTTTGCCTAATTATCGATTACCAACAAGATCGGCGGTAGGCCCCCTGGTTTTTAAACGGTCGGCAACGTGCTAGTGGCAACGCGCTAGTGGCAACGTGATAGTGCCATCTTTTTTTTTTTGATTTACGTCGGTAACAAAATGCATTTACGCGCTGACATCCGGCCAAAGGGGAACCGAAAGGGGGTGTTGGACTTATCACCGGCAGACGCGACCGGCAGACGCGACCGCCAGCAATAATACCCATTAAAAACCTTTCGATGACGCCCGCTGCTTGTTGAGAAAGAGGAGGGGGCCAGTACCTGAGTTGCAGCGTCTGACACCCCGACCGCGGCTAATGTACCCCGGACCAACACCGGGAGTACCTCCTCAGAGAGGCGCAGTAGACGCACCCCTCCTACCGCTTTCCGGATGGTAAATAGTTAGACAGCAAAGGCCCCCTGCCCCCGCCGCCTATGACCCTCTTGGCACTGCTGGTCGGACCCTCCTGTCCCGCCCGCTGCGCTCTTCACATGTCTCTCTTGGTTTCCCATCACGCCAAGGCGGAGACCTGTTTGGAGGGGATGCTTGAGTGCCACCTAGTGGAATAAACAAATTGGTATTAGGCAGATTATCTCATATCATAGATTGCGAAGATTGCTCGACCTTAGTTTATAAAAACAAATTAATTTTAAATTTTAGTTCTTGAAGAAAACAAACAATTTCGCGGTTCATATTACACAAAGTATTTGAAAGTATTTATATGAATTCAATTTCATAATACCTATGTGCAGATAAAACACAAAAAGTACCAAAGAATTGTATAATGACTTTATTTATTTTTTAGTTTAAAGAAATTCAATATTCTTTCGAACTCTGTAATTATTTCAACCAATATTAATTACAATAAGTTATGTACCTTTAATGTTTAGAACACTTTCGGATCACCAATGTAGCATAAACGTCGATTTACCTGTTCCTATGGTTCAAAAGAAGGTCCTTAGGGGACATGGGTTTCATACGCACTCAGGAAAAATATTTACATGGGTATATTTATTTGGGTCTGAGGCCTAAGTGTTGTTTAGTACCGTTTAAGACTCAGCTCTGCTAAGTTTTGAACAAGAAAGAGCTGTGTTTATTATTGTGTATAACAACTAAGTGAAAAGAACTAGAAAATGATATAATAACTCAGCCAAGACGCTTTAAAATAAACTTAATACAAAATATTTTCATTAAATTTTCTTTCCATAATTGTTCTATACAAAATCAAAAAAAATTAAGCATTTGTGATACAAAAATTATTTAGTAAATAATTTATTGATGTCAACGAAATTAAATTTATTGTAATAAGAGACCTATTATGAGTCCATTAACAGTAAAATAAACGTGAAACCCACGTCTAAAATTACACAATTAATGTAGTTAAATTTCCACGTACAAATTGTTGGAAACAGAGAATAAAGCTCAAATGCCAACTAAATTAAATTGCGGTTTATTAAACCACTTTTGTCCCGATTATGTTTCGAATACTTAATAGTGATTTACGGCCGCAGAAAGACTGAGATGACACAGAATTCCATAGAAAATGTCAGAAATTTAACAAACTAACTTTTTTTAAGCTTATCTGCGTCCACTGCTCAGCATATGAAAGAAAGATAATAATATATAATTATATAATACAATTCATCATATCCTAGCATTATCCCGGATGCCCTAGACTTAAGCTAAGGGCCCAGGGTCTGCTCACTGGTTCAACCAGATTTAACTGAATTTTAGTTATTACGAGGAGCGACTGCCGTCTGACCTCCGCAACCCAGAGGGAAACATCATTATATGGTTAAACCAGCTGCCAGTACGTAAGAAGTCGCTGACTTCCTAATAAAGACTGCCATAGATGTTCATGACAGCCGGGACCAACGGCTTAACGTGCTTTCCGAGGCACCGAGCAAGCGGTAATTACGCACATAACTTACGCCAACAGGGTTTGAACCCGAGACCTTCTGAATTTAAAGGCAAGGGGTCTTGCCACTGGGCTATCGCCGCTCATATTTATATAATACAATTAAAAGTTACAACGAAAACACACATCTTTAAGTAATAAAATATGTTAGGGAATAAGTAGTACAGGGAAGTGCGCTGCAGCCGTGCAAAATGGTTATGGCTCAGTAAAATTTTACTCAAACGAGCAAACACTGATTTTCAGCCAGAAACCAGACTATAAAAGAATAAGTTTATGGTCAGATCCCCCACAGATTCTCAAAAATAAAAGCAGCGTTCCCGTTCCAGGTCGGTTCTGCCGGGTTTTTTATGTTGGTCGACAACTAGCTAGTGATCCTACCCACGTTCCGTCTTCATTTAAACTAACTTACTATTACGACTACTTACTTACGTAAAACCTACGTTAGTACAATATCAATTATTTCAAGAAAGAGCTTAGGACGTCTTGATATCTTAAACTGGTTAGTTAAACTTCATCATCTCAGCCCATAAACGTCCCACTACTGAGCACGAGCCTCCTCTCACATACCAAGGTGAGAGGGTATTGGGTCATACTCCACCACGCGGACCCAGTGCGGATTGGCGGAGGCAGGTGTATGGCGTCCTGCTGTTAGAATTTATCAAGCCGCCCATTAGGCCTCTAACATGGCTTAACGACTACCACATTTAGTGATAACCGAGACCAACGACTTCACGTGCTTTCCAAAGCACGGAAGCGCTCGATATCAAATGCCAAACAACCGGTCACCCATCCAAGGACTGACTTCTGTAAACTCTGCTGTACTTCGGTGATCGTTTCCGACCACCGAGCACCGCAGAGCTACGAGCGCTTAAACTTTACTAATAGTAATATAAGGCCATTATTTGCAAAAAAAAATCGTCATTCGGTCGTGGCGTGACCAACCCGATTTACATGACATGGCGCACGTCACGTGTTCGATGGAGTGTCGGCGATTTGTTTATAATTTTATAGTAATCTTTTGATTGTAAACTTTTTTTGGACCTAATTTTAATAAGAAATAAAGAAAGCATATCTGAATTTTCTCGCCCTCTATTTCATTAAGTGTTCTTTGTTGAATTAAGACGGCCATGATCCTTCAAATATGTTTTGCAATACTTATTTTGTGCGATCACGGAACCCTTGTTTTATATAAGTCCGGTACGTACTTGACCGAGTGTTCTTTTTTTATTTCATGGATCTGACATCTCACTGTGCCACTAATGAATTATATTTTGCGGGGCTTTCATATTTTTGAAATCGCTTTCGCTGTATTTTAACGAGTACAATTTAAAATATTGAATAGTGTTCCTGTGTTTGTAATATGAACCATTGAAATAGGATTGTGCTATGCAGTATTCGTTCGTGTTTTGATTTTGTGCTTAGATAAATTGTTGTTTCTGATTTTCTATGAATATTTTACAGATATTTCAAAGGGTATGCACATTATGGATGAATACATTTATTTCTCTGAGTTATTACATATGTGATTTATGAATTCTGCCTGGGTTTAATAGAATTTACCATAAAGCTATAGAAACTAATTTACTGGTATCCTACGTCGAAATACTATGTCTTATTGGTACCAATGTATTTACAAATGAAAGACTTTTTACATGATCATTCGTTGTTTATTATCCAAAGGTAAAGCTGTTTCTAGCTTTTAAATGTACGAGGATACTATTTTTTTTTTTTTGCATAATGTTGATTACCATAATCGTCACTTGCTATACAGCTATGAAGCATAGCATCATATCGCTAAATTTAGAAACGAAGAATCATTAAAAGGCATAATTAAGATAAGCATAGGTAATGAAAGGTATAATTTTTCTTGAACATAATTATACTAATTATTATTTATAAAAATTATTAACAATAATAATAGTCACGGGGGCAAATTGTATATGACTATTATAAGAAAGTAGTTTTTAATAGTTAAAAAAAATAATCTCAACCTAACCCAAAAAGAGATGTAAGCTGCATTTCAAAGTATGCTTTATAACAATATGGCAAATGAAAATATAAATTTATATGATTATGGCTTGTATAACTATGCCTTTAAACAATTCTGCATGGTTGTGCGTAGTAATATGTTATGAAAAAGGATATTATGCTTTTAGATCTTTATGTCATATGATATGTCTTTTGAAATTATGGCAATAAATCGTATGCGTTTTGAAGTGTCACCATTTTATTATTTTATTTTAAATCTTGTGACTGCAGAACACACATTTTTGTAGACTTATCAAATTGTTTTCCCACACAGGACAAATCTTTGTGTGCATGAATATGAATATTTGTTCAAGTCTGAGTGTTTTTATATGTATATTAAGTATTAATTGGTGTAATAGTTAGAAAATATTTATTTATTTATTTTTCACTATTAAGTACCTTGTCTTGTAACTGTTTAACGTTTCGTATTATTAACATATTATGTAACGCGTTAGTTTTTTAGTTGATCTTGATAAGAACTCTGTTGAGCCAAACTTGAAAAAAATATTTTGACTTCTGCTTTACATTGGTCATCTATTCTGACCACCAATCACCGCGAAGCTACGATAACTACCATGTTTAATGAACCATGAAGCAAAGTATGCACACAATATTTACAAATCCCGTCACCCTGGCAATTTCAAGCAATACCTTGTTAATTGAGCCGTTTGGATGTTTGCCTATTTGGCTGACTGGCTTTGTATATAATCTAATAATAAGCCAACTCCTGTTACCGATATTAAACGTCTTTGTTTAGTAATAATACAATTCTATATATCGTAAGACATCACACACGGTCATTTATGCGGAAACTACTATGTTTGGAGTAGTACGAATTATAGCATATCTGAGACTATGTTAGTTTGTGTGAAAGTAAAAAAATCATCGAGATTTTTATTTATTTCATTTTTTACTTCATATGGTCATAAAAGCTTTCTTACTTTATATAATTGTTATTCTTTCATACAATAAAATATCTATTATCTTGTTACATACATACATACATTCACGCTTGTTTCCCCGAAGGGGTAGGCAGAGGCATATTATGCGCCCACACTTCGCCAATTATACTATAGTTAATTGTAATAGTATAGTATAGATAATAGTATAGTATAGATAAAAGTATAGTTGGTCCAGTCCCACGGAATAGATGGCGAGCCTATTGCTGCTTACCGAGCACGCCAGAGCTTGTCACACTTAAGACGATTTTGTTTCATATGGAAATAGTTGGGGCCCCTTGAAAACACATACATTATCTAGGATATTATCTGTTGGGGGCTTTATTGAACAACCACTGTGTACCCTTTCAAATATAAAAAAAAAGGTTTTATGTTCAAACTAGCCAGTTCTTTTAGGATACAGATAGATCGAGCATTCGAGAAGGTATTTCGCTTGTTTGTATCCATCTTAAATAAGCGGCTACTGTTTCATAGTTTACCTTCTTTTGCTATGCATCTCTCAGTTATTTACAAAGCCCATTAACTATAACTGCTTCACACAAAATATTGGGCCTAGTCAGTGTTTTCTAGCGGGCCCATTGTGCGGCGTTGTAGTTAATTAGCCGCCACAAGATAAATGTCAGCGATCACGAACCTTGTTGCGGCGCGGCTCGACTCAGCCTGTACTAGTCGCTGCACATTTTCTATTACGATATGCTTCTATTAGGTTCTACTATGTACTTTTTAAAAAAACAGTGCATAAACGAATTTGGATAAACGATATTGATCTTTAAAAACGTCTTCTTTTTGTAGATTCTGGCCTGTTTTTGTTTTTGTATTACGTCGGTAACAAAATGAATTTACGCACTGCCTTCCGGTCAAAGGGGGGCCGAAAGGGGGTGTGGGGCTCACCGCTGGCACACGCGACTGCCACTAAAAAATTTCCGACGACGCCCACCGCTTGTTAAGAAAAGGCGGGGGCGCGTCTGACCCCCCGCCTGCGGCCAATGTCCCCCGGACCAAAAACGGGAGGACCTCCTCAGAGAGTCGCAATGGACGCGCCCCTCCTACCTCCTTGTGCGACCATTGCGTGTGTGGCCGACTTCTCGAAAGGGTTTATGGTTAGACAGCAGCCCCTGCTGTCTAAGACCCTCCTGGCGCTGCTGAACGGGCCCTACTGGCCCGCTCACTGCGCCCTTCACAAGTCCCTCTAGTACTAAGGGCACCCAGAGTCGCCAATCTCTGGGTGTTACCTTTTCCCTAGCACCCTCTGCGCCCTACTGGGAGGTACTCAGCCGCCCCACCACGACAAGGTAGATTCCGGCCTGCTAACCAGTGCCCACTTTTTGTAACCATCTTAATATGCTGCTATGAAATCCCACTATCTCTGTTTGGATTCTTTAAAAAAGAAAGTTGATTTGCAACCTAGCCAGTATCTCTGGCTTACAGATATATGGAGTCTTCGTGAAGACAATACGCTTCTTTTTATACCTTTTTTATATCTCAAAGTATTTGTATTTTCCAAACTAAGCCCATTAACATGTAACTATTTCACACAAAATAGTGGGCCTCGTCAGTGTTTTCTAGTGGGCCCATTCAGCGGCGTTGTAGCTAATTAGCCGCCACAAGATAAATGTCAGCGATCACGAACGTTATCCTGAAGCGGCCCGACTCAGCCCGTTCTGCACATTTTCTGTAACTTCAATACAATAATGCATTTACAATATCACTATATTATTATAGTTTTGACGTATATTTCTGCAGCGAAATAAAATGAAATTATTTATTAATTTTTCATGAAATGAAAGTAGGATTTCTATTTGTATATGTGGTTGTGATTGCCGTTGGCACTTTTAAATTTCGAAGGACCAAAAAGTGCAAACGGTTATAAGCCGCTATTCGCCCCCGCATAATACGACATGAAAGATGAGTATGCTTTGACAGGTCAATAGTAGCATTCCCTCTCACTGGTCCATCTTGACGTGGGGGTCTGAGTACTCCTAGGTAAGGCGAAGGAGCCGCTGGGGAAAAGTAACACCCAGAGAACGGCGACTCTGGGTGCCCTTATTACTGACTACAGAGGAGGTAAACTAAGAGGGCCCTGTGGAGGGCCCGTCAAATAGCGCCAGGAGGGTCTAACGCGGTGGGGGCAGGGACCCCCTGCTATTTATGTATATCTTCAAATACTTAACATTATATTAGGTCGGGGAAAAAGTCTTTTCGCATAACGTAGGTATAAACTTATTATAAAATTTTTTTGACTGTACTATTTGTGTCTGGCTGGTTTTGGTAACATTAAAAAGGTTCCATTATAAAGAAAAGAAAAAAATAAAAAAAAGTTGTTTCCCGCTATTTTTCATTTGTTTTTCTCTCCGTAAAAATGAGTGAATCTAATGAAGAAATTCGATACATTTTAAAATTTTATTATAAAAAAGGCAAAAATGCAACTCAAGCAGTAAAAAAAATTTGTGATGTTTATGGACCTGATGCAGTGTCAGTAAGAGTAGCACAAATTTGGTTCAAACGTTTTCAGTCCGGAAATTTTGATGTTAAAGATGCACCTCGCTCTGGTCGCCCTGTTACGAATAAAATGGACGCCATTTTTGAAAGAGTGGAGCAAGATCGGCATATTAGTAGTTACGATGTAGCTGAAGAACTGGGAATTGACCACAAAACAGTTTTGACCCATTTGAAGAAAGCTGGTTATACAAAAAAGCTCGATATTTGGGTGCCACACGAGCTCACTCAAAGAAACTTAATGAACCGTGTACTCATTTGCGATTCATTATTGAGACGTAATGAAACCGAGCCGTTTTTGAAGAGATTGATAACTGGCGATGAAAAGTGGATCACGTACGACAAGAACGTGCGAAAAAGGTCGTGGTCGAAAGTTGGCCAGGCTTCACAGACTGTGGCCAAACCTGGCCTAACACGAAATAAGGTGATGCTGTGTGTATGGTGGGATTGGAAGGGCATTGTTTATTATGAGCTTTTACCGCCCGGCAAAACCATCGATTCTAATCTTTACTGCCAGCAACTGATGAGATTAAAGGAAGCAGTCGAGAGAAAACGGCCGGAATGGATCAACAGGAAGGGTGTGGTCTTTCATCACGATAACGCTAGACCACAAACATCTTTAGCCACTCAGCAAAAATTAAGAGAGTTCGACTGGAAGGTCGTAGTGCATCCACCATATAGCCCTGACCTTGCGCCTTCAGATTTTCACCTGTTTCGGTCTCTGCAGAATTCTTTAGGTTCTGTAAGGTTGACCTCAAGAGAGGACTGCCAAAACAATTTGTCCCGTTTTTTTGATCAGAAGTCCCAAAGTTTCTACAGTAACGGGATAATGTCTCTGCCCACAAAATGGCAGAAAGTTATTCAACAAAACGGTACATATATATTGTAAATAAATGTAAATAAACTTTGAAAAAAATGTCTTGACTTTTCATACAAAAATACGAAAAGACTTTTTCCCCAACCTATTATATACCAGCAGCACAAAAGAACAAAACTTTTTTTTTCTTAACTCATAAAAACTTTATTGTGAATCACGGATTCTATAGAAGTCATTTTAAATTAATTGAGTAGTTCCAAAGTGTACTGACGCATCAAATGGGCAACAATATAAAAAGATTTTTTTGGAAATGAAAATGGAATACACAATTGTTTTCTTGACGGGAAAGTGAAGCGTCATGTCTGCAGTTTTGTTTAATTTTCTAAAACTGGTGATATTTCGAACATTAATGTGTAATAACGCTGCATTATTACCCGTTAATTGTATGTTCATCATCACTTTTAAAATTTTCTCAAGAAATACCTGTGAAATCTCATTATAGTCCCACACCTTTACTGAAGACTCAAGGAGATTAGGGGAGGGCATATCATTTTCATGTTTGTCACCACCTATTCACATTTACTATGTATTAAATATTATTAATATAACTATAACTTGACACTGGCTAAATGTGCTAAACGCACGAAGCCATTATACACACAGAAGAAAAAATACACAATCAGAAATAAAAAAAAGAATAAATAATTTAAATAAAAACGACAATAAATTTTATCTTAAAGCAATTGAATAATTAAGCAAATGCCCTCAAATACCTTTTACTAATAAAGGACAGAAGTAAAACTTTTAAAAGTTTATTGTCACATTATTTTCCTGACGCGACGAAATAAATAGTCGCTAGCCAGTACAAAAATAAACTAAACCCGATGCGGCCTTCCAGATTAAGACTGAGTGCACACACCGCTAAATCAGGGGGCGGTCGAAAAAATCTCGAACCGCACGCTCAATTGAGCGAATAAACAAATGGCTAGCCTCCTAACTACTTGTCTTATCCGACCCCGATTTCCTTTATTAACAGTTTTTACACCCTTTCCCCAGATCCCTTTGAGGAAGTCGCTTGTTTCTGAACTATATTAATAGGGAGCGATCAATCAAGCTGAATTTCGTCGTTAGGGACAAGAGAATAAGGTTTGAATAATAAAGTTACGACAGTGACGACTTAGTTGGAGTTTCTCAAGATGACAATGGTTTCTTGTGTGTTTCCACTCGAGGAAAAAGTATCTGTTAGTAATAGGCGCTTAAGTTAATATTTGTGCATTAGTGATTGTAAATTGGGCTAGTATTCTACATGTCTATTATCGTAAAGATTTTTGCTGAATTTGATTTTTTTATCATTGCGCCCCTGCACCTGCGGCATGGCGATATGGCGTTCAGGTCAGTGTACCTGCACTCTGCTCCTGAGGTCGTGGGTTCAATTTCCACTCATGACAAATGTTTGTTTTATGAAAGTGAATAAATGTCAAAAATTTATAAGAGAATGGCAGCCTATTTATATTCCACTACTAAACAAGTTCTTAGTCTCACTATGTTGAGAGTGATATGACGACCGATATGGCGTGGTGGCGAGTATACCCGCATTCCACTCCTGAGGTCGTGGGTTCGATTCCCACACAGGACAAATATTTGTGTGTATAAATATGAATATTTGCTCTGGTCTGGGTGTTTTTCTATGTATATTAAGTATGTCTTTACAAAAAAAAAAAAAATATTTATGTATGTTTATCCGTTATTTAGTATCCATAACACAAGTTCTTAATGATACTTATCTTGGAAATAAATAATTAGTGTAAGTGTCAGAAATATTTATTATTTATTATTATTTATAGTGATTCAGTTTATACTGTGCCTAGTGCGGGGTGACAGAGACAGGTGTACTCTGCTGTTAGACTGTTTCTCGTCCAATAGAGAATAGTCAGATCAATCAGAGCCACCTTCCTTATCACATTACCAAAATCTATGACCTGCATAAGTGTGCATATGGCACAGCTTTGGAATATATTACCAATGAATTCAAATTCGTTTATCGAGTTATAATGTGGTACAAATGATTAAACCGTAAAGAAAATCTGGATTACTTCTTATCAATCATTATCATATCTTAGCATTTTTCCGGTTGCCTAGATCTCTCAGAGGCTCAAGCCCAGGGCCCAGGGTCTGTTCACTGGATGAACCAGGTATGGCTGAATTTCAGTTATTACATGTAGCGACTACCGTCTGACCTTCACAACCCAAAGGAAAACATCAGTCTATAGTTAAACAATGACTTCCTAATAACGACTGCCATAGATGTTCATGACAGCCGGGACCAACGTCTTAACATTCTTTCCGAGTCACGAAGAAAGTAATAATTACAAACATAATATCGAAAAGCCATAGGCGCCACCAGAGTTTGAACCCGATACCCTCTGATTTTCAAGGCTATTGGTCTCGACACTAGGCTATCACCGCTCTATACTTAGTATATTAGTAGTCAAAAATGAGCAAATATTTATGAATTATTTAATAAACCACTAGATTTAACTAACAAGTAATTAAACAGCGTCCTTCCTCCTCTCTCCTACACTATGCTGTGCCCGACAGGGTCCACAATTGATACTTTTGTACCTTAACTACCATCCTGTAACACATTGTTGGAACACAATAAAGTATTGAGTATTGAGTACTTGCATAGATTACTTCATCTTATTATAATAGTTGTCAGTTACTTATTATGTTATAATTATTATTATGTTAATTACTACTCGTAAACTTTTATGTAAGTAAGATTTTTTTAATTTAAAATATCCTTATCTTGCGATCTGCCAAATTCTTTGGCATTTAGCTAGAGGTTAAATGGAATCATTTAACCTTAACCAGAAGGGTTTTGAAATGAAATTAGTCCAGTGACCAATCCATTTTTCTATTGCCAACACGTTATAATTATAAGGACTTGAAGGGCTTTTCTTTTTAGTTTGTTACATGAACTTCTGTCCATTAAGCTGCTAGCAAGTGCGTTTAGGTGCGCTTTGATGCATTTTGCGTAGATAAAGGCCTATTAAGTATCTCCTGCTTAACCATCAGTATTTTCAGGTCGATATGGAGCTGATTGTTGGTAATGTACCAAGGTGCTGCTGTAATGATGCGTAGCATTTTAGACTAAGGGATTTCTAGGTTTGAGTTTGATGCAGTTCCCCACAGTTCAACTCCATAGGACCACACGGGCTTTAAAATGCAATTGCATAGGAGTATTTTATTCACAAGTGATAATGTCGAGACATCAGCCAGTGCATTTTGAAATTAATATTTATAAAGAATCAATTTTCTTACTAACCTAAAAGCTTACAAGTAAAAAACTGACCGTCCTTTTTTAGCTCTGTTCGCAACATATTTTTTATTAGAGCAGCCTTATACTTCTTAGCGTATCGTACTCTTTCGTATTTGTAAAAATAATGATATCCCAGCATTTGTATTTAAACAGTAGATACGCGAAAAATACAACTGACGCAAAACATTTGAACAAAACACAATCGAATATTTTCATGACCAATTTCAATAGGTCTTTAGGTAATACGCTTGCTTGTTGACCTACATTTTCACATGGATGGAGACACATAACGTAATTGCTTCATATGTAATTCCAATTCAAGTCACAAAACGGTACTTTAACACGTGTCTTTCTCGTGTCTGTGACAGCTACAAACGCTCCATCACGCGAAAACAAACTACGATCCGGCTCCAAAGGTGATTCAGAATTATACATTACGATGTGAATAATTTTTTTTTTTAATGTGACACGTCATATTGACTACATCCTGCCTGATAATAAGCAGTCGATGCAGTCCAATAAGAAAATGAAAGCGCTTTATAACGTGAAATAAGCACGATATAAAGCGCACAATAATTAACAACGAAATAATAATTAAATACTAAGTAATAGACAAAATGTATATGTGTTTGTGTGTGTGTGTGTGTGCAAGTCCAGATTGGAATTGGCGTAAGGCGGATTTACAGGGATTGTACGCGGCCCTATTAGATATAGACTGGTCTGATATACTATCAGCGACTGACATCGATTATGCTGTTCAGTTATTCTACAGCAAACTAAACGACTGTTTTAGGCTTTTTGTACCCGTTAAAAATCCTTCTGGGCATAGTCAGAGGTATGTCTACCCTAAATGGTATAATGCTGAAATAATAAAAAACATTAAGAACAAATACTTTCATCACAAGAGGTTTAATAAAGAAGGCAAAGAGTTTAATAAGGAGATGTTTATCTATTATAGAGAACGGGTAAAAAAAATGATTGACAACGAATATCGGCAATATGTTAAATTGGTACAAAGGAACATAATTGATGATCCGGCTGAGTTCTGGAAGTACATTAAAGATAAAAAAAACAATAGAAGGCGTGTAGACAGCTACACATATATGGATACTGGGGTGGAGGGTCAGGCTGCAGCCGACGCTTTTGCACGTTATTTTGCCTCCGTGTTTCACGAAGACATACCTTTGCTGGACCCTGCCCATGCAGCCCAGGCTGCGCATGCCTGTCGCGACGCAACCTCAATTTCTATCGTGGCGGTTAAGGAGACAGATCTGAAGAAGGCTGTAAGGCGCCTCAAACCTCGGTCATCGGGTGGGCCTGATAACATTCCAGTATTTCTAGCTAAAGACTGTGTATCGGCTTTAGTCACGCCACTCCTGTGCCTCTTTAATCTGTCTTTGGCTCAATCAAAATATCCTAAAAGCTGGAAATTATCTAGGGTTACTCCCGTCCCGAAAGGAGATGGGGGAACCGACGTTTCGTCTTACAGACCGATCGCGGTCTTATCAGTCTTTGCCAAGATTTTTGAGGCAATCCTGAATGAACATATTGATAACCAGATTGGTCATCTGTTGCACAATAGCCAACATGGATTTCGGCGAGCCCGTTCCACCACTACAAATTTAGTTGCGCATGTGGACTATGTCCACTCTCAAATGGATAATGGTAGGCAGGTAGATGCAGCCTACTTTGATTTTAAAAAGGCTTTCGATCTGATTGACAACGATATACTTTTACAGAAATTGGCAATCATGGGTTTCACGCCAAAACTTCTAAAATTTTTTTCATGCTACCTTAACAATCGTTGTCAATATGTTCGTTTGAGTGGATATGATTCCAGTGACTACTTCACAAGGTCAGGAGTGAGTCAGGGTAGTACGCTGGGCCCGACACTTTTCGTCATATTTATTAATGATTTGCCGGAAACGGTATCTGCCTCTGAGTGTCTTTTATTCGCTGATGACCTAAAGTTAAGTCTGGGCATTAAAACTGCAGCGGATGCAGTGACTTTGCAGAGGGATATTGATGCCGTGTCTCAATGGAGCCAAGACAATAATCTCCCTTTCAATAACGACAAATGTAGGATAATAACTTTTACGCGCAAGTTACAACCGGTAATTTATGATTATTTTATATATGACGCTCCACTGGAAAGAATAGGTGAAATTAAAGACTTAGGCATAATATTAGATTCCAAACTAGATTTTCATAAGCACATTATAAATATCTGCAAGATGGCTCACAGGATGTTAGGCTTTGTTATAAGAACTGCATCACAATTTGACAATGCAACAGTAGCAAAAGTATTGTATGCTGCATACGTTCGCAGCAAGCTTGAATACGGTGCAGTTGTTTGGAATCCCTATGAGGAAAAGTACGTACTCATGGTTGAAAAAATACAACGCAAATTTGCCCGATGGCTATATAAAAATCTTTACGGGTACTATCCCTATTTATATCCATCTTTATTTGTTTCCGGTATGACTGAAATGGAAACTCTGAAACTTAGAAGAGCCATGCTTTTGATAGTACATTATCTTTCAATACTGCACCAGGGGATCGACAGTCCACAGATACTAGAAAGGTTCCGTATCTTGGTTCCCACAAACATCTCTTGGGACGCAGCGGGGCTGGTGGCGCCGCGCCGCCGCTGGCTGCCGCTCGGACGGAGTATGGTAGACACGCGCCCACTAATCGTGCACTACGTACTATCGGAGACCTACTTGCTCAGCATTACGAAATTGACCTGTTTGCCGATGGTTTAGGACACCTTTGTAATCAATTTAGGAAATATTTAAATTATATTCAACACTGACCATAGACGTAGGAAATACTGACATTAATTTTAATTAGTTCTGATCTGACATTCGTAATTTGACTCTTGTGTACTATTTGGTTGTTATTTTTTATGTTATTTGACCTAGATATATTTATTTCTGACATAAATTTTATTGACATATAATTTTTATTGCGTAGTCCTGACGATTTATGAATTCTTTTTTAATCTAGATGTGCTAATTCAATTTTATTCAATTTAATTTCAATAATTTGACATAACTAAATATTAGATTTAACATGATTAATAATGTATTGGAAATGTTTAGTTCTTTTAATATAATTGCATGCAGTATCATGTTAATTAATCTTTAAAGCGCCTTGGATCCATGTATCTGTTAGCTTTAAGGACTATGTGTGAATAAATAAATAAATAAATAAGTGAGCGTGTGTGTATGTGAATCTGTGGGTGCGTGTATATGAATATTGATAGCATTAATTAATAAAAATAATTGATTTATTAATAAGAGTTTGAATTATTCCTTTGATGGTAGTATAGATAATGGTGTATTAGCGAAATTGTAAATTGGGCGGGGCACTCGAAGAACCGACGACCGATGGGACGTTAAGGATCTTCAATAGTGACCGCGAACCTGCAAACGTAATAAAGGACGCCCAAGCGATGGCCCGATGATCTGGTCAAAGCGGCGGGAAGCCGATGAATGCAATCTACTCAGGATCGCAGCAGCATCTTCAGCAGTGGGCGTCATATGGCTGAGATGATTATGAGAGAATTTGTTGTTATAATTGACGTTTTAATCTCCAATTTTTGCATTCTTAAGAATTTAAGGCACAAACAAACATACAATAAATCTGTCCTCTTTATAATAATAGCATAATAAATAAATGACAATGTTATATATTTAAACAATAGTGGCGTGTTTTAAAAAAAACCAATGTTTATTTTAAAAACACTTTAACAAAACACTTTCGTATATTTCCATAAGCACTCTCGATAGGTCTTTGGATAATACGCTTGCTTGTTGACCTACATTTATATAATAGACGGGCTGAGATTAGCTGAGATTATTATGATAATATACTCGTACATATTTACGCAGGAAGAAGCTCTTGCGAGTTTTATTGGGCATCAATTTCATAGAAATAAAGAAAAGAATATATTTTTAAACAACAAGTAAAATAGCTACAAATTACAATTAACATAAACATAGCATTACATACATACATAATATCACGCCTGTTTTCCCGAAGGGTTAAAACAGGCAGAGGCATATAATACGCCCACATTTTGTCAATTATATAGTTGGTCCCACGTAATAGGTGGCAAACCTATTGCCGCTTAGTGTAAATTAATAGATACCAATAAACAAATGTAAAGGATTTGAACTAACGATCTTTCAAACCAAAGCATATTTTATTTTATTTTTCTTTATACAGGTGTGCCATATCGGTCGGAAAGAATTTGAATAACTAACATATTAATGATCCTTATAATAGTGTCATCGGCTAGAATGTCACTGGTTGACCTTAAACGCAGCGGCACTGGGGTGACTTTGTTGAACCATATCGATGTAAATCGTTTTTGTATATTCACACACATAAGTTGTCTGTTAAATTGTTTTTTTTTATTAAAAAATACGGGCGGGAGAAATAATCAACCATGACGAGTTTCTTGCCTGATTCTTTTACGTTCAAGTATTCAAGCCAGTAGTGAGTAAGAAAAGCGATATACATAACCTAAACACAAGGAATAAGCATAAACTAGTTGTACCTGCCACTAGGCTCCAAAAAATTAACAAATCTTTTAAAGGTCAATGTGTGCAATATACAGCAATCAAGCCTAAATAAATTTAAGTTAACAATAAAACGCAAGCTGTCTTTAAAGGGATACTATTCTATCAAAGACTATATGGCTGATAAAAATGCTTGGGATTAAACTGCCGTTTCATACAGGCTATTCTAATATGAATGACTTAAAACATGAATGTTATATTATATTGCATTGTATAGCGTCACAGGCAAATGAAGATTATAACTAACCAGATAATTTAAAAGAGCATAGCCTTTAAGTTTCTTGCTAGTTCTTCTTACAGAGCGGTGGCTCGGAACTGGCACTTAGATTCACTTACACTTAAATATTTTTTAATTGTTTGGTTGCAAGTGAATCTAAGCTATTTTAGTATAATTATATTTTAATTGTTTTTTTTTATTTTTTTATAATTTTGACGTTTTCAAGTACTATGTAATAGTAAACATTTTTCAAGAACTTAAAACAAAGTGATTAATTATACATAAATACTCGTAAAAGATGCGTGGAATTGGCTCGTAGCATTGCCGCGTAGCACTGCCGTGTTGCATTGTAGCGGTGCGTTGTATTCAAGTGTGCGAGTGTCGCGTAGCATTGCCGCGGAGCATTGCCGCGTAGCATTGCCCTGTTGCATTGTAGCGGTATATTGTATTGACGTGTGGCTAGTGTCGCGTAGCATTGCCGCGGAGCATTGCCGCGTAGCATTGCCCTGTTTCATTGTAGCGGTAGGTTGTATTGACGTGTGGCTAGTGTCGCGTAGCATTGCCGCGGAGCATTGCCTAGTAGCATTGGCCTGTTGCATTGTAGCGGTATGTTGTATTGACGTGTGGCTAGTGTCTTATAGCATTGCTGCGTAATATTGCCTTCTACGATTGTCGCGTAGCAGTACCGCGTAGAATTAACACACTGGTCACTCACATAAGAAAATAGTCATATAACCAAAAAATTTACTATAACACCAGGGTACTTTTTATATTATGCGTGAAGCCAGACATGAATTGTAGCAAATAGCAAGCCGAGCTATCTGTATTTTCTTCATAAAGTACGCCTAATTGTGTTGTCATACTTAGGGCTACTATGATGTCACGCTTTACGCCACTAATCATTTTTTTTTACATTATGTACTGACTCTGCAGAGATAATTTGAAGACTGATTACTATGTGTGACATTATAATTATTACATTATTATTTTTTTTATAAAAAAATTTAAAACCTGTAATACCTTTAAGCCTACGCTGTCTTGTAATAATAAAACCAAAGTATATAAATGTTATAAACAGATTTACCTACAACACGCGGTCCGATTTTAGTCGATTTAATCCCGCGTGAAGTCAATCCGAACGCTGAAGTACTGACGAATTTTAAAGTAAATACAAAAAAATATCAAGTGGATTTTTATCACTGAGGATTAGCGCACATCGATCTCTGTCGGGATGTAGCGGAAATGTTTTCGAGAACCACTGGAAAATAAACTTTAGTGCTATTGCATATAGAGTGCATAAGCCAGGCCAGTAAACCCGCGCTATCTATATAAACTATCTTGATCAACTTTGCCTTTTTTAGTGTAAAAATATTTTTTCGGGCTTTTCATTTAGTATTAGCAGCTGAAGCATGTAACATTATATGTAAGCTTTTAAGTAACATTACACGAAGAATCTCAGATTCCACATATAACGTAACATAATATTTTTAGGTCGCAATGACTGCTTGCCAGGCAAATGAGGGCAAATTTTGCATTTCTCAATATTTACATTATTAAGCGATATCGTTCTCGATTGTACTTTTGAAGGTGAATGAAATACTTTGTTAAAAGTTCATCCCTCCGTTGGCTGTCAAAATAAATCATGTTTGACTAAGTTGAAAATGCCAAACTGCGGAACAACATATCTATCATGCATTAATAGTTTCCTACTAAAGTTTAATAGCAATTTCGTGCTCAGTTCTGAAGCGTATCCGGAGTTATTTTATACATTAGAATGTTAAAAACAGAATGTGTACCTACATGACAGTGAAGAACTGAAGAATAAAGGAAAGTCAAAACTTAGTAAATGTTTACTATCAGATAAAGTACCTCATTTATTTATTTACTTGTCACATGGTGTCTTATAGTTATCACATAAATACAAAAGCACTTTATACAGTCACCTCGTAAAGGCACTTAACATATTGGAAAAAAGAGCGCTATATTTACATAACTTAAAGATAATATTTTAAACTTAATATTGAATGAATTGCAATATTACATTATTTATTGCTTATACGCAAAAAACTCATTTAGATTATAATAAGCCTTAGGTAAAAGATAAGATTTTAGATAATTTATTAGATGTTTAGGTTTTTCTATATCCCTGATGTAATTGGGGATATCGCATGCTTAATGGGGTAGTTACTTAACTCAAAGAAGACGATTATTGGGGATTGTCCTACTTGTAAGCGCATTAAATTAATACTGATTTATATTTAGTAATTCTGCTTGTGTTTTGAACGTTTGATTAACATTGATTCGATCTCAGTAAGAAATAGAAGGACTGTATAAGTACGTAACTTAAACCCGACCTATCTATTAATGGGTGGATGTTGCTTTAAGCATGCGAATTATGATCAAATATTTGTTTTAACATTTGTTGAAGTTACCGAACTAGTATTTACGAGCGAAATTTGTTAGTTATTTACGGAGAATATTAATTTATTTATATTTATCATTAAAGAAAGGTAAGGTTTTATTTACAGCCCAAAAATGTTTTTTTTATGATTAAGTTTGAAACAATTTTATTTCTTTATAATTCAATCCCATCCTCATAAATAAATAAATAAACAATTCTCTTATAATTACCCTAATATTCAGTTCCAAGATATCATTTAGAACTTGGGTTATGGATCGTAAAAATACTTACACCCAGACCATATATATACAGAAATATCCATTATGCACAACAAATATTTATTATGTAAGGGAATCGAAGCGCTTTAGGAAATCTACCGGTATGTATTAGAAGTATATTTTAACAAAAATTGTAAGTATTTATATAAATTCATCCGTTTTTTATGAGTAATAGTGTCAGTTGTACCTGATAAGTTTCTATATGTTATCACGACGACGATAGCCCAGAGGCAAGACTTCTAATTCAGAGGGTCTAGGGTTCAATCTTGCATACCTATGACTTATCAAAAATTTGTGCGTAATAACCGCTTGCTCTGTGTCTTGGAATGCATGTTAAGCTGTGGTCCTGGCTGTCATGAACATCTATGACGTTATTAGTAAGTCAGTGCCTTCTAATATTCTGACGGCTTGTTTAACCATAGATAGACCATAGATGACGACCGATATGGCGTGGAGGTCAGTATACCTGCACTTCACTCGAGAGGTCGTGGGTTCGATTCCCACACAGGACAAATCTTTGTGTGCATGAACATGATTATTTGTTCTGGTCTGGGTGTTCTCCTATGTATCTTAAGTATGTATTTACAAAAAAAAAAAGAAGTATGTATGTTTATCCGTTATTTAGTATCCATAACACAAGTTCTTAATGATACTTATATTGGAACTAAATAATTGGTGTGATTGTAAGAGAATATTTATTTATTTAGTTATTATTATAGAATGATGTATCCCTTTAGGTTGTGAAGGTCCTGCCCTATGTAATACCTGAAGTTCAACCAAATCTGGTTAGACCAGTGAGCAGACCCTGGGCCTTGGGTTTTAGTCTAGGGCAACCGGGATAATGCTAGAATATTATAATGTTTTCTAACTGTAAGGTATATCGAAATAGATAATGTTTTCTATATACCTTCTAATATAATAAACCAGTCAGTTACACGTCTTGTTGTTTGATTGTCGTTCCAATTGGCGACGAGGATCCGAACCCACGCGTGCAAAGCACAAAAACTACAATTAATCATAAGCACAGTTAAATATTTTAACGCTAGTCCTATTAAAACCTCGAATACAAAAACTCAGAATTAACAGAATTGACTGAAGCTTTCAATAAAAAAGCTGATTCGACAGCTGACTCGCTTCCAACATTTTCTCTCACTGAATTTACTGTAAAAAATCCTTTCAACAAGTTTAAATAAAACTGAGTGGTTGTAACGGATAACTGCAAAACAACTGCATCTATGTGTAACCTTTATATATGAAATAGTTGTAAGTAAATATTGTTGACATAAGGTTATTTATTGTGATATTACTTATTTGGACTTTTTTTTTCCTTTTAAATAATAGCTTCGTGCACATCTAGCCAGTGTCAAGTAAGTGATATATTAATAATATATAATTCATAATAAATGAGAATGAGTGATGATAAAGAAGATAAATGGTAAATGAGATACCCTCCCTTAAGCTCCTTGAGTCCTCAGTAAAGGTGTGGGACTATACTGTGATCTCTCATAGACTTCTTGAGAGAATTTGAAAGGTGATGTTGCACTGCTTTGTTTGATTTACCAACACTCATGTATGTTCACAAACACTTAAAGATTAATAATCCACCGTTATTACACAATAATGTTAGAAATATCACCAATTTTAGAAAATAAAACAAAACTGCAGACATGACGCTTCACTTTCCCGCCAAGAAGTCCCTATTTGGACTTTATCATTACTAGTATAAGGTTTTTTTTTTTCTGCAGTGTGGAATGAGCTCATTGGCGAGATTTTCCGCCAAAAAGGTTTGAGTATTGTCAAAAAAGGAGTGAAGCGGTTTTTACAGTTGGCGACGCTCTTGGGACGCCCATGGATTTGCAAGCACCCATAGCGTAAAACGTCAGTTCATAAGATTGTCTTTCTTAAGAGCTCTATTGAGCCAAACTTGAATAAATTTTAATAGGCTGTGGTGACCACTTTATACACATACACATACGCACTCATAAACACATATTCACACACAAACCAACACATATCCACTTGAACTCATTCTGATTTACCTATAAAAATATACTAATTTATTTTATGTCTATATAACACGGATGAGAACTGGTGACGATCGCAATGGTTTTTCAACAAAAGTTTGCAAATAAAATTGAATGTAATATTAAATATAGGGATAAAACTATTGACAATGTGGACACAATAAAATTCTTTGCTCTTATAGTATCACATAAAATTAAAATGAAACTCACACAAAGATGATGTTTGCAAAAAGTCAAGTGAATGTTCCTTTGCTTTATTTCATCCTAGTAGAACTGTTAATTTTGACCTCGTTTTTGACTGTCTACAATTACGTTTCATCGTTATTGAGAATGGTATTATTTTCCGGGGTAACGCTACAGATAAATATGAAGTATTTAAAGCACATAGGCTATTTTTAATCTATGACAAACCGAGTTGTGTAAACCTTACTTCAATAGAACTAAGATATTGACAGATCCCTGCGTGTATATTTTGAAATGCGAACTATGTGTACGGAAAAAACTGAACCTCTTTGATTTCACAACCATGCTCGCCTCGTTGATAGACGTCATACAGTTCAGAGGCGAACCAAATTAATGGCACATAGTACACACTGCATGTGTCCCATCATATACAATAGAATTCCGGTCACTATGCGCTGCATGGAATTCTTCACTAAATATAGGAATGTACTAAATAGTTTTTAGTAAATAAACGTTACTATATATGAAATGAGTATGTGACTGAAAAATAATATTGTTCGCTAACTTAATATACCAATAGACTAACATTACAGACATATTGTTTTAATTTTCATTATTTTAAATATTCGAAAATCTAATAACATTTTGTTAAATTTCTGTAACAGGCTTCGTATATATTTTGTAAGCCATTAAGGCAGACCACTGGCAGATATTTGTCAATTGCTATAAAAACCTGTATTACCTATGTTTCACAATGCAGATGTACTATGACTACTGACTATGTCTTTCAAAAGAGATATATAAGATTTTCTTTTCAAGACTTGTCAAAATACACACAATGATCTTCCGCCATAGTTTGCGATATCCGGTAACACAAACCTGCTAATTAAGCTCTTAACACTTTATTAGGGAACCAATAAAGCCTTTTGTAATCAAAAAGAACCGGAGTACATAGTTCAAGACGTGGTGATTTTTGTAAATCCTTCGCACGAATTTTATCACAATTTACAAAATGAAACTATGTACATACCTGTAAATTGGATTTATCTTTCGGTTAGTTGACTGATTTAAATAATGAACGAATAAACACATAAAAAAACTTTTCTTATTGCAAATATTTACTTAATATCGATACATAAAGAACACCCAGGGGGCCTACCGCCGAGTTCGATGGCAATTGATTATAAGGCAAAATGGATTTCGAATTGATTCTGTCGTACCGCCGAACTCATGGAAATCTAAACAAAATGGTGTTCTTCTTTTTCCTATTGGTCTGTCACGGACTGAAGGTCATGAATGAGAGGTGGCTGTCGGCAGATTCCCCGGTACGGATTAATGAACGTAAACAAAGTTTGATCTAGATGGATTACCGGTAATTCATCGAATTCGGTGGTAGGCCCCCAGATCAGAACAAATATTCATGTTCATGCACACAAAGATTCGTCCTATATGGGAATCGAACCCACGACTTCAGGAGCGGAGTGCAGGCATACTGACCTACACACCATACCGGTAGTCAAATTTTACTTCTACGCTATCTTGCCTCCAGATTGCAATAAGAACAAGGGCAATTGATTGCAAGCATTTAATTGCCAAAAGATTTTTACAGATTGCTTGGCGAAGAGCATAATTCTACGAGAAAAAACAGTTAATCGTTTTAATGAAACAGTTAAACATAAGTCTTTTCTTTCCTCAATTCATACCTCTTCACAGCCCATTAACGTCCTACTACTGAGCAAGAACCTCCTGTTTTTGGAAGTTTTCAAGCCGCCTAATCAGGCCTCTAATATTGCTTAACGACTACCACATTTAGTAATAACCGGAACTAACGGCTTAACGTGCCCTCCGAAGCACGGAAGCGCTCAATATCAAATGCCACACAAACGGTCACCCATCCAAGGACTGACCTCTGCTTTATATCGTCGATATTTTACAACCAGCTATGAGCGCTTCCGCAGTCTTTTTCTCATTATTACCTCATATAAAAGTGTTAAAAACTCTCAAATCACATATAACTTTTGCCTGGAACGTTCCGCTCTTAATAATATCATATCAATAAAATCAACTCCCAGTAGGTAGCTAAACTTCTAAACCTAACTTCCGTTAGTCTATGAACCAGGTAACTTTAGTTGGAAGAACCAAGTTGTTGTGCCAGTTCAGACATTTCTAATGTTTAATACAGGTAAATATGTATATATATACATATATAATACACATACAATAACACCTGTTTTCCCGAGGGGTAGTAAGAGGCATATCATACGCCCACCCTTCGCCAATTGTATCGTTGGTCCTACGTAATAACTATATATATAGGCGAGCCTATTGCCGCTTACCGGGAATATTGGCAGGTAAATATAGCATAAATAAAAACATGCATATGCAGTTATGACTTATGAGTCACATAACCCGATTTGCACCGAGGTTCATAAAATTTACAACAAACACGCTACAAAAAACAGTATATTAGAGTTTTATTTATTAAAGATTTTTTATTTTGACATTACAAATAGACACTTCAGTTTTAATCGTCGATATTGACATATTTTTTTACTTATTTGCAATATACATACATAATGTCACGCCTGTTTCCCCGAAGGGGTAGGCAGAGGCATGTTGTATGCCCACATTTCGCCAATTTCATTGTAGGCCTCACGTTATAGATATCGAGCCTCTAGCCGCTTTTTTGTTTTTCTTTTGTGTTCTCCTGCGCCCTCCACAGGTCCCTCTTAGTTTTCCCCCCGGTAGACAGTACAAAGGGCACCCAGAGTCGCCAATCTCTGGGTGTTACCTTTTCCCTTGCGCCTTCACCGGGAGGTACTCACCCACCAGTCGGGGGGAAGCCTATCAGGACCTAAGAAGACCAAGCCAAACTCACCTGCAAGTAGTGTACTGAAGAACAACAGTCGAGACTCTTGCGAACATAAATGTACCCGGTAAGCGGCAATAGGATCGCCACCTATTACGTGGGACCAACATTATAACTAGCAAAATATAGGCGTTTAATTCCCTTCGGGAAAAAGGCGTAATTGTATGTAATATAGCTAGAAAATCCTCCATTTCTCCAATATTAAATAGAACTTGGTACTATTGGCAACGTGATTTATTAAACTGTGGTATCCTCTTAACTTTCATGTTCGATAGCTTCGAGTTTTACGATCTAAACTTAGGTAGCAGACATGCAATTTTATGAACTCAACTAATTTTTACGGTTGAAATTTTCTACTAGAGTATCAGTTCTTTGATGTATTTTTTTGTCTAATGTCTCATAAAAGTGCAGAGGATGAAATGTAATTTTTATTTTAATAATATGGCATGAGTAAAGGGTATAAAGAATGAGTAACAATTAAAAGTATTCATCATAATTATCAGCTTTATAAAGTATACTGTTGAACATTAGTCTCCCAAATAGATTACATTTTGTTGGGGTATTTCCCCATAATAACGCTAGGCAGGCAGATTCAGCCAGTACGCAGGATGGCGCTGCTGGTTATCATCTGGTAGGATTTCTCTTTGTGAACTCTTACGATTCCCCGTAATATGAAAGGGGGTGGCACTACTTAGGTTCGGTCCCACACGGCACATGAAAAGTGTATTATTTATGTATTTAAGTGTATTTATTTATTTATTTATGTATAAATATGAAAAGAAAGAGTGGATTGTTAAACAGTGCTCAGGTTAAAATTAAGTCAATAAGTACTAAGTATCAAAATAAATAGAAGAAAAGGAATCAATGATAGTAAAATTACTTATTTACAAGTGTATAGATATATTGTCTTCAGTGCAAGGCCCTCCATTGATGTACCAAGTGATGTTCAGCTCAGTCTGTTAGTGCAAAATTGAAATTTATTTATTTATAAAATTAGTTGTAATTAGTATAAAAGAGACATACAGACACAAAAGAAAAGAAAGAGTGGATTGTTAAACGGTGCTCAGGTTAAAATTAAGTCAATAAGTAATAAGTATCAAAATAAATAGAAGAAAAATAAACGTTAACCGTTACACAGTGTAGGCACATAATATAATAATCCAGTAGAGCGAACATTGACCAATATAAGATTGTAATATATTGAACAATTCTTAAATCCTTTTAGGGCTCAGCTCACATTATTTGCCCGTTGGGAATACACATCGAGACTTTTGTAATAGTTTTCCCAAAAACCCATTACTCAGCCGTCAATAGTAAACAACGGAACGAACTTATGCAAACTAGATCTTACATTCAAGAAACTTAGTTTTGAGAAAACCAAAGGTGCCCTAACATTACGTATAAAGATAATATATTTGAATAGGTAAATATTAAAATTACTTTCGTCTCTATTTTGTAAATAAAGAGCTGATTGCTCCATGAGAGCAGATTGTCGGAGTCGATTATTAAAATTAAGCAGAATTCACATAGGCTACTCGTTGGATAGGTGATCGTTACTGAAGTATTTGAAGTTGACGATGTCAGTAGTGGTCGCTGGCTGTAAGTAAAAAAGTAGCTATTTAACTCCCACATGACGTAAACTGTTTCTAAAAATAGAACTGAGTAACTTCACATTTTTCATGTGGCGATGTTAGACAACCTTATCTCTTGTATATCAAGGAACAGAATATGAGGAAATCAGAGCTTATTTAAATGGCCTTTGATGGTTTGTATACTAACGTATTTTTCTTTCCTTTTCAAGAAGTCTTTATTACATTTACAATTATTTGGGTTTTAAGAACGGCTAAATCCCAGTGGCCAGCCTTAAAAATCAGAGGGCATCGGGTTCAAACCCTGGTGGCGCACTTTTCGTTTTTAGCAGTTATGTGCGTAATTATCACTTGCTCCGTTTGTTGGAAAGCACGCTAAGCCGTTGCTCCCGGCAGTCATGTACATATATGGCAGTCTTTATTAGGAAGTCAGTGCCTTCTAACATCCTGACAGCTTGTCATATTTCCCTTTGGGTTGTGGAGGTCAGACGGCAGTCGCTCTATGTAACAACGGAAGTTCTGCCAAAACTGGTTAAACCAGTGAGCCTACCTTGGGCCTTAGGCCTGGGTCTGGGGCAATCGGGATAATGCTAGGATATGATGATAAGAAGTCATAAAAAAATTTTGTTCAAGTTTTATTTACTAAACAAATTCTTGCTTTGCACTAGGTGCAACGGAAAGATGGTACAGATGCGCCAGGGGGGTCTTAGGCGACGGGGGCAGGGGGCCCCTACCGTCTAACTATTAGACCCCCCGCGAAGTCGGCCACATACGCCCGTGGTCGCATAAGGAGGTAGGGGGAGCGCGAGCCACTGCTCCTCTCTGGGGTATGACCCAATACCCTGTCACATTGGCTTGTGCGAGAAGGCTCGTGCTCAGTAGGGGGACTCTCAACCTCTTGAGAGGATGTTTACAATTAATTTGGATGGATATATTTTCATGCACTTTTAGTGAATTCGCCAGAACTGCGTTAAATATAATAAGTTATCAGTTACGTTAGATTTAGAACTTATTTTGTTAATATAGGATGTAATACTAAAGTTATATATCAGGTAGGCTAGTTTATGTTATATTATATTTAAATAATATTGTAGATTAATAATATATTGTATTTATTATAAACATTGCTATGCTATCGCATTAGGTTAAGACACCTGTAATGGTAGCATAAGATTATAAATAAATAAATAAATAAATAAATAAATAAATAAATAAATAAATAAATAAATAAATAAATAAATAAATAAATAAATAAATAAATAAATAAATAAATAAATAAATAAATAAATAAATAAATAAATAAATAAATAAATAAATAAATAAATAAATAAATAAATAAATAAATAAATAAATAAATAAATAAATAAATAAATAAATAAATAAATAAATAAATAAATAAATAAATTTTAGATATCCTAGCAAGAACGGTAAGTTTTATAAATGAATAATTTAAATCAGGTTAACCAATGGTGAATAGGGTGTTAAGGGATCCTACCAAGATCTGCGAAGCCCAAGCCAACCTCAACTGCAAGTGGTGCACCTGCCAAACAACGTACGAGGCTCTGGCGGACACAAAAGTTCTCGATAAGCGGCAATAGGCTCACCATCTATTACGTGGGACCAGCAATTAAATTGGCGAAATGGGGGCATACAATATGCTTCTGCCTACCCCTTTGGGGCAACAAGCGTGATATTATGTGTGTAAATCAGATTATCTTTTGAAAATTAGTTACAGTATCTTCGAATAGATATGATCTTATTTTGCAAGGAGTATTGTTACGTTGTTCCGTTTGCTTAGACCTTTGTGCTGTGACCTAGTTCCTACAACAAGAGGAAATAATTCTACGCTATGTAAACGAGCAAATATTCAAGACATTATTTTTATAAATATCTTTGCTCGTTCATTCAATTGGGCAAATCGCCTATGCCAAATGTCCGGGAATTGAGTATTCTTTTTCAGGTTTAAGTTAATTCTTTTAACTCAGAAAAGACCTTCCTAAATAACTGATCCTGTTTTCTATCTAAATTACTGCTCTTTATGATAAATAATAAATAATAAATATTTTCTAACAATTACATCAATTATTTAGTTCCAAGATAAGTATCATTAAGAACTTGTGTTATGGATACTAAATAATGGATAAACATATATTAATACTTTTTTTTTGTAAATAAATACTTAATATACATAGAGAAACACTCAGACCAGAACAAATATTCATGTTCATGCACACAAATATTTGTCCTGTGTGGGAATCGAACCCACGACCTTGGAGCGGAGAGCGGGTATACTCGCCAACACGCCATATCGGTCGTCAAAAATTAAAATTATCAATTGGTTAGGTACTTAAATCAATAGTTTAGATAGTATTTGATTCATACCCCTTATCTGACTATGACCCAAAAATCACAATCACAATCTCACAAAGTACACATCTGCCAACAAACAATTTAACCTTTTGTATTACGACAAAGATAATTATGCTCGCAAGCGAACGGAGCAATTATACGAGATGCTCGCGGTCATGAGAAAATAGCACTATAACAAGACAATGCCAGGATTATATTCTCGGCAAATGATATTGCGGGAAGAATTACCCCGCACAGAAAAGAGGACAGTCTATTTTCCAAATAGATAGCGGGAAGCCATAATTAGCTGACGGCCTATTCTCAGCTCAGTTTTATTTAGAACTGTTTGCTATAAGGAAAAAAAGTCTAGGCGGTTGGTCGATATATTGTTCAGTAAAATTAAGCTTCCTATACGCCGTTTTAAATATTACGAATATTTAGGTAAATACTTATTGTGAAATATATAGTTTGAATATATTATTTTTGAGACTTTAGGTATATTATACAAGAAGATATTTCACAGTTTTGAATGCAGTTTAACTGATCCGTATTCAGGAAATCAGTAAAAAAAAATTTTTTATGCTTTTAAAAAAAGTATATAATTTTATTAGTATTGTAGACTGCGTACAGGTATGACGAAAAGCCTTTGCATGAGGCTTCGCCAAACATTTGCCTGCACAAATCAAAGCGCGTACATTGTAAATAATTATGACATAATTACGATGCTTGCAAATTCTGATGAAACTTTAAATTGAAACCTACCTCAGAAATTCGGATGATATAATGATTAATCACCCATTAATCACATCAATAAAGAACCGAAAGTAGACTAGAAACATACCTATTAAAAGTGAAGGGAATTGCCGAAGTAGTTAAAAACCGCCATTCCTCTCGTCAACCTTGGTTTGTGAGTAGAGGCTCTTGTTCATTAGTGGGACTCAAATAAGATTATGTAGTGTACATATATACATACTTACAATCACGGTTTCCCCGAAGGGGTAGGCAGATGTATATATGATATATAACAAGTTTATCATTTCGCGTGATTTAATTTTACTGGACTGCATAGCTGCTTACCTTCTGGCGTGAAGTGGACCTTATGACCTTTTTTTAATAATTGCTTCGTGAGGTTACTTATTTAGCCAGTGTTAAGTAAAAGAAGTTTTAATAACACAATAATATAAATTATAGTAAATAAAAATGAGTGGTGATAAAGATGATAAATGGTTAATGAGATGCCCTTCCCCTAAACCCCTTGAGTCCTCAGTAAAGATGTAGGACTATACTGAGATCTCACATGGACTTCTTGAGAGAATTTGAAAACTGATTTTGTACTCTTTTGCTTCATTTACCAACAATAATGTACGTTCGCAAACACTTAACGGTTAATAATCCACCGTTATTACAAATTAATTTTCGAAATATCACAAATAATAGCATATAAAACAAAACTGCAGAAATGACGCTTCACTTTAGAAGTCTGCCACTTCTTGGAGATTTAATTTTATGCAAGAGGAAATGAAGATAATTAAATGACAACAGTCTTAAAAAGTACGCATTCAACTCATTGTCAAAACGTACATAACAATACACCATAATCAGCTTACAACAATGATATATTCAGAAAATAAAGTCGCTCTAAGTCTCCAAGTAATTTGTATTATTTCGCTCGGCGATTCGCTTAATTATTCTCACACAGACTGGCAGGTGCGATGAATCTGTATTTATTTGCATTAAAAATAAATTTACCAAGACTTGCATAATGCAGGATTACGACCCGCCACCTGTGACAGACAAACTCTAATATCCGGATTATATCTTAATTTTGCCATCAACTTGACTAATCGACTTGTCATGCGTGTTTAAAGGTATTCACTGTTTTGTATTCTAATCCTTTGATAAATGAGAAGCTCATTTATTTCTTTGGTGTAGTGTTATTAAGAGATTTAATTTGTTTGTTTGTAAAGTTAATCTCCAAAATATCTTATAATTATTTCAAGCATTTACATATGAATAATGTTTTATTATAATAATCCTTTATTGCACATAAAACATAAATAGATTACAAAAGGTATGTAAAAACTAAAAGTATAAAGGTGGACTTATCTCTAGAAGAGATCTCTACTAGCCAACCCTAGAAGTTGTGTATAATTTTGTAGCTACGGGATTCAATTTCGTTAAAGATCTTTGTTAAAAAAAATGATATAAAAAATCTTATAAATACCATACATACTTACATTCATATATATCACTATTATGATTAATAATATGATAATAATGAAATAGTATTATATTTTATTGTTTTCTTTGATTACAATTATGTCCTATATAATAATTATAAAAAATATTTATAATTATTATATAACGATATGGCGCGCTGGCGAGTATACCCGCACTCCACTCCTGAGGTCCTTTTTTTTTTTTTTTTTTTGTTTTTTATTATCGTCTGTTAAAAAATGCTGCTTACGCACTGTCTCCCGGCCAAAACGGGGAGACCGGGAGGGGGTGTGGGGCTCACTGTGGCAGACGCGACCACCGCAGTCCTACCCACTAAAAAACTTCAGACGACGCCCACCGCTGTTGAAAAGGGGCGAGGCACCAGTGCCCGGGTTTGTAGCTTCTGGTACCCCGCCCGCGGCCAACGTCCCCCGGATCAGAACCGGGGAGACCTCCTCAGGGAGGCGCAATGTGTAGCGCCCCCCCTACCTCTATGTGCGGCCATGGCGTAACTGGCCGACTTCGGGGGGGGTCTATGGCGAGACGGAAGGGGCCCCCTGCCCCCGCCGCCTAAGACCCCCCGAGCGCTGCTGGACGGGCCCTCCTGGCCCGCCCGCTGCGCCAACGGCGTAGCCGGAGAGAGAGCGGGTCCCGCTCCCTCTCCCGCTCCGCGGCCTCCTTCTGCGACATCACCACTTCGCAGAAGGAGGCCATCGCCTCCCACGCCGTCTCGCTGTCGACCATCTTTTGCATGATGGTCGGCAGCGAGAGAGCCACTCCACCCAGGGCCGCGGCTAACGTCGTCCGCGGCCCCGCCCACGCAGGGCACGCCACCAAAGTGTGCTGCGCGGTGTCTTCCGCGCAGTCACAGTGGTGGCAACACCGGGTCGACTCCCCCCCGGCGACGTCACACAGATACTTCCCAAAGCACCCGTGCCCGGAAAGCATCTGCGTGAGCCGGAAGGACATCGACCCCCACCGACGGCCGACCCATCCCTCCAAGATGGGCCCAACCGCCTCGAGGATACGGCGCCTCGAACCTTCAGCACCCTCGGCACTCCTCAAGAGCTGCCGCCGCCATGTGCCCAGAGCCTGCGTCTGAGCGTCTCTACGCCACCGCACCACAGTGTCCGGTGCAGGGCGGAGACCCTGGCTCCGGGATTGCGCGCCACGCCAGAACACCGCCGAGAGAACCTCAGCGTCGAGGTCCCAGGGAAGAGAACCGGCGAGCGCGCATGCCACCTCATGGGAGATGGTGCGATACCCCCTAGCGACACGGGTCGCCATGACCCTCTGCGGCCGCCGCAGGATCCGTCGATGGCGACCCGATACGGAGCTCGCCCAAATTGGGGCCCCGTACAAGGCTTTGGACCGCACCACTCCCATGTAAAGGCGACGGCAAGTGCCGCCACCCCCCCCGAGATTGGGGAGCAGGCGAGATAGAGCTCCCGCCGTGCTTACCAACCTTGGTCCTAGGTGCCGAAGGTGAGCTTCGAAGTCCCATCTGCTGTCGAGAAGGACGCCGAGATACTTCAGCGTGTTCCCGACAGGGATGGGAGTTCCTCCAATCACAATGCTGGAGCCTGAAGGCGGCCGCCTCCGGGGACCATGAAAAACGATAGCCCCGGATTTGTGCAGTGCCACCTCGAGCCCCAGCCGCCGTATCCTCTGGACCACCGTCGCGACGCCGGCGGTGGCCAAAACTCTCGCATCCCGGAGGTCAGAACCCCGGGATGTTACGAGAGTGTCGTCGGCGTAACAGACCACGTCCACGCCGTGCAGGTTCACACAGCGCAGAACGTAATCATATCCGATGTTCCACAGGAGTGGTCCCAGGACAGACCCCTGTGGAACACCGCACACCATACGCCGACGACAGCCTCCTCCGCCCATCGTTAGGAAGACTACCGCCCTCTCCGACAGGTAGCTCCCCAACAATCTCCGCAGATATGGAGGCACCCCGTGGAATCGGAGCGCCTCCATTATCGTTGGCCAGGGCAGGGTGTTGAAGGCGTTTGCGATATCGAGCGACACCGCAATCAACACCCCACCCCGGGAAACCGCCCTCTCAGACAGGTCCCGCAAGCGGCTGATCGCGTCAATCGTCGATCGGCCGCGGCGGAACCCGAACTGGAGGTCGGACAAATCCGGTCCGACCTCCTCTAGGTGCTCGACGAGGCGGTTGGCGATGACACGCTCCAGGAGCTTACCTGCCTCGTCGAGCAGCACGATGGGCCGATAACCAGAAGGGTCATCGGCCGGACGTCCCTCTTTGGGAAGGAGTACCAAGCGGCCCTCCTTCCAGCGCCGCGGAAAAACCCCATCCCGCAGACACCTAGCAAAGAGGGAGGTCACGCGGGGCAGAAAAGGCGCTTCCTCCCCGCTCAACACCAGGTCCCACGCCCTCGTCGGAATGCCGTCGGGACCTGGGGCCGTGCTCTTGCCCCTCAGGCGTAGCACGGCCCTTTCTACCTCCTCCTGGGTGAGCTCGGGCACATCCTCAGTGCCCGAGTCACCATGGGTGACGTGTGGCGCCGCCATGGCGGGAGGCACAAAGTCGGTTCCCCTGTCTGGGAACAGTGCCTCAACCACCCTACCGAGTACCGCCGGTTCGAGGCTGCTGGAGACGGGAGGGGTCCACGCTCGGAGCTTTTGCCGTACTATCTTGTACGGCCTGCCCCATGGATCCGCCTCAACGGCCTCCAGCAGCTCGTCCCACGCTGCGGCTTTGGACCGGCTGATGGCCCCGCGAAGGGCCCTCACCGCCTCTCTATAGGCGGCGTAGAGCCGGTCCACCTCGGCTTCGTCGCGGATTCTCCTTCCGCGACACCTCTGGTAGCGACGCCGCTCCACCGCACAGGTTCGGCGGAGCTGGGCGATCTCCGGCGACCACCAATAGACCTGAGTTCTGCGAGGGGGGGCGCGAACACGGGGCATGGCCACGTTGCAAATTCGCGTCATGGCCTCGCACACCCTCACAGCCTCCCCCTCCATGTCCACCAGCGGTGGCTCCCGTGGCCACGCCTCGACCAGGGCTGCCTCCCGCAGCAAAGACCTGTCGAGGCGCTTGATCGCCCATCGTGGGCCGTCCAATCGCGGCTCCCCCCCATCTCCGTAGGGCGCTGGCACCGATGCGGAGACACTGAATCTGATGTAACGGTGATCAGACAATGTCTCCACATCCTCCAGCACCCTCCAATCGTGAACACGATGCGCGAGAGAGGGCGTCGCAAACGAGACGTCGATGAGAGACCCCCCGTTGTGACGCACGCACGTGTTCACCGAACCGCGATTGAGGATAGACAGCCCACACTCTGTCACCCATTCCTCCAGGGCTGTCCCCCTACCGTCAGTCGTCCGGGAGCCCCACGCCGAGGATTTGGCGTTCGGATCCCCCACGACAATGACGGGATGAGAAGGGCCCTGGACTATTGCGCCCAGCCTAACTAAAAACTGCTCAAAGTCGACGAGGGGGCGATTGGGGGAGAAATACACTCCCACAACCACCACCGCGCCGACCCGAGCAGCTACAAACCCACTTCCTCTCCCGACGAGGACGAGAGGGGGGGTGCCCGCCGCTGCACGCTGGATTATGGCCACTGAGCCGTCCGCGTCGCAGACCCAATCTGAACGGATCGGGACGCGGTAGGGTTCAGCGGCCACCGCGAGATCGACTTGCCACTCCGCCATGGCCTGAAGAACGAGGTCTTGGGCCGCGGCGCAGTGGTTAAGGTTCGCCTGTAGGAAGCTGAGCTGGAGAGCCATTAATTAATGAGTCTCCATATCAACCTCCTCCGGCCGATCGGCAGCGACGGTAGGGCCCTGTGCAGTAACGCCTCTGCTAGGGCCCTTCTTTTTTGCCTTGGGGGACCGGGCGCAAGCCTTACCCCCAGGGCGATGGTCGGCCACCCTCCCAACAGCCTCACAGAGGGGGCAGTGGGGGGGGGCCGAGCAGTCACGGGCTCGGTGCCCTGGTCGAGCGCAGCGGAAACAATTTTCACTGCGATCGACAGACGACTTGCACTGGGCCCCCAGGTGGCCCAGTGCAAAACACCGATAGCACCGACTGGGGCGAGGCTCTAAAAGGCTCGTCCCGGCCGACACCCAGCCCACTAACAGCCGCCCGCTGGCGACTTTCTTCGCCACTGCCACGGGGCAGGAGACCACAATGGCCCCCAGCCCCGCAGAGGTAGCCCTCCCGATTTCACCCGGCTTGATGAGGTCGGGGGCGCAGCCGCCCACCGCTGCCACTGCCGACACTACTTCCTCTCTAGAGACAGAGTCATCCAGACCCGAGACGCGGACATCTGCCCGCATCACCGGTCTGGAGACCCTGACCTCCTCCGGCTCGTAAATAGCGCGGAGGCGCTCTGCGAGCCTATCGGCCTTGTCTTCCCGGGCCTCCCCTGCCAACTCCAGAACCCGGGCCCCCGTAGCCGCCTTGCGGAACCGCACTGAGGCAATGCCGAGATCGGCAAGGCGTATTTTCGCCTTGGCCTCAGCGATCACCGTCTCGTAGGTACGGCCCCGCTCCACTGCGCCTGGCAGCAGCGTCATTACGACCGCTGCTGATGATGGCGGGCGCAGTGCCTTCTTCTTGGCAGGGGCTGCCGATCGGTCGGATTGTGGTGCTGGCCTGGCAGGAGCAGCGCTCCGCGACACTTTTGCCTGCGCCGCCACTCTCCCTTTGGGGCGGCGCGAGACGACCGTAGTCCACGATTCCCGCCCCTGGCCACCCGACTGGGACGAGGTGGCAATGGGAGCCGGGACGACAGGGCGAACTTCAGGGGAGGAAGGGGCAACAGGTGCAGACGCCGAAAATGGCACCGGCTGCTTCCCCCCCTTTCCCTTCCCCTTTCCCTTCCCCTTTCCCTTCCCCTTCCCCTTATTGGTAGGAGGAGGAGGAAGCTGCGTTGCGGCCATAGCAGGAGCCGACGAAGGGCCCGGCTGAGGCGAAAGGGCCGCCCGGTCGGCTCGCAACGGGGGACGGAACGATTTCCCGGGCAGAAGGCGGCCAGACACCTCGAGGCCCTCTATGCGCGCGTCCAGGACTCTCATGACCTGCGCCAGGTCGACAGGCGCAGGCCTCTCCACTCTCCGCACCTCCTCGCGGAGAGAAGAGACCTCCCTCAACAATTCTGCATGCTGCGAGAGAAGGCGGGCGTTCTCCTGCCTCAGAGCCTTGTCGCTTGCTCTGAGGCGCTCCAACTCCTGCCGCAGCATGTCATCCTCCGAAAAGAGGAGAGGCCGAGTGCAGGCCAGCGCCCGGCCAGCACTCAGCGCCCTTCTGGCCTCGCCGAGACCGGCCGATAGGCCTTGGGAACAACCGCGGCCACGGGCGCGGCCGCGCTTCGTTGTCGCCCTGGTTGCTGGAGGCTCCTCCATAGCCAGCTCGGCCTCACTGGATGAGCTCGCTCCGGAGGGCCTCTTTCTCTTCTGGCGAAGGCAGCGGGGCTGAAGCGCAGAAGAGCTGCTCTCTTCCACCTCCGATATCTCCAACGATTCTGCGGGGCCTACGGTGTCCATATTTCCCGCAGAGCTGTCGGAAAGAACCTCCTCCGGCGCCGGCGACGAGACAAACTTGCTACGTTCACCTCTCGTCCTCGGTCCTCCACCGCCCCTCAGGCGCAAAACCTCTAATCGCTCGGCAAAATCGGCATCCATGTTTACAAAAGCAGTGGTCGTTGTGGCGGGAGACAGCAGCCTGCTGACCCCCGAAGCAGCTTGTGCCCCCTCCGTATACACGGGGCAGACACCCGCCGAGGCGGGTGTGCAGGATTCCCCCTTTCGGGGACCTGCCCGGAGAATCTTTATCAAACTACTTTGTATCATAATGATTCCTCTCCATCTCTTTTTTCAGGGGTGAGCTCCCCTGCACGCTAGCGACTGGACTCCCTCCAGCCATGCATCCCTTCGGCACGATCCGCTCACCTTGGGATTGGGGTAATTTATTATAGTGGTGTTCTTCCACGCGGCACCACTCTCAATGAGCAGCACCTCCGTTCCGCAGACTGCGGGTTACGGATCGCCCGACGGGGAGTCAAGAGACCCACCCAACAGTCACAGCAATGTGACTGCCGAACCCGCCGCGCCGCAGACCTTGCAGGTCTGCCACCCACCGCCGCCTGAAAGCGGCCACTGCCCTCGAAAGGGCGAAACAAGAGGCGCTAGAAACGCCTCGCCACCACTGGGAAAAGGCTGCATCCCCTGCCACCTCAGATGAGCTGAGGCGTGCTGGGAGCAGCCGAAACCCTTCGACCGTAAGGTACAGCCCTCACCCTTTGTAGGCCGCTTTCCGATTGCGAAACGAACAAAGCGAAACGCAACCGGGGGTGCGCCCTGGACCCACCAGTTTTGGTCCGCGCCGAACAAGCCGGTACCACTCATATCTGAGTGGCGTTCCCCTATCCGCCACCTTGGGGACGCGCCCGATGGAAGTCTGGCAACTCCACACGGGACTCCTGAGGTCCTGGGGTCGTGGACAAATATTTGTGTGTATAAATATGAATATTGTATTTTTCTATGTATATTAAGTATGTATTTCTAAAAGAAAAAAGTATGTAAGTATGTTTATCCGTTATTTAGTATCCATAACACAAGTTCTTAATGATACTTATCTTCGAACTAAATAATTGGTGTAAGTGTCAGAAATATTTATTATTTAGTTATTATTTATTTAATTGTTATTTAGTTATGTTTCTTCGAATGGGTACGCAGAGGCATATTATATATACGCCCACCTTTCGCCAATTATATTGTTGGTCCCACGTTATAGGTGGCAAGCTGACAATTTCACCAATAAGTTTCCTTGAAGACCTTGTGTTATGGATACCTATTAAGGGATATGCAAACATAAATACAATTTAATATACATAGGAAACACACATACACTTTATAGCTCACAAAGATTTGTACTGTCCCACACAGGAACGTTCCCACGAATCGAACCCACGACCTCAGGAGCGGGAGTGCGGGTATTCTTGCCACAACGCGGTATTAGAACATACTTACTTACATTCACGCCTGTTTAAGTAGGCAGAGGCATATTAAACGCCCACACTTCGCCAATTATGCAGTTGGTCCCACGTAATAGGTTGCGAGCCTATTGCCGCTTACCGGGCACTGTTATGTTCGCCGTTGCCTCGTCCGTTGATCGGCACCACTGACAGATAAGGTTGGCTTGGGCTCCTTTGGTCTTGGTAGGATCCCTATACACCCATAGGTAGGATCTATATAGTTGCAGAAAAGTTCATTTATAGCACCGAGATTACCAGATGAACGTCCCACGTAATAGGTGGCGAGCCTATTACCGCTTACCGGGCAATGTTATGCTCGCCAGAGCCTCGTCCGTTGATCGGCAGGTGCACCACTTGCAGGTGAGGTTGGCTAGGGCTTCTTTGGTCTTGGTAGGATCCCTATACACCCATAGGTAGTATCTTTATAGTTGCAGAAAGCTTCATTTTTAGCACAGAGATCACCAGATGATTGTAAAAAGTGAGAGGTGGTTGGCACTTCAGCACATCGAGACTAGACGAGATTTTATTCCCTTAATTGCCTTCTGCCACACCTAAAAAAATTATAATGATATGCACGCATACATTTAATTTTATTATTCTGTTTCAAAACGAAGCCACATAGCCACTCGTCGATGTTACATCCCTATACCGTTACTCAAATTATATTCAAGTTTTATAAGACAAAAGAATTATTTACGTCTATCACAATCGTGAAAGTTAACCGTTAAGGTGAGTATAGACTACAGTATTTACTTACATGTGACAGAAGAGCGAGCATTCGGCGGTTTTAATTTATAAATAACGGCGCTACGGAAAGGACTGTCGACGTTTGGCTAGAACCTGATATAAAAATCAGATATTGTGGGTTGGATCCCTTTGCACCTATGTTATCAATATTACTTTGTCTTAAGTCGGTTACGAAATGCATTTACGGCCAAAGGGGGGGCCGAGAGGGTCTCTGAGACTCCCCACCGGCTAACTCGACCGCGAGCAGTAACATTCACTAAATACTTCCGACGACGCCCGCCACTTGTTGCCAGATAAAGGCGAGAGACCTGGGATTCAGTTTGACAGTCCAACGTCCACCGTGCCTGAACCGGAACAGACGAAGCTCTTGCAAGCATAAAAAAATCCAGGTATGCAACATTAGGCTCACCATCGAACACATGGAACCAACAGTATAAGTGACAAAATAAGGGCATATAGTATAGTATGCCTCTGCCTCTTACCTCCTCCTCCTCCTCCTCTTACCTCCTACCTCTTCAGGGAAATAGACGTGATCATAATTGGCAACGAGCGTTTGAAAGCATAGTGCTGGCGAGCGACATTTCAACGAAAACAAAACGCAACGGAAAGAAATGTTACATATTCGTCGAGCATTCGCAAAAAAAAAAAAAATGCTGCGGCATAAGCTAAGTGGTATAGATTTTGAAGCATGAATTTTTTCAAGTTCTTGATTTGTTGTTTGTATTGTGATGTAACTAGTTACAAATAAATTCATAGTATCTTTTTTTTTCTTTACATGGAATATTTCAAGAAAATGCTCTAGTCTATACTAACCTTTAGAGAACTTTTAGGGCATAACGATGGAAATTATACGCAATGTAAAACTTTTCTTATTGCGGAATGGATTCTTTTCTGTATAAATTTAATAACAATACAACTCCTACTTGAGTGCCCATTGGAATAAAAAATATTTCCTAAACCCGTTATGCGAAAGTTTCAATACAAATTGCGCTACAATACAAAAAGCTACCTTAGAAACAGTAATTGCTTACAAAGGGGTGATGTCATTAGTGAACCGAGATAGTTGTATGAAATTTGGCGTATGCAATTGAAAGAATTTATTTTTGGTTTATACGTGTGCTGGTATCTCAACACAAATGAATATCGTGCATAAACGTTTATAGAGTCAAATAATAACAAAAATTACTTCGTATAGTCACCTATTACACGCCCATTATAAGCGTATATGTTTAATATGTTATACGCCCATATTTCGCCAGTTAAATTGTTGGTCCCACGTAATAGGCGGCAAGCCTATTGCTGTTTATTGGTAACTTTTATTTTCGCCAGAGCCTCGTACGTTGATCGGCAGGTGCACCAATTGCAGGTGAGGTTGTCTTGGGCTCCTTAGATTTTGGTAGAAAACCAATGGGCGGTGCAGGAACACTAGCGCCGCTGTATTATTAGATGCAGCAGCATTACGCTGATGTATAGTCCTTTTGACAGGTAACATTACCTATGTTGTTGTTTTTTTTTTTGTGAATACGATACTGTTTGATCTAATTGTTTGTGTTATGATATTTTGTCAATCAGAAATAATCTTATTCTTATTCTATACACCCATGTAATATATATGTCACCGTAAAATTGTAAATAACGTTAAATTATAATCTATCCCGCGATATTGTAATCTGTCGAAAAATTGTGATCCGTAACAAACTGCTCACAATTTAACGCATTATTTTTCGATAGATTATAATCTATCGAAGACAAACCGTCAGATTGTAAAATGGCATGCGACAGAACGCACCTCGCGCTCTGATTGGTAGAACTTCATGTTCCTCGCTCAGTCGCCATCTTCGGTTGTTATTAGTCAAATTCATTTGTTGTGAAATGTAAACAAACAGTGTTTTGGTGATTGAAAACAGACTTCGTGTTAATAATAATAACGCATTGTATTATATTAAGTTGTAGGGAGTGTTAACGGACCTGTGATAACCTAAAGAAGTTAACTGCACTTATTGTTTGTTGGTCGCCTACTTTGAGATTTTATTGTATTATACTCGTCTAACAATCTTATTACTGTTTGTATTCTATGATTTGTACATTAAAATTTTTTACTATTTTTATTATGCCCACTGTCGGGAACATGAAGTTCAACCAATCAGCGCGCGAGGTGCGTTCTGTCGCATGCCATTTTACAATCTGACGGTTTGTCTTCGATAGATTATAATCTATCGAAAAATAATGCGTTAAATTGTGAGCAGTTTGTTACGGATCACAATTTTTCGACAGATTACAATATCGCGGGATAGATTATAATTTAACGTTATTTACAATTTTACGGTGACATATACATACATGTCATTAAACTTTATAAAATATTCTTAGATACCTTAGTGATTGATGTGTAAAGAGTAAAATTAAAACTTTTTTGACTATTCTGCGATGCCATGACATTAAATGTATTTTTAATTTTTTATTTTTAAAAATAAACTCTACCCACCATTCCACCCATAATAATTGTTGAGCTTGAAATAATGTACCGCAAATACACGTACAATCAGCATCATATAGATAGACACATCCAAATTGCCATAAAGACACTCGTCTCTATTGTCAAGAGCGTTAGGACGTGTTTCGTATATATGGCGCTACCAATTATTTGACAATGACTGTACCAGAAACCAAAAACTGTGACTCATTTTCTCACATACGATGTGGAGAGTTTTCATGCAGCTTATGATGAATAATGATGGAAATACGAGGTACTGTCGAGGTCTCAGTCGTTTCATTTTGATCTTTTATTTTATATTTAGTTGACAGCTGATAGTAGTGACTGAACCTTACCAATTAAACCATTTTCCCTGTGGTTGAGGTTTTAATTATTATATTTTTAAAGGGTATATAGGGATCCTACCAATACCTAAGGAGCCCAAGCCAACCTCACCTGCAAGTGGTGCACCTTTTTTTTTACGGCGGTAACAAAATGCATGTATGTACTGTTTCCTGGCCAAAGGAGGACCGAGAGAGGTGTGTGGGACTCACCACCGGCATACACGACTGCCAGCAGTAATACCCACTAAAAATCTTCCGACGACGCGCGACGCTTGTTGAGAAAGAGGCGGGGGGCCAGCACCTGGGTTGCAGCTCTGACACCCCGCCCGCGGCCAACGACCCCAGACCAAAATCGGGAGGACCTCCTTAGAGAGACGCAGTGGACGCGCCCCTCCTACCTCCTTGTGCGACCATAGCGTGTTTGGCCGACTTCTCGGAGGGTCCATGGTTAGACAGCAGGGGCCCCCCGCCCCCGCTGCCTAAGACACTTCGGGGAAACAGTCGTGAATATATGTATTTGCGTACATTATTATTATGTAATTTTATAATATTCATTCTAAAAAAATCACTGTATATTATATTCTCATGATATTACAGCATATTTTACAATTTAACAGAATGATAAAATGTGTACGTAAACATTTATTGAAACTAAACAATGATTTGTAAATATCATAACTTTTTACAATTTGAGCTTTCAGTTCATGACATTCACATCCCTTCAGTAGTATTAGTAGCTAATTAAATGTGATAAGCTACATCTATCTTTCATCTCTCTCTCTTTACCGTCACTCTCTGAAAACACAAAGTAAGTAATATTGTATGATACACTGTATATTGACTGGCTTCGAAATTGCCTGATAATAAATAAATAAATATTTTCAGACAATTATACCAATTATTTAGTTCCAAGATAAGTATCATTAAGAACTTGTGTTATGTTCTAAACAACGGATAAACATACTTCAATACTTTTTTTTTTGTAAATACATACTTAATATACATAGGAAAACACCGAGACCAGAACAAATATTCATGTTCATGCACACAAAGATTTGTCCTGTGTGGGAATCGAACCCACGACCTCTGGAGTGAAGTGCCGGTATACTGACCTCAACGACATATCGGTCGTCAATAATCATTTTTTTATAAGGCTATTTCAAAAGTACATTTAGCAAATGTAAATATTCTCTGCTTTTCGACATGCTAATTTGCTGGGAGAATTTTCCAGACGCATTACGAGGCCGAGTTTGCTGCTCCTAGCCTGCCTGTCTTAAAAAGGGAGATTTAAAAAAAAACATCTTGAGCAAACATTCTAGGACATTAATGGTTTTTTGAACTGAAGACTTTCTTTATACGTATTAATGTATAATTGTATATATATTGTGTTGTATGGATTTTAATTGTAAGAATCTGATATGTCATTAGCTTTATTTTAATTTACAGAATTATTGACATTTTCATTTATTAATTTTATTATTTCTTAATTAAATTTTTATATACATTTATTATTTTTAACATTAGAAGTTACTAATAACATTGTGATTTAATTCAATTTTAATAATTATTAGAATAATGTATAGTTTTCTTTTCCGTGACGTGTAATGTTGTATTATGAATAACAAAATTTATTGATAATACAACATAATAGTTTATTTGAGTATTTTTATTCCTCTCAAGAATCTGATTAACTGTCTAATATTAAGCTTATGAATGCTAAAATATGGTTGCTATTATAGCAAATACAAGCCAGCTTCGAGCCTTATGCCTCCAAAGGTTTTTAAATCTGAGCAGTCGACGGAAATCTCGATATTACATCGCAATTTATTACGGAAAGTAATCATCAGTGTTTATTTATTACGTGTGACGTGTTTTTTCTTTTTAGACACTGCCATTTTCTTCGTATAAATATTTTAGAAAACTCACTATATATATAAAACATTAAATTACCTTAAAACTTAAGCGTAACATAATTACATTAAGATTATACGAGTTGTTTTTTTAATGAGACACGTCATAATGACTACATCCTGCCTGATGGTAAGCAGTCGATGCAGTCCAAAAAAAAATTAAAGCGCTTCATACCGTGAAATAAGCACGGTACAAAGCGCATCCACTCATGACGTCCTGCTAAAATGCCGTTTCACGCCCCGCTTTAAAGACCCGGTATCATAGTAAATAGGAAACACATATCTTGGTTCGAGTGCTGATAGTCTGCTCAGTATGAGGATTTTGAGGTATTTAGAATCTGGGAGCTGAAAAATAAAGTGTAATTTATTATTCTTATTACATACAATTCAGTTAAACTACATATTACTTTAATATAACCGATATACATTTAACAGCTCGATCCAGTAACATCCCACTTCTAGGCACTTTTCATAAAACCAAGGTAAAAGGAATACCACATAAAGTTATTAACAGTCACAGAACCAAGAACAGATCACTGTGCTCTTTAAATCCGAGAATACTTTTTTGGTACGTATGTTTGTTGGTTTTTAAGAGCGGTGATAGCCCAGTGGCGAGACCTCTTGCCTTTAAATTCAGAGGGTTTTGGGTTCAAACCCTATGACTTTTCGAAGTTATGTGCGTAATTATCGCTTACTTTGTGCCTCGGAAAGCACGTTAAGCCGTTGGTCCCGGCTGTCATGAACATCTATGGCAGTCGTAATTAGGAAGTCAGTGCCTTCTAACAGACTGACAGCTGATTTAACCATAGAATGATGTTTCCCTCTGGGTCGTGGAGGTCAGACGGCTGTCGCTCCACGTAATAACTGAAATTCAGTCAAATCTGGTTGAACCAGTGAGCAGACCCTGAGCCCTTATCTTAAGTCTAGGGCAACCGGGATAGTGCTAGGATATGACGAAATTTGTTAGTTTTTACAATTTAACCATTTAAGCACTGAGTCGTTTTGCTTAAATTTGGGTAAGCAAAATTACTCAACAAACAAGCATAGCTCAGAAACATAACTTAGACATAGCAACATAACTTAAACATAGCAACATAACTTAGAAAAATAAGCATAAAGTTACAAGGAGGCGAAATAAACTAAGGTACCTATTTAAACTATAGTACATAGAACCTCATTTTAACTAGAACATCTCAATTTTCTTATGTTGATAAATAAACATGTCTATCCCAAGATATTTAGCTAACAACAACTATAACTTTCAAAATGCAAAATTCTTCATCGAAAAATTTGTTGTAACATTGAGTAAAGGTTAGGAGTACCGTTATAAATCATACTAGCGGTCCCACGGGATAAGCAATAAAGGAAAAATATAATACCAGTCGCACATACATGCTACTATGTACTACAGCTAGAAATATCTAAAACTGTGGAAGAAATTGTTAACGTAACATAAAAACTAGACATGGTAAGAATTTGATCGTATAAATCAAGCTGGCTGAATTAGCAAAATAGAGATTAGCATAAGTACAGTGAAGTGTATTTAGTAGAAACTATTGCACCAGAGCTGGTTAAAGTCTTCAAATTTGAATTTTTCGAAATTTGGGTTTTACTCGCATTTTAAAAGTATGACAGGACCTCCCTAACCGACTGCAAGAGTATTCGCCATCGCTTTCACAAATCTAAAAAAATTTAATCAATAAGTCTTTTTTCCATACATACTATGTCATAGTCACATAGTACTTGAAGATATCAAAACGTAAAAGCAGTCTAAATTACTACACTAAAATCACGAAGCTTATATTCACTTTTAACCCTTTACCAATCAGTGGTCAATATATGACCACCATAAATAGAACCTTATATGGTTAACTTAAGGTGTAAAACCAATGAATATTTTCAATGTGGTCTTCCTGTTAAAGGGTTAAGCAAAAAAAAATTATTGGGTAAGTGAATCTAAGTGCTAGTTCCGAGCTACCCCTCTGTGAGAGGAACTGGCAAGAAACTCATAGCCTTGGCGCGTTTTAGGTAAGAGAGATTCATTCAAGTCATAGTTATGCCTAATAATAATAATAAATAAATAAATGATAAATAAATATTTCTGACACTTACACAATTATTTAGTTCCAAAATTAGTATCAATAAGAAATTGTGTTATAGATACTAAACAACGGATAAACATACTGAAATATTTTTTTTTTGTAAATAAATACTTAATATACCTACATAGGAAAACACCCAGACCAGAACAAATATTCATATTCATGCACACAAAGATTTGTCCTGTGTGGGAATCGAACCCACGACCTCTGGAGTGAAGTGTAGGTATACTGACCTCCACGCCATATCGGTCGTCTAAGGTGTTAAATGTAAGAATGTTTTATGTTGCCTTCCTATAGAGCTTTGTCTTAACCACTTTGCACCCTATCGATAATTGAGACCACCGGATTAACGCGTCCTTCGAAATTCAAAAACTGGATTTTTCTAACGTTTTAAACAACATCAAAGGAGGCAAAGGAGGTCCTGTTTGAAATGCCTTCACAAATTAGGATGCCCTTCAGATCGACAAAACTTTATATGTCATATTGCCAAATCCTTTTTGCCATAAACTTCAGGTCGTATATTCGTATCCTACACAGAATAAATATAACGAGACAAACCAAGTATATAAGAATAACATTTGAGAGTAAAAGAACATTTGTGTCTATTTGGAAACTCTTGGTGTATGTTGTATCCTAACAAGACCTTAGAAGCCCAAGCCAACATCAACTGCAAGTGGTACACCAGCCGATCAACAGACAAGGCTCTTGCAAGCATAAAAGTTCCCGTTAAGTGGCAATAGGCTCGCCACCTATTACGTGAGACCAACAAATAAGTAACGAAAAGTGGTCGTATGAGCTCCGCGTTCCTGTTTTAGAACAGGCGTCTTTTTTGAGAAATTCCTTCTGTATTTAATTCTAGTATGTATCCTATATATTTTCAAGTATTGAAGTGTTTCTATTTTTGTTCAGCACCTACCCAAGGTACAAGCTATGCTGACTGGAAGCGATCTAGAAATAATATATTAATTCTTTTTATACTAATCTCCCAATACACGGCATAAACTCCCAATTTCAGTTGTATCATTCGCTGAAACTTGTTACAGTCTTACTTCTCATACAATAATACTATCCTACTCTTATTTATCATCAAAGAAAATTTAACAAAAAGCTTACTCACTTCCATATAAAGAATCAAACATCCCAATGCGATAGCTACGTCTCCGGAAACGCAATTATGATAATGAAAACCAGGGGTACAACGTGTGTACTTGTATAGTACTCGTAAATGTCGCAGGCAGATTGTAAATTGCGCCGTTTTATAAAAAGACTAAGCATATTGCGAATGTATGGTGATCATTTTTGATTCTGATATTTGAGATCACAGAAAGTAATCTTCTAAAACAATTCTAAGGTTCTTAGTTATAAGTAAACATTTATAATGAGCGTAAAGTTGTTTATACTGTGTAATAATTAGTAATATACTGAAATAAATAAAATAAAAAAATAAAAGTCTCAGGTGCTTGCATAATCATACAAAAGCCCTGGCGAGGTTAGGTGACATAAGTTACATTGTATGCTATATAAACAAAATCGTTTCCCATACTTTTACGATTTGGCTAGTCGTTTTATAAAATGCCGCAATTTTTTCTGACTGCGACAAATACACCTGACAAACCCATAGAACGGCATTGCCATGTGCCGTAAACAAAGGGCTGCCAACGACAAACAAAAACGTGATTTAGGGCTGTACCAAATAAACGTACTCGCGGAACGTATTATTGTCTAAATTATGATATGGCGACTGTAAAGGTTGTGACTCACTAGAAGCATTTCTGTGTGTTACATTTTAAATACTAGTATTGGTTACCAATTTAAAGGAAGAAAGAATAACTTTTTTTGTACTATAATTCAGGTTAATTGATTCACTACTAATAAAAAATTATTAATCAATGCGAAATGTTGAATTTGGAGAAAAACAGTTTGGCAAAGGTATCTACAATTCAAATATAGAATTATAGTAGGTACTAAAATTAATTCTGTATAATAATTAATAATTAATTAATAATAAATAATAATTATACAGCAAATTATTTATAAGGGATAAGTGAATAAACATACTGCATATCATCATCATCATCATCATCATCTCAGCCCATATACGTCCCACTACTGAGCACGAGCCTAGAATTTATCAAGCCGCCCATTAGGCCTCTAACATGGCTAAGCGACTACCACATTTAGTGATAACCGGACCCATATCGACCATACCGGCTCGATATCAAATGCCACACAAACGGTCACCCATCCAAGGACTGACCTCTATAAACTTTGCTTTACTTTGGTAATCGTTTCCGACCACCTAGCATCGCAGAGCTACGAGCGCTTCTGCATATAAACCGTTCGCATATAAACCGTTCGAATTTTACGTCGATACCTGTTATAATAAATAAATAAAAGAACTTAAAAAAGTAAATTATTTATGCTCTCAGTAAATTACCACCTTTATTCTCCAAATTATGATACGCCGACAATATTACGCATTGTTTAATTGTTCCCTCTCCTTGGTGCTTGCTTTTTAATCGACTGTTCACAGTTCGGTCCACTCCAGGTTTTAAACCAGTCATCTTTTATAATGGCTCCTTTAATTGCAAACATTATCAAGGGTTTTTGGTTATAAATTGAAGATTATTGTTAAATGTAGTGTCCCTGTCGCCATTTGTGTTTTGTGTTTGTAGATTTCAAGAGTAGGTATTTTAATAATATTACTTTACTCAATAAAAAATAATAAAAAGTTAAATAAATTTATTAATAAGAGTTAAAAAAAAGTCGAGGTGAGTTTCTCGGGGCATTCTTCTCAATCCCGTTGCCTTTTGGAAGCCTCTTTAGAGTCACCGACAGACTGACTGACAGACAGACAATCCCCTCCCTCCTTTAAAATCACGACAGGCTGACTGACAGATACCCCCGATAAAAGTCACCAACAGACTGACAAATCTTGACAAATTCTCACAAGGAACCCATTTGCTTTTACTTCTTTATTATGGTACCGCTCATATTTATTTTATTGTTGTTAAAAAAATATATGGAATTTCCATTTTGTGTAAATGTTTGACGAATCTAAATGATCATGTTGATCTTAAAGACAATAAAGTATATTTTATTTTTTTATCTCATAACATAAAAAGTGTGAACATAATTATTTTATACCATAAAAGTACCGAAATGGGTGTAAAGGGATCCTAACAACATCTAAGGAGCCCAAGCCAACCTCACCTGCAAGTGGTGCACCTGCCGATCAACAAATTAGGCTCTGGCGGTACCTGGCTCTCGGTTAGGTAATTTGGCTCGCCACCTATTAAGTGGGACCGATAATATAATTGGCGAAGTGTGGGCATATAATATGCCTCTGCCTACCCTTTCAGGGTACCAGTCGTGAAGGTATGTATGTAAGTACTGAAATAGTACCCACCCAGTAAAAAGTCGGATATTCAATGAATGTCACGACGCGGATTTTCCTTAAGTGGATGTATGTGTAAGTGTAAAGATGTATAAAACTAAAGACACTTAAAACTAACAAATTTAAAATCATTTTAGATATTAGGATAAATTATTGATGTTAATTGAAATGCATGTACATTTTAATAAAAATAATCATATTATTAATATTCACTTTCACATTTCACACATCGCCATCTAGCTCCAAACTGAGCTTATATAATGTGTATTATACAACGGATAAACAAATTTAAATATTTGTTCTTGACAAATCAAATCAAATCAGGTACATTATTACATAGGAAGATAACATTATTTTGAATTACTTTCACAATGTTCTGCTGTCAATAACGTGCAAATAAAGACATATTTACATAAAATACATTTCAAATTCCCAGACCGCGGCAAATATAAATAAATATAATGCATACAATTATTAATGCCAAGTGTAGGGATCAAATCGACTGAGCCATAGATTAGCGGACCACGGGCCCGTAAAGTGGCAACCGAGATAACGATCGGATTATGATAATACAGGAATCAAATCTATGATCTTTGAAGCAAAGAAAACATACCTATATACAGTGTGAGTCTTTCGTTGGTGCACAAAAAAAATATTCTTATAAAAGAACTTAGCTACGGAAAAAATTAAAAAAAAAATCTTTGAGTAAATTTTTATAGGTATATTTTTTTAATGTTCAACGCGATACTTACGATAGAAGCCTATAACTATTGGGGTTAAAAAAAATTTTTTTTTTTGTTATTTCTAACAATTAAGTACACCAATTATTTAGTTTCAAGATAAGTATGATTAAGAACTTGTGTTATGGATACTAAAAATCGGATAAACATTCATAAATTCTTTTTTTTTTTGTATATATATACTTAATATACGCAGGGAAACACCCAGACCAGAACAAATATTAATTTTCATGCACGCAAATATTTGTCCTGTGTGGGAATCGAACCCACGACCTTCGAAAATAGAGCGAGTATACTTGCCACCACGCCATATCAGTCGTCAAATACGATATATACGATATTTTCACCTCTGCCTTCACATTCCCATTCATAATTTCCCATCGTTTTAACTATCATCTTTTATATTTAGACACTGAAATTGAATTGCAGTTTGATTTGAAATCTCTAGTAGAAAGTGAAAGTGGAGCAAAGTAATAATAACAAAACAATGTTCATTATAAATCATTCCATAGGCTCCCCAACTAGTTACGAAATCCATTTCAGGAGCCAGACCATAAGGAAGACGACCATTCAGTTTTTGGATGGGTTACCGTTTATGTGACATTTGACATCATATTTCGGAAGACCTGTTTGCCGTTTTACCCAGTTCTATGTGCAGAAGTCGTTAAGTCAAGTTACATATGTATGTACATCCACGCCTATATTATCCGCCCTCACCTTGCTAATCATATAGTTTGTCCCACGTAATAGGTGGCGAGACTATTGCCGCTTACCGGGCACTGTTATGTTAGCCAGAGTCTCGTCCGTTGATCGGCTGGTGCATCACGTGCAGGTGAGATTGGCTTGTGCTCCTTAGGTCTTGGTAGGATCCTTATACACCTCAATTCAACTTAAGTCTTGACTTAAGTCTTTAACTTGTAAAAGGCCCCAATTGGCAGTTAAAATTATTATACAGCAGGTCACCAGTCTATCGGCAGGGAGTTCATATTAACACTTTAGAAATGACGGGTGACGGTGTGGTTTAAAGGTCACTTTCTGTCGCGTACCCTTTACGCAGTGGAATGAGCTCACTGGCTAGGTTTTCCCAAACGATTCCAGCATAGTCTGCAAAAATTACCAGAAATCGGTGGGTCGGCAACGCGCTGGTGCTGCCCCTGGTGTCCATAGACTGCGGTGAACACTTTCGATCAGGTAGGCTGCATGCTTGAATGCCAACTTGTAATATAAAATATATAATTTGCCTGCCTTAATTTATCTTACCCATGCTGACATTATGACGGTGGTGACACTATGTTTATAAGTCATATAATAGGGTGGAGTTTCATTCCAAATTAATTTATAATTAATTTATAACCACCAAAATTTTAATTCCATTTTTTTCTTCTTTGTTATACAGATACAATATATATATATTTGACGACCGATCTGGCGTGGAGGTCAGTATACCTGCACTTCACTCCAAAGGTCGTGGGTTCGATTCCCACACAGGATAAATCTTTGTGTGCATGAATATGAATATTTGTTCTGGTCTGGGTGTTTTCCTATGTATATTAAGTATGTATTTACAAAAAAAAAAGTATTTATGTATGTTTATCCGTTATTTAGTATCCATAACACAAGTTCTTAATGATACTTATCTTGGAACTAAATAATTGGTGTAAGTCTCAGAAATATTTATTTATTATATTATTATAATACATAGGCAGAATATACGCCCGCACTTCGCCAATTGTTTTGTTGGTCCCACGTTATAGGGAGCTTATTGCCGCTTACCGGGCACTTCTACTTTCGCCAGAGCCTCGTCTGTTAATCGGCAAGTGCAACACTTGCAGGTGAGGTTGGTTTGGGCTGTAAAGATGATGGTAGATCCCCGTACAATTTGTGACGAGATGTAAAAAACGCAACCATAAACCGAGAAATTCACAGAACATGTAACTATACTCTTATGCAGTCATTATTACATAGTAATGAAAACTGAACAATAACATGCGTTACTTAGGTCAATAATTCAAACGCTACTCGAGAATTTACTAGGTCTACTCACATATTAAGTAGGTTTCTCAGCAATCATACGTGTTAATTGCATAAATTTTATAATTGCCTTCTAAACACTCGTGTGCGTTTCAAAGTTCCATAATTCAAGCGAGAATCTGAGAATATGCGTTCATAAATCTTTTGTGGGTCGTGCACGTGCCCTCGTCTTTCCACATCATTTACTAACTGAGGCACCTGCTGACAGATAACGACTTAATAAGTGCTTTTTTTATTCGGAAACAACATTTAAGGTAAAGTTGGAAAATGACATAGATACATAGATACGCGTAATCATCAGACGTACGTAAAAAAATTGTCACATATATAGAAGTGCTACTGTGAACAATACAATTTTTTAAAAAATGAATAGAATAGAACTCTTTTATTTCAACTAAAAGTCATATAAAAGGAATTGTACTTCATAATCATCAAAATTAAAATTAAATTACAATACACATATTAGATTGGAAATAAATTACTAAAAATGAAATTCTAAATCAATCTATTTCATATAAAATTATCTCACATCTTACTTATTACATATACTGCCCTACTAAGCACAAAAGCGGTATCTCAGTGAAAGCTAGTTTCGAGATAATTGACATTATGTAAAATTAGTTTTTTCGTTAATTTACAGATTGTTATTTTTTTTTATTAAACGTAATTTATATATATTATTAGGTATATTTGGCGGTATTCAACTATACGGCTGGTTGCCTACGTTAAATTGATATACCTCTAATCTCCTTAGTAATTTAAGGTAAAACTGAGATAGAGAAAACTTTCTTAACGTTTTTTTATACCTTATAAATAACATACCGCTATAAGACTTAGTTCAATAGAAGCGTATTTTTCTGAGTTATCCGATGCCATAAAAATCAAATTTACGGATTTTTTTGAGATACCGCTTTTGCGCTTAGTAGGGCAGTAATGTATATCTCACATGTTATACACTTATTATATAATTTGTATTTGTTTTTAGTTATGACAATTTTAATAATACATTCCCTAATCATCTCAATAAATTGAAATTAGTTAATTTTTAGGTTTAAAACAAAAATTTTCCACATTATCTACTGATTGAAGAATCTGCTGACATTTAACGACCGATTAACAGTTGTTTTTTTTATGCAAACAGCATTTATGGTAAGGTTAAGGATACGTATGACTGATCATCACAAGGTAAAACTTAAAAAAATATTTTTGTTTTTTGAAATAACTACTAATATTTATTTTGGTTAGCAAAGCTGTGTTAACTATGTTTAGGGTACGGATAGAATAAACTATTAATATATTATCATCCCAATATTGAACTCAGCATGCCCTGTTGCATGCACGTTCGTTGACTTTTTGCCAAAAACTATTCATAACTTAAGCCACAAAAGAACCACTGTCATGATTCCGGAATAAAAGTTTTGACAATTTAATACAACCGGCTTAAACATTTGTTTAAAATTATTTTAATCTAAAACCTCACGTACATAAACTAAGCTCTTTTAATTCGAAAGGCTTATGCGAAAAACCTTTCGTTGACTTTTTGCACAAAAATATTCATAACTTAACACAAAACAATCACCGTCATAATTCCGGAATAAAATTTTAGTCAATTCAATACAAACTGTAGGGTAAGGTTTAAACATTAGTGTAAAATCATCTTAATCTAAAATCCTACATTTATAAACTGAGATCCTTTTATTCGAAAAGCTTATGTGCAAAACTTTAGGAACAGCCCACGTAGTAAATACGATAGTCGTACCGTAAACCCATCTTACTATCTTATAGCAACAAAGAATCTTAAAAGCGTCTTATACAATAGAACTAAAGGTATACTAGAGAAAATTCATACAATTACTTTCCGACATTAGGATTTAACATATCTATTGTTGTCTAAACCTTTCGACTGTATTCAGACTACATAGTGATCATTCACGACAGAAACACATTAACGAAAGTCGGATTCTCACTTGACCGTCTTTTTTATCCCTAAAGGGTTTCAAGGAAAGGATTTTCACGCTTCTTCAAACACGTTTAGCGAAAAGTGTGTGAAAGAAACAAGGTAAGTCTGGCATACTCAAATGGATAATACACATAATGACCCATTACGTTTTACTTTCGGTTGTGTCCCTTAACAACGCCGGTTTAACTACTGTTATCAACATTTATGTCTGCACCAGGCGCCGTGCTATAAATATGAACCTCTTAAATTTAATGCCAGTCAAAAGCAATATAATACAGGATAGTAAAAGAGTTTTGATATTGCTTACCTCTTTGCGATCCATTGCTTCTTATATTAGGTTACATGCTACTCTGTTAAAATGGTTAAAAAAAAACAAAACGGTACCTCGACTCAAGCACATTAATTCGCTACATACAGCTGAGTAATATAAGGATGGCGTATAAAAAATATGAGCATGACCCTCGTAAAATTGTGTTAGGAGTTGCAAAGGGCCCTTGCAGACTATTAAAACATCGACGGTTTCAGTGGAGCAATTGCGGTCTTTATCTAACTGGTACTTTGGAAATTGTTGAGTTCTTTGCTTTTATTTTTCGCTTACCTTTGTGTACATTTTCGGCGTCCCATCGTTCTGAATTAATTTCACGCCAAGTCTGGTCGTTTGTATTTCTTTTGTTTTTGAGGTGGGCCCGCTTAAGCACCAGTTGAAGATATATTTGGCCCGTTAGCACGTTGCGACAACTCAGAAGCCCCCATTTATTTGCTTGTCTCAATAAATGCCGCCGGTACTCGTATTTCAGATTTAATCAACTCTGACAGCTGTACAAGAGTGATTAACGTCACCTTTCGCATTCGCCGATCTGTCATGGATAGAACGTTTCGACTTGTACAAATGGAATTTTCTGCCAGCGTCGCTGTGAATGCTCAAAAATATTTGTAAGGCTTATTGAGGCGTTTACATTGTTAAGGTTAAGGGTGTCATTTTGTATTGAGAAGATAAAGCAGAATGTTATCATTGCAGTAATTAGTGTTTATTAGTAATATCAAAGCCAGTAAATTGATGACAGACCGATATAGCGTGGATGTCCGATCTTCATTCCACGGGTAGTAGATTCGATTCTTCTATTCAACAAAGACTATATTAGAGATACAATGACACCATTAACATAGCTTATAGAAAGAAAGAAAAAAACTGTTTATTAGCGTTAGACATAAGTATACATGTCATATAAATATTACATTTTGAAACCTTATTCTATAGTTTAGTACTAACGCTAATCCGATGCTCACTCAGCATAAGTCGAGACATTTAACAATATCCCGACGCTGGTCTTCCGGAGACACCAGGCAATTGAAGTAACACTGTGCGCTGCGACGACACGTCGAACGTATCTTAAATTTACAATTATTAAAACTACTAATATTTATTACATGAATGTTTAAAGTGGGTGCGAGAAAGAAACAAGATGGGGGATATACATATACCTGATACATAAATAGTATATATAAAAATAAATAAAATAACAATTACATCATAATGATTATATACAATACAACACAGGCTAAATTAATTTCTGAATATTCAATAAATAGTTCTTATATTTCAATTTGAAGGACTTTACACTACAACAGTTCCTAAAAGGTGGTGGAATATTATTCCAGCACTTCGTGGCAGCATAACGAAAACTACCACGAAATGCTGCTGTGCCGTGTTGTACATTTAAAAGGCGAGGGGCATATCTAGATGGACGACTAGAGTATGTTAACTTGTCGTATAGATACGATGGTGATCTATGGTGAATAATATTAAAAAGCAAGCAGGCAAAATGATACTCGTGCCTAGTCTTCATGTTCATTAGGTTGCTCTGATTCAAAAATGGAGTAACGTGAGCTCGCCGTGGGATCGGAAAGCAGAATCTAGCGCACGCATTCTGAACTCGCTGGATAAGGTCCTTTGTATAGCCAAAAAGGCAGTTTCCAATGACGGTATCTGCATAGTTCAGTTTGGATAGAATCAGGGATTCGCAGAGCATTACACGACGATCAACATCCAAATAATTGCGTACTTGGTATAAAACTTTAAGACGGTAAAAGCAGTTTTTAACTGTCTCTACAACGTGGTTGTGAAACTTAAGAGTATCATCCATAAGAACGCCAAGGTTTCGCGCTTCCGTTACCTGTTCAACAGAAACTCCTTCAATTTTGAGTTCGGGATTAAAAGTATTAATTCGATTCCTTTGAGAAGTAGATCCGAGAACGAGGAATTTTGATTTATTTGGATTCAGAACTAAGCAATTCCTCAGTGCCCATTCATTAATTCTCTCAAGATCGGCGTTAATAAGAGCTACAGCAGATTCTGTCTGATCCGGATGAAAGGACAATACATATTACCACGCCTGTTTCCCCGAACGGGTAGGCAGAGGCAAATTTTATGCCCACATTTCGCTATTTATATTGTTGGTCCCACGATATAGGTGGCAAGCCTACTGCCACTTATCGGATTTTTTTATGTCACGTCCGTTGTTCGGCAGGTGCACCACTTGCAGGTGTGGTTGGCTTGGGCTCCTCAGATCTTTGTAGGATCTACACACACAATAAATATTAACACAATAATTAAAATGATGGCTTCTTCAGGGTCCTATGAACAGACTCTAAACATCTTATGCGCCTATTACATTAGGGCAAGAGATTGAGTAGTGAACAATAGGGCTAGAAACTCGTCAACATTAGTTCTCCCGCCTGTAAAAAAAATATATGCATACATACACATACATACATACATTCACGCCTATTTACCCGAAGGGGTAGGCAGAGGTATATTATAAGCCCACACTTCGCCAATCATATAGTTGGTCCCACGAAATAGGTGGCGAGCCTATTGCCGCTTACCGGGCACTATTATGTTCGCCAGAGCCTCTTCCGTTGATCAGCAGGTGCACCACTTGCAGATGAGGTTGGCTTGGCCTCCTTAGGTACGATCTCTATACTCCCAAAAAAAATTTTACCTAATGTATTGAGAGGATAGGTTAAGGTACTAAACTCATGACACAGCGGCGTCTGACTTATGGCCGAAGTTGTGTTGGCAACGGCTCTGCATCTGACACCTGAATCGTAATTAGCCGCGAATTTACGATCACCTCAACTGTGGCAATGAAACCACCCCCTGATATGATGTTGGGACATTATACTAAAGTACTTCTAGGGTTTTTATAATAAGTACAAAACAAGATCCAAAGTAAAACCAGTAAGTTTATTTGAGACTTCTTGGCGGGAAAGTGAAGCGTCATGTCTGCAGTTTTGTTTTATTTTCAAAAATTTGTGATATTTCTAAAATTAATGTGTAATAACGGTGGATTAACCGTTAAGTGTTTGTGAATATACATGAGTGTTAGTAAATCAAACAAAGCAGTGCAACATCACTTTTCAAATTCTCTCAAGGAGTCCATGTGAGATCTCAGTATAGTCCCACGTCTTGACTGAGGACTCAAGGGGCTTAGGGGAGGGCTTAGAGGAGGGAGGGAGGAATGACTTTTCGAAGTTAAGTGCGTAATTACCGCTTGCTCCATGCCTCGGAAAGAACGTTAAGCCGTTGGTCCCGGCTGCCATGAACACCTATGGCAGTCGTTGTTAGGAAGTCAGTGAAGGCACTGACTAACTCTCACTCACTCACTAACAGACTGACAGCTGGTTTAACCATAGAATGATGTTTCCCTCTGGGTTGCGGAGGTCAGACGGCTTTCAATAGCAACATACCATAATGTTTCCAAAGAGGTCAATGTGTTATTAATCTAACAGCCACGTCATGTTAGGCTTAAATGCTTACTACGTGTTCCAACGTAAGTCTATACAAGGCCGCATTCATCCTCTTGATATGTGTCGAACTACAAACCCTGATATAGACAAGGTGTGTGATATATCGGACGTGCGGTTACTTACAGCCTCGGGGTGACGCGCGCATGTCTCGACATCGGCTGACTTATAGCCGAAGTTGTGCCGGCGGCGGCTTTGCTTCCGACACCTGCTGGTAATTAGCCGCGAATTTATGATTCCCTCTCACCTCAGCCACTCACCGCTACGGCTAAATCATCTGCGGTTGTAATTACGGAGTCACACGCCGATTAGTTGGTAATGTTATAGAAAAATAGGTTGACATATTATTAAAATATCGAAAGTTAAACTTGGAACACATAAATAAATAAATAATAATAAATATTTTCTGACAATTACACCAATTATTTAGTAATAAGTATCATTAAGAACTTGTGTTATGGATACTAAACAATGGATAAACACACTTAAAAACTTTTTTTTTTGTTAATACATACTTAATATACATATCTTATCTTATCTTATCTTATCTTATAGCGGGGGCCACAGACTAACCGTGGCGCACTTTGACCCTTATGCCGGATCTTTTGTGCATCCCCTTGCTTATCACTCCAAATCTCCAAATATTGTTACCATCATCTTTATGACAGTCTTTGCAGATTGGAGCCCATAGTCCCTTGGTTGTGGGTAGGCCACCCCCAGGAGACTCATTCGGCAAGCAGCCAACGAGTCACAGGTACACAGCAGGTGTTCCATAGACTCCTCTTCGTCCCCACATCTACGACATAGCGGTGATTGCACTAGTCGCATCCTGTGGAGCATTTTGTTTGTGGCATAATGCCCTGTTAGAGCCCCAATTATCAGTCTGGCTTGATTCCTGCTACCTTCGCAGAGGGCCTTACACCAGCTGCTCCCTGTCACCCCGATGAAGGCCTTTGAATGCTTAAGCGCCGGTAGCAGCTGCCATTCCGATAGATGTTTCTCCACCGTATACTTTTTTAGCGTCGTGGCTATTGTACTCATAGAGAGTGCAATGCATGGCTCCGGTCCAGTGAAAATTGATTCCGAGCCCTGTCTGGCAAGCCTGTCAGCGTGCTCATTCCCTTTAAATCCGGCGTGGCCTGGTATCCACATGAGGGTTAACCTGTTTGTCCGGCCCAGTCTGTTAAGGGTTTGAGCAGCTTCTAGTACCAGCCTTGAGTCTACTCGCACTGAGGCGATAGCCTTGAGTGCAGCTTGACTGTCGCTGAGTATGTAAATCACTCGGTCCCTGATGTTCAGGTCGAGGATCTTCATAGCACATATGATTATTGCATATGTTTCAGCCTGAAAAACCGTAGCATATTCGCCTAAGCTTTGGCTAATTTCATGGTTTTTGGAATAAACACCCGCGCCCGTACCAGATTCCATTTTGGAACCATCAGTATACCAGACAAGGCTGTTTACATCAGAAGTAGGTGGCCCTTGCTCCCATTCATCCCTAGTGGGGACCTTTGTTTTGAATTTATTTTTGAACATGAATACAGGACATTGTTTATCTGTCCCCATACTCATGAGCCTTTTGAGGCTGGAATTAGCCTCACATCTTGTATGTTTACCCTGGTTACTAGACGGATCCCACAGACCAGCCACTTTCAATCTGTGGATTGCCTTCCAGGCCTCCGCCTCTATAACAATATGCAGCGGCGGTAGGTCCAGTAGGATCTCCATCGCTGCCGTTGGTGTAGATCTGAATGCCCCAGTAATGGCCATACATCCCACCCTTTGAACCTTACTGAGCTCATTTCTACAAATAGATAGCCTCGCTCGAGGCCACCATACAATGCACCTATAGGTCACTATAGGCCGCACCAGTACTGTGTAAATCCACCTTAGGATTCTTGGTTTTAGCCCCCAAGTTTTCCCGTAAGTAAAACGACACAATCCAAAGCTCCTAAGAGCCTTTTTAAGGGTCTGTTCTACATGTGACTTCCAAGTTAGTTCCTTATCTAGGATTACACCTAGATATTTAACTTCTGTAGTCCAAGGCAGCTGTGTACCACAGAGAGTCAGCGTTTTCAACGCTGACAGGTTTCTCATTTTAGTGAATGTAATCACGGTCGTCTTCCCTGGGTTTACAGAGAGGTGGTTGTCGTCGCACCATTCCTCAAGTACATAGGAAAACACCCAGACCAGAACAAATAATCATGTTCATGCACACAAAGATTTGTCCTGTGTGGGAATCAAACCCACGACCTCTGGAGTGAAGTGTAGGTATACTGACCTCCACGCCATATCGGTAGTCAAATGCAAATTTGGTGCATCTTTGCTACAGTTGCTAGAAGAGACTGGCTTATGTGTACAGTTATTATTATTGTTTACTAAATATGCATTAAAAGGGAACTGAGCTCGTGTGAATTGACTTACGTTAACAAAACACAATTTGCAGGAGATGACAGTCATCATGATGTCAGATGTCAGGTGTTTCAATAGATTTTCAATAAATTACACTAGGCTAGTCATGAAATATCAGTCTGCCACAATCACTATACCAATAAAAAATTGCAATTAATTTCCAAAATAATCGCATACATAAGTATATGAAAACCATATAAGTCCACGGAAAAATAATGAAATGATAAAATTGATTTATTTTATAAGATGACGACGAAAGGTTTTCTAATATGAGGTTTGAGCCGAGCAGTGGGCTTGACATGGTGAGAGGGCTGAGTACCTCCCTTAGAAGATCCTTCTGGCGCTTCTGGCCGGGGGGACATTGGCGCGGGTGGGCATGCTGTAAACCAGTTACTATAGTCCGGCAATCTCGTGCGCGACCGTCCCGCAGGGTGACAGACGGTGGCGGGGACGAGGTAGCGTGTCATTCTAGCACATGGCTACCCGCTGACATCTTGTTTACCTCGTCCCCGCCACCGTCTGTCACCCCGCGGAAAGGTCGCACATGAGATTGCCGGACTATACCTCCCCGCCTCTTTCTGTCAACAAGCGGCGGGCGTCGACGGAAGATTTTGTGGATATTACTGCTGGCATTTGCGTCTGCCGGTAGTGAGTCCCACCCGGGGATAATAGGCTAAAATTATGATATAATTGACTAGACTCAACAGCCTTGTAAATTATATATGTAGTAACGTATAAAAAAATCGATACCCAAAAGTATCGTAAATGATAAACTAAAAAGGAGACTATCCTAATCCTAACTAATAACTCTGTCTGTCTGTCTGTCTGTTACTCTGAATTTGATGTCGGGGTTGAATGTTTTTATGGGTGTTCTTCATTTTTGAAGATAAAACCATGAAACTTCGTACGTACTTAGGATGTGCAGAGTTTTTCTACAAACGGAATTCTCGAAATTCAAACGGAACGGAACGGATTCGGCACGGGAACTACGACGCCAAACTATCCTAGGAATATGATATTTAAAAATTTTGAGTGTATCAAGTTTAAAAAATATTTTGGCTTTTGAAGTTAAAGTTCCTTTTAACGAATTCTCTGCATCGCCGCCGCTGATATCTACTATACCTACTAATGATTCTTATTACATAATTAAAAATGCTACCCAAAGATACTATTCCACGCGGACGAAGTCGCGGGTAACAGCTAGTCTATTATAAAAATAGCCAAGTTTGCTAGATATTGAACAACTTTCCGTTTTACTGTAGATATTCTATTATTGGTCGGTAGATCGTTCCATACACGCGATGAGTCTTTAACTTACATCGCCTCATGCCTCAACCTGTCTGTTTCTTCGACCAACATTATTTTCTAGGTATTGTATGACGTCATATAGTACTTATGGTGTATCTACACTAATATTATAAAGAGGAAAGTTTGTATTTTTGTATGTAACGAATAAACTCAAAAAGTACTGGACCGATTTTAATAATTATTTTTTCATTAGAAAGCTACATTAACACTGAGTAACATAGGCAAAATTTTAATTTGGAAAAAAATAGGGTTCCGTAAGATATTTGGGTTTTTCGGATCCTCCCGGTTTATGTAGATAATATTTGGTCTTGAAATTATCCAAATTGGACGTTTGGTTTTGAAGTTATGGCGAAATTAAATTATTACGATTTCTGCTGCACGGCGCCCTATCACGGGTCGGGGCTCCCGACCATCAATTTATTTTGTTACCTGAAAATAATTTAACGTCAAATGTTGTTTAAACAGAAGCTCTACAATAATCGCTTTAGTTATCTATCCCAAAACAACGGGTTGCACTCCGGGACTGCCGGTAGTAATGAAAACTTAGTATTAATAACATTTAAATATTTTCATCATTAACAACTTTAACATCCACATAGAGACAATCTATGCAGCCTGCGGATAATGACTGCGTCGTCGATGTTAGTGTCGGTGTCTGTGTATTGATCTGGGAATCATTTTGCTGACCGTGTCTTTCCTGGGTAGGCAATTTGCAGCGGTAACTGAAATCCACGCGGGCGGAGCCGCGGGCGACCGCTATAACTTATGAATCGATTTTGGCTCCAACATTAAGCTAAAGCGTTTTTTTTTCATTTATTTGGGTAAGCAAACAGCCTAACTAGTACAATTGATAGAATTGCCACCAACACCGTTTACCACATAGTAATTAACAAGAAATTTTATGATTGTAAAGCATATCCTATCCTGCAAAGTGTTAAATTAACACTTTATAGTCATAGTGTCATAGTGGCAAACAATCCACCCGAACAAATACACTTCTCTTAACACAATGTTTACAATACTCACACTCTTATTGCATTACATGCATACATACACATACCTACAGATACATATACATTAAAACATTAACTTACATTTATACAAGTCAATATATTGACATATATTTGATATAAATAAATAGCATAGTTATACAAGATAACACGACACCAGAGCTTACATTATTACTTAATAAAATAATCGATATAATGTTCCTTCTTAATTTAATCACAAATGTGTAAGATTGTGTGTTTATAGAATAAACACACAATCACATAATATAAAATCTATTATACATACATACATACATGATATCACGCCTGTGAATGGATAGGCAGAGGCATACTATACGCCCACTCTTCGCCATTTATATTGTTGGTCCCACGTAATAGGTGGCGAGCCTATTGCCGCTTTCCGGGCACCTTTATGTTCGCCAGAGACTCGTCCGTTGATCGGCAGGTGCACCACTTACAGGTCGGCTTGGTCTCCGCAGATCTTGGTTGGATCCTTATAAACCTAAAATATTATTTACTCTCCTATTTTTAAAGTCGAATCAAAACTAATGATAGACATATCATATTTACGTCTGGTAACCTGAATACAATTTGTAACGTTACACTAAAACGATTTTAATTGAGCTAATGGCTTGTTTTGTTTATCTAAATACAACAAAACTAAATTAGAATAAAGATGGCTGCAGAATGTTTACTTAGTTTTAATTTGAGTCCATCCATTTCATGATTCAAGATTCCATTGTTTATTTGCATATGTCACCGTAAAATTGTAACTGACGTTAAATTTTAATCTATCCCGCGATAATGTAATCTGTCGAAAAATTGAGATCCGTATCAAACTGCTTACAATTTAACGCATTATTTTTTGATAGATTATAAATCTATCGAAGACAAACCGTCAGATTATAAAATGGCATGCGACAGAACGCACCTCGCGCTCTGATTGGTTGAACTTCATGTTCCCCGCTCAGCCGCCCGTCGTCGCCATCTTCGGTTGTTATTAGTCAAATTCATTTGTTGTGAAATGGATAGAATATATTTTATCGTTATATACAATTTTACGGTGACACATACATTTCACGGCAGATATAAAAACCATATCGTCCGGCAAATTTTCAAACTGTTCTTGTCCTTTCAGCTAACTTTATAGGAGGAAGTAAAAACTGTTTATATTTCATAATTAAGGCACTAATGGAATATAGGTAGTATATTCCAATGGATAGATATGGATATGGGACATTTTTACCAGATGGCTTTAAAAGTTAAATTTTATATGTGATAAGGGACTAATTACTGCATATTTTTACTTTCTATGTGCTGTTTACGTATTAACTTATGTAGAACTCAAAGACTCTCAATTTATAAAATAATTAAATTCCCAAAAATGAAACTCATTGTTAATGTTTTTTAATGAAAAAGGTCTTGACTTTTTGTTATGATCTTTTTATTTATCTTGGTGTTGACATAATTTTTGAAAACTATTAACATATGATTAACGTAATAGCTAATTGACACCATTTGTATTCGGGCCGACTTATAAAATTTAATATTTCGACATTATATACATTTATGCAATTATGTGTTTTGCTATTATTGTAGTGCCCTTCCAGAGTTCATGTGTCGGATAATTTTATGTAAACATCTTAATAACCACATGAAACAATGAATAAATGAATTAACCTTATCATATCAGTCCAACAACTTCCTACTACTTTTTCTGGCGTGTAGATAAATGATTCTAAGCTTTGTGATTTTAGTGTAGTTAGTTTTTATTTCGTTTCGAATCCGAAAAAAAAAAAAATTGGAATTTTTGAATTTACTAAGCACTCAGGGCCTCCTCTCAGCAAATAATTTTTAGTGTGTACTGCTGCCGGTCGCGTCTGCCGGTGGTGAGTCCCACACCCCCCTTTCGGTCCCTCTTTGGCCGGAAGGCAGTGCGTAAGAGCATTTTTTTACCGACGTAAAATAAAAAAAAAAGTCTTGTTAGGATCCTTATACACAGTATTTATAAATATATGTAATTGTTAATTTATTTTTTGCTTTATGGAAAAGACAGTAGAAGACACATAAATTTATGTAAAGTTACTTGCAATCCATTCACTCCGACATTTCTGTGCCGCTGTAAAAACAGGAATAAAGCCGCAAGCGTCCAGCAATAAATAAAGAAAAACTATTTTCATGACAGCGTTTGCAATGAAATTCAAAACGCAACATGTGCAATATCAATTTTACTGAAACACCTACCGTTACTATCATGTCAACATATTCTACCACCAGTGTGCCAATTTCACTGAGACCGGTCAAATTTTAGTCACTAAAATTTTACCGAGAGTAACTCCATTAGGGTAATGGAAAACAGAGGCATGTTGGTTTTTTTTTTCGCTTTGCCATCGCGTCGATGCCGCACTGCAGTTACAGAAATACATGTTTCAAAGGCCTCTTTCATTTGGGTAGCTGCTGGCTGCTTCGCGGCTATATCATATCGGACGGTTTGCTTATGTGTTACCGAAACACTTTATACACAATGTGTATATTGACAGTTTTCTTTTCTTTTCGCTTTGCCATCGATTTTTTTCTCTATAATATAAGATCGTTTTTTCTCGATAAGGTCCTATCTGGGTTGCATTTGAAGAGGCGCATTATATTAAAAAATTATCATTTATTTTGTTTAACACTAAATGTATTTTGCTACGATTAAAATACAACATGACACTATACAATGGAAGTCACCAGTACTAACCTTTAGCTCACAAAATATTCATGATGTTTCGTTTAACAACTATATTAAATATATATTAACCACTAGTTCAAAGCTATAACGCATCAAAACTTTCTAGAATTTGTTACAATATATGTATGTAAGTGTCTTTTTAAGCAAACCGTGACCTTTGAATTGTAAATTCCTCCCAAGGTTGTATTTAAAAAATCTAATCTGTACAAATCATTTGCCTTTTACATATTTAATTAAAATCAGCCTACCTTTCAATCTATGCGTTTATTAAACAAATAGTATTTTAAATCGCTAAAAATAAAAACAAACAAAAAAATACTACTTTATTATAGGTACGTTATGGTTTTGCAATAAGAAATATAACCCATATCAAGAATTTTGTTCCTCAAACTATACATAGTAAAATTTGGCAGGAATCTATTATGAAGTCTAGTAATTTGGTAAACCTTTTTCCATTTGTAATAATGAAATGCTTAATTTTGTATACCAAGACCTAAAGAGCCCAAGCCAACCTCACCTGCAAGTGGTGCACCTGCCGATCAACGGACGAGGCTCTGGCGAACATAACAGTGCCCGGTAAGCGACAATGGGCACAATAACTTTTCCGTGGGACTAACTTTATAATTGGCGATGTTTGGGCGTATTATATGCCTCTACCTACCCCTTGGGGGAAAGAGGCGTGACTGTATGTATATATGTTAATTATGTATTTGCCAAGTAATTGGCAGTAAAATAAAAAACGTTTAATATATTTTTCGTTGCAATGGCAGTACCCCATATCAGGTTTTACACACATCACCACAAATTACGCGGATCAAAAGCCAAACCTTTTCACTTAATCATATTGCGATAATATGCACGCTGTTTGTATAAAATTAAAATCCAATTTGGCACAACACAAACGGGGTAACGCAGAACCTCGACGAACAACTTTGTGTACGAAGTTTGGCTAAGTTTTGTCAGTCTCAGTGTAGGACGGAATGGTTTAAGTGAGCTGAGACTAATGTCCAATTTCAAACGAGCCATCCAGCCGCCACGAGCTTTTGATTGTAATTAATTTAACAACTGACAAGTCCATCCATAGTGCTACTATTAGTAGAATAGTACTACAACTAGTAGAATACGAGTATTCGTATGGAATGATTTAACTGAGCTGAGAATACAGCCTAACAGCAACCGAGCCATTTAAGTGTTGTTCAATTTAAAAAGCATGCAGTAAGTAAGAGTTTTTTATTGTAATTAATTGAACACCTGACAAATCACATATCTACTAATATTATAAGTGTGAAATTAAGTCTGTTTGTATGGAATGTATGAAATAAACGAATAATAATATTTAATTTTTTTAAACAAACCATCCAGGATTGGATTGTAATTAATTTAACAACTGACAAGTTTTTTCTATACTACTACTATTTGTAAAACCGCAAAAATTGCCGTTCGTGTAGAATGATTTAACTAAGCTGAGAATGAAGTCATACTTCAAAGGAGGCAAGCAAGTATTCTCAATTTTAAAATGGGATACAGTCACTACGGGCTTTGTATTATGTTCAATTATACACCTGACAAATTACGTGTCCCTTTGTATTGAATTTGATTTAACAAATGACAAAATTTTACTCTACTAATAGTTGTTTTTTTTATGGAACACATGAAAACTTAAATATGACTTACAGTTATTTAGCGAAAGCATTTATATCTATTAAGGTTTTTCTATACTCCGCTGATAATAACACAAAATTATAAGTGTAAAGTCTGAATAAGTGTCTGAATTAAATAAATGAAATAAACTAAGACTAATGTCCAAATTCAAACAAAGTATGCCGCTATAGGTTTTCATTGCTATTCATTTAACAACTGATATCTACCAATACTCGAATATTAAAAACTGAGGGAGTAACCGTTGATATGGAATGATTTAACTGTTGAGAGTGAAGTCCATTTTAACGAGGTATGGAGTTGCTAAAGGCTTTGTATTATAATTAATGGAACATCTGAAAAATTATATCTTTACTTATATATAAGTGTGTCAAAACCTCTCTTTATATTTAATGAAAATATTTGATCCAATTTCTTCGAGTCTGCAAATTATTTTCACAAACAAGTGTAAATTTGAGTTTTTATGTGTAAATATAGTGGATTTTTAGACATAACTTCTTCAGCAACGTACACAAGTGTAGGAAAGTAGTATATTGAAGTGAATTGTGAGCTTACGTGATGATTCCAAAACTCCATAAAAACCTTTAGTAAGGTTTCCACTAGTTTACTTTCACTTGACTGTGACGTTCTTTACTTGACATGAATAACTAAAATTATCTAATAACTTGACACTGCCAAATATTCGAATCGATTGAGATTGATTAAAGTTAAAATTAAAAATAATGTTTCGACGATATCGCTAATAGGACATTTAGATTATTTTACCACAATATGTATTTTTTTTTATGTTTACATTTTTTTTTTGTTTCAAGTGCTAAGATAGCACACTGGCGAGTCTCATACCCTTCAAAATCAGAGGGTCTCGGATTAAAACCCTGACAGCGCGGCGCACCTATGGCTTGTCGAAGTTATGTTCGAAGTAAAATAATCATTGGTCCGTGCCTAGTAAAGCACATTAAGCCGTTGGCACCGGCTGTCATGAACATCTATGGCAGTCGTTATTAGGAAGTCTGTGCCTTCTAGCATACTGACTGTTGTTATAGAATAATGTTTCCCTTTGGGTTGCAGAAGTCAGTCGGACGTCGCTTCATGTAATAAGTAAAATGCAGCCATATCTAGTTAAACCAGTGTGCAAAACCTTTTCAAAAGGTCCAAAAGGTCAAAGGAGGTGTGGGACTCACTACCGACAGACCCGACTGCCAGCGGTAATACCCACTACCCCCTGCTGCCTAAGACCCTCTTCGCGCCGCTTGACGGGCCCTCCTGGCACGCCCGCTGCGCCCTACACAGGTCCCTCTTAGTTTCCCCCCCGGTAGTCAGTACTAAGAGCACCCAAAGTCGCACATCTCTGGTGTTACCTTTTCCCTAGCGCCCTCTGCTCCCTATCGGGAGGTAATCAGCCCCCCCACAACGTCAAGGTGAAGACCAGTCGGGGGGAGTGTGCAGACCCTGGGCCCTAGGCTTAAGTCTGAGGCGACCGGGAATTATCTAGAATATGATGATGATGACAATTTTTTAGGTTTTGTGATAGATTTAACCTGAAGAAAAACGTAGATTTTCATATTAACATGACCTAGTTTAACAAACATTGTATTCCCTTAACAGATGATGGTTTTGCGTGCCAGAACATATCAGTTCGTACAATACATAATGTGCAACTGCACAATTCATTCAACATTCGTGATAAAACATTTCTTTTATTGCGTGTTCACAAACACATGCAGTGTGCCGTAACGGCTGCACGAAAATTAAGTTTTAGCTCACCTCTCCCTATACAGTGTACCAAAGTAGTGTTCACCGCGGCGCCGCGGCTTAAATAGAAAAACATTATGTGAAAAATTGAATTAACAGCCAGGTCGCTTAACACGCTTTCGGAATTTACGTCATACTCGCGGCCGGAATAAATGTTTCACGGAGCGCGAATTTTATGCGAGTTTTCTTTCTTTGCCAATGTTTTAATATAAAAACTTCAGACACGACAGATGTAAGTTTTTTTTTTTGGTAATAAATAGCGTATGGTATGAGCGTGAGGATGACATATTATACTCTGTTTTGTTGCGCGATTTTTGTGACTGATATTGTTGGTATGTTCTCCTTTTATGTCATTCAAAGAGACAAATGAAAAGACGAATCTCGTAGTAAAAATATATAGGCATCCTGTATTTTTACACAGAACAGATAACGCAAAGAAAATTTACTAACTGTTGAGACTTACATTATTATATCATTTATTTAATTAACAATTTATGCACAAAAGGAACATACACAAAAACAAAAGAAAGAAATGAGAGACATATTCAACAGCATGTATTTTATGTAAAGAACCAAATACCATAATGCTTTTGGTAATCTGATACACCTGAAATTAACATTAAACATTTTGGTAGACGACAGTAAGATGTATCGAATGAGATTAACTGTTGTACTGAATTAAAACATTGTCGATAATGTATAGAAGCGAACACACATGAATCACAAGGGTCTGAAGATTGCAGAGTAATAATCATCACAATTTCATAACTTATTCTTAAGTCAATTAATTGTTATTCGTATAAAAATGTGTTCCTAACCCCCGCAAAAACGGCTCAACATATTTGTACCTAAAACATTTATGCTATGTTTAACACAGAACACATTTCCCACGGTAACACACGTAATATCCAAAGCAAAATTCCACACGATCCCAAGATAGCATTATATACTAGAAAACAATACATTCCCCCATTAAAACAGCAAATTGAACGGCACTTTATAAAACAAAATCCTCCAAACCACAAAAAGAGCCGACCAGCCTCGTGTTGGACTAATTAATTCACAATACTGACGCGAACTTGAGCTTCAGTGTCCTTTAAATGGAACAAAAACAAATGATGTTTATTTACAAAGGACATTGTCTTTAGAAGACAATCCTCTTGTTTGTCTATTTTGCCGATACTTTGTTTTCTTTTAAATAGCTATCTTACATTTATTACGGCAACAAATATAATGTTATAAACCACTAACAAGTTACATCGACTGAGCCTAAAATCTAACTTCAGACTACACCTGACTAAACATATCTATACTTCTATACTAAATGCGCAAGCAACTTTGTCACTATGCACATGTTGCTCATCATGTGGAACGAACTCTTGGAATTTATGCGCGCGTTACGTTGCGCGCCAGCTGGCAACGTCGCGACTTGTTGTGCAACGATGCCGGTCTTGTAGAGCGTCAAATGTTACGCGTCAATTGTTACCTGGTAGATATGACGCTTAAGTGAGCAAAGTGGCTAGAGTGCAACTGGAGGGCTTTTTATTTTTATTTAAAGTGCCAGAAAGAAAAGAACCTTTTTTCCGCTTTTTGCACAGGACACTTAAAATTAAACAAAAACAAGGGATGTGTTTAGTTCAATAAATATAATGTCTATGAAGAAACTCCTGTTCTTCGTATAATTTGACACTGATAAACGACGTTTGGGTTTTCTGAAACATATGTCCAGTAAGAGCCTAATGGACACCTCGTCTGAAACACTGAGAATTTGTACAATATTTTTTATCAACGACGGGATTGCAAGAAAACGCGTGGGATTGAAGTTCAAAAGTGTGTACCAAGATCTTAGCAAGTGAAAAAATGTGATTCTCTGCCCCGATGGAAAAGGCGTCATCTTCATAATCCTAGTATCATCACGATAGCCGTAGCCTTAATCTTGGGCTTAGGGTCAGCTCACTGGTCTAACCAGTCCAGTCAAGCCGTCTGACCTCAAATCAGGGGGAAATATCATTGGTTGAACCAGTTGTCAGAATATTGAAAGGCACTAACTTCCTAATAACGACTGCCATATATGTTCATGCCAGCTGGGAACGACGGCTTAACGTGCTTTCCGAGGCACGGAGCAAGCGATAAATACGCACATAACTTTAAAAACAAATAGTGGCTTATTACAAAACAAGATTAAAAGTTAAAGCAGGTTTGAACTAGTGATGGCACTGGTGCCCCGCCCCTTTTCAACAGCGGTGGGCGTCGTCTGAAGTTTTTTAGTGGGTAGGACTGCGGTGGTCGTGTCGGCCGCAGTGAGCCCCACACCCCCTCCCGGTCTCCCTCTTTTGGCCGGGAGACAGTGCGTAAGCAGCATTTTTTTACAGACGATAATAAAAAAAAAAAAAAAAAAGTTTGAACTATTGATGTCACTGATTCATTTTATCAAATAAAAGTAAGTTTTAAACCTGGTTTTACTTTAGATCCTGTTTTATAATAAGCCCCATGGTTAATGGTCTGGCATAACCAGAGACCCTCCAAATTAGATGCTCGGCACTGGGTCATCGTCGCTCTCTGGGAAAAAATGAGTAATAGTAATATATGTGTTAGTAGGAAGCGCTCATAGCTCTGCGGTGCTCGGTGGTCGGAAACGATAACCGAAGTAAAGCAGAGTTTACAGAGGTCAGTCATTGGATGGGTGACCGTTTGTGTGGCATTTGATATCGAGCGCTTCCGTTCTTCGGAAGGCACGTTAAGCCGTTGGTCCCGGTTATCACTAAATGTGATAGTCGTTAAGTTATGTTAGAGGCCTAATGGGCGGCTTGATAAATTCTAACACCAGGACGCCATACACCTGCCTCCGCCAATCCACACTGTTTCCGCGTGGTGGAGTATGACCCCATACCCTCGCACCTTGATATGTGAGAGGAGGCTCGTGCTCAGTAGTGGGACGTTAATGGGCTGAGATGATGATGAGGATGTAGTGATTATAACGTGTCTCGTAAAATAAAGTACTTTTTTCGAAATAAAAATCTATTGACTTCCAGTATTGAACGCTCAGCTCCTGGTGTGAAACGGGACGACCATCGCTAGTAGGCGTTGTCTCCTCAATGCCTTAGAATCACGGTGCCGTAAGATTTACGAGTACATTTAACTGAGCAATTTGCATAGCAGTAAATAACAGTTGTGTCGGTGCTCCACCGCTTATTTAGACGTTATGAACTGATTACGCACCCGATAGCGCTACTCTACATGTAAATGTCTGCCTACTCCACTGCCGGAATATAACTGTGAGGGTGTTATAAATAACCGTGCGATTCCTGAGAAGATTAAGATGTTTTCGATTGTAGAAAAAATTATATGGCTCCTACCGACATCGTAGTTAATTAGTGCTATACGAGTTATTGGCCCCTAAGGTTTTTACGTTGGAAAGGAATATTTTTTTAGTGTTATGTTAATATTAGCCGGCGCCGGTAACTTCCTCTGCGAGGCCGTTTCACTTCCTTAAGAATTTATGTCCTAAAACTCTTTTCTTATATATACATACATTCATACACGAACATACATTCACGCCTGTTTTCCCGAAGGGGTAGGCAGAGGCATATTCAAACGCCCACACCTCGCTACTTAGATAGTTGGTCCCACGTAAGAGGTCGCGAGCCTATTGCCCATTACCGGGAACTTTTATTTTCGCCAGAGCGTCGTTCGTTGATCGGCAGGTGCAACACTTGTAAGTGAGGTCTTCTTAGGTTCCTCAGATCTTGGTAGGATCTCTTTAATTCTAATTCCACTTGTATTAGCAAGTACAAACTTAATACATATCATCATCATCATCATTTCAGCCATCTGAAGTCCGCTGCTGAACATAGGCCTTCCCAATTGATTTCCACATTGAGCGATCCTGGGTCGCCTGCATCCATCGGCTTCCCGCCGCTTTGACCAGATCATAATCATCATCATCTTCACACATCTATAAAACGATTTTTTTATAACAATCGTCCCTGCTAGCCTGAATTGTATTCGACCCTTTGATAACCGGTCCGATGCACTGCTCTAACAGCTGATCTATCAGGATACCGATGGACTGTTGGTGATCATCGGTCATCTGTACAAGCCTATGAATTTCAGTACTACTGTTCCTAAGCAAAGTTGTAACTTAAAGAATAATCATCATCATTTCAGCCCATTAACGTCCCACTACTGAGCACGAGCCTCCTCTCACATATCAAGGTGTGAGAGTATTGGGTCATACTCCACCACGCTGACCCAGTGCGAATTGGCGGAGGCAGATGTATGGCGTCCTGCTGTTAGAATTTTTCAAGCCGCCCATGAGGCCTCTAACATGGCTTAACGACTACCACATTTAGTGATAACCGGGACCAACGGCTTAACGTGCCTTCCGAAGCACGGAAGCGCTCGATATCAAATGACACACAAACGGTCACCCATCCAAGGACTGACCTCTGTAAACTCTGCTGTACTTCGGTGATCGTTTCCGACCCCCAAGCACCGCAGAGCTACGAGCGTTAAAAACATTAACAACTAATAGCCATGATATATCAGAAATATTGCTACTTATTTTAATAAGTATTGTAGATAAAAACGCTATTTTTGTGGCCACTGTAGCTGTTTACTGAACGCTTATACGCATATTTATAAGAATGGAACGAACTCGTTATTTTTGTGAATGAGATTTGAAACTTTATAGAGCATGTTTATAAGTTATACAACTAGACTTCAGAATGAAGGCAAACTTTTTCCTTTTCCATTTAACTATCCATATTTTTTTTCCAATAATTAAAAGAGAGATTGAGTTTGTTGAGTTTCGCTTTCACGCTTAAACCGCTTATTGAAATTAATTTTCATAGAGCCAGTTATTTAATTTAATTTAAAATTTAATCTTTTAGATTTTACTTCGAAGTGTGTGATTTTTGTTGACTCTTAAGCGCGTACCTCTCAATACCGTAAACTAATACGGTTATTGGATACGGTAAATAAACTATCTTATATGAGCCTAAATCCAACAGAGATAGTCTAGTACCAAGTGTTATAAGTGTATAATATTTAAAGTAAAGTTTAGACGATTTTTTTTTCATTTGTTAAATAAGAACAGACTGGTTTTGAACACTGAGTTTTTTTCAAATAATAAATTATTTTCCTGTTTAAAAAATAATAATAAATTCTTCGAGAATCATCCACGCTATAAACTTTGTACATCGCAAGCAAGGGATGGATTTAAAATATATTTGTAACAATCCCGCGCTACTACCATTTCCCGAATAATCGAGAAACTATTCAACACGACACGTGTTTCGCCCTTACACATGGCATCTTCAGGTAAGATCCTCAGAACAACAATGTCTTCACGACCAACGCTGAAACGAGAGTGAGTTACAAAGATATTTTCAATCCATCACTTGCTTTCAATGGATTTCCGCTAAGAAATGCCTGATTCAATAATCGCATTCAACAGCTCAGCATAGTTCGTCTACCACTTAGTATACCTTTAGCATCGATCACGACCTTTATTCTTCAGGGCAACGTTGCTACCAATTCTTCACATTCTTGTAGAGTAAATGAATCCCAGACATATTTAATTTTCTTTTTAAGATTGCTTTTAGACCTTGCTAGGTACTTGCACAGCAATTTTCACCATAGGGTTCTGATGACTAATCTGAACTAATCTGGCAACACCATTGTAGGGATCTGATTTTGGTTAAACCATGCCTTGGTTGCCTCGCAATGTGCCTTGAAGCACCGTCTTGATAGGCATTACTATATTTTAGCACTGGAATCGAGAGCTCCGGACTTATTTCCAGAATGATTTGTTACTCTATTGCATTAACAGTTCCTTCAACAAAATGTTGACTGTTTTATGTAAATTTTGTTAAGTTGAAAACAGACAACCTTTGCAATATATGACTGAAAGTTCCTTCAATCAAAGCGTAGCTCTGCGATGCTAGGTGGTCGGAAACGATCACCGAAGTAAAGCAGAGTTTAAAGAGGTCAGTCCTTTGATGGGTGACCGTTTGTGTGGCATTTGATATCGAGCGCTTCCGTGCTTCGGAAGGCACGTTAAGCCGTTGGTCCCGCTTATCACTAAATGTGGTAGTCGTTAAACCATGTTAGAGGCCTAATGGGCGGCTTGATAAATTCTAACAGCAGGACGCCATACACCTGCCTCCACCAATCCGCACTGGGTCAGCGTGGTGGAGTATGACCCAATACCCTCACACCTTGGTATGTGAGAGGAGGAGTAGTGGGACGTATATGGGCTGACATGATGATGACATGATGATTTTTATATCAATAAAACGACATACTAGGTACCCTCTTAACGAATGAATAACCTCTGTTAATAAACTTCTACTCATACACATAAGTAAAAGCTACATTATTTATTTTATGAATGGTGAAATATTTATATATTATTTATTTATTGAAAACATTTACAGTTTCATTACAGGTTATCCCAAATCGATACTGTAATAATAATATTTTTTTTTTTTTGTAATTATTGTAATTTTGTTTTTATTGTTTTATATGTATGTGTGTCTTTCGTTGCAATAAATAGTTTATCTATCTTTAATCAGCTCAATCCACAGATATAGATAATACAATATCACGATTCGCATTGAAATCAAGCTTGTCGACTTTTAAACGCCTAATGTGACGTCAATGCCTATATTTAGTGCCGGGAAATTCAGACTGATTCTTTGACACTGATGGTAAATATTTCATAATGTGAAAGCGTTTCTTTTCAGTATTTAAAAAAAAAACAACAGACGCGCGGGAACTGTTAGTAGCAGGCCAACCCCGACGATTTGCTCATTTGCTGTGACTCAATCAATATAATCTCAGACCATAAACGTGCCATTACTGAGCACGGGCTTGTCAGTAATCAAGGTAAGAAGGATTTAGGCATACTCCACCACGCGTACCTAGTTCGTATTAGCAGAAGCTGGCGTACTGCTGTAAATTTTTTAACAACGCTGTCATAGCTTCTCTCCTTCCCGGGACGAACATAACGAAGAATTTAATATTAAACAAATGGTTAGCCAACCCTGAAAACTGTGCTTTTCTTTACTGATCGTGCTTGAACACTTATTATAACGAAGCTGTACAAGCGAACTTATTATAACGCTTGATGATAGTTGCATATATGTAAATAAATAAAAAAAATGCGAAAAAGTGAAGTAAAAAAAAATATTATTAATTAAATTGGTGCATATGGATACGTATTGTGCACTACTGATACTTTCCCAAAGAAAATCTTTACTTTCCCAAAGAATATCCGATTCATTCAAAAAACATTGTAAGCGTTACCTATTTTCATTTCTGGCTACTGCCCATTCATGCTAGTGATAGTGCGCTTTCACCATTACAGTAATTGATCACTATACACTTCTGTGTGTTGGAAAGGAGAAAAATATTGGGAGCATACGTATTTTCATACTAAAAGCATTTTTCGTGGCCACTGCGGTTGTTTACCGTCCGCTTAACGGCGTGTGCCGAAGTGATCTCTCTATTTTTGGTGATTGAAAATTAAACCTTGTTATGGCATGTTGATGAATCGGTTCCTCTTTCAATACACCTTAAATCTGTTTTCATCCAGCGAATCGCTGACGGTGATACTTAGCGTGAAATACGTTCCTTCATGATGACGTCACTGTATATTTTATGGATTATTTAACTAGCGTTAATATATAAATTCTTTGATAAATTTTTAATTAACTGATCGATATGGCGTGGCGTATAGATAGAAGCGCTACTTAAATTCAAATTCAAATCTTAATTGCTTTAAATAGGTTAGGTATACAAATTTGACCTTAAAATTACAACTACAGGAGCTTAACCTATTTAGCCGTATAAAAAGGCACGCAAACCTTAAACATAATTAGATTATTATTTCTGAAACTAAAATATCATTGTTATCATTACAATATTTTTAGTAAAATTAAATACAAATACTCCCCACTTGCACGCGGATTCGATTACAATAAAAGTAAAAGTAAAAGTAAAAAGTTCTTTATTTCATAAACTATTACATAGCACTTGAAAACGTCAAAACAAAATATACATGAAAAAAAATTTATATCAACCCTGAAATCACGAAGCTTAGATTCACTTACATGCAAATAAATAAAAATTAGGTGTAAGTGAATCTAAGTGCCAGTTCCGAGCCTCCGCTCTGTGAGAAGAACTGACAAGAAACTCACAGGCTATGCTCTTTTAAATTATTTTTATTACATGACACACACAGTGTAAATTTGATGATACTGAAAGGGTCCCCCGAAGCTGTAACCAATAAAGTAGCACTAAGGGAACCTTCCATCACAGTCAAGTAAGTATGTATTGTGAAACTGAGCTGAGCCTGTACAATAAGGGATGGTCACATGGTATAGAATGGTATAGAATTACAATATAAGATTAGAATATAGGATTACAATATAGGATTACAAAATAGGATTATAATATAGGATTACAATGTAGGATTACAATATAGGATTACAATATAGGATTACAATATATGATTACAATATAGAATTACAATATAAGATTAGAATATAGGATTACAATATAGGATTACAATATAGGATTACAATATAGGATTACAATATAGAATTACAATATAGGATTGCAATATAGGATTACAATATAGGATTACAATATAGGATTACAATATAGAATTACAATATAAGATTAGAATATAGGATTACAATATAGGATTACAAAATAGGATTATAATATAGGATTACAATGTAGGATTACAATATAGGATTACAATATAGGATTACAATATATGATTACAATATAGAATTACAATATAAGATTAGAATATAGGATTACAATATAGGATTACAATATAGAATTACAATGTAGGATTACAATATAGGATTACAATATAGGATTACAATATGGAATTACTTTATAATTATATTCTCACACATCATCATCATCATATCTGCCATATACATTCCACTGCGTTGTGCGAACGTTGGCCTTCCCAATTGTTTCTTATATTTGGAAATCTTCCCGCCGTTGGGGGATCTGAGGAACCTAAGAAGACCTCACCTACAAGTGGTGCTTCTACCGATCAACGGACGAGGTTTTGGCGAACATAACAGTGCCCGGTAAGCGGCAATAGGCTCGCCACCTATTACGTGGGTCCAACTATATACATATAATTGGCGAAGTGTGGGCGTGTAATATGCCTCTGCCTACCCCTTCGGGGAATAAAGCGTGAATTTATGTATGTATTTAAGATGTATGTTTATATGTAGGTCACGCGGATGAAGTCGCGGTAGCTAGTTATTAATAAAGAACAAGCTTCTAAGTCAGAAGTAAAATTTCCTTTGAAACAGATTCCTGGCTCGCTGACCCGTTTTAAATTATATATCTAGACGTTATAAACTGGCAAACTTTATTAAAAGAAGGCAAAAAACAGTAAAGTAAAGTGCAAATCACATTTCAAAGAAAAAAGACAAAGAACAGGGTAATAGTTATTGTTTCACTTTCCCAATGCGTCTCCAGAGTGAAGTTAGCGCAGAGAGAATGCGAAAATGTTCACATTATATAAGTGGGTTTAGTTTGAAATATTCAAGCGTCAACTAGACTGTTACTATTTTGTAGTACAACGAAAAAGATGGTTGGTTTAGTCTCGTAAAGGACGAATGGACGTTAGATGACTGGGATCAGAATTAGCAAAAATAACCCAATGGCGAGTATCATATAAGACATTTAGACGGTCTCGGGCTCAAACCCTGGTTTTCGTAAGGAAAATTCTAATAAAGCAGGTGACTTCTGATATATTGTCAGCTGTTTTAACCATGGGTCTCGTCGCCGTATCTATGCGTGCCTATACCGGTCCCACACAGGAGATGCTAGTACTAGCAGTCTCTTCGACCATCATAGCTGTGATGACGATTATAGCTGGCGCAATGTGGGCGTTTAATATGCCTATGCCTACCCCTTCGGGGAAAAAGGCGTATGTATAATAATAAATGTTTATTCTCACCATAGTTTTACAATGTATCTTTAAAATAATACAATCTACCCATTTAATAAAAAAAAAATTCATCTGACAAGTGCAAACAATGTAGGTAGTTGGAAATAGTTTACATACTAAAATGGAATCTAATATTGACACAGTGTAGTTAAATAACACAGTATGAAAAGAAAACCAAGGCGGGCTAATACCTGAATTAGGAAAATCCTGTAGCTCAGGATATTAACCCTCCACCCAATCAAAGGTCGAAAACGTATAATTGTACAATTCGTTACCCAGATTTAAAGCACTCTTTTATTTTTATTTTACACTATTTTGAAATTGGTAAGAGAAGAGACAAGATATTTTTTTTTATATTACTATGTTTTATTAGTATGTCTTTTTATTTCTTCTATAGAAAATAAAAGTAGCAGCTAGCATAAAACAAACTTATAAACATTACAATGGTGTAAGAAAGCTTTTCTGTTAAGCATTTCACTGGTATAAAATAATAAAAATCTACGTGATCTTTGTCCCGGAGAGAAATTCAAGTAAAATTATTCTAATGAGCATACCGGTAATATTCCCGCCATAATTTTGTTTCATTAACATGATAATAAGGCGGTCGTAGTCTGTGTTACGATTCTAATTAACCTTTCATACAAAAAATTTAGTCTATTGTTTCCTGTTTGCCAGCTGTGGTCCGGCAGACAGATTATAAGACAGTTCGGACGGATTTCAGAAGCAGATCCACTCGTTATATATAATCTTGATACTTGTGCGACTTTTGTTATGTCACTTGAAATCATTCTGTAAGGTTATTTTAATCTAAAATGTTTGCTTTTACGAACATGGCTTCATAAGCCCTCTCTTTATAAATGATCTGCTCATCACTGGTGGCACTATAGCTATAGCTGATCATGATAACTACTGAGAAGTGCTGAACATGTACCAATTCATTCAAAAAAAAAATTCAAAATTCATATTCATTTATTCAAGTTTGGCTCAAAAGAGCTCTTATGAACGTCAAAACTTAAAAACTAGCGCGCCCATTCACTGCGGGCGGGAGCTTGATCGTAAAAGAACGGGCAAGAAAATCGTCAAGGTTAGTTTTTTCTCCCGCCAGTTACAAGAATATGTACTTAGTAGTAAAACAATTTGACAAATCTACAAAAACATGTGTTCTGCAGTCACATGATTTAAAATAAAAGAAGAAAATAACTTTTTATTTTAAGTTATACGAGTATGAGTACGAATAAACATAGTAGACATGAGCAGACCAGTCCTCACTGGTGGCACCCGTTCACGAGTATGACGCATGAACCAGCCATCGTTTCGCTCAACCATATTTTAGGGAACGCAACGACCCGACGCATGACGCCACCACCGCAAAGACATTTGAGTGAGCATGACATACTCAAGCTACAGGATAAACAAATTTTAACAAAAATAACATTATATTAATTAAATGTGCTGCAAACCACAAATATTTTTGGTCTTATGAAAGATATCATTTACAGCAATTCAGTCTTAATATCTATATAATCATTTGAACAATACTATGCGTTCCTAATCAAAAACATCATTTAGGAGAATGATAGGACAACAAAAATTGTGTGTGCAGCTATCAGATTAAAAATAATATTAACTTTTCTCAGTTAGCTAAATCTTTAATTACAAATAAAAATAGTAGACAAGAGCAGACCAGTCCCCACAAGCAGCACTCGTTCACGAGTATGACGAATGAACCAGCCATCGTTTCACTCAACCATATTTTAGGGAATGTAACGACCCGACGCATAACGCCGCCACCCCAGAGACATTTAAGTGTGCATGACATACTCAAGCCACAAAATAAAAATATTTGTACACATTTGTACTATTAAAGTAGCAGAAATAACAATAATATTATAAAAATCAAACAGCCGCAGACCACAAAATTGTTTGTTCTATGATAGATACAATTTACAGCCATGCCGTCTTATCATTTATATAATCTTGCGTACAATAGTATGCTTTCTTAATCAATGTTTCTTTAATAGCTACTTTAAATTTGTTTAAGGGCAAATCCAATATATCATGCGGAATTTTGTTGTAGTATTTCATACCTTGCCCCATAAAAGACTTCCGAATTTTTTGGAGTCTTAGAAAAGGATTTAACAGTTTATTTTTATTTCGTGTGTTAAAGCTGTGACGTTCACAGCGCTTAGAATAATTATTTATATTTTTCCGCACAAACAAAATACAGTTAAAGATAAACTGCGAGGCAGTAGTTAAAATACCAATTTCCCGAAACAACTCTCTAAGGGATGATCTAGACCGTAGTTTATAAATAAAACGTATAGCTCGTTTCTGTAAAATGAAAATAGTCTCAATTTCAGCGGCAGATCCCCACAATAAAATACCGTAGGACATCAAACTGTGAAAATAGCTAAAATAAACAATTCTAGCAGTTTCGACATCCGTTATCTCACGAATTTTTCGAATCGCATATGCGGCAGAACTCAGTTTACCAGAAAGGCTTTCGATATGTGGGCCCCATTGAAGGTGTTTATCTAGTGTTACACCTAGAAATAAGGTTGAATCGACCATTTCCAACCTCTGACCATTCAATTCTATATTGGTTTCAACATCTCTTACATTGGGTAGTGAAAAATTAACACATTTAGTTTTTTTAGCATTCAACTGAAGATTATTAACAGTAAACCAGTGAAGCAACTCTGAAAGTGCACTATTTACATCGTCATAATTATTTTTATTTCTGTTAGTTTTAAATATTATTGATGTGTCATCTGCAAATAACACCATTTCACACTTTCTACTAATAAAGAAAGGAAGATCATTTATATACACCAGAAACAAAAATGGGCCTAAGATTGAGCCTTGAGGAACGCCCATCTGTATACACGAACCAGATGATTTAGCGCCATTAATATCTACTTTTTGAAATCTAGATGTAAGATATGAAACTATCAACTTCTGAGCCAAATCACACACGCCATAGAAATTAAGCTTAAGAATAAGGGTACCGTGGTCAACGCAGTCAAAAGCCTTCGATAAGTCACAAAACACTCCTATGGCGTTTTGCGACCTCTCCCAGGCATCATAAATATGCTGTAGTAACGCAGCACCAGCATCAGCTGTAGAACGACCCTTCATGAAACCATATTGTTGACTGTGCAAAAGTTCATTTACATAAAAGTATGCAGATAACTGATCTAAGATAATTTTTTCAAAAACTTTACTTAAAGTTGGTAAAATTGAAATTGGTCTATAGTTACTTTTATCCTCCTTTGAGCCAGTCTTAAACAGAGGTATGACTTTACTAAGTTTCATAAGATCGGGGAAAGTCCCTTCATCGACGCACTTGTTAAATAATTCTGCTAGATAAGGAGCAATAGAATCCAAGATAGTCTTAATAACTTTAACAGACATATCCCACAGATCGCCAGTATTCTTTAACTTAATAGATCCAAAAGTTTTAATTATGTCTAATTGATGAATATGATGGAACTTAAATGTGGAACTATAATTAGGCAAGGATTTCTCAAGCACAGCTAAGGCAGTGGACGGTGAAGATTTCAGCTCAAAAGTGGTCAGTGCAGGAATCTTAGCAAAGTATTCATCAAATATGTTTGCAATTGCTGTATTATCATTAACGACTCCCTGATCCTCCTTAAGAGCGTAGTTATTATCACGTGGTTTACACTTTCCTGATTCGCGACTTATAGCGTTCCAAGTTGCTTTAATTTTGTTACTGGATGTCAATATTTTATTTTTTGTGAACAAGGATTTGGCCATTACACACACCCTTTTAAATACTTTTGAATAATTTTTGACATGTTCTAAGAAACTTGGGAATTGATTATATTTTTTTAAATTATATAATTCGTAAAGTCTATTTCTACTCTTATATATTCCCTGAGTTGCCCACTCACAAAACTGAAGTTTATTTGTAGGTTTAATAGATTTAGGTGTAAATATTTTGTTAAAATCTGTTTGAATTACATTAAATAAATTTTTATACATTATATTAGGATTCTTATGCACAATTTTACGCGTAGCAAGATTTTTACTAACATTATCTTTGAAGCATTCTAACCGTTTACCTGTCACAGGTCTGTATTGAAAAGATTTTGGTTCATGTACCTCATCAATGTAATTTACTTGTAAACCACAATGGTCAGAAGTCAGACAACTAAATACTGATTTATCTACCGGTATGCACTCCGAAAAAATATTGTCCAAACATGTAGCTGAGTGTGTGGTAATTCTAGTTGGTTCAGAAAATTGGTTAACCAAATTAAAGCATTTAAACAAAGAAACCAGCCGAGTGGTCAATGATGAACTTTCAAGAATGTTCACATTGAAATCCCCACATACAATAATATGTTTGTTTTTTAATTTTAATTTCTTTAATACCTCTTCCATAACCGTTTCAAAAGTTGCACTATTTCCTAAAGGAGGTCGGTATACGCATACAACAACAAATTTGTCTAATTCCACACAGGAGAGCTCTATTACACGTTCTACGGAAAGGCTAACAATATCTTTTCGATCTTTACATCTAAGGCTGTCTTTTACAAAAATTAAAGAACCACCGTGAATTGCTGATACTCTAACATAAGAACTTATCAAATCATAATTACTTAGAACCAATGATGTATCATTTTTCTTTAGCCAGTGCTCAGTTATACAAATAATATCAATATTCCTGCTTTTAATAAATAATTCTAATTCTAGAACCTTGCCAGCCAAGCCCTGAATATTTTGATGCACAATCTTAAGTTCAAAGGGCTTGGCCTTTGTCTTGTGTCTCAGTTTAAACTGGGTGATGTCAAGGCATTATTTGTAAAGGAAATATTAGTAGGACTACTAACTTGTACAAAATTAATTTTGGATTGTGTTATAGATTTTATAACAGAATCCTGAATATTAAATGCTAACAAAGAAGCAATTCGTACCTTAAATCTATAATTTAGATACATTGTATCAGAAGTCAACTTAAAAAACTTTATAAATTTATTTATATCAAAAAATAATACATCACTATGACGACATGTCAAGTTATATAATAATAAATTCAAATCAGCAATTCGCTGATTTTGCTCCCGCGTCAAATTTGTTGCATAGGGGAATGCACTAATAATAAATTTACATTTTGTGTCCGCTTGTAGCTGAGTCAAAATATCAATACTATTTACAATGTCCCTTTTTTTCACCGAGAGACTGTCACCAAATAACAATACTATTTCTGAACATTCACATACGTCCTTCTTTTTTATATTACAGACGATATTATACATATTCTGTCCAGGAGAACAATAATTAATGACATTTTTATTAAACCTATTTATTAGTATAGAACCTATGTAACAATTGTAAGTTAGGAAGTAAATTTTAAATATAACTGCTTGTAGAGGATTATCTTTTAATTGTTTTGATGGCTTCATAGCTTTACTGATACCATTATGATATACTGTTTTACAGTAAAAATATTTGTGGTTTGCAGCATATTTAATTTATTCTTATAATATTAATGTTAATTTTGTTACACTCCTTTTAACCTGTAGCTTCAGTATGTCAAGTTGACTTAAATTTTCCCTAAAATACAGTTGAGCGAAACGATGGCTGGTTCATGCGTCATACTCGTGAACGGGTGCTCCAGTGAAGACTGGTCTGCTCATGCCTACTATGTTTATACGTAGTTAAGTTAATATTGCTTTAAAAGAGGTTTGTCTTCTTTTTTTACATCTGGTGACTTCAGAACACAAGTTTTTGTTGTTTTAGTATTAAGTATTTTTATCATAACTGGCGGAAGAAAAAACTAACCTTCACGGTTTTCTTGCCCGTTCTTTTACGATCAAGCTCCCGCCCGCAGTGAATAGGCACGTTAGTATAAACTTGTAAAAGCTTGACATTCATAAGAGCTCTATTGAGCCAAACTTGAATAACTGATATTTAATTTTGGTTGGCTTTAAAATTTATACATTTACTTTGAGCACACGCAATATACATTACATACTTATAAGTGCTACGAAAAAAATATTAATGACTGTGAAATGAAATGAATATTTGAAATTGTAATTTGAAATTGACACCAGAAATGATGCTTCGAGCTTATAAGACATTTATTAGACCCATTCTCGAGTATGCTTTCCAAGTCTGGAGCCCCTATTTTGTTAAAGACGTCGAACTGCTAGAAAAAGTACAGCGCAGCTTCACTAAAATACCACGGCAGTTGAAACACCAATCATACGAGGCTCGCTTGGAACTCTTGAAGCTCACAACCTTAAAGGATCGCAGAGATCAGGGAGATCTAATTGAAACATACAAGATTCTACATAAGCACTATAACGTTGAAGACCTTGATGCCAAACTATTCACATATAGCGACAATACCCACCTAAGAGGCCATCACCTCAAACTTTGCACTAGCTATCTACCAACAACCCACATAAGCACTTCTTAGGCAACCGTGTAGTGAGACAGTGGAACAAGCTGCCGGCAGATATAGTGTCAGCTCCCACTGTCAATTCATTCAAGAACAAGCTGGACAAACACATGCAACCGGTTAAGAGGAACTAGATGCAGATGAATTGGATACAGGCGCAATCAGTTTTCAAACTGCCTGCCTGTTAATTAATAATAATAATAATAATTTATGTCGGTTCAGAAGGCTATTAAAGGCCTTTGCTGGTTGGTTATCATTATAAGTAGACGTCAAGCTTACTTCAAGTCCGGCTTAAAAACACCTACCTCCACCAATTCGTACTGGGTCAGCGTGTTGGAGTATGACCTAAACCCCTCTTACAATTGTAAATAAAAGAACATCTAAGCCTAGAAGTAAGCCGGTAATATGCTGACACCTAATAAATCAACATCACTAGAATTTCATCAATGAGGTTCTAACGTGATGGGTTTAGGAGCAGATTTCAAGGTATAATGTGTAATATTTTAATGGTCACTCATAATAAACAGAATAGCGAGCAAACGTTAGAGTAAAAGTGAAAATAGTAAATTACAGTTCGGATCAATATAGCTTAAATAAAAGTTAAGTCAAAACTAAAGCGGAACTCAAAACTAACCCATTCACTGCGGTCAGGAGCTTAACTACCCATAACTAGTCTCCCAGTGACCACGATCACTGAAAGTATGCGGAAAGAGACACGACGGGATAAATATAGTTCCGTAAAATGTGTGTGTGCCAAGATTGTAGCTGTAGAAGTCAAAAGATGTGATCTCTGCCTACCCCTACGGGAAAGAGGCGTGACATTATGTATGTATGTATGTAAAATGTGTTTAATTTATCACTAGCAGCCTGGACAGACTTTGTTCTTTTAAAAGTTAATAGAAAAAAATACATATTTCTGAGTGATCCCGTTTTTTTGTCTAAACAAACGTAAACACCAATTTCCTACTTCCACTATCTTACTATGCATTACAGTGATGTACACTGCAATACCATGATGTACACTGTGATGTACACTGCAATACTATGATGTACTACTCTCTCAAGAAAGTACCCGAAAAAATCAATAATACACAATTTTTTTGTTATTCATCCAAATTTATTTTATCACCATCAAAGTATGCTCCTTTAGAAACGATACACTTACGCCAACGAAGAATCCAATTATCCAATTCTATTATGAAATTCGCAATACACAGTAGATATTATAACACTAAAAACAGCACTGTTTTTAATATAAATGACAGATGCAACTCAAACTCCGCGTCAAAATGGAAAACAATTGTCCAAAGTAACAACAAAAAAAAACAAAAATTTTGAATTTGGAACCACGAACAAAACATTCATTCCCGATACTTTATTGACTGAATGTACACTGCAACACTATTACGTAATAAATGTAAGAATACTCATTGTCAAATCATTATTGCCAAAGTATAGTTTTTTCAATTATCCACTGAACTTTCAGATTTGTCCTCTACATGAAAACATCCCGTGGGCATTAAGACTAGGCAATCTTGAGTTTTATTTATTCGTATGATTCAAGCGTTGAATAATCATACAAATAGAAGAAATCAATACCTTTTAGTAATTAAAACCCTGCTCTAATTCAAAACTAACTCAGGAACTACACAAAATGGGGTAAAGTTCCCCGTAACGGGTAACACTGGGTAACTGTGACAGGCGAGAAGGAGTCATCAATAAATTAGCGGCGACAGTGGCGGCGCGCCCGAGACTGCATTTTATCTACCTCTTGTCTCTGAGACTCTGAGACAACCCATCACCGAATTGATCCTAATGGATTTCTCGGTGAATATCATTATCACTAAGACATTTGGATACAGAGTTGAAAAACTTGAAGTCCGAAATTTACCGTCCGAAATCAATAAGCTATCTCGATCCAGACTTGTCTATTTTCGATAGACAATTGAATCTTTATTTCATGTAAAGCCTCTCAATAAACAATTCTAGGATTGAAACTTTAGGAACTATTGAAACCAAGATAGGCGTCTAAGATTGCTATCAATCTCAGTCTGCAAATGGATTAATTTTGGGCATAAGTAACGCTCATCTTAATGTTAATAACTTCTTTTATTGATCAAGAGAGAAAATATATCTTGGGGCGCGCTCAATACTGCATTTTAAAACGAACTCTTGCTGAATTTCTATACCATTAGTACTATTGGATTTTCTTTGGTACCAGATTCAAAGCGTATACATAGCTAAGTAACGCTTATCTTAATAATAATAAGCTCTTTTAAATACTTTATTATACTTTGTCTCATCTATAAAAACAAAAGCGAGACATCACTCCACTCCTGAGGTTGTGGGTTCAATTCCCACACAGGACAAACTTTTGTGCATAAAAACAATTATTTGCTTTGATCTGGGTGTTTTCCTACGTATATTAAGTATGTATTTACATGAAAAAAGTATTTAAGATACATATCTACATTCGTTATTATTAGATAGCAGTATCCTTCACACAATTTATGTAATGATACTGATCCATAAATAATTGTCACCAATACTTATTATTATTTATTATATAACAAAAGCCTTGACGCAATAACAGCTCGTGTTAGCACCCCTGTGATCTTAAAAATATCGAGACGTCAACTAAACACAACATAGCGGAAAATAATTAAAAAGCTCTCCGCCCGTAAGCAGACATCACAAAGAAAACAAATCTCCAAGCTAATTGTCAGTTAGCAGCTTAATAACATAACGACAGAAGCGAAATAGAATTTAGAGAAATAGCTACATTAACTTAGTACATTAATGTTTAAAATCTTGTTGCTGAGAATGGGAAGATGGGATAGAAAATTAAGTGTAAACTAATTATATTTATATGATATCATTATTCTGTAAGACGAAGGCTGTGGAATTCAATGCCGGCGCATAAAATATGTTTCCCAGCTCATATAGTCTCGGGTTTTTTTTTTCTTTTCAATAATGGCATTGTGCGGTTTGCACATTTAGGCAGTCAAGTAAGAGATATATTAATAACATATAAATTATAGTAAATGAGAATGAGTAAAGATAAAGATGATAAATTGTAAATGAGATGCTTTCCCCCTAAGCCCCTTGAGTCCTCAGTAAAGATGTAGGACTATACTGAGATCTCACATTGACTCCTCATGGTATTTGAAAAGTGATGTTGAACTATTTTGTTTCATTTACCAACACTCATGTATGTTCACAAACACTTAACGGGTAATATCCACTGTTATTACACCTTAATATTCGAAATATCACAAATTTTTGAAAATAAAACAAAACTGCAGACATGACGCTTCACATTCCCGCCAAGAATTCCGTAAATGTTATTTCCACAGGCCCGCCCCCAATTTTTTTTTAGTAATGGCTTCGTGCTTTTAGCACGTTTAGTCAGTGTCAAGTAAGAGATATACTAATGATATATATAAATCATAGCAAATGATAATGAGTGGTGATAAAGATGTTAAAAGAGATGCCCTGCCTGGCATTCGATTTGAGCTCAGGAATTGTTTCGGGTTTATTCGCATAAATCCGCAGAAATCGCACGATCTTGGTACATAACACAATAAAAATATCACAACTCTGTCATTAAATAATTGTATGTATTTTAAAATGAAAAAGTGCACTTTTACACACCCTTTAGTTATACTCTATTTTAATTATTGAATAAGTTGCGTGTTACCTTATTTATTTAATTGCCCAATTACAAAGAAAATATCGATCAAAGAAATAGCGATCTGTTTTACAAATTAGATCATAATTTCTCAAGACTAGTTTGGAGATTTATTTACATAGATTTTTAGTGAAATTTCTTTTTTATTTTTTACCGGATAGTACACAGTTGTCTCATGAGACAGTGCGAAAGGTCAGAACAAACGCTAATACAGTTTATACGTATTGTCACGCAGATTTTATTCATACAAAACACATAAGTAGATGCGGTCTTATAAATTTTCTATTGTCGTTTGGGTGATCCCTCCGAGACCGGAGTGGCATCCTTTTCCCATTTTCTTCGTCACGATCGTCCCACATTAAGTTACATTCGGCATATAAATGATCCTCAAAAAATCATGCGTAGTAGAAATTTGGCCGAAATATTTATAGAAAATCGTGACAGTTTCTTAGAGGTCCAGATAGATCTCAAAAGGCATCAAGCAAGGTACCACCAGAGAATCTCTGCTCCTAACACAATTAGTATATAGATAGATAAAAGGTTTATTTCCTTTAAATAATGCAAGTTACATAAAAACATATCCCACAAAACCGTTTGGCTGGTTACCTATAACTATATTTAACTGACAATAAATGAACCGACAGCAAATCATGTTACTTTCTTGCCACAAATCTACAATAATGAATAGCATCGTAAAAACGCATCCAAGAATCCAAGAATGGTTGCTCTATTAAACAACTGAATGTATTTTCATACGAGATTAATGAAAGTTAGCATAGTTTGTTAGTATCTCGCAGTGCTTCATAATATTTGCAGTGAGGTCATCATTATCGTCACCTGAGGGGTATCCCGGTTAAGACTACCCGATCACGGGGTCCGCTTTCCTGCTTTGAAGCCTCCACTTTACACGTTCTTCGGCATTATTTGTGGTTAACATTATCAGTGAGATGAAAAGTGCTTTTGTCTAATTGTTTCAATCTTTTCAAAAGTTTAATAAAGAGTTTGAAGCAATGACAGAAAAAAACAAAATGTAGAACAATCGTACTCCTTAATCGCTTTGTAACACAATTTACACAACCAAGGATATTTTCCGCTAAGCGCCCATTTATTAACAATTAATTTTCTTCCCAAGACCGGCTTCGTTCCTGTTGTTTCGTAATTACTGGCTCTGGCTCTCGTAACTATTCCCGTTGCTCATATTTGACAGGATACACAAACCTAGTTATGGGAAACTTTACCCATATGTTACCTTAACCTGTTTATTATCTTAAGACATTATGGTATTTACAACATACATATTTATTTATTTATTTATTAGTCACACAAAACAGAGATACAGTAAGGACACAATTATGTTACATGCTAAATTCTATAATTAGGCTGTATCTCCACTCACATGTGTGAACAGCATGACTGGTCTATGTCGAACGTCAGAAATCACGAGAAGTAAAAAAACAATTTAAAAATACTAAAAATAAGTACAACAACTTAGAATAATAACACCTAGAACGATAGTTCCCTCCAAAGCGGTCTTTCAAAAGCGAGGCAAGAAAAAAATCTATGTGTGCGTAAGATACTTGTATTACGCTCGACGAAACGCACACAGTGAAAAAAATCATGTTGTCATTTCATTCAATTTTCCCTAGAAGTAGGGAAGTTGAAACTTTTACACTTTAGCTTAGCTATTTATTGCATTTCGTTTATGCGAAAAACCACTTACATTATAATTTCATTGAAAATGTAGGTATATATATTTATCCTGCCTGGGGTGAATAATTTTTCACTAATTATTTATTTAATATATTTAGAGCTATGAAACTCTTAAATTGTTATAGTTAGTCAACTGTTTTATGTAGATAGACAAGAATCGAATAAAACTATTTAACCTTTTTAAAATGTGATTTATGCCATATCAATCAATCAATGAAAAAATAAAGATTTTTTTCTTTAATATACGATAGTGGTAATATACGATTTTTTTCTTTAATATTTCACGCGAACAAAGTCGCGGGCGGAAGGTAGCAGAAGGTAGGAAGTAGCAGATAATTATCAAATAACATTTTGTGAAATTTAATTATTGTCTAATTGGGACGTGTTTTACTTACAACAAAAAGTAGGAGATTTTTTCCCCTTAATGGCAACATTTTCATTAACTGTCACGTGACAAATATTGAAATTAATTTTTCATTTTAATGAATGTTTTACTTAATAATTTAATTTTAAACGCATAATTTACCCGTGTAATTTTATGTTAATATGTTTCTTGTGCTTTTCCGATGTATTGTGAAATCTGTTCATTGCGCAAACCGTCATTTTTAATAAAAATATCAGGAGTAGTTTTCAATACGACACGACCTTGAGCACTGACGGGCCGCGTAACAAACTTAGCCAATATGGCTAGGTTTGAGTTGCCTCACTTTGACGACGCGTACTGGGCTTCTAGGTGTAATTATTCTAAGTACAACAAATACAAAATGAATAAATTACAAATTAAAAAAACATAATATATACATAATAGCACGCAGGTTTCCCGAAGGGGTAGGCAGAGGCTTATTATACGCCTTTTTCGCCAGTTATATTGTTGGTCCCACATAATAGGTGGCGAGCCTATGGCCGCTTATCGGAAACTTTTATCACCGCCAGAGCCTTGTCCGTTGATCGGCAGGTGCACCACTTGCAGATGAGGTTGGCTTGGGCTCCTTAGATCTTGCTAGGAGCTCTATATACCCTAAATATGTTATTTTTCGGTTTCAAAGTCAGCTTTGGAAGGTGGGTAATTTGGTTTTTTTTGTTGCAAAATCTGGCTATGGCGGTCTTATTGATAAAAAATCATCCGGAGCAACATAACGAAATCGAATAAACCCAGCAAAAAGTAATGTATTTCTTGACCCAACAGAACTAAACAATGCAAGAAGTATAAACACACAAACAAACAAAAATATTAAATTAAATTTTAAAAAACGTAATAATGTGGAACCAATTACATTTCTGCCTCAGTTATAACTTTATTTTTTGATTTACGTCGGTAACAAAATGCATTTACGCACTGTCTCCCGGCCAAAGGAGGACCGAGAGAGGTGTGTGGGACTCACCACCGGCAGACACGACCGCCAGCAGTAATACCCACTAAAAATCGCCCGCCGCTTGTTGAGAAAGAGGCGGGGGGCCAGTACCTGGGTTGCAGCTCTGACATCCCGCCCGCAGCCAACGTCCCCCGGACCAAAACCGGGAGAACCTCCTCAGAGAGCCGCAGTGGACGCGCCCCTCCCACCTCCTTGTGCGACCATAGCGTGTATGGCTGAATTCTCGGAGGGTCCATTGTGAGACAGCAGGGGCTCCCTGTCCCCGCTTCCTAAGATCTTCCTGGCGCTGCTTGACGGGCCCCCCTGGCCCGAATGCTGCGCCCTCCACAGGTCCCTCTTAGTTTCCCCCCGGTAGTCAGTACTAAGGGCACCCAGAGTCGCCAATCTCTGGGTGTTACCTTTTCTCTAGCGCCCTCTGCGCCCTACCGGGAGGTACTCAGCCCCCCCACCACGACAAGGTGGAGACCAGTCGGGGAGGTGCCTCAGTTATAACTGCTACAGCATCAAGTAACTGCAGTACTAGTCTTCTGGTAGAAACTTTAGGGATGTAGACCATTGCGTGTTAAAACAATATAAATTTCAAATTTAAAATTAAAACAATTAAAAAAATTAAAAAAATTAAAACAATATAAAAATCTAAGATTAAAACAATAATTAAAATCACAATTAATAATATATAAAGCACATGAAATACTTACATAACACAAATATCACCACTTATTTCAAATATTACCAATTATCTTTATCACCACTTAGTCTCATTTACTATGAATTAAATATCCTTTATATCTTTTTGACACTGGCTAAATGTGATAAACGCACGAAGCCATTATTTGAAAAAAAAACTGTTACATCGTCATCGTCTAAGCCCACTATTGAACACGGGCCAAATCTGCTCCCTCACTTTTGATACTCAAACGGTAACCCGTCCGAGTACTGACCTCTGTGAATTGTGCTTTACTTTTGGAATCGTTTCACTAAGAGCACATGCCACTCTAGTCATCATCATAACATCTTAGCATTATCCCGGTTGCCATGGACTTAGGTTTAGGTTCTGCTTACTGGTCTAACCAATTTTTGGCTGAATTTCATGGAGCGTCTGAACTCCGAAGCCCAGAGGGAAACGTCTTTCTATGGTTAAAACAGCTGACAATATATCAGAAGTCACCTGCTTTATTAGAATTTTCCTTACGAAAACCCGTTTGAGCCCGAGACCGTCTAAATGTCTTATATGATACTCGCCATTGGGTTATTTTTGCTAATTCTGATCCCAGTCATCTAACGTCCATTCGTCCTTTACGAGATTAAATCCCATCTTTTTCTTTGTACTATAAAATAGTAACAGAGTCTAGTTGACGCTCTGAATATTTCAAACTAAACCCACTTATATATTGTGAACATTTTCGCATTCTCTCTGCGCTAACTTCACTCTGGAGACGCATTGGGAAAGTGAAACAATAACTATACCCTGTTCTTTGTCTTTTTTCTTTGAAATGTGATTTGCACTTTACTTTACTGTTTTTTGCCTTCTTTTAATAAAGTTTTCCAGTTTATAACGTCTAGATATATAAATTAAAACGGGTCAGCGAGCCAGGAATCTGTTTCAAAGGAAATTTCACTTATGACTTAGAAGCTTGTTCTTTATTAATAACTAGCTACCGCCCGCAACTTCAGCCGCGTGGCCTATATATAAAGAATTTATTGATTCAAGCATTACTTTGCGAAAATCAATTGTAAGCGAGTGATAGATTAAAAATATCTATGTAACATTTCCCGCGCAACTATAATTTTCCGAAAAATCTAGAAACAAATCAACACGACACGTGTTTTGCCCTTCCACAGGGCATCTTCAGGTAAGATAGGAGCCTCAGAACCACGATGCCTTCACGACCAACGCTGAATCTAGACCTAGAGTCTTTCATATCTCTCGTAAGGGCGAAACACGTGTCGTGTTGAATTGTTACAAAGATATTTTTAATCCATCACCTGCTTACATTATAATAAACCTTCCTCTCTCTCTCTCTCTCTCTCTCTCTCTCTCTCTGTCTACTAAAAAATTCTTATTTAGTGGCGTAGTTCATTGATCTAAATAGGGACAAACAGAGAAAAGCGACTTTGTTTTATTCTATGTAGTGATGTAGAAACTTTACTTCTAAACATAGACCTCCCAAATAATCTCATTACAATAGGGGGCTTACTCCTGTCTTTTAGAAACCATGCTGAAAGGGATAGAGATATTTGGTCCACATGTGCTTACTCCCTCTCTGCTTCGTTATTAAACCAAGACAGAAACAAATCAAAGTGAACGGTAATTGGACCGTACATTTGTACTGCAGGATTGATGGCCACTAAACACGCTCCATTGGCGGCAGATATGGAGTAGAGGTTTGTATTCTGGCTCTCGTTGGTTCGGTTCCTGAAAAGGAAGATTTTAGAAGAAAACACTTATGCAATTATAATTATTTATTTTTATGTACATTTATATAGATATATTATCATATATACTTTCTCTGCGCGGCATTAATGTGTATTACGTATACATAAAGAAATCAGTAACGCCGATATAACCAATGCCACCTAAGGAGGGTTGCTGAACTAAAGAAACAAGCGTGATATTTTAAAAAGTCATTAAAAGTTCTGCTATTTATGGATAGATGTAAAAACTGTAAAGTATCACCGCTGTGCCGGTTCGAGTGGGGGTGTTAGGTTTTTTTCGTTACGGAATTTTTGGATTCGGTCTCCATGCTCTAGACCCGCGATAGAAGCTATGCAATAGCTTAATATCCGCACAGTATGGGCACGGATTATGTGTTATATTGACCCAACTACTTATTTCCACAAAAAGAGTATCAGTACCACACATAAAAAAATATATAACGCAATAATATGCCTCTTCTTACCCCTTCGGGAAAACAGGCGTGGTTTGTATCAAAACCAAGCGTGCTGACTTTTTAACGACTACTGTGATGCAAAGTTAACCTCACCTGCTAGTGGTGGACCTGCCAATCAACGTACGAGGCTCTGGCGAACATAACAGTGCCCGAAAAGCGGCAATAGGCTCACACGTATTTACGTGGGACCAACTATATAATTGGCGAAAAGTGGGCGTGTAGTATGCATCTGCATGAATATGAATATTTGTTTTGATATGGGTGTTTCCTTTGTATATTAAGTATGTACTTACAAAAAGAAAGCATGTAAGTATGTTTATCCGTTCCTTAGTATCCATAACACAAGTTCTTAATGATACTTATCTTGGAACTGAGTAAATGATGTGGTTGTATTGTTATGAATATATGTTTTTTCATTTACATATTCTTTCTTAACCTCAACTTGCTTCTTATATCCGTAACGTCTATATATGGTTCCACGTCTTCATTGCTAAGCAGCGTTCGTTAATGTAATGTTCTAATAATATCTTCTTCGAGAAATCTTCTTCTATATTTAGTTTCTAAACTTCTTATGAGGATAGGATAATCGACAATACATATGTTCTATCTTCCCTTGAACCGCTTGTTACATCCATAAGGTCTAAATGTGGTTCAGCGTCTTCATTGCTAAGCAACGTTCGTTCATGCTGTTTTCTAGTTTCCTCTTTGCGAAATGTCCTTCTATATTTGGTTTCAGAACTTCTTATGAGCATAGAATAATCGACAATACGTATGTTCTATCTTCCCTTGAACCGCTTGTTACATCCATAAGGTCTAAATGTGGTTCAGCGTCTTCATTGCTAAGCAACGTTCGTTCATGCTGTTTTCTAGTTTCCTCTTTGCGAAATGTCCTTCTATATTTGGTTTCAGAACTTCTTATGAGCATAAAATAATCGACAATACGTATGTTCTATCTTCCCTTGAACCGCTTGTTACATCCATAAGGTCTAAATGTGGTTCAGCGTCTTCATTGCTAAGCAACGTTCGTCAATGCTGTTTTCTAGTTTCCTCTTCGCGAAATCTCCTTCTATATTTGGTTTCAGAACTTTTAATGAGGATAGAATAATCGACAATACGTATGTTCTATCTTCCCATGAACCGCTTGTTACATCCATAAGGTCTAAATGTGGTTCAGCGTCCTCATTGCTAAGCAACGTTCGTCAATGCTGTTTTCTAGTTTCCTCTTCGCGAAGTCTTCTTCTATATTTAGTTTCTGAACTTCTTATGAGGATAGGATAATCAATAATACGCATCTTCTTTCTACCCTTGAACCGGTTGTTATATCCATAAGGTCTACATATGGTTCAGCGTCTTCGTTGCTAAGCAATGTTCGCTAATGAGGGGCTCGAGTTTTATATGGAATCGAGGGATTTGGGCTACAATTAAGGAATTATTAAGTAACAAGTGAAGTCTGCGCAAACATCTTTCACTCGCGTGTTTGAAGATAAAGTTTCTGAATTAATTAATTTGCCAAATAACGCCGAAACACGAGATTTAAACTTACCGCCAAACTTTGCTTGTTAAATGTTAATTGTTATCAAACGGAATATATTATGTCTCGAAGAATCTTTCAAAGTATAAGGCCCGGTGATTATCTTGAAAATACGATGCGATGTATCGATACTTGCCCAACTTTAAACACGAGGAATTTAATACTGTAAAGTAAAATTAATTCATAATTCGCTACTTTGTACATACTTCTGTATTCGTAGAAGACAAATATGGCGTAAAGGTCAGCACACCTGTACTCTGCTTCTTAGGTCGTGGGTGTAAATCCCACCCGGTACCAATCTTTGTGTGCATAAACGTTTATCTTTTTCCTCTTGTCTAAGTGTTACCATTTGATAACAACTATGTATTTACAAGATTATAAAGTGTTTAGCTATGTTTATCCGTTATTTACAAGTTTTTAATTATACTTATCTTTGTACTTAATTATAAGTGATATGATTGCAAGAAAAATATTATTATTCTGATTAAAAACTTAATATTCGAGAAACCTAACAATTTCAATTAATATTAATTGTTTATTCGAAACTTCGTAACTATATACTTCTGAATTTAAGTATGATTTAGTTTAACTTGGATTCAACTTAAAACTAATTACATACATTAGTTGAGCCGTCTGATTCTGACACGCTTCAAGAAAATAATACACAGCTCCATTATTTTGGGACAGGTTATTATTCTGCGCATCTTAAGCTGAGTCTAGGAGGTTCTATTTGTTTTAGTATTTCAAGCACACTTACAATATAAGCAATAACACTATTTATAAATATTTAAAAAATATATGCTGTGCCGTGTGGTACCTGTTGAAAGATCTAACTTCAAAACTAGAAATAAAACGATGATTGTGTTGCCAGTGATGACGTACGGTACTGAGACTTGGTGCCTGACTATCGGCCTCATTGTAAAGCTCAAAGTCGCTCAGCGTGCAATGGAGAGAGCTATGCTCGGAGTGTCCCTACGTGATCGAATCAGAAATGAGGAAATCCGTAGGAGGACTGGAGTGACCGACATAGCGAGGCGAATTTGCAGGCTGAAGTGGCAATGGGCGGGGCACATAGCTCGAAGAACCGACGACCGATGGGGCGTCAAGGTTCTGCAATGGCGACCGCGAACCGGTAAACGTAGTGTAGGACGGCCTCCTACGCAATGGACCGATGTTCTGGCCTAGGCGGCTGGAAGCCGATGGATGCAGACGACTCAGGATCGCTCTATGTGGAAATCTCTTGAGGAGGCCTATGTTCAGCAGTGGACGTCAGATGACTGAGATGATGATGATGATTGCTTTGATTTTCCTTGATTTAATTCCGTAACTATCTATTTTACAATACACCTGCTCGGTATTACAGCTCCATAGCAAGTGACGAGTATCAAGTGTATTTGTGTGATATCAACATTACTGTCAATAGACTAAGGAATAGACTAATAAATCACAGGTACGATTCTAGTGCCAGAATATAACAGTTACCACTATACTCGTCACTGATAGTTAGATGTTAATCAAAACAAAAATTACAATATTGTATGTTTAATTATAAGACAACCCTACACTGTCTACAATAGTGCTATATTCTCTTACCTCTTATGGAGTGTTAATCACAGCTCCATAGCAAGTGACGAGTATCAAGTGTGTTTGTGTCATAACAACATTACTAACAATAGACTAAGGAACAGACTAATAAATCACAGGTACGATACTAGTGCCAGAATATAACAGTTACCAGATACTCGTCACTGATAGTTAGATGTTAATCAAAATAAAAATTATAATATTGTATGTTTAATTATAAGACCTTACAATGTTTAGAATAGTGCCAGCTCCTTTTACAGCAGGACGCCATACACCTGCCTCCGCCAATCCGCACTGGGTCAGCGTGGTGGAGTATGTATGTAGTATGGAGTATACCCAATACCCTTTTTTTTTCTTTTTTTTTTTCGGATGGAAAATCGACTAAAAACCATCCATGTTCCTTCTTGAGCCTGTAACACCAAGGCCGCGGTAACTCTTTCGAACAGTCCCGCAACCCGGCAGACTTGACCCCCTCCCCAGGGGCCCCTCAGTGTGCTGACATCTCTTTGAGGCGCGCGTGGAACACGAACGCGCCGTCGACGCGGCCTGTCGCCTATAGTTGGCGGAAGGGCGGCGAGTTACCCATTTTGGCGGAAGGGCGGCGAGTTACCCATTATAGCCATTATACCCAATACCCTGACACCTTGATATCTAAGAGGAGGCTCGTGCTTAGTAGTGGGACGTTAATGGGCTGAGATGAAGATGTAATGATTGGGGAAGCAAATATCCAGAAGTAACTTTATATGGCTGATACAGCAGTACTATTGTTTACCTAAATAAATAAATATAAGCAACATTAAGAATCTCATTTTAACAATCAACTTATGTACGTAAAGAAAGGTTGTACTTCTAAATTATAATTAGTAAACACATGTCGCCAGCCAGTCAGAGCATCGCAATAATTATTCTGTCAATATCAATTATATAGAAACAAAAAACTATAAGGAACGTAAAGATTCATCGAAGAATTGATTTAGATCAAAGTCAATTTTCATAATCGAACATTTTTTCAAATTTTGTCTTATACAGAGTTGTTTCTTTTATGTCCTGTACATCAAAGCAAACGCTGTAAACACAGTTAATGCTTATAATTTACCTGAATAAAGAACTGTTTTATTATTATAAGGCTCGTAGCTGCGGTGCTCGGGGGTTGGAAGCGATCACCGTAGTAAAGCAGAGTTTACAGAGGTCAGTCCTTGGATGGGTGACCGTTTGTGTGGCATTTGGTATCAAGCGATTCCGTGCTTCGGATGGCACATAAAGCCGTTGGTCCCAGTTAAGCAATGTTAGAGGCCTAATTGGGCGGCTTCAAAAATTCTAACAGCAGGACGCCATACACCTGCCTCCGCCAATCCGCAATTTGTGAGAAGGAGGCTCGTGCCCAGTAGTGGGACCGTAACGGGCTGAGATGAAGATTATTATTATAGCTCCGTGGTACTAGGTGGTAGAAACGACTACCGAAGTTAAGCATAGTTCACAGAGATCGCTCCTAGACTGGGAAAATTCGTGCGTTTAAAAGTAAACCGTAATACGTTTTAGAGAATGTCTACTCTGCCTATAATAAAAATAATGAGTTGTTTTTTTCTTTTATTTGACTGCAGAACACAGGTTTTTGTAGACGTATCAAATTGTTTTACTATTAAGTATATTTTATTGTAACTGGCGGGAGAAAAAAGTAACCATGACGATTTTTATAGAGTTTCATAATTTTGAAATTCATAAAAGCTCTATTGAGCCAAACTTGAACTTTGACTTTACTAAAAATCCCCCACCCGCTCTATCCACTAAAAATCTTCCGACGACGCCCACCGCTTGTTGAGAAAAGGGCGGGGGCCAGTACCTGGGTTGCAGCGTCTGACACCCCGCCTGCGACCAACATCCCCCGGACCTAAACCGAAAGGACCTTCTCAGAGAGACACAGTGGACGCGCCGCTTCTTCGCCTTGTGCGACCATAGCGTGTGTAGCCGACTTCTCGGAGGGTCCATGGTTAGACAGCGGGGGCCCGCTGCCTAAGACCCTCCTGGCACTGAATTTATTCAATATTTTTCTTGTAAATATTTACTAAATCTATTGAGATTGCCGTAATATTCGTATGGAATAATTCGTGTGCATTTTATTTGAGTGTCACGACAGATGTGCATATGATCTAAATCTTCCATATCGATGAAATCAATAAGGATTAAATCCATGGTTAAAGATATTTTAATTTGACTGAACAGCAGCGGCGCTACACAAATATGTCACCGTTTTAAAGTTAAACACGTCATAAACAAACGCCAGTTCGTGTTGAAACTTAAACAATGTCTAAGCAGTGTTTAAATATAGACAATTCATAGACAAAATTTGTAAGAGTTTTTTTTTTAAACGCGTTTTTAACTTTTGTTTAACTGAATATCACTTATACTACTTTTACTTATATATACTTAATATAGCTTATATACTTATATATACTTATAACTTAGTCACTTTATGTTGTGTTATATTTTGTTAAACATTGTAGGTATTCTAATCTAATCCCCCGAGTTCTTTAAATTAAATCGAAGTCACTGTCTGCGAACTCTGAATGTCCACGCGAATTATATGAAAAATACTGGGCGATCTAGAAAACATTTCCCGATACTCTGTGATTTTATTCAACCCACGTGCGGCGCCCACGGGTCTAAATCTATCTTTGATTTATTCAGTCACATATTTCGCAAAAAGTATAAAATTAAGTGATTGATGATACTTGTATTATTTATGTAATTTTAGCTTTTGCTGTAACTGTAATAATTCAATCCTATTTACTGTAATTTAAGCTTTTGCTACTCGTATTGGCTATAATTTTAGCAATTGTTGTATTTGTAGTTTAAGATGGGTCCGCTACCATGATAGCTTTTAATTCCTCATTGACAACTAAGGTCTCCACGATGTTTGTTCTGGAGGTTAAAAAGCTTCGGAATACACATCATTAATCCTGTTCTGATTTCAAAACAATATCAAATAGCTTTGTTCGTTTAGCACATTTAGCCAGTGTCAAGTAAGTGATATATTAATAATATAAATCATAGAAAATGAGAATGAGTGGTAATAATGATAATAGATGGTCAATGAGATCTCACATGGACTTCTTGAGAGAATTTGAAAAGTGCCGTTGCACTGTTTTGTTATATTTACCAACACTTATGAACGCTCACAAACACTTAATAATCCACCGTTATTACACATTAACGTTGGAAATATTACATATTTTAGAAAATAAAACAAAACTGCAGATATGACGCTTCACTTTCCCGCCAAGAAGTCCCTAGACAAGCTTTCAATTGAAATAAATTTGAATTAGGAATTCCAAGCCAAACGCCGAGTATTTGAGATCAAAGTGGCCATTTCTATAGATCGCCAATTTCATATGTAAAGGCATATGTCTAGTTAAAATACTCAATAGTCTCTTTACTCAGAGAAATAACATAAAGCATTTTCCATGATGTGCCATCAATTAGCCCAAAACGGATGCACTCGCCCATTTATATTATAAACCTAATGAAGAGACTGGAAGTGGCTGACTAGATAAGGCAAATTCAATTTTTAAACGATTCCTCCAGCCAGTGATACCGACGGAAATGGAATGTCGTCGATTTATTTAAACCACTCGGTTCCTTCCAAGCCATTAGCTTTTTCAATCCTGAGCTGGGTGTAAAGTAGTAATGATGACGGAACCCACAGAAGCGTTATTATCTCGAGGGCGACGGGGTTCATAACTGGAAAGTTGAAGCATTAAAGTAGACGGTTCTATAATTCCATAAGGGTCTTAAGTACATATGGAAATTTCAGGATTGAGGATTCGGATGTTCTGCCCTCTAATTAGAATTGATTCTTACAGTAGTGTTTTTAGTAAATGTGTGATGGATAGTGGACGTACATAAGTGGGCATAAGAAATTGAAAAGACAAGAGTAGTACCAAGCTATAGGGTCTTACCTTACACGTACCTACAAAGTTCGTGGCAATAATAGTATATTTCTCAGCAGGGGCTATGCTAAGAATGTGTTTAAAGAGTATACATGAAACCTGAATACATTTCGTTCGGCTCAAAAATTAAAATAGAAATGTCTAAAAGAGGTAGAAAGATGAATTTTTACACAAAACTCAAAAAAGTAACTATGTCCTTAAACAAATAATATGCTATGAATAAGAGTTTCGTACAGTTTCTTTTTATAGGGGTCAAAATAAAGTTTTGAATATTTCTTGCGAGATGAAAAGATGGAAAATCTAAGAGTGCGGTATATTGAAGGTAATGTTTCCTGGAATCAAAAAAGGTTCGTCCGCTTACACAATAAATTTATAAATTCCTCACAATGGAATACCGATTCATCCTCATACACGTGTATGGAATTTTCTATGTGCCAAAAATGGAAAACGCTCTTGATAGATTCAGGAGAGATCTGATGACGCGCTATTAAATGTCAAGACTACTAATCAAACTCACCGCGTGCTGGGGGAAATCGAGAGGAATTTGGCAAGAAACCTGTCGCAACTCCTGAAAAATATGTATATGTCACCGTAAAATTGTAAATAACGTTAAATTATAATCTATCCCGCGATATTGTAATCTGTCGAAAAATTGTGATCCGAAACAAAGTGCTCACAATTTAACGCATTAATTTTCGATAGATTATAATCTATCGAAGACAAACTGTTAAATCACAATCTGTCGCGCGTTAAATTGTCAACTGTTTAAAGCCTGTCCATGATTGGCTGGTCTTGCCATCAAGACCAGCCAACCACTCTCTTATTTATTATTTAACTGCACTTCTTTAGGTTATCACAGGTCCGTTAACACTCCCTACAACTCATTATAATACAATGCGTTATTATTATTAACACAAAATCTGTTTTAAATCACCAAAACACTGTTTGTGTACATTTCACAACAAATGAATTTGACTAATAACAACCGAAGATGGCGACGATGGGCGGCTGAGCGGGGAATATGAAGTTCAATCAATCAGAGCGCGAGGTGCGTTCTGTCGCATGCCATTTTACAATCTGGGGGCCTACCGGCGAGTTCTATGGATTACCGGTAATCCATCTAGATCAAACTTTGTTTACGTTCATTAATCCGTACCGGGGAATCTGCCGGCAGCCTCCTGTAATTCATGACCTTCAGTCCGTGATCTGTCAATAGGTAGTCTAGTGAAGTGACAAATTTAATAAATGATTATGTTTTGCGTTTTGCTGACACATTTTTATTTGAATATTAACAATTTGTAATATAATAAAAACAAAAACACAGATAGAGTTTGTATGTGGCTTTTGTTAAAACAATGTTATTTTATACTAATCACTTTGTAAAGTCTATAAAACGTAACAGTAACGGATAACGAAACGCAGTTTAGACGCTAGTCTCAATTAAAAATAAAATGTGAAGAGGTTATGAAAAGTAAACAACAATAAACCGACGGCGTATTTATATACTTGTATTTTACTTATTTGAATACATATGACTTCAGTAACCAGCAACACATAAAAACAAGTGAAATTAGACGCCCCATAAAGAATAACAATGTACTTAGGTACCAATAAATGATACGCAACATTTCGGCGACGCTATAAGACGGAAGACTAATATGTAAGGAAGCTATGTTATTGTGTGCTTCATCACTAATCATCCCTACACATGAGGATCTAGACCCTGAGCCATGAGGAATACGAATAAATAGAGATTTAAACGAGCGAACTTAACAGTACTTCATATTTCCATAATGTCGCACCCATCGCTAATTTATTTGGAAAACCCTATGTCCACAAATAAGTTTATTGAAGTAAGGAGTTGGACCTATTTAATGTTGTAAGTAATCGTTTTTTGTTATTATTGAACCATTTAATGAACATAGCTGAATAGTGAGTTGGTGTTTGAATCGTCATGCTTGATTTGTTTCAGATGCCAGTGCAATAACATGAGTCAGTTGAGTAATGAAGAAGTTCACTTGCAACATAATTTTGATTTTGCCACCAGTTGCTTGAGATGCCAAGCTCAGTTATTACCAAAGCATTTGGACATCTATCTGGGACTCTGAGGGATCCCAACTAAAAAGGCTTGATGTAAGTACTTACATATTGTCAATTTAAGAATACAGAAAGTGAAAACAATACATACACTTTTTTTAATTTAATTGATTTGACTTCAAAGGACTATTACAGACCTTTTGCATACATCTTAAACTAAACATCATAATTTTGTTTTATTATCTTACTCGACTGCAATGAAAACTCAATAATCATACAAATATGGTGCATGAAGTCACTGATCAATTTAGACAGAATGAAAATATGTGGTGAGGCAGAAAGTAATTATATAGGTGACTAAGCATTGAAAACCAACATTTACTATATGTGACTTGAAGGATCATAGTGTTCTATGCCTTATCACTTTATCGTGTAGTGTTTAGCATTTTTAATTTTACTTATTTTTAAAATATATTTAAGAAGCATAAACATCTTGAATAAGTTAACAAGTTTAACACCAGCAGTCCCAGTCCAGCCCAGATCAGCAGGACCAATCTTTCTAGTAATTCTATTGTTTGTAGATCACTTACTGTTTAAAAATTTAAAATTGTTTTTTTCTTTTCAGAAAACCGACTTAAAATGCATGCCCCTTCTTGGTCTTTTCATAGAGATGGAGCAAGCACTTGAACCTTGGAAGCCGTTAACTTTTCGCTTCAAATAGAAAACAAGAGAAATATTATACGGGTTGTATCACTAAATTGATTGTATCTTAAAGGATCTTTGACAATAATAATAAGGCAGATAAAATGTAATTACTATATTAAAGAGCATACCTATGTTATAAAATATAATACCAGACTTTTATTTGAAATGTTTAGTGGTACCTTGTTTAAGTACAACAATTGAAATAAAACACAAAATAATTTGTTTAATTGTTAATATCAAATTAGCAAGAACCTTCTGGAGTTTGCAATTATTTACTCCCATCCAAGTGAGGGTTTCAAATGGAATTTTGACATAACATGGAGCCATGAGTAAATCATAAGTATTGAAATACATTCAACATTAACACCATATACATAGGAGCTTAATACATAGATACATTTTCATAGCAATATTTCAGAAATATTATAAAAAATTACATTTGACGTGGCTTAAATACCAGAATTCACCTAAAATATTTCATCCTAATTATGTACAGACAAGCTTAATACATAGCAACATTTTTAATTGAAACATTACAGGATCATTACTTACATACAAAATCTTGTTAATTAACATAATTCACCTGAAGTATTTCAGCTTAAATATTACATAAACTTATTAAATACATAACATTTAACTTAATTATTTTAACTTGGATCGTTCTGCCTTCTTGGTATTTCATGAAGGTTTGTAATAATTCTTTAACCTGTAAGATAGCACATAATCAGACATATAATTTTAAATTTGAAGCTTGATATCGCATGGAACTATAAATAAATTGTTTAATATGAAATTAATAAATAAGCACATAGCCATAAAAATAATTCTGTACTTGAAACTTGGTATAACATGGAACTATAAATAAATAGATTAATTCGAATTGATAAATAGGCACACAGACATAAATATAATTTTGTACAGGAATTTAGGTTTAACAAGGGGCTGTGAGTACATTGTTGTTTGGAATTTTGACATAACCTGGTGCCATGAGTAAATTATAAGTATTGAAATACATTCAACAATAACACCATATACATTAGAAGCTTAATACATAGATACATTTTTACAGCAGTATTTCATAATTATTATAAAAAATTACATTTGAAGTGGCTTAAATACCATAATTAAACCAAATTATTTCATTTTAATAATGTACAGACAAGCTTAATATAGAAAAACATTTTAATTGAAATATTTCAGGATCATTACTTACATACAAAATCTTCTTAATTAACATAATTCACCTGAGGTAATTCAGCTTAAATATTATATAAACTTATTAAATCCATAACATTCAACTTAATTATTTCTACTAAGATCGTTCTGCTTTCTTGGTATTTCATATAAGGTTTGTAATTCTTCTTTAACCTGTAATATAACACATAATCAGACATATAATTTTATATTTGAAGCTTGTAAAAGCATGGAACTAAATTGTAGTATGTTAGTAGTAAGTAATTATTATTGTAGCATGGAAATAAATGAACTGTTTAATATGAAATTAATAAATAAGCACACAGATATAAACACAATTTTGTACAGGAATTTAGGTTTAACATGGTGCTATGAGTAACTTGTTTAAAAGTACGTATAAAAAGTTCTCCCTATGTGTAACATTAAGTGGTTCATTTGTGAGAATTTAAAGAAATAATGAAAACTTACATACGTAGTCTTACATTTCTATTGGTCCTGAAACATATCCTCAAGTCTTTTGGCTCATTTAGGGCATTTGTTATCTCTGCTAGACCATTAGAAACTGTCAGCTTAGTTTAAAGTTGTTGCTGACTGTGTGTTTCTAATTACTGAACAGATAGTACTGGAGATCAGCCAATATCTGCAACAAACACACACAGGTATAATATGTTATAGTAGCACATAATTTTATTTACAAGTTTATGTATCACAGGTGTATATTGAATTTAATTTACTATGATACCTTGATCTCTAGTTGCATTGCCGCAGAAAGTTGGCCCTATGTCAAGTATGGCCCTAAATCAAAGCATTATGTGCAAATTGCATCTTTACTTAAGCGAACATTATGTATAAACTTACCTCTAACAAAAAACAATAAACTTGGAATACAACGATTAGAAGGTTTGCTGGCCAAATTAATGTTACAAATCTTATTAGGAATGGCTGTGTGTTTACCTGTGACTCATGTGGTAAGCATAGGCTAGATAATATCTTGCAGTATTCTGCGATAGATTCGCCCGAGGTTTTGAAGATGGTCTTCTTCAGCAGGAGCCCACAAATTGTTATAGTGAATCCTCACACGTAGAAATGATTGAATAGTTAAAAATGTTATAGTTTTAACACAAACAGTAACAAAATACAGCAGAAAACATGAAAAAAATATTGAACTCGACTACTACAGAACGCTCGATAACAACTGTCAGATCGCGCGGCCGTTTTTTGCTAAAAACGAAACCCATGTAACTCGGCGGTACCGATTTACTGTCAAATATCACGTAAATCCTTCAAAATTTGTGTCTAAATCGAGAACGCCATTTTGTTTCGATTTCCATGAGTTCGGCGGTACGACAGAATCGATTCGAAATCAATTTTGCCTTATAATCGATTGCCATCGAACTCGGCGGTAGGCCCCCTGACGGTTTGTCTTCGAAAGATTATAATCTATCGAAAAATAATGCGTTAAATTGTGAGCAGTTTGTTACGGATCACAATTTTTCGACAGATTACAATATCGCGGGATAGATTATAATTTAACGTTATTTACAATTTTACGGTGACATATATAATGTTTGTTAAAATGCAACACCAAAGCTAACAAAAAAAATTTACCTGGCGAAAGAAAAAAAAAACTTTAACGAGTTTCTTGCCCGACTCTTCTATGATCACACGCCAACACATTTTTTTTTTTTTTTTTGTTTTACGTCAGTAACAAAATGCATTTACGCACTGCCTTCCGGCCAAAGGGGGACCGAAAGGGGGTGTGGGGCTCACCACCGGCAGTCGCAACTGCCAGCAGTAATACCCACTAAAAATCTTACGACGACGCCCGCCGCTTGTTGAGAAAGAGGTGGGGGCCAGTACCTGGGTTGCAGCTCTGACACCCCGCCCGCGACCAACGTCCCCCGGATCAAAACCGGGAGGACCTCCTCAGAGAGGCGCAGTGGACGCGCCCCTCCTACCTCCTTGTGCGACCATAGCGTGTGTGGCCGACTTCTCGGAGGGTCTATGGTTAGACAGCAAGGGCCCCCTGCCCCCGCTGCCTAAGACCCTCCTGGCGCTGCTTGACGGGCCCTCCTGGCCTGCCCGCTGCGCCCTCCAACTAACTAAGAGGGGCCTCCACAGGTCCCTCTTAGTTTCCCCCCCGGTAGTCAGTACTAAGGGCACCCAGAGTCGTCGGTCTCTGGGTGTTGCCTTTTCCCCAGCGCCTCCTGCGCCCTACCGGGAGGTACTCAGCCCCCCCACCACGTCAAGGTGGAGACCAGTCGGGGGGGATCACACGCCTACCCGCATTAAGTAGTTTAAGTCGATTTTCGTAAGAGCTTTATTGAGTCAAACTTGAATAAAAGATTTTGCCTTGGACTTTAATTGCTTGTTGCAATATAAAACAAATATGTGTGAACACACACGATTTGACGACCGATATGGCGTGGTGGGGAGTATAGCCACCGGCACTCCGCTCCTAAGGTCGTAGGTTCGATTCCCACACAGGACAAATCTTTGTGTGCCTAAAACATTGATATTTGTTCTGGTCTGGGTGTTTTTCTATGTATATTAAGTATGTATTTATAAAAAAAAAATAAAGTAGTGGTAAAGCACTGTCACAATCATATATTAATTATGATTGCAAATTTTACTAGCGAGCAATCTTTAATAGGAGAATAGGGATCCCTACAAAAATCTAAGGATCCCAAGCCAACTCCAACTGCAAGTGGTGCACTGCTGATGAAAAGACGAGGCTCTGGCGAACTTAACAGATCCCTATCCGCTCGCCACATATTACGTGGGACCGAAGATGTCGTTGGCGAAGTGTGGGCGTAAAATATGCCTCTGCCTACCTACCCCTTCGGGGAAACTTGTATGTATAAAAAAAGTGATATATAAAAATCGGTAGTTAATAACAAAGAAATCACATAATTTTGTTATCCAATTCCGTGCAGAAGTTATTAAAAATAAATTATTCCGCAGTGTTCATCTTTCATTACAACGTTCCCTCTCTAGCATCCACTTTCGTTTAAGCACAATTAATCACCCGAACATTCCAAAGAAGACACGTCTTCAATCACATAATTGAACCTTAATGTACTTACTTACTTACCTTTCATAATAACGTATTGAGTGAAAAGGCCAAGACTCAAGCGAATAGTTTCAATGTATTGAAGAGGGATGTGAGAACAGTTTAAGTAAAAAGGATAAATGTGTTTTCGTAGTATGTTTAGAGAAATTCGACACCCACTCAGCTATTTACGGCCGATGGTGCGATAGGCATTTTCTTTCAATGCCATCAAAGAAAACTGCCCTCCTATTCAGAAGTTTGGCCGACAAAATGTAAACCCTTATGCGAAATAAGAAGGTGACAAGCTCTGTGCCTGATTTTCGTTATGTAAACATCGTAGGGATTTATTTTACTTGTTAACGTAAGTAAAATCCGAATTATTCCAGAAAGATAAAGATTCTGTTTATGATGAGGCATCCTCAATTACATGATGTTAGTCAAAATACTAATAATATATGAGTGTAAATGAGTTATATATGTATTGATGTGTGTATGTGTGAGTGTAATACTTACATTTACATGTCCACTACTTATAATGTTATTTTCTTTCCTGTTTTCTTAGGAGATTGTTAATCTCGAATATTACTCAGGAATAAAAATATTTTTAAGAAATAATTCATATAAATATTATTACAAAACTCATGTTACAAATTGCATCATTTAAAAATTAAGTTCATTTTTAATGTGTAAGCATGGTGTATATGTGTAACATATAAGGATTATTACTAAACGTAAACAGTGTTATTAAAAAACAGATGTTGAACACGCGTTTAAAAAAAACGCTATTACAAAACCTTGTCTATTCATTGCCTAAAGTTAAACACTTCTTAGACATAGTTTAAATTTAAACACGGGCAGGCGCTTGTTTAGGATGCGTTAAACCTTAAACCGTTGACAGTTTTGTGTATCGCTGCTGCTTTTTAGTCAAAATAAACATATTTGACCATGGATATATGTCTTATCGATATGGAAGACTAATTTGAATACATACCTGTCATCGTGACACTCAAATAAAATGCACACGAATTAATCCGAGTGACCCTTAACCATTTAAATTGTAACGTTTATTAACCTCCATATTCCATAATACATAATTGTTCCCATTGTTTTGGAATATATTCAATTAATTAACAGATTTTTATTTCTCAATATTTTGAAAGATGACAGACAGCTGACAACTGTGACGTTCCGTTTCATGCTCCATTACGCTTATTACTTAGAAGTAGGTATTTTATATTCTTTTTTTTTTTTTTTTTGCGTTCAAGAAAACCAACAACAACCCTACTTGGAACTACCCCCCACGGTGGGAGGAGGGAGATAATGCCCCCGCATACCACACACCCGGTGTGTGTGGTTATGTCGGACTTGAACCGACTAAACCTCTCCCTGTAATAGCCTTTAGTATTTCTACCATGAAGGCGACATCTGAAGCGATCGGCGCCTGGGGAGGCACCGACGCGGCGCACACTAAGCGGAAGGCTAGGTGGCGCATGTTGGAAGGCGGGAAGCCTTGACTGAAAGACGCACACTTTGCGGAAGGCTAGGTGGCGTGTGTTAGAAGGCGGGAAGCCTTGTCGGATGAGTGCACACTAAGCGGAAGGCTAGGTGGCTTGTATTGGAAGGCGAGAGCCTTAGCTGAATGGGTAGCCATTAGTTGCCTTTTACAACACCCTAGCTTTGGGTTGGATCTATTCTTGAGCCGGAAACCACACGGCTGATTTTATATTCCTAACATGACCATTTGTAGACTTAAAAGTGGTTTATGTACATAAAAAGATAATTTCACTAAAACCACACATTTTTAAAATGTGAAGTATTCATAAAAATGAACACAGTGTTTTGTAATAAATAAAGTTAAACATACCTTGAACATCGTTAAAATTTTTAGACACTCTTTAGATAAACGCATGTCTAAGGAGTGTTTAAAGTATTTTAATTTTATAAAACTGAAAGTAATTAGTTCTAAGTTAATTAATAAGGAGTTTTGTGTTAAATAACCAAATCCGAAAAACCCAAACAGAGCGAGAGGCGGAATAAGTTTTTCATTTGCGAATCATTATACGGCCTCCGAAGTTGTGATGAAGCCCATGAAATCATTTTGGCGTCATGGCAACGGCGAACTCCAGCTATTATTCCGGTCGGTTTACTAAAACAAAAGTGGGTCTTAATTCTTGATCTGGGATTTCACGTGATCATTACTTTCCCCGGTTCGTTTCGGCGCGACCCTCGGTCGGGTATGTTTGTTCCATGTCACAAATTAAATTGGAACACGCTGCAATGAGAGCGTAATTAAAGTCATTATGTGTTTAGTTGAGTTTTCATATAAAATACTGATACAGAGTACAGTACAGTACACAGAGTACACAGTTACAGATAATATTAATTATCTTGACTTAGGAGACAACTATATATCACAGGGGACTTTGTTTGTATGACATACATTGTACATTTATTTATTTAATTTCTTGAACTACTATGGCGATTGTTCGAAGGAACTTTTCGATCTTATCCCGCAGTCTCCTTTCCTCTACCAAACAACAAGTGCAGGTCTTAGAAACTATATGCTGTGTAGACTATCAGCACTCGAACTAAGAAATTTTGTAAGTCGTTTCTGAATAAGAGCATTAAGCTCTGAAATTCGCTTTCGGCTCAAGTGTTTTACATACATACATACATTCACACCTGTGTCCCCGAAGGGGTTGACAGAAGCATATTATACGCCCACACTTCGCCAATTACATTGTTGGTCCCACGTAATAGGTGGCGAGCCTATTGCCGCTTAACGGGCTCTGTTATGTTCGCCAGAACCTCGTCCGTTAAACGGCAGGTGCACCACTTGCAGGTGAGGTTGGCTTGGGTTCCTTAGGTCTTGATAGGATCCCTATACACCCATAGATATCAAGTATCTCGGGTCTTTTAAGCGGGGCATGAAACAGCTTTTTAGCAGGCTGTCATGAGTGGGTGCGCTTTGTACCGTGCTTATTTCACTGCATCGACTGCTAACCATAAGGCAGGATGTAGTAATTATGACGTAAACATAAACAGTGAGAAACTGGATAAATATTTGCCAATAGACAATGTCCACCCTCAGTCGTTGTCCTCATTGCTGAGAGTCGTGACTGCCACAAATCACTTCACGGTCCATTTTCAGAGGTGTGGATGGCTTCGTGGTCGTATTTACTGCTGTTGACACGGATTTGATCAGACCTTCGGTTGGACTGTCCAAAGTATTCGTAACATTCTCCTACATTTTAAACGCGCAAAGCAAGTGCGGTCAGTTTTTTAGAATGCGCAATGTAGAAAGAAAGACAGATAGCATAATATATAAAGAATAATGTCACAACATTTATATGAAAGCAAGCAAGAGGACAACGAAAAAATATTAAGACAAAATATTAAGTAACTATATTTTTGTTTTTTCTCTATTTCCTTCTTTCGTCTCTCCAACTAGTGAAAATTAAATAAATTAATATCTTACACCTTATCTGGCCCCAAACTAAAAGAGCTTTTATATTGTATTATAATAAGTGTTAATCAGTTGTCTAGTACCTGAAAACGGATAAACATCCATGTACATACTTTTAGTGATAATTTTTTTTGTCCGCTTGCCTAGCGGTCTAGAGGACTTCTTTTAAATTAGCTTAATGACTGTTCTAGCAAAAAAATGGGAACCAGTATACTTTCAGTTTAGGTAGTAACATCACAAGAGCCCAAAAAAAAAATAAGAAATAAATATTCTCTCACAATCACACCAATTATTTAGTTCCAAGATAAGTATCAGTAATAACTTGTGTTAAGAATACTAAAGAACGGATAAACATACTTAAATACTTTTTTTATGTGAATACATACTTAATATACATAGAAAACACCCAGACCAGAACAAATATTCCTGTTCATGCACACAAAGATTTGTCCTGTGTGGGAATCGAACCCACGACCTCTGGAGTAAAGTGCAGGTGTACTGACCTCCACGCCATATCGGTCGTTAAAGTATACAGCATACTTCATAAGAGTCATGGAGAGTGTTCTGAGGAACTGTTGAAGGTGATGTCTATAGGTTCACCACCGCACTGCTCATCATCCAGCCGCCCACCATCGCAGCGCTCACCATCTCACCGCTCACCATCCTCTTACCATAGAATGGGCTCATTTGTTGCGTTTCGAAGAAAGCTTTCTACTGAGTACCCTTGACTTATAGAATGAGATGGCTGACAAGATTTTCACAAGAGATTTCAGCTTGCAGCATGAGAAATATGTGAGTCGGTTTTAAAGAGCATTGCAAGCGACCATAGGCTGCTTTTTTTTATACCACATGAAAGTTTACCACCAAGGGTTCGTATCATGTCTACTACCTTCAATTACATTCATCTAACGTTGCAAATATCACATATAAATAAAATTTGCCAAAATGGGTTCAAAAGGGTTTCAAATTCAGCAAAAGGATTGAAACGTCAAGTTTATGTATGTAAATAGGACCCGAAAGGGTGAATAAAATTTGGTTTCTTTCGCTATGTAGTACCTGCTGTAACAGTACTATACTCCTCAAATTATCCTATTTTATGTGTCGATCCACGTACTGTATGTTTTCACAGTTGCCCTTTAAATTTTATGGACTTAATAATAATAATGACGCACCGACTGATACACAGCCAAACTGAAATTCAGTCAATTCTAGTGAGCACACTCCGAGCCCTAAACGTTAGTGTGCGTTTCTACGTACCACTCGCACTCCACTCTTGGAGTCGTGGGTTCTATTCCATCACAGGACAAATCTTTGTGTGCATGATCATTATTTTTATTACAATATTTAAGAGTAAGTGAATCTAAGTGCCAGATTCGAGCCACCGCTCTGTAAGAAGGACTAGCAAGAAATCGATTTAGTAGATGTGTTTATAATATTTTATAATCCCTATATTACCAGCAACGATAGCGCAAACCAATTCTTAAGCTAATTTAAGCTAAATTCAAATCTTGAAAGGGCTTGAAATTAACAATATAATTTTTACTTTTGACACAATAGTCGTTTATCCGATGCAATACACGAATTGGGCGATAAACAGTCCTCGTTCACTATTCCCACACAACCATACGTAGAACGTGGAATATATTTGTGCGACTGTTTGGCGCGAAGCCTCGCCGACCGCAAATCAACGTTAAATCAGATTTGCCCGTCCATCGGCGCATTTGTGATCGAAATCAAAATGGCGTTCGACACGTGACCTTACAACGACCAGCCCCCCATTGTGGGTTTACGCAGCATAATTAATGTCCACTGCAAAAGATTTAAGCCAATTGACAGTTCACTTTACATTTGTTCGACAGTTAATTGCGACACGCTTGAAAGCGCCATATTTGAAACTGTTGTTTTAGGTTAGCGTGGTTTTTACTAGAGCATTCATGGGCAGTTTAAACAATTTATTTGTTTCAAATAGATAGGTAAGAGTATTTTGTATATTCCCAAAGGATACAGTAGAAAATTAAATAAAATATTTTTAGTGGGATTTTTCTATTATCTGTTTGATATTGGCATGTGAAAGATCAAACTTCAAAACTAAAAATAAAATGATGATTGCTTTGATTTTCCTTGATTTAATTCCGTAACTATATATTTTACTAAACACCTCCGCTCCGAATGACAGCTCTATATCAAGTGACGAGTATCAAGTATGTCTGTGTCATAACAACATTACTGCCAATAGACTTATAAATCACAGGTATGATACTAGTGCCAGAATATAACAGTTACCAGATACTCGTCACTGGTAGTTAAATAGTAATCATAATAATATATTAAAATATTGTATGCTAAATTATAACACAACCTTACAACTCGGCCATCCTTTACTAAGTGAGTCCCCTCACTGTAAAACAAAACAATAACAATTGAAAAGATTAATAAAGGACAAAAAAAACTTCGCATACTTTATTATTTGTAAATATGCATCAAACTTACTAACCAACCTGTCTTGCACAATCTGTCACGATCTGCAATCATCTATGCGATACCATATGCTATCTGCACTGATTGCTCGCAACTTGCGCTTACACCAAACGTCACAATCTGCAATCATCTATGCGAAACCGATTACTGGATACCATTCTCTATCTGCACTGATTGCTCGCAACTTGCGCTGACACCAAACGGCACAATCTGTCACGATCTGCAATTATCTGTGCGGTACCATTATCTATCTGCACTGATTGCTCGCAACTTGCGCTTACACCAACGGCACAATCTGTCACGATCTGCAATCATCTGTGCGATACCATTCTCTATCTGCACTGATTGCTCGCAACTTGCGCTTACACCAAATGGCACAATCTGTCGCGATCTGCAATCATCTGTGCGATACCGATTGCTCGATACCATTCTCTATCTGCACTGATTGCTCGCAACTTGCGCTGACACCAAACGGCACAATCTGTCACGATCTGCAATCATCTGTGCGATACCGATTACTCGATACCATTCGCTATCTGCACTAATTGCTCGTAACTTGCGCTCACATTACAAATCATAAAAAAATATTATCAACAAACACATAGTAACATTAACATCTGAAAATAATATTAAATTAACTTAATAATGAAAACATAACATAAATAATCAAACATCTGGGCTAAAGTGCAACGCAGCTTTATTTATAATCAGTACTGATCGCTTTCAGTTCTAATCGAGTATCTTCACAACCTTTCATGACAACATCACCTGTTCTACAATAATCTACGATCATCTATGCAACATTGGATTAATAATGCTATACGTTTCTGCACTGATCGCTTATTGTAAAACATTCAAAAACCAATCTACTACAAATTACAATAATAAATAAAATATAACTATTTTATATTATAAAAATAATTCCAATCGATAAATAGTTCTAGGGGTCGATTTCCCTATGAGCGTTTAAAGATTCATTGTCATTATCGCTTGCCTCAGAATCGTAATCAATTAAATTAAGCCATTGATGAACTTTATCTATTACTACGTTTTCATAACTTTTATTTCATTTCTAGTAATTGGTGTGTCTGTCACAACAAAACTGTCGTTCTCTAAAACTTTTACTATCCGATATGGACCCTGAAAATTTAGTCATTGCTTCGTACATCAGCAAAAATTTAGGCTCGTCAGCTAACAAAATGCTTTTAGTTCGGGTTATCTCCTCGTCGTTACTTTGCACTGTCGCAATCCAGTCTTTCACTTCTTCATGTAGAACGTCAATAACAAGTGTATCGTATTCACTCGGTGACTCAGTTACTGGAGCACGATCTAGGGCATCTGCATGAGCCATGCGTGATTCTGCTCTGTACTCAATGCTGCAGTCGTACTCCTGCAACTGGACCTACCAACGGCCAATTCTAGGGATAAGATCTCTTTCATTCAATGTTATACGCAACGCTTTACTTTAGTCAGTAACTATTTTAATTATAATAACAATTTTAACCCCAACAAATAGAATGAGTGACGCAAGAATTTCTAACTTAAAAGAGTGAAACTTTTGCTCATCCTCTGACGTTTTCCTACTATAGTAGGCTACTGGTCTAAATTGACGTCTTTGTCCCGTTGCGTAAGTTTGCCTGCAATATTATTCTTTGACGCATCGGTATGTAACTCGGTTTCGAGATGAGCATTAAATAAAGCTAATTCGGGTTGTTCAACTAGTTTTTCCTTTAGGGAATTAAATGCTTGCGTTTGTTCGTCTGTCCAACGTTTACTTTACTTTAATTACTAAAAAAAAAGGTCGTACGTCGTACATGTTCATTTTTTCAGACATGATATTTAGAAAAAAAAATGTTGTTACATTAATATGTTATGTACGTATGTTATTTCCAAAACATGAAAACCTAAAATATCGAGTTCTCTTTGGAAAAAATAACATTTCTTTAACTTAAGTGTAAGACCGAACTCGAACTGATCGTCGATCAATGATAAAAGATTATTTCTCATTATGTGTTTTAAATTTCGAAGCTCGACACATAGCCTATTTTTTTCAGCCGTTTTCTTCTTTACTAAGAGGATAGAGCTAGCATAGGTTGGATTGAACTCGCAAACGATATCAGCCTCAATCATTTCCTGTACCATTGATCAAGCTTGTTCACTTTCTGGGTATGATAACCTCGTCGGTAACGACTGTCGGTTGGTTGTCGTTTAATGAAATCTCCACTCGTGAATTATATAGGTATAACTTAGATCGCGTAAACTTAAGGAAAAACAACACTGATAGTTTTTTAAAAAAATTCTGAGTTGGCCAATTTTAACGTCTTATAAATGTTCGCCACAATTCAAATTTGAATCAGTAACTGGATCATAAAAGTTTATAAAATTTACATTAAAACTCTGCACATCTTTAGTAACGCGAGTAATTAATGAATCATTTCTCAGTTATATTACAACATTACTAAAGTAACACACCCATTCCATTTATAAAATCGTATTCCCCATGTAATAAATACAATTCACTATGAGGTAAACATCTTATGGAACCCCTAAAATAACGGACTTAGTAGCCATTTGATTGGGTTGCACGTAAGCTACTTTTAATAAAAACAAGTAAATCTTTTGAACAATTTCTCTTTTTAAAATGATTGAATAAGATGTTTTTATATAATTATTCCTGGTTTTTCTTGTAAAAGTGTGTCCAATCAATATAAGATATGTAGTTACACTATCTTCTACTATAAATGTACCAACTTTGGAATGTGAGCTAATATTTAAAAACTTATGATACTCTAAACAGCGAAAGACATAAGTATACTTTAAAAATGCCGTTTTGTAAAACAACGAAACTATAGAAAAGTGTTTTTTATCTTAGGAATAAAAGTTTTTAATAAATAATAAAACTCTGAGTTTGAAGACAGTTGTCTCTTTTGGAAGCTTTAAACACAAACTTAAGCTATTTTTAATAAATAAAGCCTACTACTCTGTAAATTAATTTCTTTATGATAAAATTAATTAATTATTATGTATAAATTTATTCAAAAATAATATTAAAATTTACTTTTCTTCTCAATGTGACATAAATTGTGATTATATTATTCTTATTACTTATTTTGACTAATTTGTACTGTTTTTGCACACCTAGAAAGGTTAAATATGGCGAACAAATATATTTTTATAACATCTTCAAATTGTAATGTACCCATGTTATGCAAATAAACGATTTGATTTGAACTTTTTCTGAAATATTAGAAATCTCAATATACAAGCGAGCTATACCGATAGGGACAACTGTATTATTTTCTAATCCTCTCATAACTGGTAATTTACTGACTGACCAAGTAGTTCTTACTTTAAATGCTTACATACATACACACACAACATCACGCCCGCTTTCCCGAAGGGGCAGGCAGAGGCTAACAGTAAGCCCACACCTCGCCAGTCACACCGTCGGTCCCACGAAACAGGCGGCGAGCCCATTGCCGCCACCGATGCTTCATTGCGTTGTATTAATGTACACTGACTGCCTAGATCTATATATCCTTCTATTGCATGACCATTTACGTGTAAAGATATTAAATACTTATTATTATCAAAGTTATCAACATTTACTTGCAATTTGGAGTGCCTGGCAATCGCGGTTAATTAATTTTCAAATGCCCTAGTCTATTACAGATATTATATTTTAATATCTTTTTGGAATATCTGAAACTAGAACGACCTGTCTCATTACATTTATAACACATAACAGTTGTACTACCCTGAGCTTTTTATTTCCTATGATAATTAGTATAATGCTTAAAATTTAAAACGTTACTACTTGCTTGACCCCTCTTATCATGTACACCAACCTTTGACCTATCATTTTCAACATTTGAAAGTAATTCAATACCTGTTCGGGTTTTAGGCATGCTGAATATCACCTAACCTTAACAAACGATCGTAATCCCATATAAAAGGCAGTTCGTTAGCGCTTATTCCAAATATTTTACAACGATTTAATAAGCTAATTTTATCAAAAAAATATAATTATAATTATTCATTAAACTTTCCCCGCTTATATAACATTTTATTCAATAACTCAGTGTACTCATCACTACTGGGAAAGGAATCAATAAATTTATTTCTCCGCTTAGGCCATAAACATGACATCGTTGATAGGGCTTGACAACAAATACGAGCGACCCCTACTAAACGAGGCAAAGCATAGTGTATATGATCTGATCATTGCCCCAATTGTACAGTTTGGCGCACTCCTCAACTTTATTAAGCCACATTTTTAAAGTTTGATCTATGACCATAGGACCAATCTCGGGGATAACATTGCCTAACATTAGAAACTTTTTGCCTCAGTAATATTTAAAAATTAAACTCATGCGCCGAAAAATAATTGAATTAGAATGCTTACCAAGCTCCAAGTCACGATGCCACTTACGTCGCTACCACACACGCTGCTACGACGACCCGACGAAGAACGCCTGTGTCTTGAACATCGCGTCTCTTTTCGGTTCCCCTTCGTACTGCGGCTTGGTCGATGATCGTGATAATGCCTACGGCTACGTTACAGAGATCGCTCTCTTGATCGACTTCTCCTTTACATTGATACTATGACGTCTGCAACGTTTTATGTTAATTGATTTTGCCCACTTTTCGCGTGGTCAACACGTTGTTTGCGCCTCAGCTCCATCCGGCGTATTTTCATCCATTATTTTTTTATTATACAACTGCTTTTGTAAACATTCAAACTTAATCAAACGTGTTCGTTTAAAAAAAATGGGTATTGATTTTCTAGAAATTGTGGGTTTGGTTTCTTTATTCCACTTCTGAGATGAAAGATCAAACTTCAAAACTAAAAATAAAATGATGATTGCTTTGATTTTCCTTGATTTAATTCCGTAACTATCTATTTTACTAAACACCTCCGCTCCGAATGACAGCTCTATATCAAGTGACGAGTATCAAGTATGTCTGTGTCATAACAACATTACTGCCAATAGACTTATAAATCACAGGTATGATACTAGTGCCAGAATATAACAGTTACCAGATACTCGTCACTGGTAGTTAAATAGTAATCATAATAATATATTAAAATATTGTATGCTAAATTATAACACAACCTTACACATGTAAGTCTTGTTACGTATTTATAAAAAAAAACATTTTAAAAACTTCTTTTATTTTAAATCTTATGACTGTAGTACACAGGTTTTTGTAGACTTGTCAAATTGTTTTACTATTAAGTACATTTTTTTTGTAATTGGCGGGATAAAAAACTAACCTAGACGAATTTCTTGCCCGTTCTTTTACGATAAAGCGCCCACCCGCAGTGAATTGGCGCGCTAGTTTTTTAGTTTTGTAATTTTGACTTTTATAAGAGCTCTGTTGAACCAAACTTAATGAATGATTTTGACTTTGATTTTGATTATTGTCATATTATGTATTTATGCTACAAATAAATCTTTTTTCTTATTTTCTGTCTTATGCACAAAGTAAGATCGCGGACACTTCAGGCAAACCTACGACGCACTTTGACTATTTAGCCGGATCTGCGAGCTTTAACGACGATGCGTACTTATGTGAAGATGCGCCTCAAGTCACCACGTGTTATTCTTTTCAACATTACTTAAGGACCAAACAGATATTGTTTTGCGTTGATATCACCTGTGGAAATTTTATATTTATTACACTTTTCCTAACTAAAAAGCAGATATTGTTTTGTGTTAAATATCACCTGTGTGAATTTTATATTATTTACTAGTATATTAAAGTATTGGATAAGTACTGCATTTTAAGTAACTCAAAACACATTTGTGACAAGTAAAGTGCGACTCCCAGTTAAAAGTGTCTATTTATTTATTTAATCTTTATTGCACACAAAAAAGTAAGTACAAAGTTAATTAATATTATTCTTATTTATTTATTTATTTACAAAGTATATTGTATTGCATATAAGTTAAAAAAGATGTCCACCAAAACTGTTCAAACAGTTTGACAGAAGGATCAATTGCTATAACTATGATTATACATTTAAAATTTATAAATATTAATGATATTATTAATGCCGAAGGCATTCTCGATCAGTTAACCATAAGGTTAGCAGAGAGGGTTATCTTGATTTCGAGGGTCTATATCGGTAGTCTATGTCTATCGATATGGCATTGTGGGCAGGTATAACATTTTTTTGGGAGGGAAATGATGCATCAAATGACCTTCCCCCGCTGTGGGAGTTACCCATTAAAATAAAGAATAAGAATACAATAATTTATTTGGTCCACACAACTTGGTTCTTACATTTAAAGGCATTACTCGCCCGCCGCCTACAAGCCAGCGCCTACGGTGACCGAGCGTTGCCTCGCGGCTGCCGACGTCTCGGACGTCCACCGCGGCGGCTAGTGGACAGGCATACTTGCACTGCGCTCCAGAGGTCGTGGTTTCGATTCTCACAAAGGACAAACCTTTTTGTGCATGAGCATAAATATTTGTTCTCGTCTGTAGAGTATGTATGTACAAATATTTTATTTTTCTAGAAACTATTTAAACTGCCTTTGCCAATCTGCACGTGGTGGTGAAGTATGACCTTGGTTTGTTTTAAGGACCCCGGTGCTGAGTAGTAGGATGATAATGGGCTGAGCTGATGATACATTAGTTATATGACCAGCTTTCCCTCAAGGCATTGCCCTTGTGATTGTGCATCTCTAAGGAACAATGCAATTGTAATAAACGGGCGTACAAGTATAAAATAAATCAACAAAATTTTCAACTAAAACCGACACAAATTACTAAACAAACACAATGATTAATTCCCCAAGCCCATCCGTAAGCTGAAGCCTTAGACGCGTCTTATTAAATCAGAGACAAATCAAGGTACTTACACACGATTCTAACGAAGTTTGCACGTTTCGGCCGAACAACTTTTCGATTCCTAAACTTGGAAATAAGATTGGGCCCGCGTCTGACGGTAATGGCTTTGTTGTGTTCCAGCACCGCTCTGACGGTATCTCGACTTTCCTGCTGGCCTATTCCCGGGGCACTACATGTGTCGGATTTTTACACTAGCCAGGTGAGCGGGGTAGCGTCCTCTATTTCTAACTTGCCTAAAGAACGCATCTAGATTGCTTACAAGTTTTGAATTGAACACGCGTCCATTGGCTGTATGTATGTATGTGTGTATGTATGTATGAATGTAAAAACAATTAATGGTTAAAGACATTTATTTTTCAAAAGAAATTACAAAATTCAAATACAGAGAAAATACAAAACTATGTTATTAACTAGATTTACAACACCATCTAGCATTTCAAAAATGTAGGTAGATCGAAAAAAACTCATTTTAAAACAGAGGGCAAGTGCACCGGCAAATCGGTGACTGCGTGCATGCATTGAGAACTATTTAATACATTAAGGGTTATGACTATATAAATTTGTATATGGAATTTATTCTGAAATAAATGATTATTATTATTTTTATTATGACACAGTGCGAGAATGCGTGATAAACAAATCATATAATACCATTTTTAATAATGATTACAAACGATACTATTAAGATTGTCAACTACATACCTATAGACTTGAATTCGTTTCACCTGAATCCCGCTTCTGAGGTCAACTTCAGAAGTGAAGATCAGGATTATCATGAATTACTGGGGCCCGCGTGTGACGGTGAAAGTTTTGTTGTGTTCCAGCACCGTTCTGATGGCATCTCGACTTTCCTGCTGGCCTATTTCCGCGGCACTACATTCGTCGGATTTCAACACTCGCCAGGTGAGCGGGGTAGCTCCGTCTGTTTATAACTAAGAACTTATACGAAGCCAGAGACTGCAAAATTTTCTAAAGAAGGCATCTAGATTGCTTATACATAAGTTTGAAATGTATATTGAATTGGTTTTGCTTTGTATATTGCTCTGTACGCTGCACTTTGCTCCTGAGATCATGAGTTCAAGATAGATAGATCTCTAACCATCAGACAACAACTTAACATACTTACAATTTTTAGCTAGAGAACTGAACTTGATGAATTTCTTGCCGAATTCCTTCCTACTAAAATTGCTACATAGTGAATGGGTGCGTTTCACTTTAAGTTGACGGTCATAAGTGCAGTAAATAGTGTAAGTTTTTACGTAAACCTTCATAACCTTTTGACGACCGATATGGCGTGTAGGTCAGTATACCTGCACTTCACTCCAGAGGTCGTGGGTTCGATTTCCACACAGGACAAAACTATGTGTGCAGGAACATGAATATTTGTTCTGATCTGGGTATTTTCTATGTATATTAAGTATGTATTCACAAAAATAAAAGGTATGTAAGTATGTTTATCCGTTCTTTAGTATCCATAACACAAGTTCTTAGTGAAACTTATCTTGGAACTAAATAACTGGTGTGATTGTAAGAGAGTATTTATTTATTTATCTATATGTAAGAGCGTTATTGATGCAAAGCTGGAATAAATTATTTTATTTTGACTGTAACAAAATCTGTAAAAATTTAAAAGCCAGAAAAAAGACCTAAGGGAAGTTTAGCAACGCTAGACAGTGTAGTTGGTAACATGAAGTTATACAAAATTAGTGAGTTGTGTGACGTCAACTAAACAGTTTTTAACTTCATGCTTTGACAGGCCGCGGCGGCACCGAGTCACAAATTGTTCGCATCTAGTTTGCTCCAAACTTTCAACTACATAAAAATTACATTTAACATTTCAAGCCACTTCTATCAAGCCACAGTTGAACTAATATTGTTAACTGTCCCGATTTATGGCTTTCAATTCGCAATATGGCCAACACATAAACACGATAAATGCACACTCATCACGGCCAGCAAAAATACCGTTTCACACCCCGCTGAAAGACCTGGGGATATAGAAGCTGATAAACACATAACCGGCAGAGAATTAAAATAAGTATATTGACAGTGTGTACCTTAGAAGCATCGTGAAATAGTTTAGTAATTAATAATTAGTCGATCTGTGGGCTCGATCAAAGTCATATCGCAATCCGATACTTGCCAACTAAAATACGACCAGAGCTAAAGCGCTATAAAGTTGTATTAAAATTTCTCGACTCAGAAATCTGAAGCATCGCAGTGGTATTTAAAGTGTTGGAGGAAGTTGTTTTACAGAATAAGTAAACAACAAACAGCTGTCACACTGTTTTCTTTCCATTCAGTCGGCGGCCATGTTGCAACAAAGGAAAAGAATATAAATGAGAATAGTACTGAGAATGTGTTTCTTAAGAGCGTCGTTGAATGGCCTAGTTTCATCGACTATTTTATTTATATATCAATATTACAAAACAATATCATTGATTGTTGTAATAAATAATTTTGTTAATTTGATCTTTGAATGAAGCATACTCGTAGTTTTACGAAACGAGGTAGGTTGATGGTCACACGATCACAGTGGTGGTCCTGGGATTGGTCACCGTTAGTGAAGAATTTATTTCTGTGCTTTCTACTTGTGAGTCGGAAACCTCTTTTCTCATTATTTGACAGTTTTAAGTTGGATTTTGTGGTTTTTTTTCAAGCTGCAGGCACGTCTAAGGCCGTAACCTTAACGTGCAGCAACATTGTGACTCCGTAATGGATAACCGGGAGGTTCAGCGACAGTTTCGCCAGAAGTAAATTGTTATCCAATCACTGGTATTATGTCCAGATTGTTTTGAATTAACTCTGCGTTGGTCGGGTTAAACGTAATATGCAGCAATTTTATAATTATAACTGGATAACCTGGACGTTTAGTGACAGTTTCGGTTGGTGGTCGTACGATGACAGTGCTCAGTCCTTGGATTGGTCAACGTTAGTGTGGAATTTATTTCTGTGCTTCGGGAGGCATGTTGAGCTACTGGAACCTGTAACCACTTTATGTAGAAGTCATTTAGTAAACGACTCCTATATAAAGTGTTAGTAGGTAGTCATGTTGAGCTGCTATAAAATAATTGTTAACTGCTTAGTTAACTAAGGTGATACACATACATACACACATATATTCAAGCCTGTTTCCCCGAAGGGGTAGGCAGAGACATATTATACGCCTACACTTCGCCAGTTATATAGTTGGTCCCACGTAATAGGTGGCTTACCTACCACTGTTACGATCGCCAGAGCCTCGTCCGTTGATCAGCAGGTGCACCACTTGCAGGTGAGGTTGGCTTGGGCTTCTTAGGTCTTGGTAGGATCAACTAAAGTGATCGTTCCCGATAATCAAAGTCACGCGTAGCTACGACTACTTCACACTTCAACTGATGCTATTATGAATTTTTTTGCTAGCTTGTTATCGGATAGTTATTTTTAGTTTATAAATAACATACAAACACGCCTTCTCTGAAAGAGTAGGCAAAGACATATTTTACGCTCACACTTCGCCAACCTGCTGATAAAATTGGTGTCGACCACTGTAATTTTTGCAAGAACCTTGTCCGTTGATCGGCTGGTGCACCATCTGCAGCTAAAGTTGGCTTGGGCTCCTAAGATCTTGGTGGGACCCCTATAAATCTCCACTACAAATACAGTTCTATTTATAAGTGAATATATAATTTTCATCCAAGGCATTATTATATTCGCCTCTAGGTGAATGTGATCTTGTGGCATTTAAAATAAAACAAAATAAAATAAACCTACTTTATTGTTTTTAAGATCAAAATGATCATTTAGATTCGTCAAACATTCACACACAAAATGGAAATTCGATATAATTATATTTGTTTAACAACAATGAAAGAGATATGAGCGGTACCATAATAAAGAAATAAAAGCAAATGGGTTCTTTGTCAGAATTTGTCAAGATTTGTCAGTTTATCTGTCTGTTGTGGTTTTTCTCAAGATTTGTCAGTCTGACGGTGACTCTTATTGGGCGTATCTGTCAGTCAGCCTGTCGTGATTCTAAGGCCGTGTCCCCAGTAGGCAAACTGTTAGCGGCCGACTGAGTTGCAAGACTGAGAGACCGACGCTGCAAACTGCGTATAGTGAGCGCAAAACTAGCAGACTGTGGACACTCCATTTCAAATATATGGAAGGGCGTACTAAATCGGTACGCCGCAAACTCAGTCGGCCGCTAACAGTTTGCCTACTGGGGACACAGCCTTAAGGAAGGAGGGGATTGTCCGTCAGTCAGTCAGTCAGTCTGTCGGTAGCTCTAACGAGGCTTCCAAAGGGCAACGAGATTGAGAAGATGCCTCAAGATTTTTTTATTTATGTATATAGTGTATCTGTTTCTGTGTATAAACAGAAAGTTTGCCGACGATGTCAAGCATCGCCTCGGAACTCTAAATAGTGAATTAACTTGCCCCTACAGCCAACTTGATCCCTCTGGCGTTTTTCTTTTATTACTTCATTTGCAAGCGTTTCGCGGAAAAGATGTTGGTTTACAAACCTTTACCTAGTTAATTTATTTCTTTATCTGTTTTCAATTTTCATAAAAACTCAAAAAAACATTTTATCATAATCTTTATTGAAAGAGATTTTATGAACACCAGTAAGAATCGGTCGTCAAATTTTGTAACTAGTATCGAGCGTATGAAACTTATTTAAAAGGAAGTTTCTGTAATAAAATAAAGCGTGGTTTCCGCCTACACGAAGTTACACGTGCCACACCTGTCAAAAAACATTAAAGACTCTTTTCCCTTCAAATAATAGTAGTAAGTTACAAAACAATTCATTGTCAAACCCCTTAGGGCAAACTATCTGTAAAGTTAACTAGCAACAATATAAGATCAAGGAAACTTTACACCAACTTTCTTACTATAAAATTAGTTTCTTGCGGAGAGAAAACACGATACAACCTAAATGATAGCCGTGTCAATAACAGTTGTTGTAACTTGTGAGTCGGAAACCTCTTTTCTCATTGTTCGACAGTTTTAAGTTGGATTTAGTGGTTTTATACGAGCTGCAGACACGTCTGAGGCCGTAACCGTAACGTGCAGCAACATTGTGACTCCGTAATGGATAGCCGGGAGGTTCAGCGACAGTTTCGCCGGAAGTAAATTGTTATCCAATCACTGGTATTATGTCCAGACTGCTTAGAGTTAACTCTGCGTTGGTCGGAGTTTAGATAAATTTTCTCCAATTATCCGAAGTATTTCTTTCAATGTTTCTATTATTATTAGTGTCACATTAGGTTCGAACCCCAGAGTTTTCTTTGATGGTAACTATCATTATCCATTTCTCGCAAGTTAAAAATAATATACATAATTAGACCCACAGCCCACAAACATTATATAAATATATATAAGACACTATAAAAGTGATTGGCGTGTCAATAATAGTTGTTGCAACTTGTGAACCGGATTTACCTCTACCTATCTTAAATATACATACATACTAACACGCCTGATTCTCCGAAGGGGTAGGCAGAGGCATACCATACGCCCACACTTAGACAATTATTATTGTTGTTCCCACGTAATAGGCGAGCCTATTGCCGCTTACCGGGATCTGTTACGTTCGCCAGAGCCTTGTCCGTTGAAAGCAGGTGCACCACTTGCAGGTGAGGTTGGCTTGGGTTTTTAGATGTTGTTAGGATCCCTATATACCCTATCTATCTTAAATATTCCTTCCCTTTCTGTTTATTACGTGTATACCACACGTACCTAGTGCGCATTGGCAAAAACGGGTGTGTCGCGTCTTACTGTTGGGATTGGTCATCCTTTTAACTTGGCTTATTATCTGCCACTTAAAAGCAGGGATAGCCCAGTGGCGAGATCCATGAACTTTTAGCCTCAGGTTCAAACTCTGGTCTGACTTTACGAAGACAAATTTTAAGAACTCTATGTCCAGTCCCATCATCAGGTTCTCTCCTTTCTAGGGCCTTGTCTACTGCGAACCACCGGCCCAATCTTGTGCTCGCGCTTGAATGCGGTGTGAGTGTTCCTAGTTATTCTTCCTTCTTGCGTGCCACTGCTGCGCGAATCGGCGAAACACCTGGTAAGTGAAGGACAACTGAGATATGCTAGCGTATGATGATCATCTACCACATATAACGATTATCGGGAGCAATTGCTTATCATGTCTTCGATATTTAAAGCCATACAAACGATCACCCATCCCGAACTGACCTCTGTAAACTTCGATAATCAATTTCAAAAATCTTAATATTTCGGATCCAAATGCTTGTTAATTTTAAATGCTAGTAGATACAATAATAACTAATATCTCATAATATGGCCGCAACAGTAATCTGGTGTAATGGTACTGCAATTGCGTTACGTGGTATGAGATAACAATTTTGGCCATTTTGCTATAACGACTGATAAGGGAACAATGGCACTCAAGTACACACAATTAAAACAATTTTATAATAAGGCTTTATCTGTATGAAACTTCTAGACTGCTTGTAAGAGGACATCTTATTGAAACTAAATATAGGAAATTAAAAACATGATTGTATATAAACAAAAATTGAAAGCATAAACCAACTTAAAAAAACAGGAAAAGCGAAAAACATTCACAGTAATAAATAACATTGTTTGATATTTCAAAATGCGTCTTCTAGCACAACACAAGGTTGATTTATTTATGAATTTCTCATAACATAGTAAATGTGACATTGAACTATTTTTAGTTTACAAAAATAAAATAAATATTATATGTTTTTTGTAAAAATATATTTTAGAGTACTACATATTGTAGTTATTCTGTGATCACATCTTTTGCCAAAGCGTTACCTTACGCCATCATGTGGTTTAGAGATCCTAAAAATTTAAACAATATACTTCATAAACCTAAACACAACCATGAAGAGTGGTTTGCACAAACACTACAGTTTCGATATTATCAATACTTACTTCTAAACATAACGAAGGGAAAATCTGACTCTTCAAAAATCGCACACAATAAACATATTCTTATGCCTTTATTAATTGTGCATGAAAAAATTTAAATAATTAGGCAGCATCAGATTAGAATTGAATATCATGAATGTTTAAAATATCAAAACAAAATGGCGTCTGACAGGCAATTACACAAAATGGCTATTGGGAAACGTTCGAAACTCGAATGGTATATCAATCCGTGAGCACGTGTTGTGGTGCACGCGCGCGCCCGCCACAAATCAGCGGTAAATCAGATTTCGAACGGCCCCCGTGATTGCAGAAACGAATTTGTGTTGCGTCCACCGGAGGCCACTAACGTCGTAACTAGTTGTGCCATCACCACCGCGCTGATTAACGCTTAAAATCAACCCTGTAATAGATTGTTATAGGTAAAAGTATGCCTACCATGAGTCGTCAGTATAGTATACTAGCTGTTACCCGCGATTCGCGACCGGCCTGATTTTGAACGGCATTTCTATCAATTTCTTAAACGTAAAAGAGTAGTTATAGTGACGTAACCTCAATAGTTAGACTTGTAAAGTTTTTTGTACATATTTACATATTCTATAATATAAGTCATATATTTAGGTTTTGTAAGCTCAGCTACTCTATCGTATTAGGTTTGGTGCCTGTAAAGATAGTTGTAAGTTTTATGAATAAATAAATTTAAAAAAAAATTAAAAAAATATATTTTTTGATTCAAACATTTGTGCTAATAAAATAGAATGTTTATTATTTTAAGTATGACAAAATCTGACATTTTATTAATATTACTATTGTTATTTATTAAGTAATTAAGAAATTTCATCATCATCATCATCTCAGCCCATAAACGTCCCACTACTGAGCACGAGCCTCCTCTCACATACCAAGGTGCAAGGGTATTGGGTCATACTCCACCACGCTGACCCAGTGCGGATTGGCGGAGGCAGGTGTATGGCGTCCTGCTGTTAGAATTTATCAAGCCGCCCATTAGGCTTCTAACATGGCTTAACGACTACCACATTTAGTGATAACCGGGACCAACGGCTTAACGTGCCTTCCGAAGCACGGAAACTATCAAATGCCACACAAACGGTCACCCATCCAAGGACTGACCTCTGTAAACTCTGCTGTACTTTGGTGATCGTTTCCGACCACTGAGCACCGCAGAGCTACGAGCGCTTTAAGACATTTACTCACCTCAAGTATTTTTTGATACTAAATAAATAATATAAAATGAATCAATCTTATCTTAAGTTTAAACAATTTATAAAAAAATCTATCATTATGAATTTTTGCGTGTGTGTATGTGTGAGTGGTGAGTGTGTTTCAACTTATAAGTAATTCTATTTCAGCATAGCTTTTAGCTTTCAACCATTTAGTAATCGCAGTTTTGCATTTTGTATTAGTCATATTATAAATATCGAATTCTATATTTATTTTGTTATATAGAGCGAAGAGATAAATTATAAGAGGCCACGGATACGAATAGTTCTAAGATACCTTACGATGGAAAATCCAACTTGCATTTGTCGATCTTATTTCGGGAGCCTGCGTTTCATAGCTTTTAATTAACATAAGAGTAAATGTTGCTGCTTTTATTTTTACATTGCTAAGTAATGACAAAACAAATTTATCATTTGTACTATGCTGACTAAGAGAAGTTTAGAACACTACAAATATCTAACCAATTATCAGTTACAATGAAGACAACGCTGATTTATTTCAAAGCTGTGAGCCGTAGCCGAAGCCGGCTATTAAATAGTTGTGTAACATACCTAAGGTTAGTGTTATTTGTAGGTACAAAGAGTAAAGATTAAAGAGTAATCATTTGGAGACCATTTATAATCCACCGAATTTTCAAGCTGCATAAGAAAAGATGAGAACATTAAAAATATGTAACCTTGTTTATGATTAGCGCTGACTTAGGTCATTGCAGCAAGCCGGTTTTTAATATAACTTAACACTATGGTTAGTTTGGTAAAGTCCGAAAATTCAAGCAAATTTACTAAATTGTAGAACATTATAGAAATCAGAAAAGAGTCACAGATTTGGACATGTTTACATTACACATACATTAAATTTAAAAGAAGGATACGGCAGTTTATGTTCACCCATTGACTTTATTTGTTTTACAAAAAAAAAAATTTTTTTCTTTCTCTCAAATTTAGATTAAGATGGTTATAGTGTTGTGTATAAGAGACATGTATATTAGATTATAGTTTTTAGATTTAATTTTGTATTTACAATGTGATATATATATGTTGTTGGTGTGCCTTAATAAATAAATAAATAAATTATAAATATCCAACCAAATGTGACCTCCGTACCTCAATAGTCCAGCCCTAAGCGAATATAACTTCACACTATGGATAGATTAATTTGTTGGTACAGGTACAAAGAGTATATTTATTTATATTATAGATTACTGGATAGTTCATTTTAAGTCCACCGAAAGTTCAGGACACAAACAGTTGGCCCTTTCGGCGGAAAGCCCAACTCAGCGACTTGCATCCGTCGAGTTCACCCCGGGAGTGTTTGCATTTCATTAGCCTCGGTCAACAGGAGACCTAATTTATCCGCTCCTACTTCCACAACTGCTGGGTTACTGTTAAATGACTTTTTCTCTTATTCTAATCTGACCCCGTATCGCTGAGTTGTATAAATAATACCTTATCTTATCAATTGCTTCGTGGATTATAAAAAATGCGAGCGCAGTGAACTATATTGCTCGCCCATTCCCACTTATGGGTTAAGTACTAATAAGTATAACTTATGGCTACACGCAGTGAAGAAAAACGCGCGATTATCTGTACGATCGACATGTTCACTGTTTTATGACCCTCAGTAACAAATAAATAATAAAAGTGATCGTAGTCCCATTATCGTCTTCTAATTGTTAAGCGCGTACTCTACTCACAATTTTCTTATTTTATTAATAGCGCGTGCCCGACGCATGCACAACACTGCACATAACTTGCTTTTTGACGAATATAGATACGACTGCGGTCAATATAATAATAATAATAATAATCATTTATTTCAGAATAAATTCCATATACAAATTTGTTAGTAGGTACATTGGCAAGCTTATAGCCTATTGTTAGTAATTACAATTATATTATTTTCAATTAAGGTTCACTTTTATTTATTTAATTTATAAAATAATAATAATAATAAGTTTAATCTGATTTATACTACAGAATTAAACTTATATGTAACACAAAATCTAGATAACACTGGTCTTATAAGAGGTGGAGTTTAGAATAAAGTACCTAAATAAAATTAAACAGATTTTCTCGACGTTTGGAGTACTTTAATCTTATTCATGGTCCCGGTGAGACGATTTGAATGCGGACAATGTGTCAGATTTATTAAGTATTAACATGCAAAAGAAAAGCTGTTTATTTTCTACTCGAAAAGTAACAATGTGGTGTAACTGAAACATACTTCTGTATAGAGTTCATATCAACCTTTGGACAATTACAATACCAGTGACATTGTTACCGCCTTCGTATTTAATTTTCATGTTGTCTTTTTAATGTGACGTGTGTAAGCGGCGATAGCCCAGTGGCGAGACCCCTTGCCTATAAATCAAAGGGTCTCGGGTTCAAACTCTGTTGGCCCACCAATGACATTTCGAAGTTATGTGCGTAATTTTCGCTTGCTCCGTGCCTCGGAAAGCACGTTAAGCCGTTGGTCCCGGCTGTCATGAACATTTATGGCAGTCGTTATTAGGAAGTCAGGGCCTCCTAACATACTGACAGCTGGTTTAACCATAGAATGATGTTTCCCTCTGGGTTGCGGAGGTCAGACGGCAGTCGCTTCACGTTATATTATTGTACCTGCTTAAATAACTTAAATTCAGTCAAATCTGATTGAACCAGTGAGGAGAGCCTGGGCCCTAAGCAAGGGCAACCGGGATAATGCTAGGATATGATGGAATGTGACACGTCATAATGACTATATCACGCCTGAGGATAAGCAGTCGATAAGGCGCTACATACCGTATAACAAGCAGAGCACAAAGCGCACCTACTCATGACGGCCTGCTGAAATGCCGTTTCACGCGCCGCTTAAAAGACAAACTTATAACCGGCATTTAAAAAATCGTTTTGCGCACTTTCTGAATACCCCAATGCTGTAATCTCTTTTGAAAACCACCGCACGGAACTCATACGTAAACCGAAGAGTACGCACAAACATCATATTATACAGTATCTCAAAACACGCTCTGTTGTACAAGCGGTAGTATACGCTTAAAGACGAATATTTCAAATAACATCTGTATTCTTTGTATATTCTCTGTCTCAGTTGTGTTTGTTATTGTAATTGTTTGAAAAGTACTTTTTTTAAGACAACTAAACTTGACTTGACTGTATAAATTAAAAAGATATAAACAACATTATGATTATGACTATACGAAACTTTGACTAAAAAAATCAACCCATTTGCGTTAGCCTGAAGAGTTCCAACTTCAAATCAGGGTGGGAGTATATTTATTCATCTTATTTCATTTATAGCACCGCTATGTCGTAGACGTGGAGACGAACGAGTCTATGGAACACCTGCTGTGTACCTGTGACTGGCTGGCTGCTTGCCGAATGGGTCTCCAGAGGGTGGCCTACCCACAGCCAAGAGAATGAGCACGCTGACAGGCTTGCCAGACAGGGCTCGGAATCAATTTTCACGGGACCGGAGCCATGCATTGCACTCTCTATGAGTACAATAGCCACGACGCTAAAAAAGTATATGGTGGAGAAACATCTATCGAAATGGCAGCTGCTACCGGCGCTTAAGCATTCAAAGGCCTTCATCGGGGTGACAGGGAGCAGCTGGTGTAAGGCCCTCTGCGAAGGTAGCAGGAATCAAGCCAGACTGATAATTGGAGCTCTAACAGGGCATTATGCCACAAACAAAATGCTCCACAGGATGCGACTAGTGCAATCACCGCTATGTCGTAGATGTGGTGACGAAGCGGAGTCTATGGAACACCTGCTGTGTACCTGTGACTGGCTGGCTGCTTGCCGAATGGGTCTCCTGGGGGTGGCCTACCCACAGCCAAGAGACTATGGGCCTCAACCTGCGAAGACAGTCATTAAGATGATGGCAACAATATTTGGAGATTTGGACTGAAAGGCAAGGGAATGCACAAAAGATCCGTCATAAGGATCAAAGTGCGCCAGGGACAGTCTGTGGCCCCCGTAATAAGATAAGACAATATAAGATAAGATATATAGCATTTTAAATTTAAGTACAATAACATTATGTGTTTTAACGGCAATAAATTAACAGCTGAATTGACATAATTTCATAATAAATATTCTTTTACAAGCACACCAATTATTTAGTTCCAATATAAGTGTCATTAAGAACTTATGTTATGGATACTAAATAACGGATAAACATACATAAATACTATTTTATTTTGTAAATACATACTTAAGATACATAGGAGAACACCCAGACCAGAACAAATATTCATGTTCATGCACACAAAGATTTGTCCTGTGTGGGAATCGAACCCACGACCTCTCGAGTGAAGTGCAGGTATACTGACCTCCACGCCATATCGGTCGTCAATAATAATCAAAATGATATAAGTGTAGCACTGCCATTAAATTTGCTCGACATAAATTGGAGCGAGCCAGGTATATGGGGGTGCGGTTTCGTTAAATTAGGCTGGTAAATCCGCAGTAACTACTCAAGTTTTATAGCTACAAGTAGAGCATAAGAACCTAATACGAATACTCGCTGAAAGGAAGTTACGTGAGCAATATTTTATTAAATAGAACAGTAATTGGTAGTTTGGCAGTTATCCGGCAGAACTTGGGCAATTACTGAGAGATAATATTTTACGGATGAGCAACGATTAGCCTCTCAAGTGCCGTTACGTTGCGATGTCGAATTTATGTGTCCTGAGATCGCGCTTAGAACCGAGACTACCTGTGCCATTACTCATGTTAACGCAGATTTAACAGGCGTGCTAGATTCAAATGAAGTATAAGATATACATTAAGTTATTAGTGTTGGTAATAAGATTAGCAGGTGTACGTTTGCTTACAGATCGTAGATTCTACAAGATATATTAGATATATTTTGGAATTCTTATTGAAATATGAAACTGTCTTATATTATATATATTATATTATATTATATAATTGAAATAAAAAATCTGTAGAATAAAATCAAAATTGTCTAGTTTTTCCTATGCCTTGAGGGAAATAAAAAAACATACCGATATAAAAACAGCCATAGTAACGTACTATGCACACGCACACGCATGGCTCAGTTATGGAATTATTCTGTGGGGTAACAGTACGGACGCGGGAACACTGTTCACCTCACAGAAAAAATTAATTCGAATAATTGCGAATATACAACAAACTGAGAGCTGTAAACAATATTTCGCAAAGTATAAAATCCTAACCCTACCTTGCCTGTATATTTTAGAGATATGCAAATTCGTTCGAAAATATAAAGATTTTTTCATGAATCGTGAAGATGTACCATCCAAATATTGACTTAGACGCAAAAACAAGTTAGTTATACCAGCCACACGTCTCAAACTAAGCTCTTCAAGCACTTGCAGTATGTCTGTAAAAATCTATAACAATTTACCACATTCTCTACAAAACGAGCAAAGTGATGTAGCATTCATGAATCAATTAAAACAAATTTTGATTAATGGATGTTATTATGATGTTACGGAATATTTAACCGCCAAGATTAATATATGTTTGTGATTTTTGGAGATAGTTAGTGGAATTAAAAAAGTTAGATTATGTAAGTTTTTGTTTTAACAAGTCTTATTAATGTTAATTTTTTATTTGTTTTAAGTATTTTTGATTGCAAATCCCCTCTCTTCAGTCTTAAAGTTGCGTACCCGACAGGGTCCATAAAATTGGTTCTAAAATTGTATAACACCTATGTACACATTATGGTTTAGCAATAAATAATTTGTATTTGTATAATACCTAATAATAATACTAAAATTATAAATGTGAAAGTTTGTGAGTGTATATGTTTGTTACTTCTTTACGCAAAAACTAGTGGACCGATTGTGATGAAATTTGGCATGTGAATAGCTGCAGGAATAACACATGCGATACTTTTATCCTGGTATTCCCACGAGAACGGGAACCACGCGGGGCGCGGCTAGTAACGTATAAAGATATAAAGGTTATTTTTAGGTTTTCTATTAGCCTGAGTTCGTAATTTGATGTAAACATCTAATTCAGTGACGGGCGATAAACAATGCTGCCCTCTCTGTTTATTTGTTTGTTTGGCGCCGCGTCTCAAAATTTCTTAATTTATTTTGGATTGTTATTCTGTTATTTTTAAAGGCTCCGCCTGATCGCTGCCGTGCTGAAGATTAAGATAAAAAACCTGGAGTAGACGCAATAACTCTACACATAATATGCAGAGAAGAAATTAATTCCTGGGCAGCTCGCCTACGTTAGGATTGTTGACTTCTTCATCACCTTTTTCTTATTTTTATAGATTGGCTCAGCGCGCCTTCTCCGCTTTTTCTTTTATGTTGCGCTACAACCATGATGTATCAATCGTGCCTTTTATTACAAGCATCAAATTCAGTATATGCATCTGAGACTTTTTATAGGACCGATAATATATTTGAACCGTTAGGGATGCACTATTTCATTTTATTTGATATCTATAATTACTTTCTATTTTTCACCTGCAAAAACGGTCACTAATTATCTGACGTGGTCAGCCTTAACAAAGGCTGAAGGGGTGGCCTACCAACATCCACGTGACTAAGGACTCAAATTGCAAAGGCTGTCTAAAGATGAGGACCACAATATTTGGAGATATGAGTGAAAGGCAAGGGGATGCACAAAAGATCCTACTAAAGGCCCAAAGTGCGCCGACGGCATCCTGTGGCCCCCGTGATAATCTGAAACGTATGTACACTATACCTACATGATTGCAGTCGTTAAGCCAAATTAGAGGGCCTTTATAGCGTCTTCAAAATTCTACTGCTACCACTGTGACTACGCGGTGGACACTGCGCAGCACACATTGGTGGAATACCCGGCCGCGGGCGCCGCTGTTCGCAGCCCTGGGCGCAGTCGACAGCGAGACGACGTGGAAAACAATGGCGTCTTTTATGATTATGATTTAAAGATGCCGCGCAGCGGGACTCGCTCTCTCTCCGTCTACGTCGTTGGCGCAGCGTACGGGCCAGAAGGGCCCGACAGGCAGCTCCAGGGGGATCTTAGGCGAAGGGGGCAGGCCCTACCGTCTAACTATAGACCCTGCGCGAAGTCGGCCACATACGCCATTGTCGCATAAGGAGATAGGGGGGGCGCGTTACACTAGGCGCTCTGAGGAGCTCCTCCCAGTTCTGATCGGGGGGAACGTTGCCTGCGGGCGGGTTGTCTACAACTTTAAGGCACTTTTTAGGCACTGGCCCCCCGCCTCTTTTCTACAGCGGTGGGCGTTGTCGAAAGATATATAGTGGATTGGACTGCTGGCAGTCGTGTCTGCCGCAGTGAGCCCTCCCACACTCCCCTCTCGGTCCCCTTTGGCAGGGAGGCAGTGGGTCAAGGCATTTTTTACCGACGTAATATCAAAAAGGCTTGAAAATTCTAGCACCTAGAAGCCTAAACCTGCCTCCGTAAATAAGCACTAGTTCCGCGTATGCCTATGCCTTGGTTTTTGGGGGGAGGCCTAAGCCCAATCAAAAGGCTGAGATGATGATGATGATGATTTTGATGATAAGATGACGCACCGTCGCTTCACATTACCCTACAGTTGTTACACGTGTTATTCACCCACTTATTTTCATGCCGAACAGCAAGAAAAGAACCTTAATTTAAACTTTTTTATTAAAAGAAAATAACAGATAGCCAATAGCACCGACTGTACGTCTTGTACCTAGCACAATGAGCCGAAGAGTCTTTTAAACAGATTCATTTCGATAAGCAAAAGTTCCTGGCAATATCATTGCAAAACAGAGCTTTGTGAAGAAAACGGTGCTATAGTAATTACGACTGCTTTAGCTTCAGAGTTTCCGTTTAATGAGGTTGTTGGGTGTATACAACTCCATTTTACACACAAATGATCTCGGATAATTCACATAAGGCGTTTCACACAGTTCAATGTACAATACATACATACATATATTCACGCCTGTTTCCCTGAAGGGGTAGGCAGAGGCATATTATACGCCCACACTTCGCCAATTATATAGTTGGTCCCACGTAATAGGTGACGAGCCTATTGCCGCTTACCGGGCACTGTTATGTTCGCCAGAGCCTCGTCCGTTTATCGGCAGGTGCTCCACTTGCAGGTGAGGTTGGCTTGGGCTCCTTAGGTCTTGGTAGGATCCCTATACACTATCAATGTATAATACAAATGATTTGTGTAGGTTACTCCAAATTTTTTTAGACGACGGACATGGCGTGGAGGTCAGTATACCGCTAAGAGCGTATGTAGATGCTGTATTGGTGACGCTTTGTAAAATGTTAATCAAAGTCAATCAACTGTGTTTTTGTTAGTATTATCATGTTGGGTGTTTATATTTCCAGATTACACGCGGAGTCAGAGAGCGGCGATAGCCTAGGGACCAGACCCGTAGACGACAAATTCAGAGGGTTTCGGATTCAAACCCTGGCGGCGCACTTATGACTTTTTGAAGTTATGTGTCTCGCAAAGCATATTAAGCTGTCATGAACATCTATGGCAGTCGTTATTAGGAAGACATTTTAAACTGTCGCTTCCATGTATCATCACTATGAGATTGTCGTTGAGCCAAATTAAGGAGCCCTTTTAGGTGGCTTGCAAATGATATCAGCAGGACTCCATTATACCTTTTTTTTAACCTTGAAAAATACGTTATGTATACCTAGAGGCCACTAAACTAAAAAACAAAGGAAAACCTACTCGCTCGGTGATCGAACGACTAAGGACCTGCCTGCTTAAATATGTACCAAATCTGCATGGTGGAATCTGTTTGAACCTTAGTATTTGAGAAGAGGCCTAAAACCAGTAGGTACTGAGATAACACGGACTTCGGTCCTGGTTGTTTGTATCTATGTGTGATAGATAGTCGGTAAGTCATATAAGGGCTTATTAACGGCATAAAAACCTTTACCAGGAGACATTAGAATAAGTAATTAGTTTGGCGAGGATCTTAATTTTAAGAACAAAATGTATTTTTTAAATTGTACTTTTTGTAAATAAATAAATAAGTAAAAGTTCTTGAATAATAATTATCATTGAAAACAGCTTTGTAAAGAAATTGCTCAGTTTATAGTATATAAGTATATTTATAGTAATAACGACTGCTTTTTACCCGCTTTCAAAGGCCTTATAAAACAGATACCGGTTTAATAAGGTTGACGGGTGTGTACATTTCCAGTTTATACACAGTTGATCTCAGATATTGGACGGGGGCGTTTCAAATAAGTGCTTATATAACACCGATAATATTATGTTTGTTACCCTTAATATCCCTTTCACGACCGACATTGAGTGGTGTTCAGTATATGTTGTGGACTGAAGGAAACACAGGGTTTTTTCTGTTCAGGAATATATTTCTTCTTCAGAGTTTACAATTTTTCTTTTTTCTTTTTCTTCTTATTTGTTGCTTCCTCTGATGATCGTACCTTTCGAACTACTACTACTACTACTGGGGGTCTTCAGCGAAGATTTTCTTTCTTCGTGGTGTCGGGCCTCGAGCGTAAGCTCCTTGCCCGGGCATTCAACGCTGCTGGTGATACCAGCAGGGTCTTTTGGACTCCTTCCGTCTTCTTCCTTACGTGCCCGTAAGGGAGAGGGAGGAGTAAATTGGGGTTCTTTTTTTTTTTTAGTATTTGCTGGATAGTAGGGTATCGTCACCCCACCAGGTCAAAACGACCCTCGGCGCGGTCATGCCCACAGGGTGAGACAGCATTGGCTGAGGCCCCGTGAACGCCAGCGAGCGGGTCGTCCCCCTGGTGGGGGGAAGCTATTGTCAAGAATTTCCCTGGTATCTTATGGTAACTTTGATTTTCGGCGCGGGAGGGGGCTCCGGCCGAGGGCTATTTGTAGATGAAGGTGGGGATGGCGGAGGAGGGGGGGGCGTCTTTATGACGCTCCTGGGCAGCGCTTTGCGGCCCTTCCTTTTTGGAAGGTCTTCTGTTTGGGGCGCGATGTTCTGGAGATGAGAGTGGGAGCCATGATCGGCGCGGTCAAACATGTTTCGCGCCAAGCGCCTGACGAAGCACTCCACACTTTCAACTCGGGCATCCCGGGCTATTACGTCGTTCCTGACATACCTCTCCGCGCGGGTGATGATGCGCAGGGAGATGTTCTGCTGGGTTTGCAGCTTGCGTCTTTGGGTGGCCGAGCAGAGCGCGTACCACGCGGGCGCTGCGTAGGTCAGCCTTGGTCTGAGGTATAGTTTATAGAGGTTGATCCTGGTAGCCAGTGGGAGTTTTGCTGTGAGGACTGGCCGGAGCATGCCGCGTGCCCTCTTCGTTTGTGTCATGGCATACTCCACCTGCTTTGTCATCTGTAGCCTGGAGTCTATGTGGCATCCCAGATATCTCACCTCGGACTTCCAGGCGATACGCCGGTCTCTCAGGGTGAGGTCCTGGACATATCGCCTAGGGCCGAAGGTGATGGCGACAGTCTTGTCCACGTTCACCGCCATGCGCCATTTGTCGAGCCATGTGGGGAGTAGGTTCAGTGCTCGCTGCATCTTCCTTGACGCTACATACCCTGTGGGAGCGGAGGAGAAGTAGGCGCTGTCATCCGCGAACAGTGCCAGAAAGACATTTTCCTCTTGGTCCTCTATCGTGGGGATGTCGTTGGTGTAGAGGGCATATAGCGCTGGGGATAGGCAGCTGCCCTGTGGTACTCCGGCACATATGGGTTGCGGCGCTGACTCACTGTTCTCTACTGTGACGGTGAACGTGCGATTCTCCAGAAATGCCGCCAGTACTCTGCAATAGGCCGGCGGGGTGTCTGCAGTATAGAGCTTGTGGATCAGTCCTGGGTGCCACACTCGATCGAACGCCTTCTCTATGTCGAGGAAGACTCCCACCGCTGTGTGGCCCTTGTTTCGATCTTCGGCTATCCTGTGTAGGACTCTGGCTAGTTGGAGAGTCGTCGAGTGGTCACTGCGGAATCCGAACTGCTCCGCCCTCGGTTCTATGTGGGGGCGAATTCTTCGGAGGAGAAGCCTCTCAAACAACTTTGCCAGAGTCGGAAGCAGTGTGATGGGCCTGTAGCTTGCTGCGTGGCGCCTGTCCTTTCCTGGTTTTGGAAGAGCGATTATCCGACCTTTTTTCCATACTTCCGGGAAGTGTCCCGTCCTCAGGATACCATTGAAAAGGTGGGTAACCGCTGCTATCCCTTGGTTTGGTAGCTGAACAAGCGCCATGTAGGGTATGTTGTCATACCCTGGCGCTTTTCTTGGTGGTAGTCTCCTAGCGACACCGGCGGTCTCAGCTGGGGATATAAATTCGACAGTTTCCAGTGCGGGATCTATGCTCCGCAGGAACTCTACCTCCTCAACCACGATGCTGTAGTGCTCTCGAGCATCCTTCTCCTGAGACGGTGGGTGGGGGGTGAACTGCTGCTTAAGGTGTCTGGCGAGTATTTCTGCCCTTTCCTTGGCTTCGAAGCAGCAGTCGCCTGCTTCGTTGAGGAGAGGTTGTACTGGCTGAGGCACATTGGTGAGTTTTCTGTTGAGGCGATAGAGTTCCGCGCTGTCCTCCGTCACCCTGTCCATGTAGGTGTCCCAGGTTTTGCCTCTCCAGGTATGTACTTGGAGGGCAATCTTTGCGGTCAGTTTATTCAAGACTGCCTTCAGGGTTGGGCACCTCATTTTCGCCCACTGCTTCCTCAGGTTTCTTTTCTTCTTGAGGGCTTCCTGTAAGTGGTGTGGGAGGTCGGGGCGGCACTTTCTTGTGGGTTGTGCTGGGCGCTGAGCCGCCTGGGTTGCTGCCACAATAGAATTCATAATGCTTTGGGCCGCCTCTTCTACCTGTGCGGGAGTGGCGACCGGTAGCATTTTTACAGCCTTCATGGTGTTGGAGTAGCTCGACCAGTCTATCCTGGGTCTGGGGGCTCGGTTTTCGACGCTGAAGATGTCTGTGCTAAGTGTTATAAGCACAGGCAGATGGTTAGCCTCAACATCGTAGACCACCTCCAGACTGTAGGGGTGGTTTATGTCCCTTAAAAGTCCTATATCCAGGACATCTGGGAGTGATGCGGCGTTAGTGGGGTAGTGAGTGGGGCAGTCCGGTCCCACGACTGAGATGTCCATCTTCTCCGTCATCTCGTGGAGTCTCCTACCCGCCGTATTTTGTATTCGTGATCCCCATGCCTGGTGTTTGGCATTGAGGTCTCCCATCAGCAGGGTAGGGACTCTGCGGGAGAAAATGTTGGCTAGATCCTTGCATACCATGGGGTCCTGGGGCGGTCTGTATGCGGCGAATATGTGAAGTTCCTGCGTTGTGGTCTTGAGTCTCACTCCGATTGACCTCAACGATTTGTAGGATGGTAGGCCCAACTCTTCATGTACGATGTCTCGCCTCACCAAGATCGCTACTCCCCTCCAGGCGCGTCCCGTTGGTGACATCTCATCTCTTCTGTATATGAAGTAGTTGGGCACAGTGAGGTTTTGCCCCGGCTTTAAAAGAGTCTCGCCCAGGAGGATAATATGTAGATCCTGCGACTGGGCGAGGGTCCTCAGATCCTGCCTTCTATTGGTAAGCCCTCCTGGGTTCCAATAGAGGACTCTTAGTTCCTTGGCTGGGAATTTAAGTTTAACATGTCGGCAATCCTGGCTGTGACACATGTTAGCGCCCTGTAAATGTCGAGGAGCGCTAACTGCATTTGCCGTTGGAAGTCCTCTTGTGTCGTTGCTTCTGATACCGAGGCCGTCGGTAGCTGTCCCAGTGGGCGCGAATCTTGTGGTATTCTTGTGGGGGTAGAGGTGGCATTTGGAAGGCGAGTTCTAGGACTGGGAAGGGGGGGAACGGGTGCAGGAGTTTGGGGGTAGGGATGGAAACCGAGTTGAGGTTTGCTTGCCTGTGGGACATTGGAAGTCACTGCAGTAGGAGTCGCTGTTGGCGGAGCCGCTGGCGGCGGCGGGGGAATCTGCTTCCTATTTCTTCGTCCACGGGGGCGTCGCTTTCGCCTTCTTTGTCCTTCTCCTCTCGTGGTAGGTGGGTTGGCTGGTGGTGCGAGGGTTGGTCCTCGTTGGATGTCAACTGTCTCCACCGGTTCAGGTACTATCGCTGGCTGCGGTCTCGTCGGAGGGATAGGAGGGTGGAGTCTAATGCCTCTGGCTCTCGCTTCCTTCCTGAATAGCGGGCACTTCCTATCGTTGGCCGGGTGGGCATTCTTACAGTTTGCGCAAGTCGCAGGTTCCTCTAGTGGCCTTGGGCAGTCCGCGGCCAGATGCTCCCCTGCACAGCGCACACAGCAGATCTTTTTGTGGCAATTGGCAGAGGAGTGGCCGAATGCTTGACATCGGTGGCATTGTGGCGGGCCCTGCTTGCCTTTCCAGCTCTCTATTTTGATGCCCTTCATGTACAACAGCTCTTCGGTGCTGTATAATCGTGCAAGCTCTTGGTGGTTGAGGTGGCTAACCTGTACATGGAAGAGGCTCCCAAGTCTTCCCCTCCGTTGCGGGAGCGCGCGTACTAATAGCACAGAGTACCCCAGCTCAGTCAGTGCCTCCTTCACCTCTTCTTCCGGGGTATCATATGGCAGTCCCCTAATGGCCACCTTGGTTGGTCTGTCTTGTTCCAGGGAGTAGCAGTACCACGCTAGATTCGGTTCGGTCTTTGCTGCTTCTACCAGGTGTCTCTGGATGCACCGGAACTCCTCGGTTGACTGGGGGAGAAACCTGATGCCAGCCTTAAATGGCTTGGCGTTTGGGGTATGTCCCAGGGCATTCCTAAGCATTCTCATGTGGCGGGTCCACTCAGGGAGGTTCTCCACCACAATAGGGGGGTATCTTACCGCGGGCTCTATTTCTGTTGGTTGCGGTGAGGAGCCTGGCCTTGGGCTGGCTGGAGGTGATCGTGGCGTGGCGGCCCTTGCCGCGTAGGTTGTAGCTGGGGCAGCTGTCGCTAGCACTGGGCTAGGCTGCGGGGCGAGAGTGGCGTATTCCGTCGAGTGCGACTGGGCTTTCTCTTCGTCCTCGCTCTGGATTACATCATCTTCTTCGACTCGCGGCTCATCCTGGGGAGGAGAGTCCAGCGAGTACATATAATGCTCCTGGTCTTGCGTTTGGATTGGCACGGGTGATGAGGGGGGTGAGTGGTACCTCTCCGCTTCCTCTCCCAGGTAGCGCTCGACTGGGGAGACCTCTGGTGGTGGCGTTAATGCCCTCTTAGGGGGAGTTGGTGCTGTGCACGGCCGTTTCTCCTCCTGGTCTCCTCCTTCCTCTGGACTTCTGGGTCTTAGTGTTAATGTTATCTAACTGAGCCATAAGGAATAAACGCGAAAAAGTGAGCATCTAACAGCGTACGGTATTATTCAAGATTTTTCAATACACAGTGATAAAATATAGTGACAAAATCTAAAAAACGGCTACAAATATCGCTAAATATACTATGTGATAAAAGTTTATGGATAATTATATGCTTTAATTGATCAAATTTTAAATTTTCTCAGTAAATGAACGGTTGAAGTACAGTGATAGTGCCTCGCGTATAGTGATTGGTTAAAGTACTTAACTGTCTTCTCCCACTCGTTTAGTTATTGGAATGAACGGATCTCACATTTAATGCTTATTTTCAAACTATAAGATAGACTCACCGTAGCGCAGAGGCTTGCGCGTCAGTGTCGGGTGCACATACGTACCAGGTTCAAACCTCCTCTAGACCGATTATTTTTGGAATAGAAAATTAAAACAGGTTTAACTCTTACATCGTTAAAACTAAACAGCATAACTTGTAACAAAGCTCAACGCCATCTATACAAACAATGAGTTTCTTCGATAATATTACGTTCCGGCGTAAACCAACAAAATCGGAGTCAAGTTCAAATAATGACAATGTTATCAACGAAACGCTCAATAGTACGACAAATAGCTTACCAGCTATATCGGATGACGAAGACGAACAAACAAAAAGGTATAAAGATAAACTCGAGAATTTAGTACTACAACTTGAAATAGCTCATACAGAAATTGAAACTCTGTCATTAGAAAATAATAAGTTAAAAAAAAGAAATGACGAACTACAAAAGAAATGCAATCTATTTAATAAGATCGTCAGTAGTCCTACGAAGAAAGGCTCACCACGAAAACCGCAAAATATGCACAAAAATAGTAAACAAAGTCAAACCACACCTGTGAATAAGATCTCACATATAAGCGGACATAGCAAAGAAACGCAAACGAGCCCTATTAAAAATATACCATATATAAAAAATTGCGAAGGTAAAAATATGGAAGGCAGGTTAAAAGTCTCCAAAACAAAAGACACCGAACAGCTTCAAAAACACACAGCTAAAATATGTATTTTGAGTTCAAACAGAGAAAATAAAGTAAGATTAATTGCCGAGAAGTTTTTGGGAAAAAACTATAAATGTTGCCACTATCTGACAACAAACGGAGGGACTCAGCAACTTCTACAGGGATTAGACATGAAGATCTTAAGTTACACAATGAAAGATTATTGTATTATTTTTATTTCTCAGGAAGATTTTAAAGTAACTTGTAATTATTTTAGCCTAGTTAATAAAATCAGAAACACACTGCAAAATGTAAAACATACTAATGTCATTATTTGTTTGCCAACGTTTAAATGTAAGTACTATGCGTCTACTTTTAATTGGAGAATAAAAAGCTTTAATCATATGTTGTATCAGGATATATTAAAGCATCAGCACGCTTACATTCTCGATTCAAATTTGAACTTAATATATGACTACACAATGTTTTACGAACGCTCTGGACATATTAATAATAATGGACTTAGTACTATATTTAAAGACATTAATTCTTTAATTAAAGACATAGATTTTAATAATTGTAATTTTGACATGACTAATGAAAGCATTGGTTCTCCAAAACGTAGTGACAACACAAAGCTTTTTCTTGAATAGATATATTTATATAATGCACCAAAACATTGCAGGACTTCTTAATAAAGTTGATTCCCTAACAGTTTGCCTAAACGAATTATTAGAAAATGATAAACAAATTGACATTCTTTGCATTTCTGAGCATTTCATGATGTCGGGCCATGAAACTGTTTTACGTTTATCAAACTATTCTTTAGCTGCAAGTTTCTGCAGAAAAGACATAAAAAGAGGTGGGTCTTGTGTACTGGTGAGGAATGGCATACAATGGCGGGAGCTACCCAACATTGCTGCACTATCAATAACAGGTACGATTGAATGTTGTGCTGTGGAGCTGCCTTGTTATAAAATAGCCGTATTATGTGTTTATAGGATACCAATAATGAGTAATATTAGTATTTTCTTAGAGAGGCTCGGACAAATCTTACGGGAGATAAGCAACAAGCGATATCAAAATGTTATAGTAGCGGGTGATTTCAATATAGATTTGTTTAAACAAAATAATATATCGCTGGAATTTAAATGTCTATTACTAAATTACGATCTTAATTTGTCTATTAATACCGCAACAAGAATTAAGAGTGACACGTGTATCGACAATATTGCACATAATTTTAAACAAAAATGTAGTTCAGAAGTTATTGAAATGGCTCTATCGGACCATACTTCTCAGATTCTCAAATGTCCAGTTAAACGAGTATGTACCATTAAATCATGGTGTATTAAAACCCGCGATTATTGCTATGAAAATCTAAAGAAGTTTAAAGCTTGTCTTGACGAGCTCTCATTTTCTGAAATTTACGTGACGGATGATCCTAACAAAGCATATAATTCTTTTATGGAAAGTTTCAAATTATTTTATTTGCTATGTTTTCCATATAAGCATAAGATTAGACATGTCACGAAGAAACCAACATGGATATCTCGAGGAATCAAACAATGTAGTAAAAGGAAACGTCACCTGTTATGGCAGTATAGAAAAACACCAAACCCTGTCAACAATTTAATCTTTAAAAAATACTCAAGACGGCTTAAGAAAATTATTAATCTTACTCAGAAAGCAATAAACAATTATAAAATTAATTTATCGCATAATAGATCAAAAACAGTATGGAATATAATAAATGACAATAAACCTTGTTTGCCAAAAGAACCAATTGTCAAAATTAACGTAAATAATAAAACAGTTGACGATCCACAGGAAATGGCGAATGTTTTTAACAATTATTTTGTGGATAGATTAGGACCCGATAAAAACTCTTGCGTGTATACCAACAGTTATATAGATAATCGAAAAGATTCATTTTTTATGACGCCTAGCATTCCCCGTGACATTTTTATAATTATAAATTCTCTTAAAAGGGTCAGTAGTGTTGGTTATGATGAAGTCATCACTAAAGTAGTTAAATTCGTGGCTGAGAGCATTTGTGGGCATTTAAGTCACATTATAAATTTATGTATACATGCAGGAATATTTCCTGATGCTTTGAAAATATCGGTGATAAAACCAGTGCACAAAAAATCTGACAAGCATCAAATTGAAAATTATAGACCAATTTCTCCCTATTATGTCGAAAATATTCGAAAAGTACATCTATACCGTAATGTATAATTATGTCGAAAAGAAAAATATTTTATGTCAAGAGCAAAAAGGGTTTAGAGCAAATAAATCCACAAATATAGCAATTTATGAATTTCTAAAAAATATTATGACTAGTGTAGATAGAACAGTATCAACCTGTGCAATTTACTGTGACATGACGCAAGCATTCGATCACGTAGATCATAAAATACTGCTACGAAAACTAGAATCATATGGTTTTAGAGGAAATATATTAAATCTTATACGTTCGTATCTAACTGATAGATTGCAATATACAGAAATATCTAGAATAAATACATCAACTAAAAAAGAAGAAATATATAAAACTAGCATTCGTTCGCCTATCTATGGTGTTCCACAAGGAAGTGTATTGGGCCCTTTACTCTTTATATTGTACATTAATGACATACCTAAGGCAATTCAGAATCCAATCACTCTTTTTGCGGATGATAGTACAGTGTCCATTGAAAATAAAAAAGAATCAAATTATGAAAATGACATAACTCAATGTTTGATAGCAATCATAACGTGGTTAGAAAGAAACAACCTAAAAATAAATTTAAGTAAGACAAATATTATGCACTTTGGCCAACGAATTCGAAATAACATTGACATTAAAATAGAATATAATACTCACATTCTAAAAGAAGTAGATTCGACTAAGTTTCTCGGTTTGGTTGTAGACAAAAAACTAAATTGGAAACCTCACATAGAATATTTATGTAAACGAGTTAGTACGAGTTCTTTTGCCTTATATAAAATTGCACAAAAAATTAACATCAAGGCTTTGATAATGGCGTACCAAGGACTAGTGGCATCTGTCCTTCGGTATGGCATCATGTTTTGGGGAAATTCTACGGACAAAGAAATAATATTTAAAGCCCAGAAAAGGTGCATACGAGCTATGTTTAATCTTAAACAAACAGACAGCTGTAGGCCATTTTTCATTAGACACAGGATAATAACTCTTCCAGCACTTTATATTTTAGAGATCGCAGTGTTCGTAAAGACGAATCCCGAACTTTTCCCGCGGAAAGCTGATACTGTAATACGTAACAGGCGCGATGACAGTAAGCTCTGTCTACAAACAAGCCACACAACGCTTATGCGCAATAGTGTTTTTTGTATGGCCCCAGTTATTTATAATAAGCTTCCCAAAACATTGAAAAATTTGACAATACATCTATTCAAGAAAAATCTTCAAAAATTACTGTTAGACAAATGTTACTATCACATAAGCGATTTTCTGACCGATACACTTTATGATTAATTGTAATAGGTGTTTACTGACCCCGTTTTTTCTTGTAATTTAATTTAGTTGACATCATTTTCTTGTAATATATTTTAATTTTATTGTTATTGTGTAGTTTTAGATAATTAATTTTTGATCATAAATAATTATACTGACATTTAATGGGGAATCATAAAACTGACATTTGCATACCACAAAATGGTAAATATGTTGAGACTTGGTCGAAAGACTTTATTGTAATACCATATTTTGTTAAGTACACATGTTTGAGCAAATAAATTATTTTGTATTTGTATTTGTATTTGTATTTAGACGCTGTGCTCTCTCCGTCGCGGTTCCGTCCTTGGGTTTCACAGAAATCCTAGGTACGAGGGCGAGGGGGGCACTGGACGCCTTTGTCTTGGTGGTCTGCATTGCGCTCGTTGAAGGCCTTATTTGGGAAGGGCCTGGCTGCAGCTTGGCGGTTTCTTGTTTAGCCGCCCTCCTCGTCATGGGAGGAGGGCGGGGATCTTTGGGTGCTTGGCCGGGAAACATGGTAGTAGATCTTCGGCTTCAGCTCTGGGCGTTCAAACCCCCCTACCCATCAGGGTAGGGAGTATTAAACTCACAACACAAATTATTTAAACGGCACGAACACTTAACACTTATTGCGTCCTTTCGCGGTTAACATAAATACTTTTGCGTGGTTACACTACACACTAGACACAAGTAGGGGGGTCCCTACCTGTGACGTCACAAAACGGCGCGGCTTCCCGGTTCCGTCGGTGACTTCATGCGGCTCGACGTTTGCACGGAGCACAGCACGAAAGTACGCGAAATCCGAAAAGCAACACTATATGTGGGTAGATGTGTGTTTGCTTCGTGACCTTTCGAACTCTCTATCGAACTTTTAACCGGAGGGGACCAGTTAAGGTACGGGCCTCGAGCTTAAGCTCTCGCCCTGGCGTCATCTCTGCTGACGATTCAGCAGGGTCAAGGTTCGCCTCATGTGAGGTTAGCCTTTTAAAGGCTTCTGATATATATATTTTTTTTTTTTTTTTTGAAATTTAGGCATGACGCCCCTTCCTTCGTGACACCGACGCGGTCGGACTCCTTGAGCTTGGTAAGTCCAGTGGTCGCCAGCGGGATCAGCGTCCACGTTGGAGGGGGGGATTCAAGGTTAGGTGCCCGATAAAATGATGACTCTGATTCTAGGCGCTGGAGGGGGCTCAGGCACAGAATCAGACGGAGAGGATGAAGGCTGTGGGGGAGGAGAAATTGCCAGGCTACGGGGCAAGGCTCTTTTCCTCCTTTTGGGCGGCTGATGCGTGTCCGGGAGAGGGGCGATGTTCTGGAGGTGCGGGTGAGCTCCTTGGTCCGCCTGGTCGTACATCCTACGAGCCAGGCGGGTTATGAAGGTCTCCACGCTCTCAACTCCAGTGTCCCTTTCGATGGTGTCGTTTCGCACGTAGCGCCCCGCGTTTGTAATTAGGCGCAGGGCCGCATTTTGCTGCGTCTGTAGGCGTCTCTTCTGATGTTTGGAGCACAGTGCGTACCAAGCCGGCGCTGCGTACGTCAGCCGAGACCTCAAGTATAGTTTATAAATGGTTATTCTTGTTTTTAGTGGTAATCTTGAGGTCAGCACTGGACGTAGCATGCCCCGCGCTCGCTTGGTCTGCGCAACCGCATGGTCCACCTGCCTCACCATCTGGAGTCTGGCGTCTATGTGGCAGCCCAGATATTTGACGCTGCGCTGCCATGTGATGGGTTCAGAATTTAGCTCCAGTTGTTGGGCTTTTCCCTTTTGCCCGATGGCGATGGCGACTGTCTTGGCGACGTTCACAGCCATTCGCCATTTGTTGAGCCAGGGAGGGAGCAGGTCTAGAGCCCGCTGCATTCCAGCGGCCGCTATACGCCCCGTTCGTGCAGACGCGAAGAAGGCGCTGTCGTCCGCGTACAGCGCCAAGGAGATGGCCGCTTCGTGATCCTCTGGTGGTGTGGGTATGTCGTCTGTGTAGAGGGCGTACAGCGCCGGCGACAGGCAGCTGCCCTGCGGGACCCCTGCTGCGATGGGCTTAGGCGATGACTCCGCGCTCTCCACTGCCACCGTGAAAGAGCGATCGTCAAGGAAGGACGCCACCACCCGGCAGAGCGCAGGAGGCGTATCTGTGGTGTATAGTTTGTGGAGTAGTCCTGGGTGCCAAACGCGGTCGAAGGCCTTTTCAATATCCAGGAAAACTCCAACTGTGATTAGGTGTTTATTTCTAGCATCTGCCAGGTGGTGCAGGACTCTGGTGAGCTGTAAGGTGGTGGAGTGGCCGCTTCTAAACCCGAACTGTTCCGCTCTTGGTACGATGGTAGGTTGAAGTCTTTTCAGAAGGAGGCGTTCGAAGAGCTTAGCCAAAGTTGGGAGCAGGGTAATTGGCCGGTAACTCGAGGCTAAACGCCTATCTTTGCCTGGTTTCGGTAGTACGATCACCCTGCCCCTCTTCCAGGCTAAAGGGAAGTGACCGGACCTGAGGATCCCATTGCACAGCTGTGCCACAGCGATGATACCCGGTCTGGGCAGCTGGGTTAGGGCCATGTAAGGTATTCCATCAGGTCCGGGCGCCTTCTTAGTAGGCAGTCTTCTTACCGCTCTGGCGACCTCTGCGGGAGAGATGAACTTTATGTCCTCTAGTGCGGGCTCTATTCTCAGGAGGAATCCTACCTCTTCCTCAATAGTGGCGTAGTGTTCTAGTGCTGTGGTGTCATTTGATGGCGCGTGAGGCGTGAATTGCGCTCTCAGGTGGCGGGCCAGTAATTCGGCCCTTTCTTGGGGCGCAAAACAGCTTTTTCCCGATTCGTCCAGGAGGGGCTGTGATGGGTGTTTGGTGGATGTTAGCCTCCTGGTAAGCCGGTACAGCTCCGCCTGGTCCTCGGAGACCTTATCCAGGAATTTGTCCCAGGTAGTCCCTCGCCAGGCCTGGATGTCATGGGCTACTTTAGCTGTGAGTTTGTTGTACTCCGCTTTGATTAGGGGGCACCTGGTCCTGGCCCAGAGCTTCCTCAACTCCCTCTTCCTCCTGAGAGCTTCCTGCAGGTGTCTGGGCAGTTGGGGTCGAGCGTTTCTTGGAACTGCGGTAGTTGGTCTCTCGGCCGCTACTCTGGCTGTCGTTATCGCCTCTGAGAGGTAGCTGGCTGCTTCGTCCACCTCTGCCGGGGAGGAGACGGGTGGTAATTTCACCCCCTCCATGAGCTTCGAAAATCTTAGCCAATTTATACGGGGCCTCGGGATTCTACCTTGAAGCCTGGAGAGCTGGGTGTTTAGTGTGACCAGAATCGGAAGATGCTGCGTGTTCATATCGTACATCACCTCTATGCTATATGCATGGTCTACGTCCCGGAGTAGGGCAATGTCCAGTACGTCCGGTCGGGCTGCGACGTTAGCTGGGTAATGTGTAGGGCTGTCCGGGCCTATAACAGAGATGTCGTTTTGTTCTGCCATCTCATACAACCTTCTACCAGCCACATTTTTGCTGAGCGATCCCCATGCCTGGTGCTTCGCGTTAAGGTCACCCACCAATAGGGTGGGTGTCCTGTGCGAGAAGACGGCCGACAGGTCGCTGAACAGCATAGGGTCGTTCGGAGGTTTGTAGGCAGAAAAGATTCGGAATTCTTTGGTAGTCTTTACCTTGACCCCCAGGGTGCGCATGGCCTTGAAGGGAGGTTGACCTAGATCCTCGTGGATGATGTCCCGACGGACCAGGATTGCGACCCCTCTCCAGGGCCGGCCTTGAGGGGACAATTCGTCTCTCCTATAGGCAAAATAGTTGGGGAGGGAGAAGTGCTGCGACGGCTTAAGTAATGTCTCGCCCAGGAGGATTATATGTATATTCTGCGACTGGGCGAGGTTCCGGAGGTCGGGGAGTTTGTTCCCTATACCTCCTGGGTTCCAATATAGGATCCTTAGGGATTGTGGACTGAATGTAACGACAGAAGGTCGGCAATCTGTGAGGTAACGTTGGCTAGTGCTGTATATATATTATACAGCACAAGCCTAGTTCTTTCTAAGAACTCGTCCTGGGATGGGGGGCAGTAGTACTGAGTGGGAGGGAACGGATGCAGTTCCTGGTGTGGAGTGAGTTGGCGTGGTTGTGGAATGGGTGGTAGGCCGGAGACACCTCTTCGTGGAGGTCTATTCTGAGGCTCAGTTGGAGTCGAGGCTGCCGTGGGGCGCAGGGGCGAGTGAGCTTGGCCGCCTGCTGTCGAGAGGGGCACAGGTGGCACTGGAATGGCGCTTTGAGGGACAACATTCGCAGGCTGTTTTCCTTTGCGTCCTCTGGGCCCCCTGGGGCGCTTGCGTCTCTTCGTGCCCTTGGTTCTCTCCGTTGGTGGGTTCGCTGGAGGGGCCAATGTGGGCCCTGGCTGTACATCCAAGGTTTCAACCGGCCTTGAGATGTGCGGTGTGTTAAGGTTTGGCCTCGTAGGGGCCGGGGGGTGAAGCCGAATACCTCTGACCCTAGCCTCCTTCTTGAACACGGAGCACCTTCGGTCGTTGGCGGTGTGCTGGTTGCCGCAGTTGGCACACGTAGGCGGCTCCTCGCGGGATCTTGGGCAGTCTTTGGCTAGGTGGTCGCCAGCGCAGCGTACACACCGAATCTGCTTATGGCAGTTGGTGGAGGCGTGGCCAAACGCCTGGCAGCGGTGGCACTGCGGTGGACCCTTCCTACCTTTCCAGCCTTCTATACTGACCCCCTTCATGTACAGGAGGCTGGTGGTGTTATAAAGATGAGCGAGGTCGTCCTTATTGAGGTGAGTCAGCTGCACGTGGTAGATGCAGCCCGGCCTGCCGCGGAGAGGTGGGATGGCGCGTACCATTAGTACTCCATATCCCAGCTCCTCCAAGGCGAGTCTGATCTCCTCCTCAGGAGTCTCGTATGGTAGCCCCCGTATGGCTATCTTCGTCGGGCGGTCTTCCTCCAACGAGTAACAGTACCAGGAGATACTGTTGTCTTGCTGGGCCGCAACCGTGAGGTACCTCTGAACGGTTCGGAATTCCTCCACTGATTGTGGCATAAATCTTACACCCGTCTTAAAGGGCCTCGCGTTGGGCGCGTGTCCTAGGAGGTCCGAGAGCTTTCGGAAATGGGCGGTCCAGTTAGGTAGTTTGTCGACCACTATAGGCGGGTGCCTCCTCAGCATGTCCTGCTGCTCTTGGGCTTGGGGAGGAGCCGGTCTAGGTGACGGCAAGGTGGGTGGCGGTGTGGCTGCCGTGGCAGCGTATGTGGGTTGGGTTGTGGGAACGGCCGGTGGTTCCAGAGAACGGATGGTTGCGTACTCTGTTGAGAGCGAGGCCTGCTCGCACTCAATTTCTTCCGCAATGGAATCGTCCGCGATGACAATGCTACCGGAACTCGTACGTGGTTCCGGTGAGGGACAGGGACTGGACGGGACGGCCTCCATGACGTCATCCTCGGACGGAGGAAGCGATAATGCATCCCTCAAATAACGCTCCGGAGGAGACAACACTGGGGGCGGCGTCCATGCTCTGCCGGGGGGCGTCGGTATAGTACAAGGACGCTTACCTGGTTCGTCTTCCTCGTCAGCCTCTGGACTTCGGAGCCTGCAGGTCTTCGGTCCGCGAGCGATCGTTGAGTTCCCGACGGAGGATTTCACAAAAACCCTTGGTTTAGGAACGGTAACGGGCGCAATAGGCTGGCGTGGTTGTGTAGTTGGTACACGTGCGGCGGCTGGTCTCACCCTAGAGGGGCCTGCCTGCGGCTGGTACTCACCTTTTGAATGGGGTTTAGCCCCGTCATCTTTCTTCCCATGTTTCGGCAGCATGGTAACCACGTGGGCCGGAAATCCACTCGACGGCGTTCAAACCTCCCTACCCATCATGGTAGGGAGTATTAAACAATAAAAACTATCACTAATACACGGGAAAGCGTCTTTTCGCGAACTATTTTAGTAATAAGTTTTAATTTGACTGTCACATGCAGACCGGGCTGCATGTGACGTCACGCGGCGTAACTTAAAACTCCAGACACAAAATGGCAGCGGCTCGACGCACGAGCGGAGCACGACACGTCCGTACTGGTCGGGTTCTGAAGTAACACCGACCGTTCGAACAAACACGGCTTACTTAAGTACTTCGAGGCAATACCGTACAGAGAGCCGTTTTTTCGTGACCCAATTTCGTATACATTTTTACTATGACAATACGTGTTTTCTTTTATTTTTACCATTATTCTTTTTAACAATATACAAGTGTTATACATCAAATTAAAGGTCTCATTCTATACTTTCTTAAAATATAACTATCACACATACATGTCAAATAGATAAGATTTTATGACCTTTTGAAACTCATACTTGGCTAAGTCTATACATTACACATATTGAATCATCGAACGTAACCTAATTTTTATAATTCTCTTTACCTATTTACAATTTATTAAAACGAAATCGTAGTTCTTAACAATAATCTAATGACGTTGCCGCTGTCCTTAACATTCTCCCCCCGGCGTAATCTTGATGTAGCCTCTCAGGGTGACAGTGGCAGGATCTCCTTGTCTTGATCAGCATCCTTGGCTCCAGCTGCTTCCAGCATCGCTAATTTGGAAGTCGGTCGCCGGAACACTCCGCTCGTAGTGCGCACGTCGGCACTTCGTACATGTTCATCTGGGCCTGGATACACGCGTTCCACGACGCCTCGTGGCCATGTGTTACGTGGTAACAAAGGATCTACCACGATCACGAGGTCCCCTACTGCAAGTGGTCGCAGGTTTCGTGGGTTTCCGCGCCGGGACACCAGCGTTGGTAGGTATTCGCGCACCCAGCGTCGCCAGAATTCGTCAGCAAGAGCATTAGCGGCGCGCCAAGCACGTCGGTCGGTTAACTCACAGGCTCCAGTGGTAGGTAGACCGGTCGATGACCCAATCAAAAAATGGTTCGGGGTTAATGCCTCAGGGTCGTCTTGGTCCACTGAAACGTGAGTCAGCGGTCTGGCGTTGACTGAATATTCGGCTTCAGCCAACAGGGTCTGTAGAACCTCTTCTTTCGGGAATTTCTCGTTCAATGTCACCTGGAGGGCGGTCTTCACGGATCTGACCATCCTTTCCCAGGCACCTCCCTGGTTTGGAGCGCCTGGCGGTGTGTACTTCCACTTCATACGGTGTTGCAGTCCCAGCTGTTGCAGTTCAGGAACCCATTCTTCAGCAGCTCGTCGCAGTTCCACGTCCGCACCCTTGAAGTTAGTGCCGTTGTCCGAGTACATAACTGCCGGCCATCCTCTTCATGCCGCCATTCTCCTGATCGCCATCAGAGCTGAATCCGTTGACAAAGACGCTACCAGTTCGATGTGGATAGCTCGCATAGTCAGGCAGGTAAACAGTGCTCCCCATCTTTTCTCATGACGGCGTCCGATGGTGACTGTCATGGGACCAAAGTAATCCAGCCCACAGTTGGAGAACGGTCGTTGAAATGCTCCTAGTCGTTCTTTAGGTAGGTCTCCCATGGGTGGCGTTCGAGGGTTCGCTCTTCGCAGTCGGCAGAAGGTACAGTCTTTGGTGACGGATCGCACGGTGGGTCGTAACTTCAGAATCCAATACTTCTGGTTCAAGTCGTTCACTACCCTTTCTCGGTTTCCATGTCCTGCTTTTCTGTGTTCGTACATTATCAGGAGTCTCGTGAAGGGGTGTCGACCGTCGAGTATAATCGGCTTCTTGGTTTCCACCGGAACTTGGGCAGCACCAATTCTTCCTTTGAGTTTCAGCAGGCCATCTTCGTAGGTCGGATCGAGTCTGTAGAGTGGACTGGATCTGGGAACTGTCTTTCCCTTCTTCAATAATTCAATTTCGGCCTGAAATTTATCTTGTTGAGCTCTTCGTTGCCATAGTTTCTCAGCCTTTTGAAGATGTTCAACTTCCAGTACAGCTTTCTTGTTCCTAATCCTCTCCATGACTGAAAGGACTCTCCCTGTCGTTCTTATCAGACGCTCATAGTTCGAGAAGCGTGTGATTTCCGGTAGACAGCTCAGTTCAGGGGCGGAGTCTGAAGCATAGAGGACGACTTGCTCTTCTTCATGATCTTCATAGTTCGTCAAGTTCTGAGGCCATTCGTTCATAGGCATCTTCAGAAATTCTGGGCCAGTGTACCAAACGTCTTCAGCGCTCTTCGGTACATAGCCGGATCGGGTGGCTAGGTCTGCCACGTTCTGGTGTGTCGGTACCCATCTCCACTGATGGACGGAACTGAACTCCGCGATCTCTCCGAGCCTGTGCGCTACGTACGGTGTGTAGCGTCGGCTGCCGTTGCGGATCCAGTGTAGTACCACTTGAGCATCTGTCCAGTAGATGACGGCGTCTGCGTTCCATCTGTGCTCTCTCACGACGTTGTCTGCTAACCTGATCCCGATTAATGCAGCTTGCAGTTCCAATCTTGGGATCGTTAGTGTCTTGAGCGGCGAGACCTTCGCTTTAGCTGCAGCCAAGATGGTCTTCACGCTTCCATCTTCTTGTTCCAATCTCCAATAGACTGCAGCAGAGTAGGCGCTTTCGCTCGCGTCGCAGAAGACGTGCAGCTGGCGGTTTCTGACGGGGCTCCCCCCGTTGTAGCTTCGCGGTAATTCGATACGCTTGATGTGTTCCAGGTCCCTCAACCATTGAGCGAAGGCTTCGGCGGACGGTGCTGGAATTGGCTCGTCCCAGTCGATCTTCTGCCGCCATAGGTTCTGAAGCTCAATCTTCGCTGTGATCGTGTAACAGCTGAGTAGTCCCAGTGGATCGTAGATACTCATTACAGTGCTGAGTGCTTCTCGCTTCGTTGGTGGTCGCAGCAAACGTTGAACGGCGGCGGGAACTCGGTTGAGTGAAGTATTAAACTTCATCACGTCGTTGGCCGCATCCCAGATCATGCCCAGCGTCTTCTCGCAGAGCTCGTTCTTCGTTATAGGTTGTTCCGTAGCTCTAGCTCGCAGCTGTTCAGGGATGCTGCTTAAAGTGCTCCTTTCGTTACAGGTCCAACTCCTCAGATGAAAGCCGGCCTGTTTGTGGACGTAGTCAACCTCCTCGATGGTTTCTCTGGCAATCTCTTCACTGGGGTAGCTATCGACGTAATCGTCTACGTAATGTGCTTCAGTGATGGCCTTCAGCGCTTTGGGGTATGATTCGGCGAAGTCCAGCGCGTTTCTGTTTCGTACGCTGTGTGCCAGAAACGGAGAACTTGATGCCCCAAATATCATCGATGTCATCTTGTATAGAGTAGGTGGCTTCGTCCGATCTCTTCTCCACAGGAACATTTGAGCGGGTTGATCTTCTTTCCTAATTTTCACTTGTAGGAACATCTCTTGAATGTCAGCTTTGACCGCAATTCTCTCTTCTCTGAATCTGAAGAGTATCGACAAAAGAGGCAGTAATAGATCCGGCCCTTCTAGCAGAAAATCGTTCAGGCATACGCCGTGCGTTTTAGCTGCAGCATCGAAGACCAATCTCACTTTTCCCGGCTTATTAATGTTCTTCACGGGAAAGTGAGGCAGGTACCAGGTCACGCGGCTACCAGCTTCAGATCCGTCGCACTCCTCTGCGTATCCTTTCTGAAGAAGGTTATCTATCTGCTGTTCGTATTGCTGTCTCTCGTCCGGTGACTTGTCCAGCTTGTGTTCTAAGTTCGTCAGCCTTTTGAGCGCATTGTTGTAGCTCAAAGGTAGGTGAATGTCGTCTGCCCTCCAAGGAAGCCCAACCTCGTAGCGGCCATCTTCTCTCCTTCTCGCTGAGTTCTCGAAGGCGTTAGCTGCTCGTTGATCTCGTTCGTTGGTTCTGGACTTCAATGAGATTCCCAGGGCATCGATCTCAAAATGCTTCTTGACCGTCTCTTGCAGGTCTTCTTGGTGTGACGTAATGCAAACGTGGAGGATGTCTTCGTGATCTTGCCTGATGATCTTCTTGGGAAGGTTGCCATGAATAACCCAGCCTAGTTGAGTTCGTGAGGCTGCGGGTTGGTTCTGCTTCCCCATACGTAGTTCTCTGGATACAATTAGCTGCCAGTTGTCGCTACCGATCAATATCTGAGGTTGCTTCTGCTCGTAGCATAACTCTTCACGCTTAAGGTCTTTCAGGTAGTCCAGCTGCAGAAGTTCCTCGGGTATAGACTGGTTCGGTAGGTTCATGCCCTTGACGGTTCTTGCGGTTATGGCGTAATTTCGTCCTTTGTGACCCCGTATGTTGATCTTGACCAGACGGCTGTTGGCTTCACGTCGCTCCGTGTTGATCCCCTGCATGTTCAGACTTCTGTAGGGACCGTCTGCTCCAATTGCTTCGGCTACTTTGTCGTCGAGTAGCGTGACTGTAGACCCCTCATCGAAGAGTGCGTAGATCTTGGCTTCGCCTTTGGGCCCATTGATTGTGACTGGGCAGATCTTCAGCTTCACTTCTCGATTGGCCGTGGTTAAGGTAGTCGCTACAGTCTCTTCTGTTTCTGAAGCTGTAGGTGTGGATGACACCCTTGACTCGTCGTGGAGCAATCTGTGATGAGGTCTCTTGCACCCGTTGACTCCGCAGGGCTTCGCCTTACAGTTGATCTTTCTATGTCTGCCAGCCAAGCATTTGAAGCATACTCTGGCGTCCTTTGCTGTGATCCATCGTTCTTGGATCTTCTTCTCCAGGAACATCGAGCACTTCGAGAGTTGGTGCTCCTGTTCACATGAGGGGCACCTCATCTTGCTCTGGTCCTGTGACTTAGGTGAAACGGCTTCTTGATCTTCCGATACGGCAAAGACTGGTCTTCTATTCCTTTGTTCCAGTAGTCTTCCCTGTGGCCGTAGTGGTTCTCGTTTCGCAGTTAGGCTTGTACAAAACCCATGACGCAGCGCTCGATCGGCTTCTCTCATTAGGAACTGAGATAAGAGTGCGATCTCAGGTTCTTCGCTGCATCCCATTGTTAGCTCAGCGTAGTCGTACCATCTTGACCTTTGATGTGGACTGAGCTTCTCGAGGATCTCTCTGATCAGCAAAGGGTTCTGAAGGTACCCCTGCTTGACCCTCTTGAGCACGGTGACTGCGTTCTGGACCTTCACTGCAAATGTGTTCAGCTCGTTTGTGGCTCCCCCGAGCTTGGGAAGCTTCTTCAGTTCTTCTAATGTTCGGTCAACAATAAGTTCAGGTCGACCGAAACATTGTTCCAGGGTCTTCACTATTCGATCGGGTGGCGTTGTCGCAGTGAGTAGAGGAGCCACGGCTTCTTTGGCTTCCCCTCGAAGACAGTTCCTCAAGCGCGCCAGGTTCTCGATCGGTGAGATGTTGAAGGTTGTCGTTGTCTCTTCATATGCGGCTTTGAATTGAAGCCACTCGGTCGGTGCCCCGGAGAACACTGGTAGATCTGAGGCTTGACGTGATGGTGGTCGCATGGTCATCATCTTCTGTAAGACCCCTGCCAGTTGTTCAATTCCTCGGTCATGTCTCCTTGGTGAGCGTTCCTTTGTTGAATCTTTCCAGCCGACTCTTGTTCGAAACCCTTCTGTTCGTTCTCTTCGGTAACGCGTGTTCTCTGGTTCAGGTTTTGATGTTGTAGCAGCATCAGCAGTAGCAGCCACAGCATCAGCATCAGCAGCAGCAGGCGGTAGGGTGGGGGCCCGAAGGTCATTGGCCTCCCCCCGTAGGGCCTCTGTGCCAGCAGTGGTGTCCTGAAGCCATGTTGTAACGCGTCGTTCCAATTGTTCGGGTGGCTCTGGGTTTTCTTCATCATTGCTGTCATCTTCCAAGACAGCAATATCAGCGGCAAGCTTCTTTTTAATTAGCTCAGCTTCAATTTGTAGTTCTTTTCGACGAATAAAGGCAAGCTCCTTTTCCGCTTCGTACTGCATACGGGCGATGACGCTGGCCGTTGATCGGCGTGAATGTATGGAGTTCGCTTTGTTTCTTCGAGTCGATCCGCGGTCAGATTCGACGTACTTCGTATTTCTCGCCGGCGCACTGCTATGTCCCGGCAGTGTGGTATACCCCTGCAGCCGTTCGGATGCTGCAGTAGGTATGTCAGTCGCCGACGATGGCTCGATCTGGCTAGTCTCCGTCGCCGCCGCTAGTTCTGCTCGTTCGTACGTCCCAGGTTCAGAGGGGGCCCCCCCCCGATCGGGGGTGCGGGGGGGCCGGACGCGGTCGGTGAGCGTGGCGGATCGACGAAAACTCGCCGTTTAGTTTGTTCATCTTCGTTCGCGGCTTGATTTCTTGTGACGACCATTTTTTCCTGCTTCCCTGGCTTCTTCATAATCCGGCTTCGATGGACCAGCGATTGTTGTGGACTGAAGGAAACACAGGGTTTTTTCTGTTCAGGAATATATTTCTTCTTCAGAGTTTACAATTTTTCTTTTTTCTTTTTCTTCTTATTTGTTGCTTCCTCTGATGATCGTACCTTTCGAACTCTCATGGGAACTTTTAACCGGGGGGACCAGTTAAGGTACGGGCCTCGAGCTTAAGCTCTCGCCCTAGCGTCATCTCTGCTGACGTTTCAGCAGGGTCTTGATTCACCTCATGTGAGGCTAGCCTTTCAAAGGCTTGTGGTCAGCTTGACGTTGAGGTATGGCGCCCCCTCCATCGGTGAAACCGGCGCGGACGGACTCCTTAGGCTTGGTAAGCCCAGTGGTCGCCAGCGGGATCAGCGTCCACGTGGGAGGGGGTGGGTTCAGGGTTAGGTGCCTGATAAAATGTTAAGTCTGATTCTAGGCGCTGGAGGGGGCTCAGGCTCAGAATCAGGCGGGGGGGAATAGAGCTGAGGGGGAGGGGAAATTGCCAGGCTGCGGGGCAGGGCTCTTTTCCTCCTTTTGGGCGGTTGGTACCTGTCTGGGAGAGGAGCGATGTTCTGGAGGTGCGGATGAGGTCCTTGGTCCGCCTGGTCGTACATCCTACGAGCCAGGCGGGTTATGAAGACCTCCACGCTCTCAACTCCTGTATCCCTTTCTATCGTGTCATTTCGCACGTAGCGTCCCGCGTTTGTAATTAGGCGCAGGGCCGCATTTTGCTGTGTTTGTAGGCGTCTTTTTTGATTCTTGGAGCACAGTGCGTACCAAGCCGGCGCTGCGTACGTCAGCCTGGACCTCAAGTATAGTTTATAAATTGCTATTCTTGTTTTTAGTGGCAATCTTGAGGTCAGCACTGGACGTAGCATGCCCCGCGCTCGCTTAGTCTGCGCAACCGCATGGTCCACCTGCCTGACCATCTGGAGTCTGGCGTCTATGTGGCAGCCCAGGTATTTTACGCTGCGCTGCCATGTGATGGGTTCAGAGTTTAATTCCAATTGCTGTGCTTTACCCTTTTGCCCGATGGTGATGGCGACCGTCTTGGCGACGTTCACAGCCATTCGCCATTTGTTGAGCCAGGGGGGGAGCAGGTCTAGGGCCCGCTGCATTCCGGCGGCCGCTATGCGCCCAGTTCGTGCGGACGCGAAGAAGGCGCTATCGTCCGCGTACAGTGCCAAGGATATAGCCGCTTCGTGATCCTCTGGAGGAGGTGTGGGAATGTCATCTGTGTAGAGGGCGTAGAGCGCAGGCGACAGGCAGCTACCCTGCGGGACTCCTGCTGTGATGGGCTGCGGCAATGATTCTGCGTTCTCCACTGCCACCGTGAAGGAGCGACCATCGAGGAAGGACGCCACCACCCGGCAGAGCGCTGGAGGCGTATCGGCGGTATACAGTTTGTGGAGTAGTCCTGGGTGCCAAACGCGGTCGAAGGCCTTCTCGATATCCAGGAATACTCCAACCGTGATAAGATGTTTATTTCTGGCATCTGCCAGGTGGTGTAGGACCCTGGTGAGCTGTAAGGTGGTGGAATGGCCGCTTCTGAACCCAAACTGTTCCGCTCTGGGTACGGTGGTGGGCCTGAGTCTTATCAGAAGTAGGCGCTCGAAGAGCTTGGCCAGAGTTGGGAGCAGGGTGATTGGCCGATAACTCGAGGCCAAACGCCTATCTTTGCCTGGTTTCGGTAGTACGATCACCCTGCCCATCTTCCAGGCTAAAGGGAAGTGACCGGACCTGAGGATCCCATTGCACAGCTGAGCCATAGCGATGATACCCGATTTGGGCAGCTGGGTTAAGGCCATGTAAGGTATTCCATCAGGTCCGGGCGCCTTTTTGGCAGGCAGTCTTCTTACCGCTCTGGCGACCTCTGCGGGGGAGATGAAATTAACATCCTCTAGTGCGGGCTCTATTCTAAGGAGGAACTTCACCTCTTCCTCAATGGAGGCGTGGTGTTCCTGAGCTGTGGTGTCGTTTGGAGGCACGTGTGGCGTGAACTGTGTTCTCAGGTGGCGTGCCAGTATATCGGCCCTTTCAGTGGGTGCGAAACAGCTTCTTCCTGTTTCGTCCAAGAGAGGTTGAGACGGATGTCTGGTGGCTGTTAGCCTCCTGTTAAGCCGATACAGCTCCGCTTGGTCCTCGGAGACCTGGTCCATGAATTTGTCCCAGGTAGTACCTCGCCAGGCCTGGATGTCATGGGCCACTTTAGCTGTGAGCTTGTTGTACTCAGCTTTAAGTAGGGGGCACCTTGTCCTGGCCCAGAGCTTTCTCGTCTGTCTCTTCCTTCGGAGAGCCTCCTGCAGGTGTCTGGGCAGTTGGGGTCGAGCATTTCTTGTAGCTAATGGGATTGGTCTTTCGGCCGCTACGCTGGCTGAGGTTATGGCATTCGTGAGGTAGCTGGCTGCTTCGTCCACCTCTGCCGGGGAGGAGACGGGTGGCAATTTCACCCCTTCCATAAGCTTCGTAAATCGAGGCCAGTTTATACGGGGCCTCGGGATTCTGCCTTGAAGCTTGGTGAGCTGGGTGTTTAAGGTAACCAGAATCGGAAGGTGCTGCGTGTTCATTTCGTAGATCACCTCTATGCTGTAAGAGTGATCTACGTCCCGTAGTAGGGCAATGTCCAGTACGTCTGGTCGGGCTGCGAAGTTGGCTGGGTAGTGCGTAGGGCTGTCAGGGCCTATGACAGAGATGTCATTCTGTTCTGCCATTACGTACAGCCTTCTGCCAGCTACGTTTTTGCTAAACGAACCCCAGGCCTGGTGCTTCGCATTTAGGTCACCTACCAAAAGGGTTGGTGTCCTGCGCGAGAAAACAGCCGATAGGTCGCTCAAAAGCATGGGGTCGTTGGGAGGTTTATATGCGGTAAAGATGCTTAGATCCTCGGTGGTCTTAACCTTCACCCCCAGGGTGCGCATGGCCTTAAAAGGAGGTTGGCCCAGATCCTCGTGGATTATGTCCCGACGGACCAAAATTGCGACCCCCCTCCAAGGGCGGCCCTGTGGGGACGATTCGTCTCTCCTATAGGCGAAGTAATTGGGGAGGGAGAACTGCTGCGTCGGCTTCAAAAGTGTCTCGCCCAGGAGGATTATATGTATGTTCTGCGACTGGGCGAGGTTCCGGAGGTCGGGAAGTTTGTTCCCTATACCTCCTGGGTTCCAATAAAGGATCCTCAGGGATTGCGGACTGAATGTAGGGCTAGCAGGTCGGCAATCTGTGAGGTGACGTTGGCCAGTGCTGTATATATATTATACAACACAAGCCTGGTTCTTTCTATGAACTCGTCTTGTGATGGGGGGCAGTGGTAGTGAGTGGGAGAGAACGGTTGTAGTTCCTCTTGGACCTTTCGAACAAACACGGCTTACTTAAGTACTTCGAGGCAATACCGTACAGAGAGCCGTTTTTTCGTGACCCAATTTCGTATACATTTTTACTATGACAATACGTGTTTTCTTTTATTTTTACCATTATTCTTTTTAACAATATACAAGTGTTATACATCAAATTAAAGGTCTCATTCTATACTTTCTTAAAATATAACTATCACACATACATGTCAAATAGATAAGATTTTATGACCTTTTGAAACTCATACTTGGCTAAGTCTATACATTACACATATTGAATCATCGAACGTAACCTAATTTTTATAATTCTCTTTACCTATTTACAATTTATTAAAACGAAATCGTAGTTCTTAACAATAATCTAATGACGTTGCCGCTGTCCTTAACAGTATACCTGCAAACCGCTTCTGAGGAGTTTAATTCCCACTGAGAATAAATGTGTTTTTTCGCTGAATTTTAAAAAGGGCCTATGTGTATCTAATATTTATCAATTGCTTAGCTTAGTAAACAAACCTTCGTATTCAAGTAGTAGGTTTTAATGCTTTATTTAAAATTAAACTGCCGGACCTATTATCGGTCCGAAACCAATAACAGCTTGCGCGATCTAACAACGTTCACTGTCATCTATTGTCAAACTTACGAACTATTATTTGTAATAAGAATGTTTATAAACTAATATATAAAATATCCATGTCACAATGTTAGTTAGTACTCCTCATAAACGGCTTTGCCGATTTTTACTAAATTTTATATGCATATTCATTAGGTCTAAGAATGGGCTACTATCTATTTTTCATTCCCCTAAGTGATAAGGGTTGTTCAGTGTTCACCCTTGAAATTTTTTTAAAAATTTTGTACGTAATTTTTATTTTTAGTTTTTTATAATGTAGCATTAAAAATACATACAGCCCTTTTTTACAGCCATTTTAGTAAACCGTTTGCTGGGTCAGCTAGTACGATATAAGATTCGAATTATTTATTACGATCAAAATTTCGCTTTATTATTTGTGACAAGATTTTTTATTATCACTTCCTTCTTGATCGCTTCGAGTTGATGCTCATTCCATAGTATGAAGCGCTCTCAATATTTTAAAGTGCACTTCGTCATAAGAAGAAATACCACGGTAAAAATACAAGTTGAATAAGTCTTGTGCTCGAGTTCTCAATGCAATATCGACGCTCCTTGTAATGTTATAACTTAAATAATTTATTGATTCAGGCGTTACTTTGCGGAAATCCATTGTAAGCAAGTGATAGTTTCCCGAAAAATCGAGAAACTATTCAACACGACACGTATTTCGCCCTTACACAGGGCATCTTCAGGTAAGATAGGAGCCTCAGAACAACGATGTCTTCACGACCAACGCTGAAACGAGAGTGAACGAGGAAATCGTTACGAAGATATTTTTAATCCATCACTTATGTTATAACTTATTACATATAATTTAACTTATATTATGTAATTTTACCCATATTCCTGGTGATTATCAAGATGTTATCCACTTGGCCTAGAATGTGCCTCTGGAAGACATACAGCTCGTCTCATGTCTAATTTCCCTGTAGAATTGAGACGGATGGCGAATAACAGGACTGTCTACTTATGTTCAACTCTAGGACAATTTATTACCATGTGAATCACTCTGACTTTGTAAAAAACATAGTCTGCCTAAAATTGAAATCAAATCAAGTCATTTATTGCAACACAGGTAATTACGATGAGCTGATACATTGGCAGTACGCCATGTTTTCCAGTAGGCGTGCAATGTTATATTTATAAGGCACAAATAACAATTACTTGTAAATTATTATATTACGTACATACGTACAATCACACCTGCTTCCCCGAAGGGGTAGGCAAAGGTATTTTATATGCCCACACTTTGCTACTTCTACGATTGGACCCACGCAATAGGTGACGAGCCTATAGCAGCCTATTGTGTATTAAATTAAGTAAAATTTTTGTTATTATCAACTAAAAAAATTTTTATCTGTTATTGACAATAAAAAATTGCAGATTTGTCAACAACAAAAAAAAACAATTACTTTTGAAATTAACAATTAATACAAATATTATTATGTCAAAAAAATTATCAATTACTAATACTAAATTACAAATATGTTAAAACAAAAAAGAAAACAATAGTAACGTAATCAAATAAATAATACAGGTCAACATTCATACTATTTATGTCTTAACACATTTGTCATTAAAGAAAACATTAATACTATAACAGGCCATCTTAGTCAAAAAATCCTTTAACTTATGTTCGAAGATATTAAAGTTTTATTCCAACAAGATATCTTCTGGTAACTTGCTATATATTTGCAGTGCCTTAACAAGTATACTGTTTCTCATCAGCCAGGTCCTATTACGGGGTAGATATAGTTTATGTCTTTCACTATACCTATTTTCAAACAAAGTTAAGTTGCTTTTAACAAAAATACTGATTTCATATATGTACATACTGGGCAATGTCAAAATCTTAAGATTTATGAATTGAGGCTTGAGGCTATCTGATGGTCGTAACCGACATAGCCGTGATGCATTTTTTTGACACTTAAACGTTAGCAAAATCTAATATCTACACCGGTATAACAACGAAGAATTATAATCCTACTAATATTATAAATGCGACAGTATGTTTGTTACTATTTCACGCAATAACTACTGGACCGATAGTGATGAAACATAGTATGTGGAAAGCTGCATGCGTGAAATAACATATGCGATACTTTTTATCCCGGTGTTCCCACGGGAGCGGGAACTACGCGTATAGCACGCAAAAACTTCAAAACGAATTTAAATAAAAATTGTCACGCAGGTAATTAAAGTCCTGGATTAACATATAGGTTACTTTTATCCTAATATGGTCATGGGAGTAGGGTCCACGCCGACCACATAGAACTACTATAAAAAAAGACATGTCGCACTCGTAGACTGCCGCGGTAAAGCATAGCATTTTTTATCAACTTATGCAATTATAATTATTTATTTTTATGTAAATGTATATAGATATAATATCATACATACTTTCTCTGCGCGGCATTAATGTGTATTACATATACATAAAAAAAATACACATGCGCAGTAACGCCGATACAATCAATGCCACCTACAGGCGGGTTGCTGAACTAAAGAAACAAGCGTGATATTTCAAAAAGTCATTAAAAGTTCTGCTATTTATCGATAGATAGAAAAACTAAGTAATGCCAATACAACCAATGCCACCTAAACGCGGGTTGCTGAACTAAAGAGACAAGCGTGACATTTCAAAATGTTCTGCTATTTATCGATAGATGGAAAAACTAAAACGTATCACCGCTGTGCCGGTCGGAGTGGGGGGTGCTAGGTATTTTTTTCGTTACGGAATTGATGGATTCGGTCTCCACGCTCAAGGCCCGCGATAGAAGCTATGCAATAGATTAGAAAAATCGGAAACTTGTCTTTCATATATGTATGTACTAGGGGCACGCCCTGGCTTCAATTCGGGAGCGATATATTGAATAAATTACACCTTGGGTTATATTATTGAAGTTTTAGTAACGATCAAAAGTGTTTCTAGTAATAATATGTTACTCAGGGATTATATAGAATTTTAATGGTGTGACGACCGATATGGCGTGGTGGCGAGTATACCCGCACTCCACTCCTGAGGTTGTGGGTTCGATTCCTACACAGGACAAATATTTGTGTGTATAAATATGGATATTTGTTCTAGTCTTTGTTTTAGTATTAAGTATGTATTTACAAAAAAAAAGTATTTATGTATGTTTATCCCTTATTTAGTATCCATAACACAAGTTCTTAATGATACTTATGTTGGAACTAAATAGTTGATGTAAGTGTCAGAAATATTTATTATTTATTATTATTCACATATATTTATTATATTATAACAAAAAAGAAAAAAATACAATACTGTAAAAAATATAAAAAAGGGAGACCGCCGGTCGCGAGGTAACACCCAAACGACTGGCGGCTAGGGCTGCAGAGAGAGAAACCTCCTGACAATGCGCGCCGTATCGAGAAGCACTGCCTTTTGTATCTGACCCTTAACCCAGCTACCTAGCTTGAGCTTCTTAAGATATTGGTCGAAGCTCTTCGCTATCAACCCGTTGACCGTAACCACTATCGGAACAATCGTGGCTGAGTCCACATCCCACATGGCAAAAATCTCGTGGGCCAAGTCCAGATATTTACTTAATTTTTCCTTTTCTGCCTTCACGAGATTTTCGTCATGTGGAACTGTGATGTCAACAACAATTGCCCGGCGCTCTGATCGATCCACCAAAACAATATCAGGCTTTAATTATTATTATTATTAATGGTTACTTAATTTTGAACTCAGTCCAGTTGGTTATCAGTTTATTCATTACAAACATCCAAAAATACAACTCATTTTTCTTGATAATAATAGTCAAAAGTCAAAACCATTTATCAAGTTTTGGCTCAATAGAGCTCTTATTAATGTCAAACTTAAAAACTAACTGCGTAACTAACCATTCACTGCGGGCAGGATAACTTGATTGTGAAAGAACAGAATAGAATAGAATAGAATATTTTTATTTGCACTTGATTGAGGTACATTACAGTTCTTGTACAATAAAATAAAGCTCCTCTCATTCAGCCAACAACGGTAGCATGCAAATTATAATTAAATTAACACATCAATTTTTAAAAGAAAACTATACTAATAAATCATTAAAATGTCAAAAATGGGAATTATCAACTAGACATAACTAAATTTTTAAATGTGAAAATTGCGAATTAGCAACTAAACATTATTGATGTCAAAATACGGATACCCACAAGTCATTCATAAGTACAATCACAAAAATAATAATAATAAAATCGAAATCATGTCACAAAAGCGCAAAATATTAGTCAAACCAGACATAGATAGTAACTTTAACCTCTTAGGTTAAAAACACTACAAATATCACAAAGTTTGTGCTCTAAAAATTGTTTAACTGTGTAAAAAGTGTGTGAGATAAGCCATTTATATAATATACTTAAGAATCTCTTAAAGTTAAGTTCTTTTATACTTTCAGGTACTTGATTGTATATAATAATGCACATATAGAAGCAATTTTTTTGGAAGCGAGCACTTCTGGGGGTAGTGGAAGTCACCAACCTATTTCCGTTCCTAGTGTTTCTTGGATAAACATCTTTGGCCATTTTAAAGTAATGACTGTTCAACTTGACAAATTTTGAAATTTCGAAAATGTACAAGCAAGGCAAAGGTAAAATGTTTAAAAACCGAAACAGTGGTGCACATGGTTCATCTGGTTCAGTACCACATATTGCCCTGATACATTTTTTTTGTGCAATAAATGTTCTATTCATATCAGTGCTATTTCCCCAAATGATAAGACCATACCGTAGAATAGACTCTATATAAGCAAAATATGCTGTTAGGGCAGCGTTTTTTGACGCTACTTTAGTCAATTTATATAAGGCATAGGCAAATCTGTTTATCTTATTGCAAACTTTTTCAATTTGTTGTTTCCAATCTAAATTTTTATCAAGATTTAAACCTAAAAAAATAGTTACATTGGTACCATTGAGTCTTAATCCCTGATAATTTATATTTATTGTTTGATCGAATATATTATTATTATTAAAATTCATAAAATTAGTTTTTCCAATATTAATAAATAAATTATTATTTTCTAACCAATTTATAATTATTTTCAATGTTTTATTAATGTCATTTATATGCTCATTCAATGTCAGGTTTTTGTCAGTTGTCACTATAATGGAAATGTCATCAGCGAACAAGATGCAGCGATGCTTTGTCAGGTCAGGAATATTATTTATATAAGCTAGGAAGAGAAGAGGACCTAATACACTCCCTTGAGGAACTCCAAATTTATTGTCCTTAAACGGTGACTGGTATTTCTGTGCAACATTTTTTGAGTCAAGTTTTACAATTTCAACAGCTTGTCTCCTATTGCACAAGTAAGTTTTGATCCAACTTAACGCCGGACCTCTGATTCCATAATGTTCCAGTTTTTTAAGTAATAGAGCGTGGGAGCAAAAATCGAAGGCACGCGACATGTCTATAAAAAGGGCTGTCGTAAACTTATTCATATTTAGACTATTCAGGATTTCATTTACTAAATTGAATATCGCAAGAGTTGTTGATTTCTTTTTTTGAAATCCAAATTGGTCTTGTTTTAAAATGTCATATTTGTCAAAGAACTGTATGAGTTTATTAAGCATGACTTTTTCATATATTTTTGAAAAAACTGAAATTAAGGCTATTGGTCTATAATTTTCCACACTAGTTTTTTTATCTTTTTTATATAATGGTTTTACCAGAGAGTCCTTTAGTCTGTCAGGAAAAATGCCAGTAGACATCGATGTGTTAATCAAAAAAGCTAGAACAGGTGCAATTTCCTCATTACAAGCCTTGAGGACCTTAGTGCATATATGGTCATAACTAATAATAATAATAATAATTCAGGCAAGAAAATCGTCAAGTTTGTTATTTTCTCCCGCCATTTACAAACCAAAAGCTACCAAAAAAGTGCCGGGACATAAAAAGTAAAAGTAAATATGTTAATGTGTTTAAAAAACAACCATTTCAGTAATTTTTTTAAAATTTTATCCATACATCAAATATCCCCGGAGACTAAACTAAACCGAATTTCACCAAAACTCACTTGGACTTGGGGGTCTTACGATTTGGCTTGAACTGTGAACCTGTTAATTTAAAATACAGCCTACAAAAAAAGCTCGTGTTCTACAGTAACAAAATACAAAAAATAAGAAAATCATCTAAGTACTTTGTTGTTGCATGTTTAATTAGTAAGTATTACTTTCATATTATCTTAAAATATATTGATTATTTGTCATAAGTTTAAAAAATATAAGTAGAAATAATTAAAAAATAATGATGTGAGTACTTGTAATGGCTTGCATATATGTCCTTTGATTTTAAGTGTTGTATGTAAAATATATATGTTAAGCTGTAAGTGTTTAACTAAATAAATTAATAAAATTAAAAAAATAAAATAATAAATTCTAAAAAAGTATGATTTTTGGTTTTTCATTTCCGAGCAGCGCTGTTTGTTGTCTCAAGTGCGATCGAGTGTGGAGTACTCAACGACTGCTTACCATCAAGCAGGATGTAGTCACGATTACGTGCCACATTAAAAAAAATACAATTAAAAAAATATACCCAAATAAACGTGGCTTCCATGAAAACAACACTAATACACATTCGGCACGCTGAAAAAACGTAAAACAAAAATTGAAAAAACATTTTAAGTAACTTCCATACACGTAACGTGATAATAGAATATAATATATAGAAAACCTTTTAGCTGAGGTGGAGTTGACTCGCAAACAGATCACTGCATCACAAAAGTTAACACACAACGAAGTTAAAATATACTCGGATAAGCTTAGAACGAAGTTAAAACCAGACCTAGGAAGACTAAATATGTTTTACACGTCTACTGGTAATAATTGTACAGAACTAAAAAAGGTTGGACCCGTGAATATGTTATTGGTAACAAAAGAGCTAATTGATAACTGTTTTCTGATGATATATGTCATCATCATCATCATATCAGCCTTATAAACATTGGCCGCCCCAATAGATTATAGATACCTTATCTATTTGCCTATAATCAACACGCTGGGCAGGCGGGTTGGTGGTCGCAGTTCAAGCCAGTACGCAGGATGACGCTGCTGCCCATTATCCGGCAGGATTTCTCATAGTTGACTCTTACGACTCCCCATGAGAGGGGGTGGTACAGTAATGGTGTTCTATGCCCATACTACACAGCACTTAAATGTAATAGACACTAAACATGGGGTATTTACGTGAAGGAAATATTACAAATTCACTAGGAACAGTTAAACAAAAGTAAAATAAAAAAAAGTTTTTAAATAAAAAAGGTAAAAGAGCTAATGGAGGACTATTTTCTGATGATAAATGTAAGTAATAAACACAAAATCTGGCTAACATAATATATTTACAAGGGATATAAAAGCAACCAAACCGAATAATTCCAAGAAGATATTTACAAACTCATCAAGTTATATTTTATCACCCGAAATTAAATAACCTATCTCGATTCAAAATGGGCTATTTGCGATAGACAAATCCATTCTTTTTTCAAGTAAACCGTGTAAATTAACAAGCCATGAATTAAAATTTAAGAAACTAAGATATGCCTCTATCGAAGATTGGTTCCAATCTAGGATTGCGAGAAAATTAGAAGAATTTTAAGCGAAAGTCTTTTTATACGGTCCCTTATTTCACGAGTTCCCGAAACACACTTTCTTAAATATAATTGAAACAATGGTATTCTCGACTTGACTATCCATATTAATTTTGTCAAAAATACAGTATAGGTTCACTTGCCGATCAACGGACGTGGCTCTGGCGAACATTATAAGCGGCAATAGGTTCGCCACCTATTACGTGGGACCAACTATATAATTGGCGAAGTGTGGGTGTATAATATGCCTCCGCCTGCCCCTTCGGGAAATCAGGCTTGAATGTTTAAATGTAGAAATACACTCAGCCGAATTAACATAATTTCTTAAATCTAATATGTTTATAGAAATGACGAACATTACATCACTTGTAAATCAATGCAGCCTGGAAAACACTTTCGTTTATATACTCCAAATTAAAAGTACGGTACTCTCAATTAGACTTTCCTTATTAATTTCGTCACAAACACTGAGCTGAAGTAACATAATTCCAGTCTACAATAGGCTCGACAATAACCTTAAGCTGATGACATTGAATAAATTCAAAGTACATTTAAAGAAATGGCTTGTTGATAAATGTTTTTATTCAATGAGTGAATATTTTGAACAATAAATTTATGTTTGTTTTATTAGAATCCTCTAGTTATATTTTTGCATACCAGTTACTGGTGAAATATGCGGACTGTATTAAATTTTAAGACCACTTATGTACCATATTTTATGTGAAATAAAAAGTCTTTGTCTTTGTCTCGTTCCCGTCAGACATTCGGCACACTCGCGGCCCGGTCAGCCGAGGGGCGCATTCCTCGGCCACGCTCCCCGAACGCCAATCTCCACTCATAATCCCATGAATTATTCAGCTCAGCTGAAAACTTAAATCGACTTATCCGCTACTTGTTGATGTTCCGTTAATTTTTCCTAACCTTTTGGGCTATTTAAGTGACACATGTACTGAAGTCGTTCTTTAATGACTAAATTGACATTGACATGATATTTTTGACGACCAATATGGCGCGGAGGTTGCACTCTGCTTCTGAGGTCGTGTGTTCGATTCCCATACAGGACAAATCTTTGTGTGCATGAATGTAAATACTTGTTCTGATCTGGGTGTTTCCTATGTATATGAAGTATATATTTAAAAGAAAAAAAATATTTATATATGTTTTTTCGTCATCCATAGCACAAGTTCTTAATGATACTTATCTTGGAACTAAATAATTGGCGTAATGGTCATAAAATATTAAGTTGAATGTTTTTTATTTGTTATGCGGTTTTACCCGCGTGGTCTTAGTTCCCGTGGAAATATCGGGATAAAGAGTGTCCTATATGTTAGTCCAGGACTGCAGCTATACACGTACAAAGTTTCATCACAATCGCTCCAGTTGTTTTTGCGTGAAAGAGTAACAAACATCCATCTACACATACAAACTAGGTAGGTAGGTACTTAGTAGGATGTTCAATTCTTGCATAGGGCACCCTATCAATATCATAGAACCCCAAGCGAACCTTAACTGCAAGTGCTCCAGCCAATTAACGAACAATGCTTTTGCAAACATAAAAGTTCCCTGTGGAATATGCAATATAATTGGCGAAAAGTGTGCGTATAATATGCTTCTGCTAACCCCTTCAGGAAAATAGGAGGGATTATATATATGTTAGGGTGTATAGGGATCCTACCCTGATCTGAGGAGCTTAAGCCAACCTCACCTGTAAGTGGTGCACCTGCCGATCAACGGACGAGGCTCTGGCGAACATTAAAGTACCCGGGAAGCGGCAATAGGCTACGTGGGACCAACAATATAACTGGCGAAATGTGGGCGTATAAAATGCCTCTGCCTACCCCTTTGGGGAAACAGGCGTGATTGTATGTATGTATAAATATGTTCAATTCGTATGGACGTTGTATTGAAAGGCTCTAATCTCTACCCATCCGGCTCCCTCCTTTTCTCTCAATCAACAACACTCTGTGCAGACTATCGCTGTGTATTAGTATATTTTTAAGTTTTTTTTTATATGCCACAAGGAGCCATCAAGCAAATGGCCCAGTCAATGATACGTGGTCCCCGCAGCCCACGGAGGCTTGCAATGCCAAGGATCTCACAAGCGCGTTGCCGAACCTTTAAAAACAATTACATGCCATTTTGATTAGTCACTTGCTATAATCTCTTTAGTACAATCTCTTTTGAAAAGCGCCGAGTAAAAAATTGTCACAATTTTAGCCCCAAGAGTGGGTAAAAAGTGCACTTTAAAAAACAACAAGATGATAAAAATAAAACTAAATTAATTATACTTCGACGTTAACTTAGGCAAACATTTATGACTCTTAATAACCTATTTACTTACATAATTATAAAAAAAAAGTAAAAACTATAAATAAAAGATGTCTTCCAACTGTGGGCCCATAGGTATGGTGCCAAGGATGCTGGCAACATTTCCACTATTAATTTAACAAAGGTAGGTAGTGTTTCTTAAGTTCTATCGTCTCAATAGTTCCTGGCAACAATTCACCCGCGAACTCTCCTGTCAGTCCTGCCTAGGTGAGGGCCACCAGCGCGTTGAGATTAGCCAGCGGTGAAAAGTAGGGCTCACGGGCAGCCCGTAGGGTGATTCCAAGCACGGGATTATATTGTTGTAACAATATAGTTAACTATCACTTCATAACACTTTAGTCAGTATTGTTTCTGTTTGTGATTGATATTATATTGTGATTTAAAGCATACTACAATGTTAATAATATTATTTTATACTTCACTAGTTGGAATAGAGGAGCACACATATAAACTCGCTTGACAAAACTTTTATAAATACCCACTACGAGTAAATTAAAGTCAACAATATGAAACAATAATAATTATGAAAGGACATCAAACGAAAAGACTTTTTGAATAAACAAAAAAAACAAAGGAATAAAATTTCCAATGCGTTGCTATCAGAAAAATTTAACACAATACAAAATACTTTAATTGCGGGGTCTCGAGAATTTCTCGAGCGCAATCTCAGGTAAGGAAGTTAGTGACGCTGCCGGGCCGCTATCAGGGAAAAAAGTGACTTACTTGATGTTTTCCTTTAAAATAAACTGCCTCAGGGTCGGCCTCCTCGCCTGTCAGACGCCAGAGGTGTCTCCTTTTGTTCTTCCAACCACCATTCACCCAGCAAAAGATAAAAATTACGAACTGTTAGGTTTTTATCAAGGCTCAAAACAAAGGGTTGTTGAATGACGGTATTAGTGAAAAGTTCACGATAAATTTGGGGTCGTTAAGGGTTCTTTGTCGCACTGTATTGTAGCTGGAATGGAGTTCTTACGGAACGTTTCATTGGAAAATGTTGGATTGTTCGTATTAGATAAGAGTTGTAAAGTAAAGTAAAGTAAAGTAAAAAATTATTTGTTTCATAAACTATTATACATAGTACTTGAAAATGTCATGATTACAAATGAAAAAAAAAAAAACAATCGAAATAATATTACACTAAATCACGAAGCTTAGATTCACTTACATGCAACAAAACAATTTAAAAACAAAAAATAATTAAGTGTAAGTGAATCTAAGTGCCAGTTCCGAGCCACCGCTCTGTAAGAAGAACTGGCAAGAAACTCACAGGCTTTGCTCTTTTAAATATGTCCATTAGTTTGGTACTAGAAATACAATCTTCATTTGTCTGTGAAACTATACAATGCAATAAGTTAAGGTTATGTACCTTAACAATATTTATGTTTTCAAGTCATTCATATTAGAATAGCCTGTATGAAACGGCAGCTTAATCCCAAGCATTTTTATCTGCCATATAGTCTTTAATAGAATAGTATCCCTTTGAAGACAGCTTGTGTTTTATTGTTAATTTAAATTTATTTAGGCTCAATTGCTGTATGTTGCTTGGGATTTTATTGTAGAATCGCACACATTGACCTTTAAAAGATTTGTTTATCTTTTGGAGCCTAGTGGCAGGTACAACTAATTTATGCTTATTCCTTGTGTTTAGGTTATGTACACAGCTTTTCTTACTAAATTGATCAGTATTCTTATGTACATAAACCAGGTTATCATAAATGAATTGACCGGCCACTGTTAAATTACCAATTTCCTTAAACTTTTCCCTTAGTGAATGTCCACACGGGAGATTATAAATTGCTCGAATAGCCCTCTTCTGCAGCACAAAGATTGTTTGAATGTCTGCGGCACAACCCCACAGAAGAATACCATAGGACATAACACTATGGAAATAGCTATGATAAACTAGCCTAGCTGTTACAACGTCTGTTAATTGGCGAATTTTCTTTACCGCGAATGCTGCAGAGCTAAGTCTACTCGACAATTCACCAATATGTGGGCCCCACTGTAGCTTAGAGTCTAAAGTAATCCCTAAAAACTTGGTAGTATCCACAAGGGTCAACTCATCCTCCTTTACCATAATAGTAGAGTTTGCCTGTCTGACGTTATGATGTATTCTTTGGTTTGTAGAAATATTATTAAATAAGTATTTTGATTTTTCAATTTATATACCAATATCGGTTTCGCCTGCATAGGCGACTCATTTTTCATTTAATCGTACAAATAATTCAAAAATACGTTCATGGCGTTTAACAGAAAAAAAAACAGCCTTTGATCTTTGGCCCTCTTTTGCTTTTTTTTTCCTATCTATACAAAGAAATGGAATTGAAATATCTTACTGTACTGCAAAATAGTACCCTTTTAGGTTTAAATGAATGAATAACTTCAAATGAAACTGATACAATAATTTTATTTATACATACATACATAATATCACGCCTGTTTCCCCAAACACACTCCACTTCCTGTTTTTTATTTATAGTTTTAAGGTTTGTATGCTTCATATTAGGTCTCATCTGCAGCACATACATATTTTGGATTTGAATCTCAGCCAATTAAAAAAATTGTGTACCTTATAATTTATTTGATAATACAATAAAGCCATTCATACGGAACCCTGAGTACGCTTACAGTGGAGCACAATCCATTAGCACAGGGTGTTATTACTCGGCGTCTGACAGCAGATTGACACGTGCACCGACAAACCACAATCCCACTAAAACCCGCGCATACAGCCTTCTTTATCCCGCCAATGTGGCTAAAAACGGGAATCAAATTATGGCCGAGGCGGATTCTAATGGGTTTGACGTCCATCCACTGAGTGGAGTATTCGGAGTGTGTTGGTACTTTATGTTATTTGCATGTTTTGTATGAAAGATCTCGGTTTTCTTTGTACATACACTGACAAGCTAAAACTCGCGCATACAGCGGCCTTCTGTATCCTGCCAATATTGCTTTTTTTTTATTGGTTCAAAAAAACGTACTGTTGTAATAAAATACAATACATCTGCCAAACAGCAGTTTGTCGGCAGCTCGTAGTCCTCGTGGACACTTACATACATTATTATCTTAATCTTTTAAACCCTAACCGCAGATACATTATATAGGTACTTAATAATAACATTCCGCTAATTACGTTCCAACCATACTTTAATAAAGACTTATATCTTGACATTACAAACAGAAACTTTAGTTTCATTTTTGAATTGCTACGGACACAATTACATATAATGTTTCCTTAGTACTTTCTTAAGTTGTGATTTAGTATTAATGTTTGCAAATACTTCACTTGGTAGCTCGTTTATTAACGTTGGTGTTATAAAGTGTCTTGATCGCTTTCCAAAATAAATACGGAAATCAAATTAAATCCGAGACGCATTCTTATGAGTTTGACAACCATCAACAGAGATCAGTCAACTCGTGATTTGTTGATAGTTTATATTATTTGCATGACATGTACGGCAAATGGCGTTTTTTTTAAACCTACACTGACAAACTAAAGACCGCCGCACACAGAGCGGCCTTCTGCATCCCGCCAATGTGGCTAAAAACGAAAATCAAACTAAGGCGAAATGTAGTGGCTTGCTTTTATATGAAATTCATGTTTGTTTAATAGGTCATTTGCCATGTTGTTTAAATATTGTTTGCATCTATTTTGGACATTTAAAACAGGCTGCCTAACAAGAAGAGGTTCTAGCAAATAAAGAAGTTCCCGGTAAGCGTTAATATTATATATTACGCTTAAATTAAAAGTATTAGTTTTTCGAAGCAAGCATTAACTTTACAATAAAACAACAATGTAATACTAGGAAAAGCCTATACAAAATTTCTTAACATATCAATTTTTGTTCCTGGAAAATCTTTGCAGATTTTTTTTTTACATATTCTTTAAGTTCCATTTTAATTTAAACTCTCTTAGAATTATTGGTTGGTTTGTCGCTAACTTCTTGTAAAACATCGTACAAATAGCAACCAACTGGTTCTTTGAATCGATAGGAAACGACCATAGAAATCTAAATAATAAGCATTTGAAATGGTATGGTTTGTAGTATAATAAAGATTCTTTATTGTTGGTGTGTGCCGCTTAAAAATATCGGAACACATGTCGCCATTTTGAAAAGAAACGCATGTTGCCAATTAGAAAATTTTATTCGTCAATCTCGAATGACGTTGCTGTCATTCAATACGGACTGTAAGGTATTGTTGAACACAGTAAATTGTTTGTTTGTAGTCACGTACGATTCAGATATAACGAACGCAATCAACAAATGTACGTAATAGTTCTAGATGCACTGGTGCCATATGATATACAAAGCGCCAGCAAGTTTAAGCGCGCAAAGCACTTATATTGTTAAGATTTTTGTCTATATGATAAGTTATTTTATAAACCGCCAAAATATACTGCCGTCCATTAGCTAAAATGCGGCTAACGTTCAGTAAGTAATTATTGAAATAAAAACGCTGCTGTAATACATCTATACCAGTTTATATTTCAGAAGTTACTCTCTGATTGTAAGCGTCTTTCTAGCTAAAGTTCATAAAAATATATAGAACTCACGACATTAGGAGCGGAGAGTAGGCTTGCCAAATCAAATCACGTCAAATCGGTCAAAACACAATAATAATTATATTCCCTAAAATTCCAAAAAGGTTTATTCGCATGTAATTTCTGAAATTGGGTACATATTTTGGTATGTGCTCTCTTTCTTTTTAGGTTCAATCTATGTCTTTCTTTCGTTTATTTATATAATCGATTTAATTAAATAATTATTTAGCTTTTTATGGGTGTATACGGATACCACAAACAACTTAGAAGCTCAAGCTAACCTCACCTGCAAGTGGTGTACCCGCCGATCAACGGATGAGACTCTGGCAATCATGAGTTCCCGTTAAGCGCCAATAGGCTCGCCACCTATTAGGTGTTACTAAAACTGGCGAAGTGTGGGCGCATAATATGCCTCGCCTACCCCTTCAGGGAAACAGGCGTGGTTGTATATTTGTAGCTATTTAACTTTTATTTTGTTTTCTTTTATAAGTGACTAATTCTAATGGACATACTTGCCAGCTTTATCTTACGTATTTCCTTTCGCGGGACAGCTGGGAGACATTTCTATTTGTAATAGCTGTGCCGTGTTCCCATTTTTCCTCAGTTTTCTGTAGTTATGTTTCTGTATGTGTAAATAAATAAATAACATACAAATAAATAATTGTGTTGATCAATGAATAGTTCTGAATATGAATTTTTAAGCTTTATGTGATTTATGACTAACAGTGTTTTTGGGAAAATACCACTTTGAAAATTTAAAAAGAATATACATGAAGTTTACTTTTAATTTAGAATCCGCTTAAATTTGGTTTAACTGTACGGACATGCCATCCTAACAGAACATAACATACTTAAAATAGGAAACGCCCAAACCAAAACAAATATAATATTTGTGTTCATGTATACAACTATTCCATTTCCATATGAAAATTAAACCCATGACCTTAGCGTCATCTTTACTTGACATTTATGAAATAAAAACCATGACCATAGCGTTATCTTTAACTGACATTTGGAAAATGAAACCCATGACTTAAGCGTCATCTTTAATTGACGTTTGGAAAATAAAACCCATAACCTTAGCGTCATCATTAATTGACATTAAGAAAATAAAACAAATGGCTACCGTATGTAATCCAAGCGTTTTAATTTGCATTATTGCGTCTAGTATGGAATTAGAACAAAATTTATGTACCTAAAATTCAGCTAAATCTAACTAAACACAAATAAAGAGAAGGTTCAATTTCGGATGCATCCATGAATAAACGAAATTCGCAGCCCTGTCGATAACAATAGGAAATATCACTGGAGTTTCCCAAATTATCGTCAAATGATCGGTGGTGGTGTGTGGGCAGCATTCCGAGGCCCAATTAGCGAACCGACCGCAACAACAGCGCGTGGATGTTACAAAATACATCCCTATAGGTATAGGTAATAAAGCTTCCAAATAACATTGTTGAAATGTACATTGTATAAGTTTTTTACAGTAGTATACAGTCAAGCGCTCGTAGCTCTGAGGTGCTCGGTGGTCGGAAACGATCACCGAAGTACAGCAGAGTTTACAGAGGTCAGTCCTTGGATGGGTGACCGTTTGTGTGGCATTGGATATCGAGCGATCCGTGCTTCGGAAAGCACGTAAAGCCGTTGGTCCCGGTTATCACTAAAATGTGATAGTCGTTAAGCCAAGTTAGAGGCCCAATGGGCGTCTTGAAAGATTCTAACAGCAGGACGCCATACTTCTGCTTCCGCCAATCCGCACTGGGTCAGCGTGGTGGTTAAAAATATTTGTAATTTAAGTCAATATTTTTAATTGATGTCCATATTTTTAATAGAAGTCAGTATTTTGAAAAGAATAGTTGTGAAAACAATATGAAGTGAGAATTATCTATACTAATATTATAAAGAGGAAAGATTTGTTTGTTTGTTTGTTTGTTTGTTTGTTTGTAATGAATAGGCTCCGAAACTACTGGACCGATTTCAAAAATTCTTTCACCTTTGGAAAGCTACATTATCCCCGAGTAACAAAGGATATATTATATTTTTAAAAAAATTAGGGATCCTTACTAAAAATCCAATAATGTAACCCGAAGTGTAAAAAAATGACCTGAAAAATTCCTTACATAGCGTGCGCAGCGAAAACTATTGATGATAGAACAAAATTATGTACTACGACTTTGCAGTACTTATCATTATCTACAAAAAGTGTCGCGACAGCATATGTCTAAATATTATAGTTACGTCACAGTAAGCGGTTTTTTATTCTAAAAATTTAATTTATATGCCGCCGCTTGAAAAGGCTCTATATTTGTACCTTGGTATTAATCCTTATCAAAAAAAATTACTTTGTATTCAAGACGGCTTCAATACCTTTTTATAACTTTTTGAATTATTCAATTCGGACATTTCATTCGGAAGATATCACGAGTTTAAAAATGCAAGTATTAGAAAAAAGTCGCGTGGTTGCCGCTCACCGCGCTCAGCTAGCCAGCATGTGATGTAGGCTCCATGTAAGCGTCACTGGGGTGGTACGGGGGGGGGGGGGGAAGTCAATATAATCTATACTAATATTATAAAGAGGAAAGATTTGTATTTTTGTATGTAACGAATAAACTCCGATATTAATAATTCTTTTTTCAATAGAAAGCTACATTATCACTGAGTAACATAGGCTATATTAAAATTTCGAAAAAAATAGGGTTCCGTAAAATATTTGGGTTTTTCGAACACAAAGTGAAAATCAACCAGAACAGTTGCGTACGCTGAGTAAACTATAAAAGATAGAACCACAAAATGTATGAATGAATTAAAGATCTTATACCACCTACTAAAAAGTCCGCGACACACTATACCTATATAATGGCGAGTGAGGCACAACAACCCTTTTTTTATTTAAAAATCTTGATTTTTTTTTTGTACTATATTTATACGCATTTATTTTACTTATGCTATTAATCCCTATCAAAATTAATTCATCACTAAGTGCAGTTTATGTAGATAATATTTGGTCTTGGAATGATCAAAATTGGACGTTTGTTTTTGAAGTTATGGCGAACTTAAATTATTACGATTTCTGCTGCACAGCGCCCTATCACGGGTCGGGGCTCCCGACCATCAGTTTATTTTGTAACATAAAAATAATTTAATGTCAAATGTTGTTTATGGGGAAGATTTACAATAATCGCTTTAGTTTTCTATCCCAAAACAACAGGTTGCTCTCCGGGACTGCCGGTAAGAGAAAAAACTAAGTATTAATTAGATTTAAATATTTTCATCATTAACAAATTCAAATAAAGACAATCTATGCAGCCTGCGGATAATGACTGCGTCGTCGATGTTAGGTGTCCGTGTCTGTGAATTGATCTGGAAATCATTTTGCTGACCGTGTCTTTTCTGGGTAGGCATTTTACAGCGGTAGCCGACATCCACGCGGGCGGAGCCGCGGGCGACTGCTAGTTTATTATATTGTAGTTTCAAACGTTACATCTACTTGAGAATAATTTTGTTATCTATTTACTATCTACGGAAAATTAAGACTTAAATTTTTAAAAAGGTAATAACAATTGTAATAATAAAAATTGCTATGCTATCGCATTAGGTTAAGACACCTGTAGTAATGGTAGCATAAGATTATAAATGAATAAAAAATAAAAAAAAAATTAATAAAGCAAAGTACGTAGGGATAAAGACACCTGCGTAATAAAGCCCCAAAATTTAAAATATTAATTTTCAAAAAAATCATTTACTGCCATTTCGTTCCAAAATATCGCAGCCAAAACAATGCGAAGTGAAGGTTATTTATGTATGATTGTGGTTTCAAAAGTCTATTTACTTGGGAATTAAATTGTAATTTTATTGTTCTACTGATAATTGTAAGAACTGTTAATTACCGAAATAGTAACTCTTAGTAGTAAACCAGAAAGTTCTAACAATAACTTTAAGATCTCCTGTTGCACTATGGAATTAAATTATTGAGTACTGAAATTCGAAATGTATTGTTCTGAAGTTAGCGACTTGCGTAGTTATATATATAGTTGCATCCACATTGCAAGCTGTATTTGTAAGGCAACATTTGAATGAACAAAATGGCGAACAAAGAAGAACATAAATGTTTGTAATGTTCCTACAACATTCCGTCCACATTTGTGGAAAATATTTTGCAACACAAAAAAAAAAGTTATGGAATGATATCACAGCAACAAGTGCTCGAAAGTATTACACAATGTTTCCTAATTTTATTTTTCTATGGACTAGAGGCTTCTATAGAGTTAAGGAATTAACACGGAAACTCACAATTAACTACTTCCCGAAACTTGTAACTTGTTGTAATAAATACACAGCTTATATCTAGTTCTATAATAGTATTTTTTTTTAAAAATGGTATATGTCCGTGCGAGCGCTGCGGGTACTCAATGCACTGTCACTGTCCGACCGGATAGATTTATTTGCATGTTCACTGAACGAATTCGCAAAAGCAGCATATTGCTTCTGCAGTAGATAATAATGTAGTAGTTTAGTAATTAGTAGATAAGAATTATGTGAAAGTTTTTAGTCATATATTTAGGTATTGTAAGCTCAGCTACTCTATCGTATTAGGTTTAGTGCCTGTAAAGATAGTTGTAAGTTTTATAAATGAATAAATAATAAAATAAATAAATGTTTTATTTTATGTACGATGCTCACTGATTCCGATGATCTTCGCAAATTATTGACCAACATGCAAATTTTATTTTACATCTAAAAACGATAGAAAATATGCTATAGACGCTATAGAAAATGAAACAATGCGTCGTCTCCGCGCTGACGCCAAAACTATCAACAATAAATTTACAAGATTCTAGAACTCTATTAGTTTAAAAAAAAAACCATTCATTTGTTTATCATTTAACGGGTCTAATCTTAAGTATAAAATCGTCTAAAAAGCAACCTGCACCTTTCTATTGAGTGGCCACGAAGAAAGATGCATTAGTGCACAAAACAGCAGCACAAACGAGGCTCCTTATCATGCGTGTGGAAGTGAGACTGACGTTTCCGACCCGGCCGCGACACCCGCAGGGCTGTCGCCTTGCATGTGGCTAGATAATATTAAGGTGACACAAAATGACTGTAGCTAAAATGCATCTTATTACTGAAAGGTTGAAGTAATAACTAAATATGTATAGTACAATATCGGGCTAGACCAGTCCTTGAGCCCTAAGCTAGTCTAGGGATAATCCTAGGATATGATGACGGAAGTTCTGGAAGATACTATTGTGTAAATAATTCTGAAAGACATGTTTCTTATTAGCAACAGCAGTATTTTAAATATCTGACAACTGAAAGAGACACTTAGTGATGATAACATTCACGCCTGTTTCCCCGAAGGGGTAGGCAGAGGCATACTATACGCCCACACTTCGCCAACTAAATAGTTGGTCCCACGTAATAGGTGGCGAGCTTATTGAAGCGTACCGGGCAATGTTATGTTCGCCAGAGCCTCGTCCGTTGATTGGCAGGTGCACCACTTGCAGGTGAGGTTGACTTGGCCTCCTTAGGTCTTGGTAGGTTGCCTATACACTCAGTGATTTTCTCCTTTTTTGGCTCTCCGTTGAGTAGAAGATTCAACTTTATGCAACGTTTTCGTCATACAAACAGTGGTCAAAGTCCTGTAAAGTCTGTTATAGTCCTACCTCTTTATTACCTCTATTTTACGCATAAAAAATTATTCAAATTACGCATAGCAATATCGAAAATAAATCAATTTCACGATAACACCAATTTTAGAAAATTTAATGACGTTGGCTCGAAAGCTTCACAAAGAAACATTCAAAATATTTTATTTAACACAATACATTTCTAATATCGTAAATCAATTCTATGCCTAATAAATAAATAAATAAATAATAATAAACAATATTCTCTTACAATCACACCAATTCTTCAGTTCCAAGATGAGTATCACTAAGAACTTGTGTTATGGATACTAAAGAACGGATAAACATACTTAAATACTTTTTTTTTTATAAATACATACTTAATATACATAGGAAAACACCCAGACCAGAACAAAAATTCATGTTCATGCACACAAAGATTTGTCCTGTGTGGGAATCGAACCCACGACCTCTGGAGTGAAGTGCAGGTATACTGACCTCTACGCAATATCGGTCGTCAAATAATATATCTATGTACCACCTCACCGATACACTATGTTGGTTTAAATCCGTTAATACATTAGCGAAAGTCTATATTCCATAATAAAGCTATACAAGGCAGGTAATACCTGATGCTATAAAATGTATGCCATTAAAGAAATTCAAAAAGTGTCTTCACAAGTTATTAGTTGAGAAATGTTATTATACCTTGGATGACTATTTTAATGATAATACTATTTGATTAAATTCTGTAATTTTATAAATTTATATTATTAATGTTGACTTGTATGACTATTTTAATTTTGAATGACTATTTGATTAAATTCTGTAATTTTATTAATTCATATTATTCTAGCATGTTCTTTTGCTATGATCCTCTTGTGTGTGTTTTTGTTTTTCTTTCTTGTAGTGGACATTATTAAATTGATTATTTTAATGTATAAAATTGATAGAACTTTGATGAACCTGACTTTAATATTTGTATGTCAACAATGACAAAGCATAGTGCAACACTTATCTATTTAAGACCTTGACATGTATGATTAATGTATATATGTTCTTCACCTATGTTTCACAAATAAATAATTCTAATTCTAATTCTAATTCTAAAAATTAAATAAATAATTATACATACATTCAGGATGGTAACCCTATATCAACCGAGGCATCGGGCTAGTGTGACCTAGATCGTTGAAAATAATAAACACTTCCCGAAGCACTAGGTAGCATGAGTTTACCGTCCGATTTTCCGCTCGCAATATTATAGCTAAACTATTGTGTTCTGATGGGCCCCCTATGTTTCACCAGTATCGAATGACCCTAATGAGACTGCTGCTGCTAATCGACTGCTTATCATCAGGTAGGATGTAGTCATTATGACGTGTCACATTAAAAAAAAAAATGAGGGAATTGCTTTTCAGCGCCAAAACAAGCCGTAACTCAATTATACTATTTTTGAAGCCATTGAACATTTTTTGTGTTTAATTATATTTAGTTGTGGTACCGTGTACGTAATAATGAAATTCAGTCAAATCTGGTTGAACCAGTAAGCAGACCCTGGGCCCTTCAAGCCTGCCGGGGTTGCGGGACTGTTCGCAAGGGTTACCGCGGCCTCGGTACGTAGCAGGCTCAAAAGAAGGAAAATGGATGGTTTTTAGTCAGTAGATGTCTGACACAGCCTCCCGCTCCACCTACAGCGGGAGAAGGTCATTTGATGATTTTCCATCCCAAAAAAAAAAATAGTAAAAAAAAAACCCCTGGGCCCTAAGCTTAAATCTAGGGCAACCAGGAAAATGCTAGGAGATGATGGGAGAGGCCTACCGGCCTAGAGTAGTCGCACCCCCTCTTTTCTCATAGGGAGTTATAAGAGTCGATGAAAAGACAACCTACTGGATAATGGGCAGCAGCGTCATCCTGCGTACTGGCTTGAACTGCGATCACGAACCCGCCTTTCCAAGGTGGTGTTTTTTTTTTAATGTGACACGTCATAATGTCTACATCCTGCCATATGACAAGCAGTCGATGCAGTCCAATAAAAAAATAAAGCGATTCATACCATGAAATAAGCACTGTACAAAGCGCATCCACTCATGACGGACTGCTAAAATGCCGTTTCACGCCCCGCTTAAAAGATCTGGGATCATAGGAAATAGGAAACACATGAGCCGGCAGAGAATTCCAGAGCTTAGTGGTCTTGCTAAGAAACGACCTCCCAAATTTCTTTAGATTATGGGCAAATGAAATGAAATCTATTGAGGAGGCCAATATATAGCAGTGGACCTTATAGGCCTGATGTATTGATTTAAGTTGGTTGCAGAGATTTTGTGGTCATAGTTATACATATAATATTAAGACATATTCATAAATCATTTGCCTAATGATCGTCAGCCCATTATCAGCACAGTAAAATATCCATGAACTTAACTGCAATGAATGGCGAACGACTTTATCAGCTTTTGGTAAGTGAGAGATTGAGATGAAAGAGACAGTTGAGATTCTGCCTTCGCTCAATACACCTTGCCTATAAACAAATTAAGTAATACTATCCAGATGCAAGGCCAGACAGTTCGTGCGGCTGGATCTTGGTGTCAATAGTTTTTCACGAGGTCAGTTATATGGGGCTCCTCTGTTTCAATCAATCGATCAATCAAAATCATTTATTCAAGTTTGGCTCAATGGAGCTCTTATGAAAGTCATACTTTTAAACTTACGCGCCCATTCACTGCGGGCGAGAGCTTGTTCGTAATGATATTAATAAATCATTTATTTCTTTAAAATTAAATGAACAGGTAACAATATCGTCAACGTTGGTTTTTTCTCCTGCCAGTTACAATAAAAGAACTTTAAAACAATAAAAACTTGTGGTCTGCAATCACAAGACTTAAAATATAAGAAAAGAACCCTTATCATCTTTTTGTACATATCACTGTAAACCGCATACTTGATTTCATCATTATTATCAGCACAAGAAAGTCCACTTCTGGGCATAAGCCTTACCCAGAACTTGAGCATTCAACGTGATCCTGCGACCTTAATAAAATCGTCTATCATCCTGCGGGAAAAAAGTATGTGTGAAAAATGTGTGCTCTGTATCGACAATGTTGTGTAACCCTAAAATCGGTTCTCACGTCAGTTCGGAACCTATGTTAAAGTATGCATGTGAACTTGTAGGTGTACCTATTTAAGTAAATAAATGAATAAAAAAATCGCTATCAAAAGCAAAAAAGCGCTGAAGCGCTATGTAGCCGCCAAATGCCGGTAGTTGATGCTAATAGGATTGTGTGTGCCAAGACTCTTACTTGTTTCTATGAACAAGAACAAAAAGCCATTTCCGTGTAAATGAAAACAATGGTTAGTGGTTGCCTTTGCAAATCAAATTACAACTTTTACATTACTCCCTTCTAGATTCATTTAGCGCATAAGTTGCGAGGCCTTTTGCACTTAAGAAGTTTAAACTCCAATGAAAACTGTTTGCCTAACAGTATCGCTGACAGATTATTATTTTTTCTAAAGGGAGTGTTAAATATGAGAATACTATTGTTTGATATACGGCACCGCTAGATGCCGCGGACCCTAATTGAATCGCGCTATTGTTTGTATGATTCTAAATGTATATGTTTCTAATTTTGTAATGAGTTTGTACACAACAAGCCGTGGAAGGAGGAAGGCGCCTGCACACGAACTCATTCTCAACTCTCTCACCCCAAACCTCCATAGTCCACCTTCTAAGTAACTCTCATCCTAGCTTGCCTAAGACACGCCTGCTCGCTGGACTTCACTTCGATATCTAACCCGATGAGCCTATCGCGCTAAGGGCGGTGCTGTAAGCATCCCCGGTGAGAGCACCCAGTCGTCGTCAGACGGCCGCTTAAGCACCCAGCGCTTGGAGGTAGTTGCCCCCTGAGAAGACGCCCAGGGGAAGAGCCATGGCTCGTAGCCCGTATACCTGCACGCGAAAACGCGTCGCGGAAGATGTTAGAAGAGAGTTTATACAAAAAGCTAACATGGTCTATGGGTCTAGAATGCGGACTGTAAGCCGCAGCAGAAAGCTATACTACCCCACTAATGTCTATGATTTTTAGATTGGTTTTCATCACTTCTGAGCACGCACGGGCCTTTATATTTTTATGTCTAAAATGGTACATTACGGATGCTATCTATTTATTGTATTGTAAGACCATTTTTACCTGTAATGAAAAATAAATTATTTGATTTTGATTTTTACTTTGCACTCGTAGCTCCTCGGTACTGCGTCATCATCATCATGTCAGCCCAGTACCGTCCCACTACTGAGCACGAGCCTTCTCTCACATACCTACCAAGGTATTGAGTCATACTCCACCACGCGGACCAAGTGCGGATTGGCGGAGGCAGGAGTATGGCGTCCTGCTGTTGGAATGATTTAAGCCGCCCATTAGGCCTCTACCATGGCTTAACGACTATCACGTTTAGATAACTGGGACCAATTCACGGAAGCGCTCGATATCAAATGCCACACAAACGGTCACCCATCCAAGGACTGACCTCTGTAAACTCTGCTGTACTTCGGAGATCGTATCCGACCACCGAACACCGCAAAGCTACGAGAGTTTACGGTACTGCGTACGATATCGAAAACTATTTCTAAAGTTAAAGCGGGGTGCTCTGATGGGTGAGCATTTGCACCACATTTAATATCGAACTTATGATATTGCTGTGCCCTCCCAGAGCGTCACATGTATACCGTAGTTTCTGTACCACCTCGTTTTTGTAATGTGATGTGCAATAAATGAATTGAATTGAAAAACGCCTACGTGTTTCATCACTAATTATTAGTTAGTCGTCAAGCCATATTAAAGGACGACTTAAAATATTCTTACAGCTGGGCGCTGCACACCTGCCTTCACCAATCCGCATTGGGTCCGATCGTGGAATATGACCCACTTGCGGTATGTGAGCGGAGCTGTGCTAAGTCATGGCACGTCAATAGGATTAGATAACAGCAAACTTAAAAAAAAACCTGTACTAAAAAAGTACTTTAAAAATAATACTACGAATGTACAAATAAATGATTTGATTTGACGACCGATATGGCGTGGTGGCGAGTTTACCCGCACTCCGCTCCTACGGACGTGGGTTCGATTCCCACACAGCACAAATCTTTGTGTGCATGAACATGAATATTTGTTCTGGTCTAGGTGATTCCCTGTGTATATTAAGTATGTATTAACAAAAAAAATGTGTTTATGTATGTTTATACGTTATTTAGTATTCATAAAAACTATTTTTAATTATACTTATCATGGAACTAAATAGTCGGTCAGAACATATTTATATTGTATTATATTATACTACTATATTATACTAAGAATTAATCTGAGTACTAATTAGGGTCTACTTTACAAATAACTTATTTTTCTAAGTATTAATTCGAAGGAAGAAGTAGTAAAACAAGACTGTATCCACTTTCAACTAATCAGGCAGACACGCGAAGATTCCTTTACACTTCATTATGATGTAAAGCCGTGTTTACAGTGTAAACAAAGTCTGCTGTCTGCAAAAATTTAAAACTGGCCATACATCATTTCCCTCGAGTTTCAAGTACATATCGCCTTCTATTTGCTTGGTTTACATGCAGTAGTAAATTTTCAGAGCTGTCCTTATTGAAACCATAGATCAAACTTCGAAATTCAAATTACTTGAAAACGTCAAACTTACGTTCAGAAAGGACAGCTCAGAAAACTAGCAATGTTTCTACACACCTACATATTACAATCACGCTTGTTTTACCGAACGGGTCAGCAGTGGCATATTTTACGCTCACGTTTTAATAATCATATTGTTGGTCCCAAGTAATGGGTGACGAGCCTTTTACCGCTTGCCGGGAACTTTTTGACGTGACAACGTCTTAAATTAGGTTGCGGCTGGGAGTCACTTATGAAAAAGTGTAACGCTCGGTAACGTTACGATGAGTCACCGAACGAGAGAGAGGCCCGGCGAATGCCTTGCGTCTCTCTCCCACTCAACTATGATCGGTCTGCCGCGCGCGCAGCACTAGTGTACAATGTTTTAGTAAACAAAATATATTTCTATAGTTAAAATTTGTGCAATTCTTATTTTCATTCAATTCCTTGTTCCTATTGTGCAATTTAATTATATTCATATCAATAAATATTCTACCGAGAAAAAGACGTTGTCACGTAAAATCTTCGCCCGTAAAAACGACTTTACAGGCAACCATTTTTTTTCGGGATTTTTTCGGGAAAAATGTATCTGAATAAATAAAACACATCTCACGGATTTAATAAGCTATTTTAATCTTAACGTTTCAAATACTTTACAGTCATTCGTAGTCACAGTTAGTTTTATTTATTTACTATAAATAATCACTTAAATAGAAAAGAACAATTATGTTTCTGAAATTGAAATTACAATTCATTTCATATAAAGTAGTATTTAATGATTTATTGCTGAGCCATAAATTCGGAAACTATCATCTTTTGACATCAAACTTTGTCTTTTTGCCCACTTTATTGTATATCAAAGCTGTGTATCAGTGCTGTGTGGTATCGGCCTAGAATAGTGGCTTCATTGAGTGGTAAGAATCGACGAAGAGAAAACCTACCGGATGACGGGCAGCAGCATAATCCTGCGAACTAACTACCCAGCGTGGTGATTATGCAAATACCCCCAATAGAGTAATCTATTGGGGAGGCTAATGTTCAGCAGTGGACTTAGTACGGCTGTTATGTTGAATGTATATCAATAATTTACATGCCATTCCATCCAAACTTTATTGGTACGAGGAAGACGACTATAGAAAATACTACAAAATGTAAATTAACAATTATCAACAAAAATTGCTATTATCAACCAAGGTGTTTTGTAAAGTTTGCATCTAAATCTAGTAAAGCTAAGATTAATGATACAATAAATAACAAAAAATCTCTAACCATCACACCAGTTCCGAAATAAGTATCATGAAGGACTTATGATATGGATACTAAATAACGGATAAAAATATAAAGAATTTTTTTTTTTTGTAAATACATACTTAATAAACATAAAATACACCCAGACCAAAACAAATATTCATGTTCATGTGCACAAAGAATAGACCTGTGCGGGAATCGAAATCACGACCTCAGGAGCGTAATTGACATGAGGTGTACCACTCCACACCATATTCGTCGTAATATAAATAAACTTATATACATACCTGTAAACTCTATCTTTTGTCACTCTCTCTCTTCTCCCAGAAAACTGAATTGTAACAAACGTAAGCGTCATGAAACTTGTGTAGATTTATTAATAAGTTCGATTTATTAAGTATGTCACGCTCACTTATGTTTCTGCGGTGATGGCGCCATGCGTCGACTCGTTGCGTTCCCTAAAATATGGTTGAGCGAAACGCGTCTTCTCATGTCTGCTGTGTTTGTCCGTAATTATGTTAGTATTGCTAGAGAGAGTTTTGTCTTCTGTTCTTTTGGATCTTGTGACTGCAGAGCTGTTTTAATATTAGGTATTTTTATTGTAACTGGCGGGAGAAAAAACCCAAACTTGACGATTTTCTTGCCCTTCATAAGAGCTCTATTGAGCCAAACTTGAATAAATGACTTTTGAATTTGAATAAGGCATAACTATTTCAGATTAGGTGCAGCAGTGGTGGTTTTTGTCTGATTGATTTAAGTTTAGGTTAGAGGTAATTTTTTAGCATACTTTTTGTACCAAAATTAATTATTCTATCTCCTGACTTCTTAATAAATCTACTATGAAGGAACTACTACTAGTAATCGACATATTCCCCTTTAGAGTATAGTGAGAATTAAGTTTAGGTGTATGGGGATCCTACAAAGACCTAAGGAGCCCAAGCCAACCTCACCTGCAAGCGGTGCACCTGCCGATCAACGAACGAGGCTCTGGCGAACATAATAGTGCCCGGAAAGCGACAATAGGCTCGCCACCTATTTCGTGGGATAAACTATGCCTACCCCTTCGGGGAAACAGGCGTGAATGTATGTATGTAAGAATTAAATTTGGCAGAAGAAAAAACTAACCTAGACGATTTTTTTTGCCCTTTTTTTGGCGATCAAGCTCCCGCCCGCAGTGAATGGGTGCGTTAGTTCTTAAGCTGTTTTTCAAAATAGCAAACTTGAATAAATGGTTTTAACTTTAAGACCTTATTCGGGGCAGTCACAATAAAAAAGCCAAACGACAGACAAACAAAAGATGGACAGCATTAGATTCAAATGGTGACGGAACCAGAGTAAAAATGTTCCTGCATATTCAAGACCCCCACTTCCCCATCGCTCTCCTACACGAGGCGATTCAAAACAACCATTATGTTACTCGGGGTGTCATGAATATTCCATTGGAAACCCCTTTTAAGAGGTAGGGCCCACCAAATGCTATTAAAAATATGTATTACTAAATAATATATTCGAGAAGGATGCATATGTTTAGCACGATGAACGTAATTTCTGCTTACTTATTAAATTAGGGTTTTTTGTGTCATCTAAATATAGTCCGACTCGGTAGGTTTATATTTCATTTCATGGAATAGTGACGAGGGAAAAGCTGCACCGCATACTGAAATATTTGCCTTTTGGTGAGCCATGGAACGTTTAGCTAGGACAATCGGAACGTGGTGAGGTGAGCTAGGAAAATCTTCTCCCCTTTTTAGAATCACGACAGGCTGACTGACAGCCCCCCGATAAGAGACACCGACAGACTGACAAATCTTGAGAAAAAACCACAACAGGCAGATAAACTAAAAAACCTTGACAAATTCTGACAAAGAATCCATCTGCTTTTATTTCTTGAATATGGTACCGCTCATATTTCTTTTACTGTTATGGAGAAAAAAATTGTCGAAAGTGCATTTTGTGTAAAAAAAATTGACGAATCTAAACGATCCTATTGATCTTAAAAACAATAAAGTATATTTTATTCTATTTTATTTTGCTATAAGAGTTTTGTCGCCAGGAATCAGTAATTAATATTTATTTTATTGTTTAGATTTACCAACACATGTATATATTGTTTCTTAAAACATGTACAAAGGCGTAGTAATTTAATGAAACAAACAGTTACAGGTACATATAACAAATACAATACCTAAAATATGAAGACTAACAAACTTACAACCTATTAATATACAATTACTAATATAACTAAACTAACTAAATATACTAACTATGCTAGGCTACAGATGTTTTTCTTTACTGTACTTATATACAATGTTAATTGTATTGTGTTATATTTAATTTAATCGTAAGAATCTGATATGACATTTGCTTTATTTTAATTTTCATAATTATGAACCTTTTTTTAATAAATTTTATTTATTTCTTAATTCAATTTTTATAGACATTTTTTATTTTGACTTTATCAATTACTAATAATGTTGTGATTTCATAGAATTTTAATATATGTATAGTTTTTTTTCTGTAACGTGTGTTGTTGTATTGCTAATAAATGAGTATTTGTGTTTATTTTTTAATACAGTCAGCCGTGGCACTCAGTAACACACGTATGCATCAAACAAATGTTTATTTGTATTAGTTATTAGTATTAGTTAGAAAGTCTTAGCAGAAGCAACTTTGATTGCTACCCTTCAATTCGGTACATAATCATCTGAAATCTTTATCGTCCCATTACTTAACACGAGCTTCCTCTAATAAACCAAGGTGAAAAGGTATTGGGTCATACTTTACCACGCAGGCTCAGTGCGGATTGTTAGAGGTAATAAGGTAATTCGGTACAAAAGTGTCATGAAAATCAGAGGGCTATGAACATCGATGTCAGCGTCACCACTTTTTACCCTTGACATATAGGCGTGATGTCAGTGATGCGCACCCTGTTGAGTATAACTAACGGTTCCGTAGATTGTCCAGAGCTTCTGTCAGAAATCAATTTTAAAGTGCCAAGCAGAAAGTTATAAAGAAATTACGTTCCCAATAACGAACGTCACGCATATCTGCTGCGAGTCGGCCGTCAAATAAATAAGTTGAATCCGGCTATCGAACTATTTAGCGCGACAACGAAGTCAGTACGGCGATAATTTGCTGAGTTAATTTATAATACAGTATATTTCATTCAATTTATTTTGCTATAAGAATTTTGTCGCCAGGAATCAGTAATTTATATTTTATTGTTTAGATTTACCGACAGTTGTATATACTGTTTCATAAAACATGTACAAAAGCATAGTAATAAAATGTAACAAACAGTTACAGGTACATAGTCCTTAACTTATTGTTTATTATTATTATTATTTTATATTATTATTATTAATATATCAACTCCGAATATCGAATTATTTAGCGCGACCAAGAAGTCAGTAAGGTAATATTTGGCTGAGTAAATTTATAATACAGTATAAAAATAGCATAAGTATGTAAGTATTGTTACTGTTATTTAAGTCTATATAAGTAAAAAAATGCACATACATACAGGCACGCATGTTTCCCCGAAGAGGTAGGCAGAGGCATATTATACCCACACTTCGCCAATTATATAGTTGATCCCACGTAATAGGTGGCGAGCCTATTGCCGCTTACAGGACACTGTTATGTTCACCAGAACCTCGTCCGTTGATCGGCAGGTGCACCACTTGCAGATGAGGTTGGCTTGGCCTTCTTAGGTCTTGGTATTATCGATATAATTAGTTGTAAATTTTTCTAAAATATAATAAATAATAAGGCAAAGAAAATCCAGCACAGGGGGCCTACCGCCGAATTCGATGGATTACCGCTAATCCATCTAGATCAAACTTTGTTTTGCGTTCATTAATCCGCACCGGGGAATCTGCCGACAGCCACCTCTCATTCATGACCTTCAGTCCGTGACAGACCAATAGGTAAATGGAGAACGCCATTTTATTTCGATTTCCATGAGTTCGGCGGTACGACAGAATCAATTCGAAATCCATTTTGCCTTATAATCGATTGCCATCGAACTCGGCGGAAGGCCCCCTGCATTGAAAACCACATAAGCTCCCTCTGTCCGAAAGAGAGCTACTACCCAGTTAGACATTGCATAATATATAGGAGAAACACTGAGCGAGCTAAATCTAATTGATCTAGTTTCGTGCTCTAATAAGCCACTCATCCATGCCGCTGTTGAATCTAAATTAGTCAAATTTTATCCTGTTGATAAAGATTCTCTCTGCCTTATAAAGGGTTAAGAAGTACGTTTGAAATGTTATAAAGAAAAAGCAAAGTGCGAAAATAAAAGCGTGGGTCTTTATAAAAGTTGATACGGAAAGTTTTCCAATTGATAATAATTTCCATTGTGATGCAACACAAAGGAGAACAGGAAAGTATGAAGTTCAGAAATAAATTCTTAATTTAAGAGCTGACTGAACGCTATCTGAAAGGAAAGTCGGGATTAGAGGAACAAAGACCACAGCTCAGTTCACTGGGAAGCTTAATTTTTTGTTGACTTGTGTTTCGCTCTTTGCATTTTCCGTGAATTGGACTTTGAAAGTTTGCTAATGAATGTTGTGGCGTAAGTGCCGCAGAACTGCTGCAATAAGATCTAGATTTCTTGGAATGTTGTCATCTTTTCTTGTCGCATTTGCTTGTTTATTATTATTGTTTAATGTTTATTGCACACTTTAGGTGTAATGCAATAGGCGAACTTAATGCCAAATGGCTTTTTCGTCGTTCTCTAGTTTTCTTTTCCCGACAGGACTAAAACTTAATAAATGTAACTTAACAAAAAACTTGTTATTAAAAAAAAATACCGCATAAACCAGCTATTATGATGTTGTGTAATTATAACGTCACCACCGCACACTTTCATAATCATAATCGTAATTCTTTATTGTTTCATTTGGTGTACCATTAGGTCTTAAAAATAATATTTTGTCCTCTAATGAACCCTGCAAGGGTATCACAATTTAAAATAGGAACACATTTCTTCCTAATATTATGTATAGAAATTAAACAACCATAAAAATCAATCACTATACATACATTATGTTTTTACTAATTATATTAAATGTATTTATCTATTCAATTATATATTATTTGACTTTAAGAATGTAAATATTCGTTCAGACTGTAGTAAGCATTTTGCAATAGATGTTCACTTTATGTTTAAGTTCACTTTAAGTTTGGGAGACGATTCAAAAGCGTAAGTGCACGTATTAATTTCAGTATAACAACAAAGCGCGTGTCATCTCAGCTACACTGTCACAGGAGAGTGCGTTTTATTGATACGGCCTTAAATCAATTAGCTCTGTCCCACTACAAGGCTTCGGCCTCTTACAAACCAAGCTTTTAGGTCTTACTCAATCTCGCAAACATAAGCGGGGACAGATATCTGCGATTCTCTCTTAGAATTTTTCAGACGCTCAAAAGGATTGCAAAAGATTCGTCAAACATTTTTCTGCCGCCACCAAGTAATGTCAAATTAAATAACAAAAAAAATACTATAACGTCCACCGCAAAAAAGTATATAATAAACTATTTAAAGAAGTTATATACTTAAGCCCTAGACTATTCAATTAGATTTTTTTGTAACAATAACCAGAACATTTAAAAAGTCAATAGAACCTATAGTGACATTATAATTGAGCAGGAGTTTAGGAGAGAAAAGTTGAGCAAATATCAGCCGCGAGCAAAAGTTGTCAAATTAAACATACATACGTAATATCACGCCTGTTTCCCAGAAGTAAAAGTAAAAAGTAAAAAATTATTTATTTCATAAACTATTATACCTACATAGTACTTGAAAACGTCATGATTACAAATGAAAAAAAAAAAACAATTGAAATAATATTACACTAAATCACGAAGCTTAGATTCACTTACATGCAACAAAACAATTTAAAAACAAAAAATAATTAAGTGTAAGTGAATCTAAGTGCCAGTTCCGAGCCACCGCTCTGTAAGAAGAACTGGCAAGAAACTCACAGGCTTTGCTCTTTTAAATATGTCCATTAGTTTGGTACTAGAAATACAATCTTCATTTGTCTGTGAAACTATACAATGCAATAAGTTAAGGTTATGTACCTTAACAATATTTATGTTTTCAAGTCATTCATATTAGAATAGCCTGTATGAAACGGCAGCTTAATCCCAAGCATTTTTATCTGCCATATAGTCTTTAATAGAATAGTATCCCTTTGAAGACAGCTTGTGTTTTATTGTTAATTTAAATTTATTTAGGCTCAATTGCTGTAAGGGGTAAGTATAGGCATATTATGCGCCCACATTTCGCCAATGATATTGTTGGTCCCACGTAATAGCTGGCGAGCCTGTTGCCGCTTACCGGGTTCACCATGTTCGCCAGAGCCTCGTCCGTTGATCGGCAAGTGCACCACTTGCAGGTGAGGTTGGCTTGAGATCCTCAGATCCTGGTAGGATCCCTATACACCTGTCCACGGGAAAGTCGTAAATAACATGTTAAAAATTACATACTTGCATCCTAGACTGCTGAATTACAATAAAATTAGCTCGTTGCTTTAAACAATGTCCTGTTTAAAGCACAAAAAGGCGGTTGAAGCCGGTTTGTGAGCGCGGCTTGCGGAAGCAATGGCCGCGACTAAATCTCTCGTTTCATACGCCAGCAGACTCGCGAACTCAAAGAAGTCACTAGATTGTGTAGCGACAGCAAAATTTTGCAAGAGTTTAGAAGAGAAGAGTTCGAAAAAAATCTCGTCAAGTTTAATTCTCCGGCCAACAAAAGCTGTCAAATAAAATGACATGAAAAAATACTTCATGGTCCACGTCAAAAAAGTAAATAACAGTAGGTAGGGACATAAAGGCAATATAAAAAGCTACATACTTACACTATAGACTGTTCAATTACAATAAAATAAGCTCGTTGCATTGAACAATTCCTATATAAAGCACAAAAAGGCGGTTGAAGAGTCTGGATGCATGAAGACATAACATCTGGTAACATTAACGAGAAGATTAACTAAGTCAGTAGATTGTATAGCGACAGCAAAATTTTGCAGCAGTTTAGAAGAGAACAGTTCGAAAAAAATCTCGTCAAGTTTAGTTCTCCGGCCAGCAAAAGCTGTCAAATGAATTGTCAAGAAAAAATGCTTCATTGTCCACGTTAAAAAAGTGAATAACAGTAGGTAAGGACATAAAGGCATTGTAAAAAGCTACATATTTACACCTTAGACTGTTCAATTACAATAAAATTAGCTCATTGCATTGAACAATTCCTATTTAAAGCACAAAAAGGCGGTTGAAGCCGGTTTGTGAGTGCGGCTTGCGGAAGCGCCGGTCGCTACTAAATCTCTGGTTCCGTGCGCCGGCCGACTCGCGATCTCTAATCTGAATGCATGGACGAGGTTATTACTGGAGCCACTTTGCATTTGGGAGAGTTAATAAGATCATTGTCTTACTACTTACTGGTAATCATTTGCCGCGGTTCGGTTCATTTCCGCTTTGTAAGTAGGCAAATAGTATTTCGTATTATATACAAATCTATGTGTTAAATACATTTCTTCAATGTGGAATAAAATTGGTAACATTTACCAGAACAATTAGGAATTTACTGAAATAGCGACTGCAAAATTTTAAATTTAATTGTAAAAAATAAGGTTTCGGTTATGAACAAAATAAGTTACGTTTATTACTTTGATAATATCTTTAGACATATCACACTGAGCCAACAAGCCTTAAATTATTTCTAAGTATGACATTCATAAGAGCTCTATTGAGCCAAACTTGAATAAATAATTTTTTTTTTATTTTTAAATCAAGCAAAGCTTCTACTATGGCTTCTAGACAACAATTAAACATGCTCTAAACATTTTTTTTTTCAAATTATATTACATAGAAAACTTACAAACCATAACAATAATTTATATTCATGTGCACAAATATTTGTGCTGAGCAGGAATCGAAACCACGACCTTTGAACCTGTGTCCGGGTGTTCTTCTGGCCTTCACTCTAAACCCGTTATCAAATAAAATAAAGCAATCTTTTTCTTTTTTTTTCTTTTTTTTCTTTTACCTAGGTGAAACATGATTATTTTACACTAAGCCCGCACAAAGATAAAAAAATAATTTACAATACCTTCAAGTTAAGTAATCCAGCAACAAAGTGTAAAAAGGCATCTACTTTGTATCCTTAATTATACGACTAAGTTATTACTGTTGTGCTAAGAACTAAAAACAAGCTCACTAAATTCTGGCAAAGGTTCGCACATAAACGCCTTCAGGTTACCGCGTAAAAAGAGCAATAATTACCTGTTCAGCACCTCTACAAAGACTTGTCTTGGTTTATACATGTGTTGTGTCTGTATGTAGTTTCGTACATGAAAACCTCATAAGTATTTTGAGTAAGGCTGTTGTTACTTATATATTTGAGAATAAATAAGGCTGCAGTCTTTAAACGCCAAGTGACTGACAAACAATAAATTTTGCTATTATGTCTAGAAACCGCTGGCGTTCAACGTGTTAAAAAAAGTGTTTCTGTTTAATGTTATATTATGTTATCTGCACTTATTTTTAACTAATATACATATACACTTATTTTTAACTAATATACTAATAAACAGGCAAGCCAACTTCACCTGCAAATGGTGCACCTGCCGATCAACGGACGAGGCTCTGGAAAATAAAGATGTTTAAGCGGCTAAGCAGCAATAGGCTCGCCAACAATTGGCGAAGTGTGAATATATATGCCTCTGCCTTTTTTTTTTTTTTATCGTCGGTAAAAAAATGCTGTTTACGCACTGTCTCCCGGCCAATGGGGGGACCGAGAGGGGAGTGTGGGGCTCACTGCTTCAGACACGACCACCGCAGTCCTACCCACTAAAAAACTTCAGACGACGCCCACCGCTGTTGAAAAAAGGGCAGGGGGCCAGTGCCTGGGTTTGTAGCTTCTGGCACCCCGCCCGCGGCCAACGTCCCCCGGATCAGAACCGGGAGGACCTCCTCAGAGAAGCGCAGTGTGTCGCGCCCCCCCTACCTCCTTGTGCGGCCATGGCGTAATTGTATATATGCCTCTGCCTACCCCTTTGGGGAAACAGGCGGGATTGTACATAAATGTAACATGAAAAGGAAACAAAAAATAAAACATGATTTAGTTAATAAACATATTTTTGTGTTGTTTGGTAATTACGTAAACAATATAATCATGTATTGTCTCATAATCTGTAGATTAATGTTCCGCAGCTGCGCTCCGGTCAACTCACATTGAAAGATAAAAAAAAATCAGGACATTACCAACACACTCAACCAATATCTTTTATTACTTTCGTATAACATATTAAGTTGATATTTAATAGATATAAAAAATTGAATAACTATTTTATAATCACATCAATTATTTTACTTCCATGATAAGCATCATTAAGAATTTGTGTTATATATTTTTTGTTAATTATAAATAAATATTTTCTGACAATTACACCAATTATTTAGTTCCAAGATAAGTATCATTAAGAACTTGTGTTATGGATACTAAACAACGGATAAACATACTTAAATACTTTTTTTGTTAAATACATACTTAATATACACAGGAAAACACCCAGACCAGAACAAATATTCATGTTCATGCACACAAAGATTTGTCCTGTGTGGGAATCGAACCCACGACCTCTGGAGTGAAGTGCAGGCATACCGACCTCCACGCCATATCGGTCGTCGGTCTAACGACATACATTCTTGATATGCATAGGAATACCCAGGCCATACCAATGCCTGCGTGCCCAGCGTGGTGATTATGGGCAAATTCCCCCAATAACATGTTATCTATTGGGAAGACTAATGTTCAGCAGTGGACTTGATAAGGCTGATATGACGATGCGAATTACTTATTATACAAAGTAATACGAGTAATGTAAAGACACTATGTCCTGTTATTATTGATGGTAACAAACCTTGGAAGTTAAAACTTAAGATTAAGCCTTAAGATTGTTTTTGCTTCGGTTTAGCAAGTTGCTAACGAATCGCGTCAAGTGTTTTTAGAAGCAAGATCATAGCAAATTTATACCTAATTTTAATAGAATACCCTAATTACATACTTGATATGCATGGGAATACCCAGACCAGAACAAATATTCATGTTCATGCACATAAAGATTTGTCCTGTGTGGGAATCGAACCCACGACCTCGGGAGTGGAGTGCAGGTTAACTGACCTCCACGCTTTGTCGGATAATATTATTGTAATTTTAATGGATAGTTAATTTTGTATAAATATTTGCATACTATTTCAAATGGCTAAATAGGCTTAAAAGCAATAAAAATTAATGACGAACCAATCGAATGTAAATACCTACTTTATTTATAGTAAATAAAGTTTAAAATGAAAAGCTTAGCGTGAGTCCTTTACAATCAATTTCGCTTTCCAATTCAAACAGCTAGATGGTGTACGCAAAATGAATTTATTTACTATCCATATATTTACCGAAGCGGCCGGTTCGCACCTAATTTGTAAGCAAACGGAAGATAACCGTAGTGTTCGGTCATCTTCGGTAATTTATTGCCTACCGTCATGCAAATTACTGTTCCGTCCGGCCAGCGTACGCCGCGTACAGATATACCATATACCTATACCCTACTACACTCGCCCCGGAGTGTATCAAACTACTATAAATACTACCGCGTATAAAGCACGGTACTCACCACGAGCGAACGTTATGATTTTTTAGACGAATAAATAAATGAATATTCTCTTACAATCACACCAATTATTTAGTTCTAAGATAAGTATCATTAAGAACTTGTGTTATGGATACTAAAGAACGGATAAACATACTTAAATACTTTTTTTTGTAAATATATACTTACTATACATAGAAAACACCCAGACCAGAACAAATATTCATATTCATGCACACAAAGATTTGTCCTGTTTGGGAATCGAACCCACGACCTCTAGAGTGAGGTGCAGGTATACTGACCTCCACGCTATATTGGTGGTCAAATCGGATCGGAGTACGTATCAGTTATTCTGTAGTCTCTTACAGACGTATGGGTATGTAATTCAAATATAACTTGTAATGAAAGATTTTAATTCTGTAGCTGGGAATGGTGGTAAAGAATGATAAGTCCAGTTTTTTTAAAATTGTTATTTCATGGTTTGGGATATCTGAATATGTACTCTAGTACGTGGTAAACAGTAATAATTATTTAAAAAAGTGGACTCATTATTTCTATCAGCTACTTAATTGTTGCCACTTATTTTTATGGATGGAAAATCATCAAATGAGAAGCAGATGGAAACTTAAGAACGTCTTTTTCTATTCATAGGTTTCATCTAATAAGTCTCCTTCGGCAATTTATCCTTTTTTTTTTTTTTTTTTATTATCGTCTGTTAAAAAATGCTGCTTACGCACTGTCTCCCGGCCAAAAGGGGGGAGACCGGGAGGGGGTGTGGGGCTCACTGCGGCCGACACGACCACCGCAGTCCTACCCACTAAAAAACTTCAGACGACGCCCACCGCTGTTGAAAAGGGGCGAGGCACCAGTGCCCGGGTTTGTAGCTTCTGGTACCCCGCCCGCGGCCAACGTCCCCCGGATCAGAACCGGGGAGACCTCCTCAGGGAGGCGCAATGTGCAGCGCCCCCCCTACCTCTATGTGCGGCCATGGCGTAACTGGCCGACTTCGGGGGGGGTCTATGGCGAGACGGAAGGGGCCCCCTGCCCCCGCCGCCTAAGACCCCCCGGGCGCTGCCGGACGGGCCCTCCTGGCCCGCCCGCTGCGCCAACGGCGTAGCCGGAGAGAGAGCGGGTCCCGCTCCCTCTCCCGCTCCGCGGCCTCCTTCTGCGACATCACCACTTCGCAGAAGGAGGCCATCGCCTCCCACGCCGTCTCGCTGTCGACCATCTTTTGCATGATGGTCGGCAGCGAGAGAGCCACTCCACCCAGGGCCGCGGCTAACGTCGACCGCGGCCCCGCCCACGCAGGGCACGCCACCAAAGTGTGCTGCGCGGTGTCTTCCGCGCAGTCACAGTGGTGGCAACACCGGGTCGACTCCCCCCCGGCGACGTCACACAGATACTTCCCAAAGCACCCGTGCCCGGAAAGCATCTGCGTGAGCCGGAAGGACATCGACCCCCACCGACGGCCGACCCATCCCTCCAAGATGGGCCCAACCGCCTCGAGGATACGGCGCCTCGAACCTTCAGCACCCTCGGCACTCCTCAAGAGCTGCCGCCGCCATGTGCCCAGAGCCTGCGTCTGAGCGTCTCTACGCCACCGCACCACAGTGTCCGGTGCAGGGCGGAGACCCTGGCTCCGGGATTGCGCGCCACGCCAGAACACCGCCGAGAGAACCTCAGCGTCGAGGTCCCAGGGAAGAGAACCGGCGAGCGCGCATGCCACCTCATGGGAGATGGTGCGATACCCCCTAGCGACACGGGTCGCCATGACCCTCTGCGGCCGCCGCAGGATCCGTCGATGGCGACCCGATACGGAGCTCGCCCAAATTGGGGCCCCGTACAAGGCTTTGGACCGCACCACTCCCATGTAAAGGCGACGGCAAGTGCCGCCACCCCCCCCGAGATTGGGGAGCAGGCGAGATAGAGCTCCCGCCGTGCTTACCAACCTTGGTCCTAGGTGCCGAAGGTGAGCTTCGAAGTCCCATCTGCTGTCGAGAAGGACGCCGAGATACTTCAGCGTGTTCCCGACAGGGATGGGAGTTCCTCCAATCACAATGCTGGAGCCTGAAGGCGGCCGCCTCCGGGGACCATGAAAAACGATAGCCCCGGATTTGTGCAGTGCCACCTCGAGCCCCAGCCGCCGTATCCTCTGGACCACCGTCGCGACGCCGGCGGTGGCCAAAACTCTCGCATCCCGGAGGTCAGAACCCCGGGATGTTACGAGAGTGTCGTCGGCGTAACAGACCACGTCCACGCCGTGCAGGTTCACACAGCGCAGAACGTAATCATATCCGATGTTCCACAGGAGTGGTCCCAGGACAGACCCCTGTGGAACACCGCACACCATACGCCGACGACAGCCTCCTCCACCCATCGTTGGGAAGACTACCGCCCTCTCCGACAGGTAGCTCCCCAACAATCTCCGCAGATATGGAGGCACCCCGTGGAATCGGAGCGCCTCCATTATCGTTGGCCAGGGCAGGGTGTTGAAGGCGTTTGCGATATCGAGCGACACCGCAATCAACACCCCACCCCGGGAAACCGCCCTCTCAGACAGGTCCCGCAAGCGGCTGATCGCGTCAATCGTCGATCGGCCGCGGCGGAACCCGAACTGGAGGTCGGACAAATCCGGTCCGACCTCCTCTAGGTGCTCGACGAGGCGGTTGGCGATGACACGCTCCAGGAGCTTACCTGCCTCGTCGAGCAGCACGATGGGCCGATAACCAGAAGGGTCATCGGCCGGACGTCCCTCTTTGGGAAGGAGTACCAAGCGGCCCTCCTTCCAGCGCCGCGGAAAAACCCCATCCCGCAGACACCTAGCAAAGAGGGAGGTCACGCGGGGCAGAAAAGGCGCTTCCTTCCCGCTCAACACCAGGTCCCACGCCCTCGTCGGAATGCCGTCGGGACCTGGGGCCGTGCTCTTGCCCCTCAGGCGTAGCACGGCCCTTTCTACCTCCTCCTGGGTGAGCTCGGGCACATCCTCAGTGCCCGAGTCACCATGGGTGACGTGTGGCGCCGCCATGGCGGGAGGCACAAAGTCGGTTCCCCTGTCTGGGAACAGTGCCTCAACCACCCTACCGAGTACCGCCGGTTCGAGGCTGCTGGAGACGGGAGGGGTCCACGCTCGGAGCTTTTGCCGTACTATCTTGTACGGCCTGCCCCATGGATCCGCCTCAACGGCCTCCAGCAGCTCGTCCCACGCTGCGGCTTTGGACCGGCTGATGGCCCCGCGAAGGGCCCTCACCGCCTCTCTATAGGCGGCGTAGAGCCGGTCCACCTCGGCTTCGTCGCGGATTCTCCTTCCGCGACACCTCTGGTAGCGACGCCGCTCCACCGCACAGGTTCGGCGGAGCTGGGCGATCTCCGGCGACCACCAATAGACCTGAGTTCTGCGAGGGGGGGCGCGAACACGGGGCATGGCCACGTTGCAAATTCGCGTCATGGCCTCGCACACCCTCACAGCCTCCCCCTCCACGTCCACCAGCGGTGGCTCCCGTGGCCACGCCTCGACCAGGGCTGCCTCCCGCAGCAAAGACCTGTCGAGGCGCTTGATCGCCCATCGTGGGCCGTCCAATCGCGGCTCCCCCCCATCTCCGTAGGGCGCTGGCACCGATGCGGAGACACTGAATCTGATGTAACGGTGATCAGACAATGTCTCCACATCCTCCAGCACCCTCCAATCGTGAACACGATGCGCGAGAGAGGGCGTCGCAAACGAGACGTCGATGACAGACCCCCCGTTGTGACGCACGCACGTGTTCACCGAACCGCGATTGAGGATAGACAGCCCACACTCTGTCACCCATTCCTCCAGGGCTGTCCCCCTACCGTCAGTCGTCCGGGAGCCCCACGCCGAGGATTTGGCGTTCGGATCCCCCACGACAATGACGGGATGAGAAGGGCCCTGGACTATTGCGCCCAGCCTAACTAAAAACTGCTCAAAGTCGACGAGGGGGCGATTGGGGGAGAAATACACTCCCACAACCACCACCGCGCCGACCCGAGCAGCTACAAACCCACTCCCTCTCCCGACGAGGACGAGAGGGGGGGTGCCCGCCGCTGCACGCTGGATTATGGCCACTGAGCCGTCCGCGTCGCAGACCCAATCTGAACGGATCGGGACGCGGTAGGGTTCAGCGGCCACCGCGAGATCGACTTGCCACTCCGCCATGGCCTGAAGAACGAGGTCTTGGGCCGCGGCGCAGTGGTTAAGGTTCGCCTGTAGGAAGCTGAGCTGGAGAGCCATTAATTAATGAGTCTCCATATCAACCTCCTCCGGCCGATCGGCAGCGACGGTAGGGCCCTGTGCAGTAACGCCTCTGCTAGGGCCCTTCTTTTTTGCCTTGGGGGACCGGGCGCAAGCCTTACCCCCAGGGCGATGGTCGGCCACCCTCCCAACAGCCTCACAGAGGGGGCAGTGGGGGGGGGCCGAGCAGTCACGGGCTCGGTGCCCTGGTCGAGCGCAGCGGAAACAATTTTCACTGCGATCGACAGACGACTTGCACTGGGCCCCCAGGTGGCCCAGTGCAAAACACCGATAGCACCGACTGGGGCGAGGCTCTAAAAGGCTCGTCCCGGCCGACACCCAGCCCACCAACAGCCGCCCGCTGGCGACTTTCTTCGCCACCGCCACGGGGCAGGAGACCACAATGGCCCCCAGCCCCGCAGAGGTAGCCCTCCCGATTTCACCCGGCTTGATGAGGTCGGGGGCGCAGCCGCCCACCGCTGCCACTGCCGACACTACTTCCTCTCTAGAGACAGAGTCATCCAGACCCGAGACGCGGACATCTGCCCGCATCACCGGTCTGGAGACCCTGACCTCCTCCGGCTCGTAAATAGCGCGGAGGCGCTCTGCGAGCCTATCGGCCTTGTCTTCCCGGGCCTCCCCTGCCAACTCCAGAACCCGGGCCCCCGTAGCCGCCTTGCGGAACCGCACTGAGGCAATGCCGAGATCGGCAAGGAGTATTTTCGCCTTGGCCTCAGCGATCACCGTCTCGTAGGTACGGCCCCGCTCCACTGCGCCTGGCAGCAGCGTCATTACGACCGCTGCTGATGATGGCGGGCGCAGTGCCTTCTTCTTGGCGGGGGCTGCTGATCGGCCGGATTGTGGTGCTGGCCTGGCAGGAGCAGCGCTCCGCGACACTTTTGCCTGCGCCGCCACTCTTCCTTTGGGGCGGCGCGAGACGACCGTAGTCCACGATTCCCGCCCCTGGCCACCCGACTGGGACGAGGTGGCAATGGGAGCCGGGACGACAGGGCGAACTTCAGGGGAGGAAGGGGCAACAGGTGCAGACGCCGAAAATGGCACCGGCTGCTTCCCCCCCTTTCCCTTCCCCTTTCCCTTCCCCTTCCCCTTATTGGTAGGAGGAGGAGGAAGCTGCGTTGCGGCCATAGCAGGAGCCGACGAAGGGCCCGGCTGAGGCGAAAGGGCCGCCCGGTCGGCTCGCAACGGGGGACGGAACGATTTCCCGGGCAGAAGGCGGCCAGACACCTCGAGGCCCTCTATGCGCGCGTCCAGGACTCTCATGACCTGCGCCAGGTCGACAGGCGCAGGCCTCTCCACTCTCCGCACCTCCTCGCGGAGAGAAGAGACCTCCCTCAACAATTCTGCATGCTGCGAGAGAAGGCGGGCGTTCTCCTGCCTCAGAGCCTTGTCGCTTGCTCTGAGGCGCTCCAACTCCTGCCGCAGCATGTCATCCTCCGAAAAGAGGAGAGGCCGAGTGCAGGCCAGCGCCCGGCCAGCACTCAGCGCCCTTCTGGCCTCGCCGAGACCGGCCGATAGGCCTTGGGAACAACCGCGGCCACGGGCGCGGCCGCGCTTCGTTGTCGCCCTGGTTGCTGGAGGCTCCTCCGTAGCCAGCTCGGCCTCACTGGATGAGCTCGCTCCGGAGGGCCTCTTTCTCTTCTGGCGAAGGCAGCGGGGCTGAAGCGCAGAAGAGCTGCTCTCTTCCACCTCCGATATCTCCAACGATTCTGCGGGGCCTACGGTGTCCATATTTCCCGCAGAGCTGTCGGAAAGAACCTCCTCCGGCGCCGGCGACGAGACAAACTTGCTACGTTCACCTCTCGTCCTCGGTCCTCCACCGCCCCTCAGGCGCAAAACCTCTAATCGCTCGGCAAAATCGGCATCCATGTTTACAAAAGCAGTGGTCGTTGTGGCGGGAGCCAGCAGCCTGCTGACCCCCGAAGCAGCTTGTGCCCCCTCCGTATACACGGGGCAGACACCCGCCGAGGCGGGTGTGCAGGATTCCCCCTTTCGGGGACCTGCCCGGAGAATCTTTATCAAACTACTTTGTATCATAATGATTCCTCTCCATCTCTTTTTTCAGGGGTGAGCTCCCCTGCACGCTAGCGACTGGACTCCCTCCAGCCATGCATCCCTTCGGCACGATCCGCTCACCTTGGGATTGGGGTAATTTATTATAGTGGTGTTCTTCCACGCGGCACCACTCTCAATGAGCAGCACCTCCGTTCCGCAGACTGCGGGTTACGGATCGCCCGACGGGGAGTCAAGAGACCCACCCAACAGTCACAGCAATGTGACTGCCGGACCCGCCGCGCCGCAGACCTTGCAGGTCTGCCACCCACCGCCGCCTGAAAGCGGCCACTGCCCTCGAAAGGGCGAAACAAGAGGCGCTAGAAACGCCTCGCCACCACTGGGAAAAGGCTGCATCCCCTGCCACCTCAGATGAGCTGAGGCGTGCTGGGAGCAGCCGAAACCCTTCGACCGTAAGGTACAGCCCTCACCCTTTGTAGGCCGCTTTCCGATTGCGAAACGAACAAAGCGAAATGCAACCGGGGGTGCGCCCTGGACCCACCAGTTTTGGTCCGCGCCGAACAAGCCGGTACCACTCATATCTGAGTGGCGTTCCCCTATCCGCCACCTTGGGGACGCGCCCGATGGAAGTCTGGCAACTCCACACGGGTCGGCAATTTATCCTACCGTCATGCACATCACTGTTCCGTCCGGGCAGCGTACGCCGCATATAGATATGTCATATACCTATACCCCACTACACTCGCCCCGAAGTGTATCAAACTACTACAAATATACTACCGTGTTTTCTATAGTATCTTACAGATGTATGGGTATACTAATTCAAATATAACTTGTAATAAAAGGATTTAATTATAGCCACTTATTTTGATGAATGGAAAATTGCCAAATGACAGGCTGGTGGAAACTTAAGAACGTCTGCTTCTATTCTTAGGATTCATCTAATTAGTCCCCTTCGGCAATTTATTAATTGCCTACCGCCGTCATGTACGTCATTGTTTCTTCCGGGCAGCATACGCCGCTTACAGATATACCATATATCTATACTCCACTACCCTCGCCCTATATCAAACAAGTATAAATACTACCGTGTATAAAGCATTTTATTTATTTATTTAAACTCTTTATTGCACATGAATAAAAAAATCTAAACATTAGAAACAAAAAGGACATGTACAAAGGCGAACTTATCTCTATAAGAGATCTCTTTCAGCCAACCTCACGAGGAGTCAGATAAAACAAGGATAGGTAAAATACAAATGCAAAAAAATAAAATAAATGAACATATCAAAATTCGTATGAGTATATAATAGCAAATAATTACGCAAGCGACCATTACGATAATGTTACCATTTTTAGTAGCAAATGGGTTAGAAATTCAAGCTTTTGATTTAAATGACATCATTCGACAGACCGTCACAGTGCAGACATACGTATTCAATTCAATTCAATTCAATTCTTTATTGCATGCTACATTGGGTAGTTACATAATGTAATGTATGTATGTACGTATATACATAGAGATGTTAATTACAATGTAGCGCCCTGTAACTACTGTACTATTTATCTATTTATTTACTATTTATCATAAATATTTATAAATCAACACTACATATAATCATTGCACATTTGTTGTTTATCTTTTATATCTAACATCAAGATATAGGATATATTATTTCTTAAAATGTTTTTATATAAGTACACCTATTACTATACGCATTATAATTATATTACAAACGTACTAATTTTACAAACTCATACAATTTCAAATAGAATAAGTATATAATAGTTTCAGTGTCGGCACTTATTGAAACAAATTATTGATGGAAAATAATCAAAAAGGATCTTCTATTCTTAGAATAACTCATCTAAGAAGTAATTTTATTGCCTAGTATTTAGTTTTTAGTAATACTTATTTTGGAAATAAATCATTGATGTAATAAAAAATAATAATATACCTATTACTGCCTCCTACCTACCAATAAGTTATTAAAGCTATAGCGAGCTACAGCCGTAGCACTGTAACGTTACGTCGTAGAACAGTTGCTACGACGTAGCGTGACTGTCTTATTAACTAGTAAGAAGATTCCTTGATGGAATAAAGAAAATATTCCTTAAGTAGTAGTATAAGGGTAGGTGATTTAAGCCAAACTCCTTCAGCCACATTCGTAACTAGAATTTCATAAGTGGATTTTCTTAATAAAAAAAATACTATTTCGTAACTAGTTGATATAAAAGAAATATTATTTTTCATAAATCTTTAACTGTGTTGTTTCTAGGACTGTTTAATCGCTAGTTATTAAAAACAAATAAAAAAATCCAATTTTACACTAGCGCGTCGCCGACTATTTAAAAAACCGTTAAACGGTCTTTTGATTTCTTAGTTCTTAATTTTACTTACTATTTCCCAAATGTTTACTCTTTGTAGTGTGACAAACAAAAGGATAATGGTATCCTATAAATACATCTATCGATTATGTCGCGAGAATAAACGCTTACGCAACACATTTTTGATCGCGAGTCTTTAAGCTCCCAGTGTGTACCAACCTAATGCACACTAGCAAAAACGACACAACTTCATACTGATGCTTCCGAGTTCCGACTTTCCTCAAAACCAGTTTTTACAACGTCCACAGGTATACTGAGCTATATTTTGATGGTATTAGGTCAGTTTTTATGTATCACTAAATCGGGTAGATAATGATAGGTCTGAGCGTTTCATAAAATGTCGCTTCTCATAGCACAGTTTTCAACATTCCTCGAAACCAGTTTTTATGACGTCATACCACAGGCTTTACAGTTGAGCTGAACTGTAGTAAGGACTGCCTAATATTGATGACTGATATAGCGTGCAGGTAAGTACACCCGCACTCCGCTCCTGAGGTTGTGGGTTGGATTCCCACACAGGACAAATCTTTGTGTACACAAACATGAGTATTTGATTTGGTCTGGGTGTTCTCCTATGTATATTAAGTATGTATGTACAAGAAAATAAATATTTTAAAAATTTACCAAATATAATCCATAACACATGTTCATAATTATACTTATCTTGGAACTAAATAATACCAAAGACGATGGAGGGTATGTCATTCTGCCCATACAATACCCATGCAAAAATATTTCAATTCAATATGCTTCAAAACGTTAAACAGAAATGTAAGGTACCTAAGACGATGGAGGGTACGTAATTCTGCTAACCCATGCAATATTAATGCAAAAATATTTCAATTCAATATGCTTCAAAACGTTAAACAGAAATGTAAGGTACCAAATACGATGGAGCTGATGGAGATGGGATGGAGGATTCTGCTAACCCATGCAATACCCATGCAAAAGTATTTCAATTGAATCGTAGAGACATTGCATCTCTCAGTGTCTTCTACCAGAACTACTATGGTGAGTGTTCTGAGAAGCTTTTCGATCTCATCCCGCCCTCTCTTTTCCTCTCCCGGACAAAACGTGCTGGTCTTAGAAACCATCTTCAAACTGTGCAGACTATCAGCACTCGAACCAAGAAATTTGGGAAGAGACGACTGTTTCTGAGCAAGACCTAAGCGGAACGTGAAACGGCATTTTAGCAGGCCGTCATGAGTGGATGCGCTTTATACCGTGCTTATTTCACTATTGGACTGCATCGACTGCTTACCATCAGGCAGGACGTAGCCATTATGACGTATCACCTTAAAAAAAAATTACGTAGGGCACTCGGAGACTGCCGCGGTAAAGCTATTGCATAGCATTTTTTATCAACTTATGCAATTATAATTATTTTTTCTCTTTGATATTAATTCAAGTTACACTTTGACCGATAAGAAAACAAATTAGTTAGTACATAGCGAAGGCAATGAGTCACCAGATTGCGGGGCGATGAAGGGGATTACGCATGCGCAGTAACGCCGATACAACCAATGCCACCTAAAGGCGGGTTGCTGAACTAAAGAGACAAGCGTTCTATTTCAAAAAGTTCTGCTATTTATCGATAGGTGGAAAAACTAAAAAGTATCACCGCTGTGCCGGTTGGAGTGTTAGGTTTTTTCGTTACGGAATTTCTCGATTCGGTCTCCACGCTCTAGGCCCGCAATAGAAGCTATGCAATAGCTTAAAAAAATTATATGCTTTAAAACGTTAAACAGAAATGTAAGGTACTAAAGACGATGGAGGGTATGTCATTCTGCTATCTCCAATGAAAGTTCATTTGAATATTATCTGTTTTATGACCGGCGACGGCCTCGGCATGCGACTATCACTGGTCGAAGTTATTTAATCGTGAATTGTACTTTGAGGAACAATCACCCTACTATATTGTACACTTACTGTTACTATGACCACAATTAATTATTAATGATTAAGGGGCTCATTAATTTGCTATTTGATAATTTAAAAGAGCATAGCCTGCGAGTTTCTTGCTAGTTCTTCTTACAGAGCGGTGGCTCGGAACTGGCACTTAGATTCACTTACATTTAAATATTTTTTGTTTTTTTAATTGTTTTGTTGCATGTAAGTGAATTTAAGCTTCGTGATTTTAGTATAATTATATTTTAAATTGTTTTTTTACATTTGTAAAAATTTTGACGTTTTCAAGTACTATGTAATAGTTTATGAAGTAAATTTTGAAGTTTGCTAAACGAAAGTCATGTTAATTTCATTATCATCATACCAGCCTTAAAGTCCACTGCTGAACATTGGCCTCCCCAATAGATTACTTTCTATTAGGGTATTTGCCCATAATCACCATCCTGGGCAAGCAGGTTGGTGATCGCAGTTGTAGCCAGAAAGCAGAATGGCGTTGCTGCCCATCATCCGGTAGGATTTCTCTTCGTCGACTCTTACTACTCCCTTCTTCTACTAAGTGAGATGAGAGGGGGTGGCACTATGCAGGCCGGTGCCTCACAGTTGATTTAATGAATTCATGGCAATCCAAAGAGGAAAATGTTGCCAGCATTCTTGGCACCATACCCATGGGCCCACAGTTGAAAGACATCTTTTATTTATAGTTCTTAGTTCTTATTTTCAATAATTATGTAAAAAAGTAGATTATTAAGGGTTATTTGTAATTTATTATAATTAGAACATACTTATCATCAAATTGAATTCAAATAATTGTTAACTAAATCGTATTAGATTACTACTATTTCTGTATTTGTTTAATCACGCTGTAACGGCCTAACAGAATTATAGTTAGATAACCCTTACGCCCACTATAAACAATTTCCAAGAAGTTAATTACTGAACCTTCACATGTTTTTCCCATCGATCGATGTAAGCAACCAGTTTACACAATCCACCGAACTGACGACTGATATGACGTTGTGGCGAATATATCCGCACTCCGCTTCTAAGGTCGTGGGTTCGATTCCCACAAAGAACAAAATCTATGTGTGTATAACATGAACATTTGATCTGGTGTGGAGGTTGTCCTATGTATATTAAGTATTTATTTACAAAAATAAAGTGTGCATGTATGTTTATCCGTTATTTAGTATCCATAGCACAAGTTCTTAATGATACTTGTTTTGAAAATAAATATTTAAATATTTATGTAGAAAAAAATATATGATAATATACACAAAATACCTCATTAATAACAAGATATTAAACTACCAAACGAGCAAACGAGTAAAAAAATATATGAATGCTGTTAACTAATAAAACTCAAATGCGACCAAAACCTCGTAAATCTTGCATGAGAGCTAAGTAAAGCACTATAGTATATATCTAGCATAAAAGGGAACATAATTATCCTTTAAAGTTTAACAAAACACCGTGAACAAGCACCCACTACGACAACAAATCAAATAAGATATCCCAGCGCTAGTTAGCCATAAAATCATAATATCACCGTAGAATCTGTCGATAATGGGGAGAATAGGTAGAAAGGGGAGAATGTAACAGCTGCAAGAATCGAACGACGGGAGCACTGTCCAATAGTGATTATATGGTAATGCGATCATACTCCAAATGGGATTTTCTCGTCGCTTTTCGCAAGCACTGCCACGGTGTCTAATTTAACTTAAAAAAGGCTTTGAATGGATTTCATTCGGCGTGTGCAGATCTAATTTGAAAACCGGCTTGAATTGAGTGTGCGGACAAGTCTACTGCAGATAGTAATAGAAACTTTTAACGTATTTACACGTTAGTGAGTAGTGTGATGGTTGAGAACTGTTCAAAACTATATGTATATTTATATGTTAGTTATATATAAATAATAGTGCTTATGTTTGCCCAAAAGATAGCAGTGTACGTAAATCGCGCAAGCGTTGATTGTTTTCCGACTCATACAGGTTAAATCCTTCCTGGCTTATTTATGTAAAACCAAAGTTTATTTAAAACTTTTTACGCAATAAACTTTTTAATCTTAATCACACGTTTGTTTTTTTTAATCTACTAATTGTATAATTTTTTAACGGATTGTTCAATAATATATAATCAGTACCCTCTATCTATGTAGCAAGTTTTATTAAATTTGATTTGGCCGTTTATGCCTTGGCCCTTAATTTTTTTTTTATTTTAGATATTTAATATTTAAATCTACTTTAGCCCTTTAGGAATTACGGATAAGCAAAAAAGAATTATTTGTTTTTTAATTAATATATTTTTATTACTATTTGTTAACAAAATTAATCGTTACGATATCTTAAAAATACCTATTGCAATATTATGTCATGTGTCCAAAGCATTATGTAAGTAATATACCTTATCACATTCTTAATTTAGAATTTGCGAAAATCTTATTTTAAATATTCAGATAGAATAAGAATTCTATATTATTTTTTTATGCATGACATCTTTAATTTAGCTTTTTTAATAATTTGATTCAATTTGTTATAGAACGGTTTTATTGTGTTTTTAAACTGTAACTTTAATTAGGAATTGACGTTTTTTTTTTTAAATTGTATCCTGTCTTCGCCTGTAATTATAATGACATTGAGTTAAATACTGCTGTGCTAAAGTATTTTTTTGTATAGTTAATGTTTGTTGTGTTGGTGATCATTTTAATAAATAAATTCCTCTTAAGCTTAAAAGGCAAACATAACACAATCGACAAATTCAATCGCCAACAAACACAGTCGATAATTTTAATCGGCACCAAACACAATACGGCGATTTCAATCAACTTGGGCGCTTATAAAAACGAATTACGTCCCTGTATCGCGGATGCGCAGAATGGCTATCGCGAGGCCGAACGGTGGACAGGGCAAACTCCCAAATGTTTACTTTTAATTAACCCATAGTCAACACAGGTTTCAGTGCGCCCCATACACTTTTCATAAAACGATTCAACATCACTTAATACGTCCGCCCTCATGTTTGGACAATTCCGCGTGTGATGAAGTTCAGTACTATATATCAATCCCTCCGTGCGTTTGGTTGATTTTGTAAATCTCCCTCGCTGATGCAGCAAAAACCAGTTTTGATTGACAATAGTAATTGCGCTTTTAATCTAGTCGTTGCCGCAGAGCTGAATGATAAATTGGTTTTGCATGAATTTTGACAATTCTTGCTAATGTAATTGCTTAATGTACTTTTAAATGATTCACGCATAACGTTGGAAGGTCATCGCTTCATCGTTTCTTTATCATTTTTAGGTTATTGTACAGTGATGGTGAATAGAGGTTTTATTAAAAAAAACAGATTATAGGCAGTATTATATTGCTTTATTCTGTGCTTTATCAGAATTATAATGGTTTTTGTTTGTTTTTTAATATTAGCAGTACTTATTGATCCTGTCTGATGGTGAAAGCAAAGTAAAGTAAAAAGTTCTTTACTTCATAAACTATTATATAGCACTTGAAAACGTCAAAACAAAATACAAATAACACTATTACAATGAAATCACGAAGCTTAGATTCACTAAAAGGCAAAAAAATCAAAATTAAGTGTTTGTGAATCTAAGTGCCTGTCGCGCTTTATGAGGAGAACTGACAAGAAACTCACAGGCTTAAATTATCCATTTTTAAAAGTCGGCAATGGTAGATCAATTAATTCCTGTGGAATTTATTATAAAATCTGATACCATTACCCAAAAATTAATTCTTTGTTTTGTGAAGTCGACAATTTGGCAGAGAGAAGTAAGGAGTCGAACATTTCAAAAAAGTATCATTTAGTATTTTGGGCTCCTTCTAATATCTTAAGAGTCAAGCCAACTTCCCCTGCAAGTGGCGCACCTGCCGATCAACAGACCAGGCTCTGGCGAACATAAACGTTCTAGGTAAGCGGCTATAGGTTCGCCACCTATTACGTCGGATCAACAACATAGTTGGCAAAGTGTGGGCATATTATAAGCCTCTGCCTACCCATTCTGGAAAAGGCGTTTATATATGTATGTATTATTTACAGCAAAGTTGTCTTTCCTTAATAATATTATTACGTAATATCGTTTGTAAAGAATGCGTAGCACCTACTAAATGTTTGAAATGTATAAATAAGAATAAGATAGCGTACATCTACAAAGTCCATATACCTATACCCTTTATGCATTTTTTCGGCACGAAAGCTCCACAAATTAATTAGTACGTCACGATTTTAAGCTTAATTTACATGAAAATTTTACGAAAAATACACTCATCATATCAGCCTTGTAAAGTCCATTGCTAAACATTGGCAACATTTAATTACAATAGGGGTATTTGCCCATAATCACTACGCTGGGCAGGTGGGTTGATAATCGCAGTTTATGCCAATACGGAGGACGACATTGCTTTCTAGCATCCAGTAGTATTCTCTTCGTGGACTCTTACGCCTCCCCTGGAGATGAGAGTGGGTGGCATTTTCTCCACTCGTCACGCTATACCACTCGTCACGCTATACCACACGACCACGAGAATGCACTCACTCTAAATAATTGTGAAATAGACTTTTAAAAATTCTTTAAGGTCTTGACTAGTATCGACATCTTCTTTCGTTCAACCAGAATAATATGGCCAAACAAATAAAAAAATAAAATATACTTTTTTGTCTTTAAGATCAACATGATCATTTAGATTCGTCAAATTTATACACACAAAATGGGTATTCGATATTTTTTTTCCTAACTACAATGAAGGAGATATGAGCGGTACCATATTCAAGAAAATATAATTTTTCTTCTTCTTTTTTAAATTAATGGCAATATGTCATCAAGGGTAGTGACGACAATTCAGCCAGACTCATATGATGACTTCACATGTGAATAAAAATAAAGAAACAAAAGAAAAGCTTTGCTAAATGTTAAAAGAGAATTAAAGTTAAGTTAAAATTACAGTTTGATATCATTATGTCTTATGTCATTAATTTATATAACTTCCAAAAAAACTTTACGAGAAGAAATTGTAAGTAAATATGAAAAGTTCAAGAAAATATAAGCAAATGGATTCTTTGTCAAGGTTTGTCTGTTTATCTGTCTGTTGTGCTTTTTTCACAAGATATGTTAGTCTGTCGGTGACTCTAACGAGGCTTCCAAAGGGCAACGAAATTTTGAAGAATGCCTCAAGAAACTCATCTCGGCTTATTTCAGATTAAGAAACCTATGCATACCCATTTATTAGAGAATATTTCCACACTCGTGCACTTTGCCCGCTTGCCAACAACTTATACCTACTGAAAAAGTTAAATGGTCTGGAAAAAAGCGCCAGTAATAGAAAATGGACTGCACTTTTCATTTCCTGCCCCGACACCCGTAGTACCGTAACTCTCGTACCATACATACCTACTGTCGCATCGATTCTTGATTGTAGAAACGGATTTGAAACATCACTACTCATTTTATAAAAGTGAATGTAAATGCGATCGTCGATTATGATACTATTTTACATCTTTACTATTTACATTACACACGATAATATTTAACAAAACTTATGGCATAAAGTTCGCCTTATGTAGTACTTTTAAGTGCAAATAATAACATACACTTCATTCTTCTCATTCCATTCTCTTTAAAATTTTGATATACATACATACAATCTTGCCTGTTTCCCCTTTAAATACACACGTACACATACATTAAAGATGCCCTAGCCCACAGTCCAGTAAGGGATTAATTTGAGTCGGAGTTCAAAACTCGATGGAATACAAATTTTTTCATATCAGCCTTACAAAATAAAGTCCACTGCTGAAAATCCTCTACAATATCATCATCATATCAGCCATTTGAAGTACACTGCTGAACATAGGCCTCCCCAATTGCTTTCCACGTAGATTGATCCTTTGCCGCCTGCATCCACCGGCTCCCCGCCGCCCTGACCAGGTCATCGGTCCATCGCGTGGGGGGCCGCCCTCTACTACGCTTGCTGAGTCGTGGTCGCCATTCAAGAACCTTAACGCCCCATCGGTCGTCGGTTCTTCGAGCTATGTGCCCCGCCCACTACCACTTCAGCTTGCAAACGCGCTTCGCTATGTCGGTCACTCCAGTTCTCCTACGGACTTCCTCATTCTCTACAATATATTACATTCAATTTAGCCAAAATCACCTGACCGGTGGCTGGTGGGTTTGTGATTGCATTTCATGCTGCCTCTCATTCGGTAGGATTTCTCGTACTGCAGATGTAAACTTTCGTACCGCAAGAGATATAAGCTTACCTGATAACTAAGTGTTATAAACCTTATTGAAATTAAATATACAACCACTCTTGTGCTACCAAGCGCCATAACATACCACACACATTATAACACATATATACGACATATAAGCCTAGGGTGTATAGGGATCCTACCAAGACCTAAGGAGCCCAAGCCAACCTAACCTGCAAGTGGTGCACCTGCCGTTCAACAGACGAGGCTCTGGCAAACATAACAGTGCCCGATAAGCGACAATAGGCTCGCCACCTATTACGTGGGACCAACTATGTAATTTGCGAGGTTTGGGCGCATAATATGCCTCTGCCTGCTCCTTTGGGGACACAGGCGTGAATTTATGTATGTATGTGCCTATTATTTAACTGGGACTAGGTGTGCCGTGTGACGGTTCCACCCCCCCACAGGAAATTAAAATTTCTAAAGCTTAGCTAAAGGTTGTAAATGACGGCGTACTCTGCGACTACCTGCTTCAGAACCATTGTTAGCGGCTTTGCGAAAACCTCAAGAATTTCATTAAGGCGAAGCTGCCATGGTTTAATATGTTGTGGAATTTAATAAAAGTTTCAATATCTGTTTATATCTATACCGAGTGTAAGTTTTAGCGGCTTTAGTAGTTTTTTTTTTTATTTAATGGCAACCAAACAGACATTATCTATGTTTAATTTCGGTTTGACAACCGATTACATGTCATGTTTGTGGCGTGAATACATGCACTTTACTCATTGGGTTCAATATTTTAATTTTCATATACTCGTATTAGTGGCTTACAGACCTAAAGTACAATTAAGAACTGAAAAGTTGTTTAAGACTGACCGTAAATATACTATATAGTTCCAAGATTTTTATTTATTCGGTACATCATCTCGCAAAATTTAAGGTAAATGATATGCCTGCACTTAATAATTTAACAAAATAATTTAATGGAAAACAAACTATTACTGCAGGCCTGCAGCCAAGTGGCGAAACCCATAGAGTTATAACCTATGACTTTTCGAAGTTATGTGCGTGATTATCGCTTGCTCTGTGCCGCGGAATGCACGTTACGCCATTGATCCCGGCTGTCATGAACATCTATGGCAGTCGTTATTAAGGAGGTCAGTACCTTCTAATATTCTGAAAACTAGTTTAAGCATAGAATAAAGTTTCCCTTTGGGTTGTGGAGGTCAGACGGCAGTCGCTCCATGTAATAACAAAAGTTCAGCCAAATCTCGTTAGACCAGTGAGAAGACCCTGGGAACTGAGCTTCAGTCTGGGGCAGCTGGGAAAATGCAAGGATAAAATAATAGTAAATAAATAAATATTTTCTGACAATTACACCAATTATTTAGTTCCAAGATAAGTATCAGTAAAAACTTGTGTTATGGATACTAAACAACGGATAAACATACTTAAATACTTTTTTTTATGTAAATACATACTTAATATACATAGGAAAACACCCAGACCAGAACAAATATTCCTGTTCATGCACACAAAGATTTGTCCTGTGTGGGAATCGAACCCACGACCTCTAGAGTAAAGTGCAGGTATACTGACCTCCACGCCATATCGGGCGTCGTATAATAAGGGTCTTTTCAAAAAAGGCGTAAAATACCTAGTTGAACCTTATATTTAAAATATTGATTTATTTCCCTGAACTTTATCTGGCATATCATACGATAAAGGAAATTTAACGAAAATTCAACCTAGCCTTAACAAATCCTTTTTGCTTCCGCGCTATTTGCTTAGCCCTTGATCGGGGTCCAATAAAAGCTGGAGATAAGGAGTTTGATAGATATTCATAATGCAAAGGAAGCACAATCATTTCATTGAGGGTTGCCGCCGACGCGAGGGGGGAGGAATGAATACTTATTGCGAAAATGAAGCAAGCCATTAATGAACGAAGCTTCTGTGAAACGGCGCGATTTAATTTTCTTCGAAAAATATTCAATAAATGACGTACAGTCTGCTGTGTAATTATATGTTCAGTTCGATAACAGCTAAGGTAGGTGTATATATAAAAATTGTTACGATCTTTGCGTTGCCCTAGCAAATTAATGTTAAGAATCATATAAGGGTCTGTTTCACAATGTTTAAGTAAATTCCCATGACCGTTTATTTTAATTGAAAGGCCATACAAAACTGTTATTTTAACTACCGAGTAAAACTTAATAAAACATAAGATATAGCTAACATTTATTTTGATCCCATCATAATATCTTAGCATCACAGATAATATAAAGCACTATTGACTTAAGCTTAGGGCCCAAGGCCAGATTTGACCGAATGTCATTTATTGTATAGAGCAACTGCAGTCTGACCTCCGCAACCCCAAGGGAAATCTTATTCTATATTTAAAACCGGCTGTCAGAATATTAGAAGGCACCGGCTAGATAAGACTGCCATAGATGTCGGGGCCATCGGCTTAACGTTCTTTCAGAGGCATGGAGCAAGCGATAATTATAGATATAACTTCGAAAACTCATAGGTTTGGCAAAGGTTTGAACCCGAGACCCCCTTGAATTTGAAGTCTATGGGTCTCGCCACGGGCTACAGCCACCAGTTTCAACTTTAATTTCGATATTCCCATTAATTACATTAATTTATGACTGACTGTACAGTACCCGTAGACACGGATCGTCTACCGCCTGAACACCGTAATTAAGGAAAAATATTCCGTTTCGAGACAGCGGGAATTTGAACTATACTTGCTTTGAGCAGATAAGTAAATTTATATTATTTGTTTGACTATTTGCAACGTAGTTGTTAATTTTAATTTCTCTGCCATCTGACTTGCACTACATTGCTCTCAATTAGATAACAGGGATCTAAATAGTTTTTAAGATGCAAAAATCATTTCATGGATAAGCAATAATTTCATTGTCATAGCAAGATTAACACTCCTTGAGTGCACCTTAAGGTATCCAATTTGATTAAGCTTATCTAAATATTATTTAAATATTACGAATTCTTTGCACTTTTTTTTGCAAACCTTACGAAAACAAAACGACTTACATAGCCATATTATTTTCTACAGTAAAGATCATCGAGATTGCATACGATTCATTTGTTAGATAAATGCTCATATTTCTCTCACAGATTTTCAATAAAATCTGTTCAGGGTATTGTATATTTTTATTTAAATATTTCAAATTTAGCACGTCTGTCGCTTAAGTCTGTAGACTTTCTTTTAGCCTAGAAGCGTAGACTGCATTCATTTTCACTAAGTATTTCTAAATCTGCTTTTATACTTTCGACACTTCTCATAGTACATTTAATGCTTACATTTCATTAGCGGCACACAGCGAGATTTTAAGGATACGTGATTAAGTATTTGTCGCTAAACAGTCAGAATTCAGAGCTAACGCTCAAACCAAGAGTTGGTCGAAAGATTTTGTCTAACTTTCACAACGAAGACAAATCCAACAGGGTGATGGGCAGCAGCGTCATCCTGCGTACAGCCTTGAACTGCAATGATTATGGGAAAATATACCCAATAGAATATAATCTATGGGTGTGTTATCTAATGTTTAGCAGTGGACTTTATAGAAGGACAAAAGAAAGAAAGAAAATAAATTTATTCAGTACAAATAAACATAGTAATTAAGTACACAGAAAAAGCAACGATTAAATGTACACAAGCAAAATACAAAATTAAACCATGAACTGAAACGGTGTCCACTCAGCACACTGTCGGACACCATAGGATGTCACGACGCTGATCTTCCGTGAACACCTAGGCATGAAGAGTTACTACGCGCAGTATTTTTGAAATTGGCTGATAATAAGGCTGACAATGATGATATTGAAATAACTTAATTACATTAGTGACTGGAAAGAAAAGACATGCAGCAACTGCTCTTTTTTTTAATGTGACACGTCTTAATGACTATATCCTGCAGCCCATGCAGTCCAATAAAAAATGAAAGCGCTTCAAACCGTGAAATAGGCACGGTACAAAGCGCATACCCTCATGACGGCCTGCTAAAATGCCGTTTCACGCCCCGCTTAAAAGACCCGGGATCATAGGAAATAGGAAACACATGAGCCGGCAGATAGATAATAATAATAATAATAATAGGTCTAGATTATTTAGGAGGATAGTAATATTTATGTCACACTCATTAAAAAAAGAAGTTTGGACTTAAAATTTTGAAAAGACCTTAGAGTCAATATGGTGAAAGACAAATGCTAAGCAATTATAATAAAAAAATATTTATTAATTTTACATATCTTTTAAATTTTTAACAACACAAATGTTATACAACAAATGATTCTGCAACTTCTGCCACGCTTTTGTCGTCGCCTCTTCTATCGCCTCCAACAAATTAAGCAACTCCGTATCGCTTGATATGACTTTCGTATGAGTCTTTAAAAAGAGACTCAAGTACGACTGCGCCAATTCGTAATCTTTATTGCTTTTTAGTATAACGTCTAACAGTTGTAAGAAATGCTTCATTACTTCTATAGATCCGCCGACATCAGGCGACATGCTTGCAACCTCAGCTTCTATGGCTGCTGGTGATAAATTCTTCAATTTCTCTATGCAATCATTATAATCGTCTTCGTCCTGACAACCAACTAGTTTCCTTCCGAATGCTGATAGCGTAGAAAGAGAATCTGGCATTAAAAGCTTCGTATCTTTATCGCTATTTTTATCCTTATCCAAGTCGAACTCTAATTCTAAGCTCGGTATTGTGGGCAGGAAGAAAGGGGCGGATTTTGGTATTGTTAGTGGAAGTTTCGGCTTGTTTCTGCGCTTTACAATGTCCAGGTGGAGTAAGTTTAGCCATCTGGATGTCGGTTGGTCTGATAATGTTATCAACTCTTTGCTGATTTGTTCTGGTGATTTATATTCTGGCTCATCGCCTAGATCAAGGATGCCAATGTCGTCAATATCTGGCTTTTCTGCAATTGTTTTTGGTAGTTCTGTAACAATTGGTATACTCATGAGTATTTTGAACGGTGTAGCAAATTATAATTAAAACGCACACACACTCTTTCTCGCACATACAGACTCTCACACACACATTGCGTTTATTTGTACAGTCGTCCTCTAATTAACTGATTATTTTAGCACTTTGTCACCCCAACTAGAATACAAGTTCGAACGACGCAAGCAGTTAAACGCAATAATTGGCGTAACATAGTACTAAAAGGTTCAGTTAATTCTGAGGTTGGCCGTACCTTTCAATTAAAGAGCACATATTAATGATTGTGAAATTATACTCACTTAATCTGGGCACTTCTATAGTATGTTTATCAATGGGCTTCAAGAATATCCTTTCGTACAGCAATCTATTGGCCCAGAGGAAGACTCCCAGCTCCCCAACATGCGTTGTGGCCAAGAAGTCTCCGGTGGGAGACATGCTCAATGATGTGCATGGCTTTTCGACCTATAACAAGAAGTAATTTATATAAATAAAGCTATATAAATAAAGGTGCTATTCCCACAACAGGACAAATCTAAAGGTGCATAAGCATGAATATTTGTTCTGGTTTGGGTGTTTTCTGAAATATTTAAGTATGCATGTTTATCCGTTCTTTAGTATCCATAATACAAGTTTTTAATTAAACTTATCATGAAACTAAATAATTGGTGTGATTGTAAGAGAATTATTATTATTAACTAGCGACGCGCCTCGGCTTCGCACGTGTGGCAAAACATATACCAACATTTATATTTCTCATCTCTTCTTGATAAACTAAAAAGATATTTTCAGGTTTACAACATACTATGTTATTTGTATGTGGTTAAACATTTATTGTTGTAACATCCAAACCCGAATGAAGGAAATAAATAAGAAATGTATATCTTGCACAATAAGCCTTTGGAAGACGTTGAAGAAGGGTTTCAACACATTGACGTACGTAATAACTTTATTGACGAAAAATTTATTACTACGGTCAGAATTGACTCAAAGAGATCTCTGTAAGAAACTTTTGTAACTATGTTTGTAGACTTTTGTACTTGTTTGGTTTTTCATGTGTTATGTTTCATAGTTTGCGGTATACATATATATTAGGTCGGGGAAAAAGTCTTTTCGCATAACGTAGGTATAAACTTATTATAAAATTTTTTTGACTGTACTATTTGTGTCTGGCTGGTTTTGGTAACATTAAAAAGGTTCCATTATAAAGAAAAGAAAAAAATAAAAAAAAGTTGTTTCCCGCTATTTTTCATTTGTTTTTCTCTCCGTAAAAATGAGTGAATCTAATGAAGAAATTCGATACATTTTAAAATTTTATTATAAAAAAGGCAAAAATGCAACTCAAGCAGTGAAAAAAATTTGTGATGTTTATGGACCTGATGCAGTGTCAGTAAGAGTAGCACAAATTTGGTTCAAACGTTTTCAGTCCGGAAATTTTGATGTTAAAGATGCACCTCGCTCTGGTCGCCCTGTTACGAAAAAAATGGACGCCATTTTTGAAAGAGTGGAGCAAGATCGGCATATTAGTAGTTACGATGCAGCTGAAGAACTGGGAATTGACCACAAAACAGTTTTGACCCATTTGAAGAAAGCTGGTTATACAAAAAAGCTCGATATTTGGGTGCCACACGAGCTCACTCAAAGAAACTTAATGAACCGTGTACTCATTTGCGATTCATTATTGAGACGTAATGAAACCGAGCCGTTTTTGAAGAGATTGATAACTGGCGATGAAAAGTGGATCACGTACGACAAGAACGTGCGAAAAAGGTCGTGGTCGAAAGTTGGCCAGGCTTCACAGACTGTGGCCAAACCTTTTTTTTTTTTTTTTTTATTATCGTCTGTAAAAAAATGCTGCTTACGCACTGTCTCCCGGCCAAAAGGGGGAGACCGGGAGGGGGTGTGGGGCTCACTGCGGCCGACGCGACCACCGCAGTCCTACCCACTAAAAAACTTCAGACGACGCCCACCGCTGTTGAAAAGGGGCGAGGCACCAGTGCCCGGGTTTGTAGCTTCTGGTACCCCGCCCGCGGCCAACGTCTCCCGGATCAGAACCGGGGAGACCTCCTCAGGAAGGCGCAATTTGCAGCGCCCCCCCTACCTCTATGTGCGGCCATGGCGTAACTGGCCGACTTCGGGGGGGGGTCTATGGCGAGACGGAAGGGGCCCCCTGCCCCCGCCGCCTAAGACCCCCCGGGCGCTGCCTGACGGGCCCTCCTGGCCCGCCCGCTGCGCCAACGGCGTAGCCGGAGAGAGAGCGGATCCCGCTCCCTCTCCCGCTCCGCGGCCTCCTTCTGCGACATCACCACTTCGCAGAAGGAGGCCATCGCCTCCCATGCCGTCTCGCTGTCGACCATCTTTTGCATGATGGTCGGCAGCGAGAGAAGACTGTGGCCAAACCTGGCCTAACACGAAATAAGGTGATGCTGTGTGTATGGTGGGATTGGAAGGGCATTGTTTATTATGAGCTTTTACCGCCCGGCAAAACCATCGATTCTGATCTTTACTGCCAGCAACTGATGAGATTAAAGGAAGCAGTCGAGAGAAAACGGCCGGAATTGATCAACAGGAAGGGTGTGGTCTTTCATCACGATAACGCTAGACCACACACATCTTTAGCCACTCAGCAAAAATTAAGGGAGTTCGACTGGGAGGTCCTAGTGCATCCACCATATAGCCCTGACCTTGCGCCTTCAGATTTTCACCTGTTTCGGTCTCTGCAGAATTCTTTAGGTTCTGTAAGGTTGACCTCAAGAGAGGACTGCCAAAACTATTTGTCCCGTTTTTTTGATCAGAAGTCCCAAAGTTTCTACAGTAACGGGATAATGTCTCTGCCCACAAAATGGCAGAAAGTTATTCAACAAAACGGTACATATTAAATAAATGTAAATAAACTTTGAAAAAAATGTCTTGACTTTTCATACAAAAATACGAAAAGACTTTTTCCCCAACCTATTATATTTTTGTACTTAAATCTAGAAAGGACTAAATAATTTATTGATTCAGGCGTTACTTTGCGGAAATCCATTGCAAGCAAGTGATGGATTAAAAATATCTTTGTAACATTTCCCGCGCTACTATAATTTCCCGAAAAATCGAGAAACTATTCAACACGACACGTGTTTCGCCCTTACACAGGGCATCTTCAGGTAAGATAGGAGCCTCAGAACAACGATGTCTACACGACCAACGCTGAAACGAGACTAACTTGATGAGTTTCTTGCCAATTCTACACTCAAGCTCCTGCCCATAGTAAATTTGCGCGATAGTTTTTTAAGTTATCTCAATATTCATAAGCACTCCTTCAGAGCCCAAATTAAATGAAGCATTTTTTATTTAAATTTTCAAAGCAATTGATAAGTATACATTAATAAGGATTTAATATAAAATATACATACATACAGGCATTCACGCCTGTTTCCCCGAAGGGGTAGGCAGAGGCATATTATACGCCCATATTTCGCCAATTATATAGTTGTATAGGGATCCTACCAAGACCTAAGGAGCCCAAGCCAACCTCACCTGCAAGTGGTGCACCTGCCGATCAACGGACAAGGCTCTGGCGAACATAACAGTGCCCGGTAAGCGGCGATAGACTCGCCACCTTTTACGTGGGACCAACTATATAATATAAAATATACTTACAGAAAATATGTCCACTAATTGGGCACTAGGTATATCCCAGGTACAAACTGTATAGTCCATTGATGTGCTGATAAGCCATCTGAAAAATTAATATATTTTAATATCTCTTATGCTTTAGAGTCAGAAAGTCAATTGTCCCAGTTATCATCATATCCTAGCATTATCCCGGTTGCCCTAAACTTCAGCTTAGGGCCGAGGCTCTTCTCACTGGTTCAGCCAGATTTGACTGAATTTCAGTTATTACATGGAGCGACTGCCGTCTGACCACCGCAACTCAGAGGCAAACATCATTCTATGTTTAAACCAGCTGTCGATCTGTTAGAAGGCACTGACTTCCTAATAACGACTGCCATAGATGTTCATGACAGCCAGGACCAACGGTTTACGTGCTTTCCAAGGCACGGAAATATTTGTCCTCGTCAGTTCAGACATAAACACAAGGCATAGGTAACTTCTTACAGCTCTTCCTATATTTCATATTATTAACATACATACAATCACGCCTGTTACGGGTAGGCAGAGGCATAATATACCCCCACATTTTACCATTAGGTGGGGAGCCTTCTGCCGCTTACCGGGAACTTTTATGTTTGCCAGAGCCTCGTCCGGTGCATCACTTGCAGAGGTTGACTTGAGTTAAGGTAACCTAAAGTCTGGGTAGGTGATAGGAGGAACATAGGAGCCCATTTTACCATTGCCATTATTTTATTTTAACCATAAATATCTGCACATTTTCCATAAAATTTAACTTACATGCAATCGTGTAAGTATTAAGGTAAAAAACCCATGCCAATTTTAACCTGCTCTCTACAATTGCATCCTCGTAGAGTTGGAGAACACTTTTTATATCTTTAGTGACTAATGAACAGATCAGCCAAGTGAAACCACAGAAAATTACTATGTATATATATTTACCTGCTTTGACAATCAAAATCTATGGCGTTTATTTTTCCTTCATGTCCTTCAAACTTTCTGACCACCTTCATAGTGTCGATGTCGACGAGAGTAATTGAGAAGTCTTCATTGGCTAGAGCCAGTATTCCGCTTTCTCTGTTCAACTTAGTCATTGTCACCGAGTCGTCTAACCTGAGCACATGGTATGGTGTCGCAGCTGAAATGAAAGTTTTATTCTATTCTTTATTCTTATCATTTTTTAAAAAATTTAAATTTATTTAAATTTAAATTGTAGATATTTATTGTCTGTGGGTTTTTGTTATTAAAATTTCTGTGTATTTTTTGTTATTTTTTTTTACTTAATTGAATATGTATATAATCCTGTATCTGTGTTCTTAGGATAAGTAAATGCCGTGTTCGGCTGTAATCCAGTACAGGTTTAATTATATAGTATTAAGTTTGTATAAGAATAATGATTCCCGATTTGTACTCTGTTGCTGTACCATAAATGAATAAATATTCTTGTTCAATTTTATGTACATAGATCATCTTACCAGTCTTAAAGAGCCAAAATCTTAGCTTTTCATCGGCTCCTGCAGTAATCACTCTCTGGTTGCAGATGTCAGTTTCCACTCCTCTAAGGGACCCTTTATGTGCCAATTTATTTTCACCACCATAATAACCTCTATGTAAGCCTGACTGCATATTGAATTTATGAACTTGGCCATTACTGTAACCTGTAAATAATGTTAAGGTTAATTGCTAGAAGATAGAAAAAAATTAATTTCAATTAAATCTATATACCACACAGTATGAGTAAAAAATGGTTCTTTATATTCTCATAATTAATCAATTTATTCATTGACCATTAAAATATTACATTTAGAATCCTGGTAAATTTGTTACATTGCGCTTATTAATGTGAATGTAGGAGAATCTTAACAAACTCGTATTAGCCTAACTATAAATAAATCTTTAGATTTAAAATAAAATTCAAAACAATTTCTATTTAAGTTACTGAGACTAGCCTACACGGTGAAAAAGAACCACTACGTCTTTTTTGCCTCTGGAAACTACTTACACTTATCTTTAGATTAAGCATGATACATAAGAGATTTTACTCACCAATAACAACAAAATTTCCACAGTGAGTAACAGTGAGACAAGTGGCTATGACGCCCTTGTCAAAATCAGGTGGCAACAGTTTATGTTCCCCCATTCGGATTTTATCATAGGACCATGTTGTTGCCAAATACTTTCCTTCATGCAAAGAGGCAATGCTGTCCCACTGCTTGTCTCTTTGCAAAGAGCAACTTAACTGGGAAATCGGAGGCATTGCACGACTGTCTTTTTCGAGACGTTCTGAAAATTATAATTCAATAAAATAAAAGTTTTACTAAATGATAAATAAACTGTCAACTGCAGTTTCTTTTGTAATCTCATTGTTAAGAGTATAATTACATGTTCTTAGCCTCATTCGAAAGAGTGCAGTTCAAAATATAATCTATTTTAAGGATAGTTTAACATATTCTTTGACATTGACACACCACAACTAGACCTTTTAGCTTGAACTATAGGGACTAAATAAATAGCGTAAAAAGAGTGTAAGGCATGTATATGGCCCTCCAACCCATATCAATATCTTATAAATAATCAAGCAATTATCGGAGAGGTCTCCAGGTGAAAATTGAACTCGCGACATTTGGACAACTGATCCAGTGCTCTCTGGTATCTGATTTTTTCTAGTAAAATTTTCATCTTATCACTACATACAACTTTTTACTAAATACAAATTTTTCATCTACAATTGTAGATGAAAAATTTAAAATCATAAGAAATAGTTAATATAATACAAACTTTTTTTCTTTGATTGTTTCCTATTGTAGCTAGCCTTTCCCATACTTTTATTGAATGTTTCTGTGATAGTATTCATAATATGGAGACTGCGGTCGCGGCCAGCTGCTAAGAGATTTCTACCAGTTGGTTCACAGTGTCTTACTAGGTTTGGTGGCAATGAATGGCCTTCTCTGTAAATATAATACATATTTATTTATTTCAGTTTATATTTAAGTCAGTGTATAGTTAAAAGAGATGATCATCTAAGGGTGATATGTTTGGCAATAATCAGCACAACACCATTTAAGGAAATGAGTGCAAATATTTGTTTATATTAAAAAGTTGGATTTTCAATAGCTGTAATAGAATTAAAATGTGTTATTGTACATCTTAGAATATTATGGTAAGAGTATGGTAATTTATTACCAAAGGATTAAAATTACCCTTATAAAAAGAGTGCAATACCCAATTATATTTGTCTTTTTGGATATGAATATAATATAGTAACATAATATATCAAAACATATATATGTTTCTAGAGTGATTGTTGTATCTCCAATAGCACAGGTACTCATTTATAATTTATTACTTCAATTGCACATTTCATAAACAACATTTTAAACATACCTTTTACGTAAAAGCCTGGCACTTCCGTCCGACATATCAAAAATCCATAATTTGAGAGAGTTATCCGCAGAATTGGTTACCATCAGAGGCTCTGAAATCAAACACTGCATTCCAGCCACTGGACCACTATGAGCAGACTGTATCTGCGACAATACCCTCTTCTCCGCCAAGTCCCACATAACGATATGCCCCTTTGTACTCCCAGTTACCATTACTGGAGCCCCGTCTAATCTGAACGATAAACTACTTACTTGACCCCAGTCATGAACGTATTCTACTACAGTCTGATCATACCGCAAGTTGTGTAATATTATCTTGCCATTGCCCAAGGCTATTGCTACTACATCTATGGCCGGTGCCACTTGTACAACATTTACAGGGGAGTTCCATCCCTTGAAAGTATAAATTAACTTGGATGTCCTTATATTCCACAGTTGAAGCTGCCCTTGTTCACTACCTAAGAGTATTTTGTTTAGATAAGTAGGTGGATGGCTGAGTGTAGTGATTTTAAACTGTTCAGGGTCGAATAATAGCTCTAAGAATTCAGATTCTGCTTTTATGTCGAATATTTTCAGAACACCGTTATGTGCTATCGTAATTAGGTGTCCACCAAACGGCATCATCAAATGAATGGTTGCTGTATGTCCTTTGTAGACATGTTTAAGCTCGCACCCTCTTCTCCAAGCGTAAACATCGTTAAGACTAGCAGTGTACACATGAAAGTTATCTCCAGTCATACATGTTATTGGGCCGGGATGTTCGCCGCTCACACTTAACAGACGAAAGTGGTCACAACCGTAGGTGTGGAACCACTTCCCCGTACTCGTACAAAGCAGGGTTTCTCCACGTCTCTTAATAAATCGGGCCACAAACGGCACATGTGTACTAACATAACCTAAAACTCTGCAACCGGTGAAAATTCGACTACTCGATTTCTCCGCCATTTTACAACACCGCTTTCGTAAGAGTCACTTTTATTCTTATAATTTATTCTTATTTATAATATTTAATAAAAAACTTTTTAATTTTATTACGATCAAAAACTGAAAGACGAAAAATGAAAACAATCACGGACTGTCAATGACATGTGTTAATTGTCATTATCGTATCTGACATCAACTGCAATTTTTATTGGCTTGGAGACAGTTTTTTTAAGCTTATGAGGGTAATGCATAAATTGCATGATATACAAGATTTTTTATTGTAATATTTACCATTTTAGTTATAATCAGCTCGGCGAACCTTGATCCCTATGACACTGACAGTTATTCCCACGACACAACCTTGTAGTAGCGTCACCGTTATATTATAATCGAATTGGCATATATCATTTTTATAATTAAATTACTAATGTTTTGTTTTGATTTTAGACTGGTTCCGGTTCACATACTTTATTATATTCAAATATACATTATTAATTGAGTAAATGGGGTGTATAGGGATCCTACTAAAACCTAAGAGCCCAAGCCAACCTCACCTGCAAGAGGTGCACCTGCCGATCAACGGACGAGGCTCTGGCGAACATAACAGTGCCCGGCAAGCGTCAATAGGCTCGCCACCTATTACGTGGGTGGGACCAACTATATAATTGGCGAAGTGTGGGCGTGTAATATACCTCTGCCTACCCCTTCGAGGGAACAGGCGTGAATGTATGTATGTTATTGAGTAAAGACTTATTCGAAATTACAAAAATATTAGTTTTAACTTTACGAAGTACCATGGTACTAAGGAATCAATTAACCCATTATATTACATACATTCAACATTATTTCTGAAGTAGCAAACGGAACTTAAATATCCAGGATATTATACTCGAACATTCACAAATGGATAGAAGCTGTAATATGGAATTAAGTTTTCAGAAACATCTTCACATAGTCTTAATCAATCAGAAAAAATCAGTGATCAGTTTGACTTTATCAAGACGACCAGGGCGAGATCTATCTGATAACCAGTCTCGTTCATTTTTAAGTTGACGTTTTTTAGGAGACCTTTAATGAGCCAAACTTGAAGAAACTATTTTTTAACTTGACTAAACCAAAAAAGTGCTACAGATATAAAACAGAAACATTATCATCTCTTATTTTCAAACCTGTAGAATTCGTAGAAAAGTTACATATAAATCAATATTCTCTTACAATCTATCAATTATTTAGTTCTAAGTATCAGTAAGAACTTGTGTAATGGATACTAAAGAACGAATAAAAATACTATTTTCTTTGTAAATACACTCTTAATGTAAAGGAAACACCCAGAACAGAACAAATAATCATGTTCATGCACACAAAGATTTGTCTTGTGTGGGAATCGAACCCAAGACCTCAGGAGCAGAATATTACTAACCACTACGCTATAGAAGCCGTCGATTAGTTTAAAGGATTGGATAAAATGAAATCAGTTTTGGTGCAGCTTATAGATTTTTATTTCATCTTAAAATAATTACAGGAGACCTTGACGTTTCAAATCCTCATAGGTTTTGCGGTTGACAACGTTGCCCTGTGAATCTTCAAACTCTTCATCATTCTCGGCAACAAATCTTTCGTCTTCCTTCTGGTGCTTGATTTTCTCCCATACTGAAATAAATTATGCATAAATAATATAATAATAATAATATTTTCTGACAATTACACCAATTATTTAGTTCCAAGATAAGTATCATTAAGAACTTGTGTTATGGATACTAAACAACGGATAAACATACTTGTTATAGTAATAACTACTATGCAAAGTGCAAGTATGCGATGTCCCAATTGCAACACCCAGCGAGCATACACGCGCCGCCGCCAGCAACATGACCGGCGCCGCTGACTCTGCAATTCATTGACGTCATCGCGACACCGTTTACCCAAGCTACACATTTTATTAATTTTAATTTTGATTCACTTTGATTCTAGCATCGATCAGGTTTAGGCATTAAGTTTATTTGTATTTCTTTTCAAATAAATTAGTTTTAATTAAATAATTTTTGGTTTTTTTTGGATCCTCCGGCTGTGACCTTCGTATTTGGCGCAGTTGGTAGGCATACTCAAGGAGTCTTGAGGTAGCTAGATAGGGAATTCTCTCATCAAGATCCGTCATAAATAGCTACCGTCGCGGGTGATACGTGATCCGCGTCCTCGAGTATCCTGTAAAGAAGAACCCGAAGTCCCGGCCGGCGGAAACATCAAGACATCGATTCCATAAGATACCAGAAATGCAGGTTATGTAAGTACACTGAAATCGTTTCTGTGTTGCTTCCTGTTTTAGTCCTTTAGTTCCTTTTAATTTGTAACCATTTTTCATCCTAAGCAAACCACCCCTTTAGGGCCTGAGCGCAAAAGACAAGCCCGCAGGCTCGATCTTGATAGTAATAGGAATATTAGTTTAACCGTAGATAATTCGTTTTTAAGTTTTGAGAATTCTGTGAGCTCAGAAAGCCCCGAATCTCCCACAATGACTGACGTAGACACCATCTTCAAGGCCTTACGCCTGGTGCCTGACTTTGATGGCAATCCTCATATTTTACCACGATTTATTCATCTTTGTGACCAAATTGTAGACGAATATCTAACCCAAAATCCAGATAACGCTTTGGCCAAACTTTGTCTAATTAATGGTATTTTAAATAAGATTACTGGACCAGCCGCACGCATTATTAACTCGAACGGCATAGCCGAGGATTGGGATTGCATTAAAACGGCTCTAATAAATAACTTCTCTGACCAGCGCGACGAGACCGCTCTTTACAATGACCTGATGGTAGCTACTCAGGGGAATGGTTCACCACAGGAATTTTATGATCGATGTGTAAATTTGTTCAGCACTATCATGACCTATGTCACCCTTCATGAAACCGTTGCTACTACGATCGAAGCAAAACGCACCTTATATAAAAAATTAACTGTTAAAGCGTTCGTTCGAGGATTAAAAGAGCTCCTAGGCTCACGCGTGCGATGCATGCGTCCTGATAGTGTTGAAAAAGCTCTCGAATTTGTGCAAGAAGAGTTAAATGTAATGTACCTCCAAAATCGTAACGAATTAGTGGACAAAAGGCCACCAGTACATTTTCTTAAACCTATACAAATGGCCCCACCGGCCATGCCTATGTACAAACCATTTAACTTACCTGCACAGGCCGCTCATATGTCTAATTTCAAACTTCCTCAACAGCCGTGGAGACCCAATAATTTTAATCAAGCAAATAGCCTATCTCAATTTAATAGACCATTAGGTATGCCATCGCGTACACAACAAATGTTCCGCGCGCAGCCACCGAATTATAATCCAAATCATAAGTTCCAGATGCCACCTAGGAACGATTCTTATAACGCAGGCCCTAAGCCTATGAGTGGTGTTAGCCACTATGTTGCAAAAGAAAGGCCACCGTTAGGACAACTATCCGGTCATGATTGGCGAAGGCAGGGCAACCCTCCACCATCTAGTTACTTTAAGACCCGGGAAATGAACGTCAACGAATGCGGGAGCTATAATGATTACCCGTATCCCGAATACTACGAGTATGAGCCTACAGGTTATTACTGTGCGGAACCATCCGAATATTTTTATGGCGAACTAGGTTATTACGTAAATGATCAGCCGAACTGCGAGATACAATATTCCGATGAGATTCAGTCAGAGTCCTTTAATGACCCTCAGCCATCTACCAGCTCTGCTGAGGAACAGGATTTTCCCAAGCGCGGGAAATCAGACAGGTCAAAATAGAATTAAACCTTCAATGTCAAAGACAGCTTCCTTATATCCAAATTTTAGAACCACCATTGAAGTTACTGATAGACACCGGGGCAAACCAATCATTTTTAAGCCCCGAAGCCGTAGGTAGATTTTTTAGTACAACGCCCTTGAATTTTGACCCTTTCGAAGTGACCAATGTTCACGCTACGACACGTAATAAGTATTCTATCACAATCCCATGTTTTAACGAATTTCAAGAATCAGATAACATAAAACTATTCATTTACAAGTTTCACGATTTTTTCGATGGGCTTATTGGATTAGATTTATTAGAGAATTGGGAAGCAAAAATTGACCTTAAAGAGAAAAGTTTAATTACTCGTAATTCAACTAATCAAATACACATGTACAACTCGCGTAATGTCAATTTATACGAAGACGTCATTCCCGCGAATACGACTAGATTAGTTAGAATTCCCATTAACTTTCACGACGGAGATGCACTGATAAACGAGCAAATAATATCAAATTGCGTTATCACCGAGTGCATTACCACGGTTAAAAATAGCCGTGGAATTTTAGAGATAACGAATCCGACCTCGCATGACATAATTTTTTCTATGGACCGAGCAGTACAAGCCGATGTTTTTAATGTTGAGTGCATCCGCACTGATCGTGCTACGGAATCGGTATGTGCTACGAACGAGTTACGTCAGCCCTATACTACTGATTCTTGTATCCGTCATGCAAATGCTACGGAGCTGTGTAGCCGTGCTACGGACGTGCTCTCGCGGCTACGCACAGATCACCTTAACCCAGAGGAACGCGCTAACTTAGAAACTTTATGCGCAAAGTATGCAGACATTTTCTATATAGACGGCGAGGATTTAACTTTCACAAATAAAATCAAACATCATATCCGGACCACAGATGAGATTCCCGTCTATACAAAAAGCTATCGGTATCCATACGTACATAGAGACGAAGTTAGGGACCAGATAGGTAAAATGTTACAACAGGGAATCATTCGACCTTCGGAGTCCGCTTGGAGTTCTCCAATTTGGATTGTCCCTAAAAAGGCAGACGCCTCGGGCAAAACAAAGTGGAGATTAGTCGTAGATTTCCGTAAGTTGAACGAAAAAACTTATGACGATAAGTATCCCATACCTAATATTAATGATGTATTGGACAAGTTAGGTAACTGTCAATACTTTTCCACCCTTGACCTTGCCAGTGGGTTTTACCAAGTCGAGATGCACCCACAGGATATTCCCAAGACAGCGTTCAATGTAGAGAATGGGCATTACGAATTTTTGCGTATGCCTATGGGGTTGAAAAATTCTCCGTCTACCTTTCAACGGGTGATGGACAATGTCCTAAAAGACCTTCAAAACGTAGTATGCCTGGTATATCTCGATGACATTATTGTCTTCAGCACCAGTCTCCAAGAACACATGATCAACCTTGAAAAGGTCTTCAAAAAATTAAGAGAGTCCAATTTCAAAGTCCAGATGGACAAATCTGAATTTCTCAAGTTAGAAACTGCTTATCTCGGGCATATAATTACTAAGGACGGTATTAAACCGAATCCCGATAAAGTAGTTGCTATCCAAAAATATCCACTGCCAAGGACACCCAAAGAAATCAAACAGTTTCTTGGTCTTGTTGGGTACTATCGAAAGTTTATACCGGATTTCGCGCGTATTACCAAACCGCTTACTCAGTGTCTTAAGAAAGGCCGTTGAGTTACAGTCAACTCGGATTACACTAATAGCTTTGAAAAGTGCAAACAGCTGTTAACAAATGACCCCATCTTGCAATACCCGGATTTCACCAGAGATTTTGTCTTGACTACAGACGCCTCCAACGTAGCGTTAGGAGCCATTTTGTCCCAGGGTACCATAGGAACAGACAAACCGGTCTGCTACGCGTCGCGTACTCTAAACGAGAGCGAATTAAACTACAGTACAATAGAAAAAGAACTGCTCGCGATAGTATGGGCTACCAAATATTTTAGGCCCTACCTATTTGGACGGAAGTTTAAGATCGTTACGGATCATAAGCCACTTCAGTGGGTTATGAACCTTAAGGAGCCGAGCTCACGTTTGACTAGGTGGAAACTTAAATTATCTGAGTATGATTACACTGTAGTCTATAAAAAAGGGCAGTCGAATACGAACGCAGACGCCCTTTCACGTATCGAAATAAATAACGAGGAGACTGACTCCATGATCGCTAACGCATCTGAACGGCCACCATCCATAGATAACTCGCGCACAGAATCTGCACATACAAGCGCAGAGAACCCTATACTTGAGGTGCCGATTGTAGATGACCCTTTAAATAAATTCCATAGACAAATTCATATCACTGTAGTCGGCGATATCAAGAAACGCCCTACAACATCCAAACCTTTTGACACCCACACTAGAACCGCCGTCCAAATATCTCAATCAGACTTAGAGAACGATATAATTAATGTCATAAAAGAGTATGTTAACCCTAAAGTTAAAACTGCTTTACTTATAAGCCCACCTTTATCTATGTACGACATCATCCCGATTATTCAAGGCAAATTTAGAAGCTCAGCTATGAACCTAGTATTAGCCAAACGCGAGGTTGAGAACGTAAAGGAATATCTAAGGCAACAAGAGATCTTAAAAAAATATCACGAAGGAAAAACCAAATCATCGCGGTATAAATGAGTGCTACTTAGCTCTTTCTCAGCGTTACTATTGGCCCAAGATGCGAGATCAAATCACTAAGTTTATAAACGACTGTACTATATGTGGACAGGCTAAATACGACCGTAAGCCAATTAGGCCACAGCTTAACATCGTTCCTCCAGCTACAAAACCATTCGAAATTGTGCACATAGACCTATTAACAATTCAAGCGGAGAAATATCTGACTGTAGTAGACGTGTTCTCGAAGTATGCACAGGCCTACCACATCCGCGATGGCACCGCCATCAGCATCCTGCAAGCACTCTTGAAATTCTGCACGCATCACGGATTACCTCTAACAATAGTCTCAGATAATGGTACGGAATTTACCAATCAGTTATTTAGTGAATTCATTACATTACACAAAATTATTCACCATAGGACGTTACCACATTCTCCAAATGACAATGGGATAGTAGAGAGGTTTCACTCTACACTATTAGAGCATTTACGTATTTTAAAACTACGTAACAAAAATGAAGACGTTATTAATCTTATACCTTATGCGATCTTAGCTTATAATAGTTCAGTACATAGTTTTACCAAATGCAGGCCATACGATATTATAACCGGACATTTCTATCCACGGGACCCATCTGACGTAGATCTATCCAAGCATCTGATGCAACAATACGTTCAAAATCATAGAGATCAGATGAAGTTAGTATACGAAACCATAGGTGAATCCAGCCTCGCTACTCGCTCTAATATTATCAATAATCGCAATAAGAACCGCGAACCGGAAGTGGAATACCAACCCCACCAACGTGTCTTTGTCAAGAACCCGTTAGCAAGTCGACAAAAACTAGCACCTAGGTATAGTCACGATACGGTTTTAGCAGATCTACCAATACATATTTATACTTCACGGAAACGTGGCCCCATTGCTAAAAATCGACTTAAGAGAATACCCAGAAGTGCCCAATTGTTACAGGGTTCTACTGGTCCTGACTGCTCCTTTGATAGCGTCTCAAAGGACGAATCGGGAGATAACACTGGAGAGCCTCGATGAAGGCCCTGGACTACTACCATTTCGAATCGGTGCAACAAGGCTCACTACGCATTATCATACATACCTCCAATTCATAGACCTTAAGGATATAGACGATAAGATTAGTCATTTACAGAATCAGCTATTAAATTTTAAACATAGACTAAATAATGATACTTACCTACTTTATGAACTTCAAATAGATTATCTTTCGAATAAATTAATAAAAGTTACTAAACATTTAAATACCTTGAAACCGCGTCGCACAAAGAGAGGTCTCATAGACGGGTTAGGCTCCGTGATAAAAAGTGTTACAGGCAACTTAGATAATACCGACGCTATAAAATACGACAATGCAATCAAAATCTTACAGAAAAATAATAACGCGATTATGCATGAATTTAACGATCATATTAGTTTAAGTAAAGAATGGATGGTCCAGCATTCTAAGATCATAAGTAAATTAGTTGATAACGAAATTAAGATAAATGAGACATTAAACTTAATCTTAGATAGCGAAGCCCAAAAGGAATTTAGCCTTATAAAGTATGCCAAATTTGCACAATATCTGGTCATCATAACAGAAAATGTTGATGAAGTATTAGGAGAGTTACGGAGAATAGAAAATATACTAGCCTTTATCCATGTCTTGAGCACACATCATTCTATGATCAGTATCGAAATATTAGAACACATGATCCATCTTATTGAAATATATGGTAGGGATAAAGTATTAGATTTAGAACTCAGGGAATATTACGATTTAATTAAGCCAGGTTATTATTACTCTGACTATCAAATAATTATAACATTTAAAGTTCCTTTATTCACTAAAGATAGTTATAATTTGTATAAGTTATCAATAGCTCCCAATAGGTATAAACAGGCCCTTATCCCTCCTTATCCATTTATAGCAACTAACAGAAATGGTTATGTGTATATAGAGGCTGAATGCCCGAAGTACAATCATTGGTATCTTTGTGACAAGAAAATGGAACACCACCTTCGTCAACTACCAGACTGCATTCAGAACCTCATCACACATCAGTTTATCGATACAACCTGCGATATAGCCTCTATCACCTTATCAAGAACCGCCATGGAGGAGTTGGACGAAATGCACTATGTCGTGTCCTTTCCTCATGCTACGAAGATACACACCAGATGCGAAAAGGAGGATTATCGGATACTGAATGGCACCTACCTGGCGACTATCCCTATGAACTGCTACCTATATACACCAGATTTCACAATCACCAACAGCAATGACCAAGTTGAAGGACAACCGCTGCAGATAATGAACCTTTCTTACGACAAAACGGAGATGGGACATAGAAGACTATCTTATATGCACCTTAACTCAATTGATCTGGGAAAACTGCATGACGCCCAGCAAAAAATTATATCACAGCCCGCTCTACAGTTGGACCAAGCACCGGTAGATTTCTTGTACCATACAACGATCCCGATATACGTCATCATACTGTTATGTGCATTGGCACTCGTCATGTTCCTGATTATAAGACGCTACAAGATGATCCAGTCCAGATCTATGAGATTATCTCCCCAGGAAAAGACCTATGAAGACATTAAAGAATCTGTACCGCAGAGGGCCCAGTCATCACTATTTTCTCATCTCAAAGTTCAAAAATAGTCGATGATCTGATGGGGGAGATGTTATAGTAATAACTACTATGCAAAGTGCAAGTATGCGATGTCCCAATTGCAACACCCAGCGAGCATACACGCGCCGCCGCCAGCAACATGACCGGCGCCGCTGACTCTGCAATTCATTGACGTCATCGCGACACCGTTTACCCAAGCTACACATTTTATTAATTTTAATTTTGATTCACTTTGATTCTAGCATCGATCAGGTTTAGGCATTAAGTTTATTTGTATTTCTTTTCAAATAAATTAGTTTTAATTAAATAATTTTTGGTTTTTTTTGGATCCTCCGGCTGTGACCTTCGTATTTTACTTAAATATTTTTTTTTGTAAATAAATACTAATATACATAGGAAAACACCCAGACCAGAACAAATATTCATGTTCATGCACACAAAGATTTGTCCTGTGTGGGAATCGAACCCACGACCTTGGAGCGGAGAGCGAGTATACCCTCGCCACCACGCCATATTGGTCGTCAAAGACATCTTATCTTATCGGGGGCCACAGTTAGGTCCCTTAGGTCGGATTTTTTGTAAACTATACATACATTACATATAATCACACACACAAGTGGGCAGAGTATACCCTCGCCACCACGCCATATTGGTCGTCAAAGACATCTTATCTTATCGGGGGCCACAGTTAGGTCCCTTAGGTCGGATCTTTTATGAACTATACATACATACAATCACACCTATTTCCCCGAAGAGGTAGGCAGAGGCATATTAAACGCCCACACTTCGCCAATTATAATGTTGGTCCCACGTAATAGGTGGCGAGCCTATTGCCGTTTACCGGGAACTTTTATGTTCGCCAAAGCCTCATATGTTAATCGGCAGGTGCACCACTTGTAGGTAAGGTTGGTTTGGGCTCCTAAGATTTTGATAGGATCCTTTAGCACCTCACCAATAAATTATAATTTTAATAAATACTTTTAAGCTGGTCTTTTACGTTCCTGTGGCGTTTTCCATCAGTTTTAACTTGTTCAGTTGAAACAGATTTGAAACAGACAGACAGAGATCAGTCCTTGGATGGGTGACCGTTTGTGTGGCATTTGATATCGAGCGCTTCCGTGCTTCAGAAGGCACGTTAAACCGTTGGTCCCGGTTATCACTAAATGTGGTAGTCGTTAAGCCATGTTAGAGGCCTAATTGGGCGGCTTGAAAAATTCTAATAGCAGAACGCCATACACCTGCCTCCGCCAATCCGCACTGGGTCAGCGTGGTGGAGTATACTCAATACTTTATTGCGTTCCACAATGGTTTTATAAGGTGGTGAATATTACAATTTGGTACATTTTTGGACCCTGTCGGGCACAGCATAGTGTAGGAGAGAGGAGGAAGGGCGCCGTATAATTCTTATTATTATTAAATTACTATTATTAAATTACCGTTATTAAATTACTGTTAGTATGAGCCAATACCCTCGCACCTTGGTAAGTGCGAGGAGGCTGAGATGATGAAGTTATACGCTTAGTAAACAAAGCTGCCTGTATCAAGTAATTCAATAAATTCACTTACAAGCAAGGGCATCTTCAATCTGGGTGACATTGGCGAAATGAGCGGTGTTCGGTATCCCAAGACAACGCATTCCGTGAGCGTGGCGCCACTCAGCAAAGTGTCTCTGAAACGCTTTTGGACCCTTGTAGGTGTAGTTGCCGCATATCTCGCAGGTATAACTGATATTCAAGCCGTGCAACTTGTACAACCAGTAAGGGATTGGCTGAAAATGAGAACTATTATTAGTAATTAATGGTAGCTACTCAACAAAGTGTCATTGGACCTTTGTAGGTAAAGTTGCCGCATATCTCAAACACTCATACTTTGCGCCTTTCGGCAAGGTATAAGTATCATTTGGAACTTGTTTTATGGATACTAAATAACGGATAAACACTGTTCGGTGCAATGCCCCCGAACACCTGATCTAGCACTTTTCGCCATAAGCGACGTTTAGGTATCAGTCCGGCATCAGATATCATTCGCGACTCGCATATCACTTATCATTACTTAATTAGTCATAATCAATAAATTGTATTTTATCGGGAATACAAGAGTTATCAAAGGAATCATTTCGTATCATTTTATCATACCTCAGCACTACCCCGCACATTTTTTGGTCCTTCGAGCCGACCGACCCTGGGTCTCAAATTTCACTGATAACGGAACACGGGGCGCAACAGTTAGGGATAAAGAGAGAGTATAGCAGAGGAGTCATCTTTGGTGTAGGACAAAATGAGAACAATTGCAAAGGAAAAATTAACATATCAATCTCTTCGCTTTATGATGATTTTACATTACGGATCGAAGCATTTATCATGAACCAATTAATTAAAAACTTACCTAATTCATCATTCACTAAACCAACATGGGGATATATCAACAAACTCAACTTAGCAGATCCAGAATTTTATAAAAGTCGCCCAGTGGATTTATTACTGGGCGCTGATGTTTATCCTATCATTATGTTAGAAGGTTTTATCAGGGGAGAAAATCATTATCAGCCTCTCGCGCAGCAGACACGATTAGGGTGGTTGCTTTGCGGAAATATGCAGGCATATCAGTGTAATGTTGTACTGAAACATATAGGTGACATACACAAGTTCTGGGAGGTCGAAGAAATAAGCGAATCATCTGAAATGTCCAACGAAGATCAAAAATGCATAGATTTTTATAATCATACAACTAAACGCCGGTCGGATGAGGTAAAAATACCCATGACAGAAAATTTTGAAAAAAAATTAGGGTCATCAAAAGAATTAGCAGTAGCGCAATTTAAAAATTTAGAAAGAAAGTTTGCAAAACTGCCGGAATTAGGAGAACAATATGGGGAATTTATAAATGAATATATCAGGTTAGCACATATGAAGGAATCAAAGAACAATTATAATCATCCCGCTATTGAATGTTTTCTTCCTCATCACGCAGTACTTCGTGAAGACTCTAGCACCACAAAACTTCGCGTGGTATTTAATGCGTCGGCAAGGACAAGCTCAGGCAACAGCCTAAATGATTTGATGTGTAAGGGCCCTAACCTACAACAGGACCTACAGGCATTGATACTGAAGTGGCGTCAGTACCGTTATGCCTATACAGCTGATATCAAAATGATGTATAGACAAATATTAGTTAGTGAAGGAGATCAGCATTTACAGAAAATTATCTGGAGAGAATCACCAAGTCAGTCCCTTAAAAAATTTAAATTAATGACGGTCACATACGGTACAAAATCCGCACCATTTCTAGCTATGATGACATTAAAACGACTAGCTTCCGATGAGAAAACTAACTTTTCAATAGCATCAAGAATAGCCGAATCAGCATTTTTCATGGATGACCTTATCCACGGGTGCCATGATATTGAAGCGGGACAACAAGAAATATTACAGTTAAATCAACTTTTAGAATCAGGAGGCTTTACATTAAGAAAATGGTCTTCAAATAATACAAAACTACTAGATAAAGTTCCAATAAAAAATGCTGATGGCGACATATTTACTTTCAAGTTAGATAACACATCAAAAACTTTAGGCCTAAGATGGAATTCAACTCAAGATAAATTTTTATTCGATTATAATATCAAGTTTCAGTCCACTACAAAAATAACAAAAAGAATTTTACTAGCCGAAATATCAAAGGTATTCGATCCCTTGGGGTGGATAGCCCCAGCGGTGACAAAATTAAAACTGTTATTTCAATCTGTTTGGAAAGATAAACTGAAATGGGAAGATGTGTTACCGGAAAAAACGCAATCTGAATGGTTTAAATTAAAAGATGACATCACGAACATTAAACACATTGAGATGCCACGGTGGTTCGGAAGTAAGGAGGGAGGTATCATTGAATTTCATGGATACTGTGATGCGTCTATAAAAGCTTACGCGGCCGTAGTGTATGCCAGGATTAAAAATGGGTCCAACTATTCAGTTATTCTTATTGCAGCAAAAACCAAGCTTGTACCTATAAACAAAACAATATCAATGCCGAGACTCGAGTTGTGTGGAGCTTATTTGCTTGCGCAATTAGTTAAAAAGATTAAGGATTGCTATAACAACTATCAAATAAAGTTATATGGCTGGTGTGATTCGATGGTGGTTTTAGGGTGGCTACAGGGGGATGAAAACCGTTGGAAACCATTTGTCGCCAATCGTATTAATAAAATAAAGGAGATTATACCCGCAGGTCACTGGAATTATATCAAAACCAAAGAAAATCCCGCGGATGCTGCAAGTCGTGGATTATCATTTTCTCAATTAAAAGATCACACCTTATGGTGGAGAGGCCCTGCTTATTTATCACAACAACACGAGATTGAACATCAGAATCTTAATTTTACTACAAATCAGGAGATTAAAAAGTCATCTTACATTATCATTAAAAGCGAGGACAATAATATCATAAATCAATTATTACACAATTACAATTCATTCAGTAAAATAATGCTAATTTTATCATGGATACTTAGAGCATTGACACCGTGTCGAGTTCGCGGGCAACGACCTTCATATATCACGTTGCAAGAAATCAACGCGGCAAAATTGCGAATCATACGACATGTACAACTATCGGAATTTTCAAATGACATAGATAATTTAAATAAACATCATTGCGTAAATTCATCAAGCAAAATATTAAACTTGCAGCCATTTTTGGACCCAGACGGCATTTTACGTGTTGGGGGACGGCTGAGAAACACTGATCTACCTGTTGAATCTAAACATCCCATCATCATCCCGCATAATCACCGATTAACTTACCTATTGATTGAACAAGCACACCTGTTAACTTATCACGGAGGGGTAAAAATGACGCTTTCAACATTAAGAAGAAAATTTTGGGTTATCAGCGGTACCAACGCAACGAAGAAGCAGCTAAGAGATTGTGTGACTTGTCGAAAGAATAAACCAGAGTTAAAAGCTCAATTGATGGGGGATTTGCCTCAGTATCGCTGTAATACAGCTCCTCCCTTTTATCACACGGGGGTGGACTATACTGGATTTGTTGATATCAAATATAACCGTGGAAGAGGAGCGAGGACAACTAAGGGTTATATCTCGGTGTTCATCTGCATGGTGACTAAAGCGGTGCACCTCGAACTTGTCTCCGATTTAAGCAGTGAGGCATTTTTGGCAGCACTTCGCCGCATGGCAGCGAGAAGAGGAGCACCAAAATACCTATACAGTGATAATGGCACTAATTTTATCAAGGCGAACCGAGTTTTACAGGAAGAGCAACTTCAGTTGGAACAAATATTTAACGATAGTTTTTTCAAAGAAATCACTGATATGAGTATCAAATGGAAATTCAACGCCCCAGCCTGGCCCACTGCAGGAGGTTTGTGGGAAAGAGCAGTGCGTAGCCTGAAACATCACTTAAAACGGGTCATTGGACATCAAAAATTAACATTTGAAGAGTATGACACTCTTCTTACGCAAATCGAGGCATGCCTTAACTCAAGACCGCTATGTGCCTTATCAGAAAATATCGAAGATCTGGATGGTTTAACGCCAGCACATTTTCTTACCGGGAGATCTGGATTGACAATCATTGAAACTGCGACGGATGCTAGAACACGGTGGCATTTGGTGACTAAGTTATTCAACGATCTCTGGAAGCAATGGAAAAATGAATATCTTACTCAATTATCAGCCAGGAGTAAGTGGCTGAAAAGTCAAGAAAATATCAAGAAAGGTGACATTGTATTGATACATGAGGACAATCTTCCAGCTGGAAAATGGGCCATGGGTAGAGTAGTTGAACTACACCCGGGCAGTGATGGACTGGTTAGAGTAGTGAGCCTGAAAACTAAGAACGGACAAATAAAGAGACCTATAACAAAAATATCATCATTACCTTTATCAAAACAACCAGAAAACATAAATCACGCCAACAGTGCGATAAATATCGAGAAGATAAAAGAAGAAAAAATCACTGGAAACAAATACATATCTAAAAGAAATGATACAAAAAATAGTTTTATTACTATGGCCATATCATTTTTGTTCTTTATGTCGGTTATAACAACAACAAATGCAGCCTTTACTATATCAAAATTTACAAACAACAACCAATCAATTTATTTTGATTCTGTAACAGACATGCAACTTATACGAGACGAGTGGACAATGGTGACGTATTATGATATGTCTCCTTATTGGGAAGGATTACAAACAGTCGAAAAAAGTTTAAATTACAGAAAATATGCGCTATAATACCGGATCAGTCACGTTGTAATATGATCCTGACACAATTACAACACGATCATATGGAACTACGCTACTACAGTGAACTTCTGCTGAATCAGGCGAGGGAATCCCGTAGCGATATCGACCTACACTCCAGACAGCGTCGCGGACTTATCAATGCCGTGGGTTATATTTCAAACAGTCTGTTCGGAATACTCGACGAGCGATTCGTAGAAAAGTATAAACATGATATTCATTTACTGAAAAAAAACGACAAACATATACATGCCTTGTACAAAAATCAAACATCGGTCATTGAAGCGCAGTACAATCTGTTAAAAAGAACTGAAGAAATGATATCAACGCAGCATAAAATAATTAACCAGCGTCTGAACAAGTTAGATGCAGCAATGAATAACATGAGTCAACAACTAGGGCAATGTTCCGCCATAGAAGAGTTTACTTTAACCGCCATAGCAACAAACAATATACTTATCAATCTACGAAGAACACAAGACAACTTGTTAACGACTTTAGTGGATATTTATCACGGTCGGTTTAATATTCACTTATTGAGCCCAGATCAATTTCGAAAAGAGTTACAGATTATTTCAAGTCAACTTTCGAAAGACTTGACCCTACCACTAGGAAATATTGCTTCAAATTATCAAGATATGTATAAACTCATAAGCGTCAGATCAAGAATGACCAATGATTATTTTATATTTGAAATTAAATTTCCACTTATTACCAGAGATTATTATCAGTTATATAAATTAGTTCACATTCCGCATGAGATAAACAACAGAATGATAACCGTTATTCCGAGAGCAAGTTACGTAGCAATTAATTTACAAAAGGATGCTTTTATAGAAACTGATATGCTAGAACTTCAAAATTGCCTACATCATGAGAAAATTTATTTATGTAAATTACATAGCCCTATTAAGCAATTGGGGGCCGACGAAAGGTTTTGTAAATTAGATGACGCTAGGATGTGTGCAGCACAGATGAGCGCCTGCCGAGATGATTGGGTTGAGCTAACAAACCCTTTAACATATTTGTACGGTCCGCACACCCTTTTTACTGATAATGATAAAAGGAAAGTCTTGATAATGTTGATAAAATTATATTAAACTGATAATTACTACGAGCTAGGTAAATGTAATGAGTGAGAACGCGCGGCGTGATTGATGTGGCGTAACCAACTGATTCAAACAATTAACACAATAAATGTGAATAATGGAAATGAGCTGATGGGACAAAACTGTACGGGCTTACGGCTCGTACATACTCCCGGGCGGGAGAGATTACGTGATGAGGATGATCAAAGCAGAAGGCTCAACGTGAACGATGTGAGACAAGGTGATAAACAATGTTGATGTAACAAGATGATATAAACAATGGTTCCTTATTCTAAAAACTTCACATTGTATTCTGTCTTTGAAAAGTAGGGGACGTAGATTTGTCACAGAACTCCACTCTATCACTATTGATATTAAATTTAACGACTGTTTCACTAATTTTGTCATTTGGGCTTTCACTACACTGATACACAGCACTATCACTGTTGTGTGGAGCCGCATGTGCGCCTGCCGCGGGGGCGCCGTGACCGGGGACGGCGGCGCGCGCGGGCTGCGCTCGGAGCCTTCGCCAGGCGAGCGCGCCGCCTGCCATCGCAGCCCCAACCACCACCATGTATATTGCCACATAGTGGTGAACGTCGTGATATGAAATTTGATCGGCCAGCTCATAATCAGATGCACTGGCTTTCATTGTTTCGATGTTTTGTCTAATCTCATCTAGAGATTTTTGGTGATCGGCCAAGGTAGATATTGATTCCGTGTCCGTAATATTAGGAATAGGCCAATTGATTAATCTATTGATAGGTGGAACGTTAATCTTGAGCACATCCGCTGAACTATTAATAACATTATATCTCTGTTTGTGCGAAGAAATAGTTAAGTCCTTAGTCTTAATAACACAGCCGTTCCCTATTGTTATTATTCCGGCCTTGCTGAACTTATCAGCTGTAACTTGATACTCGCACATGATCCGCACGGCACATTGTTCGCAACAAGAAAATAAATAATTATTTAAATTATTTAATTCGTGCCATTTTTCCCGACAGTCTGACGATGTAACTTGGCATTGAGATTGGTTAAGTTTTTTGATACATAAGTTTTCATCTGACTTCATCTGATATATTATACCTTGTTGGAGGGGACATATTTTTATGTCAGAATCATATGATACGCATGCTTGTATATCATTGGTGGTCATCATAACATAGGAATCCTTCTGTAGATTTATAGCGACGTATTCTGATACTGGAGTTACTGTTATCATTTTATTGTCAATTTGCTGTGGGATAGGGATTAACTTGTAAACATCAAAGCTGTCTCTGCTCACTAGAGGAATGAGAACTTCGAATATAATGTACTTCTTCAGGGCTCTCGCTTTCACAGTAAGTAAATGATATATTTTTGATAGTTCTGATTGAATACTGCTCATAGGTAGAGTTAAGTCCTTTGACATTAAATTTGAAATGACACTTAGTTCATTGCGTAACTGACCTGGCGTGAGCAGGTATTGATTGAACTGCCCATGATAATATCTGTGATCAAATTAATTAAGGTATCTTGTATTTTTTGTAAGTTCAAAATAATGTTGTTCGCAATCACGGATGATAAAATAAAATCATCCGACTTAGCCAGATTGTCTATTTCCTGTCTTTGAGTCTTAATAATTATTTCCAAATTATTTAAGTGATGATAAAATTTTTTATGTTGTTTGTCAATTGTGTTCTCCAATCTCTTTATAGAATTTAATTCGGCTTCCACTACAGATGTTTGATTTTTCCACAATGTGGCCAAATGCTTTTGATTGTCTCTCAGCAGACCAATGTCTCTTTCGTATTGTTCGGCGAAATGTTCATCGAGTACGCCGAACAGTGAGTTGGCAACGTAACCGATCCCGTTGATAAGACCGCGGCGCCTGCGATTCATCGAGCGCGTGGCGCCGGCGGCCGGTGGCGGTGGGATCTGCTGACCGAGCAACATGCTGTTGTAATGAGCGAGCTCGGAGAACCCGTGACGTAATTGTAGTAACATAATATTGCATTGTGGTATCTCTTTACTCTTTGTATTGTGACAGGTGTTGTCAAGATTCGCGATGTATTTTTCAAGTAGTTTTGTGCCTTGCCAATATGGATCCATGTCATAATAAATAACTAATTTCCAAGAGTCTCTCTCTAGGCGAATAGCTGTTATTCGATCGAAGTACATTCCCTGATTGTCTTTTATGTATAAAACTTCGTATTCACCGTGTACAGGCGCATAGAAAGTACTTAGACATGTAAATATTAAAATGAAATAAAAAAGTAAGTTGCTTAAAAATTGTTTCCTAGGTGATCTGATATGAGATGTAGAGGCGGCGGAGAGTACATTTTGCTGGGATGTATTGTTTTTGTCTGTTAATGATTTTGATTGAGAAATGCTTGATACAGGGAGGACTGATATTTTTGTAATAGGCCTTTTGATTAGACCATTTTTTGTCTTGAGCGTAACTACACGATTAAATCCATCATTGCCGGGGTGTAAGGTTACAATTCGACCTAGAGCCCATTTACCAGCGGGCAGGCCTGTTTCATGGATTAAGACAATGTCGTCAACCTTGAGATCCTCTTTTGGTTGTCTCCACTTGCTGCGAGTTGATAGTTGGCTCAAATATTCTGTTTTCCACCTTTTCCAGATATCATTAAATATTTTTTGAGTAAGATGCCATCTAGTGCGCAAATCTTTTTCGGTTTCAATGATTGATAGAGTGGGACCGCTTGACAAAAAGTGTGCAGGGGTGAGACAGTCTATGTTGTCAACGTCTTCAGTAAGAGCGCATAGCGGCCTTGCGTTTAAGCAGCCTTCCAACTGAGCGAGAATGGTGGCATATTCTTCATAAGTTAACATTTGATCGCCAATAACTCTTTTCACGTGATATTTTAGACTTTTAACGGCGGCTTCCCACAGACCTCCTGCACTGGGCCACAATGGGGCGTTAAAGTGCCAATTGATTTCCATATCAGTTATACATGAATAGAAACTGTCGTCTATTATTGATTCTAAATTCATAAACTCTTGACTAAGGATCCTGCTGGCGCCGACAAAATTAGTTCCGTTGTCGGAGTAAATTTCACGAGGAGCGCCTCTTCGTGCTGACATTCTTCGCAGAGCCGCTAAAAATGCAGAGGAGCTTAAATCAGATACTATTTCAAGGTGAATGGCCTTGGTAGCCATACACACGAAAACTGCAATATATCCTTTCGTCGACTTGATGCCTCTGCCTTTACTGGACTTAACGTTTATATAGCCAGTAAAGTCAATTCCTGTTTTGTAAAAGGGCCTCGTAGGGTTTGTACGGGCGGCTGGTAGGTCTCCCATTATCTGACTGTGCTTGATAGGATCATGACGTCGGCAGGTAATACATTCGCGTAGTTGTTGTTTTATAATCCGATTGCCTCCTATAAGCCAATACTTTTGCCTGATATATGATGATGTTAGGCGTGCTCCACCATGAAAACAAAGTTTATGATATTTATCTATTAAAAGTTCTGATAAACGGCATTTCCTAGGTATAATCACAGGATGTCGCATGTCTGTGCTTATGTTCGCATTTCTGAGACGGCCTCCGACTCGGAGGAGTCCGTTTTCATCTAAAAATGGCCTCAACTCACAAATAATACTTTTTGGATGAACTTTACCTTTTTCTATCAGGCTTTTTATTTCATTTGAAAATTCTGCTTGTTGTACAGTTTTAATAATGATACATCTTGATTCTTCTAATTCTGATAATGATAAATGATGACTTGGTTTTGTTTTCGATGCAAATCTTAATACATACGATAATATTCTAATTATTTTGTTGATAGAACTATGTTTTAATAATAGCTGATGTACTATATTGCTACTTGTGTTATCTTGTTTTACAATATTGACTAATTTGATTTTTCTTACTTCCTGGTCTGTTGTATAGGCTTTGTGTTCCTCTTTGATTTCCCCAAATTTTGATAACCACGATGGTCCTTGCCACCACAACAAATGATCCTTTAGTTGAGTAGCCGTCAACCCACGACTAGCGCAGTCCGCTGGGTTTTCGTCTGATTTTACATAATTCCAGCATTCTTGTGGCATTACACTTACGATTTCTTTAACTCGGTTGGCGACGAAGGTTTTCCACCGCGCCTGATTTCCGTTTATCCAACCTAGAACTATCATAGAGTCGCACCATCCAAATAGTTTTATATCAAATTCTTTCAAGCATTCTTTAACTTTTAACATTAGTTTTGATAATAGTAGAGCACCACTTAGCTCCAACCTAGGCAGGGACACTTTCGTACTGATGTGTACTAATTTTGATTTTCCGACTAATAATGTAATTTGTGATTTTTCCCCTCTTTTAATTTTTATGAAAATTACGCAAGCGTAAGCCTTGGTAGATGCGTCACAGAACCCATGTAGTTCTATGATGTCGCCTGGTTTCGTTCTTATCCATCTCGGAATTTGTAAACTATTTATGCTATTTATATCACACTTGACTTTTTTCCATTCTTCTTCTATTTCTGACGGTATGCGTTCATCCCATTTGATATTACTTGACCAAACCCGTTGAAATATTAATTTTAATTTAGTAGAGAGTGGCGATAGCCAGCCTAAGGGATCAAATAACTTAGAAATATTTGATAATAATGATCTTTTAGTGTCATAACTGTTACCGATATCTATTGATGAGTTGAATAGAAAAACATCTCGCTGAGGGTTCCAGCTCAGACCGAGAGTTTTAGTGTGCTCTGACCTTTTGAAATTGAAACTCTCAGGGTTTGATGATTCTGAAACATCTGATAATTCTGATATATTTGATCTCCATTTGCGAAGGTGGAAACCTCCTAATTTTAAAAGCTTGATAAGATCGTTACGTAGATTTCTTGCTATATCCACTGTATGGGCCCCATGTACAAGGTCATCCATATAAAATGATTTTTCTAATACGTCACATGCTTGAGTATTTGTAAAATTTTGCCGTTCGTCTGATGCCAGTTGTCTTAAGGTCATCATAGCAAGATAGGGTGCTGGTTTGGTTCCATAACAAATTGTTTGTAACTGATAAGATTTGATAGATTCTTGATCTGACTCGCGCCATATGATTTTTTGATATTTTTGATCTTTTTCATTCATCCATATTTGGCGAAACATTTTTTCAATATCTGCGGTAAATGCATATTTATATTGTCTCCATTTAATAATTAACGATTGTAAATCTTGTTGCAGATTAGGTCCAGCTTCCATGACGTCATTTAGGCTATAACCTGATGATGTTTTTACGGATGCATTAAATACTACTCTAAATTTAGTTGTCGTGGATTCCATGCGCTCGACCCTATGATGAGTCAAATAGCAATCTGAGCTTGTGTTACAGGTTGCGACCTTCATGTGTCCTAGGGATTCGTACTCTTTCATAAAGAGTTGATAGTCTTTTTTTATATTGATATTTTGATTAAACTTACGTTCTAATGATAAAAATTGTGCTACAGCTCTATTTTTCGATACTCCCAATTTTTGTTCTAATTGAGGTCTAAATGGTAGCCTTACTACATACCGACCGTCACCTAATCTAGTAGTAGTATCTTTGTAATATTGCATACATTGCAGATCTTCGGAAGAAATTGATGTTTCTTCAGAAATGTCTTCCATCTCCCAAAATTTTTGTATATCGTCTAACTGGTTTAAAATTACATTGCACTGTATAGTTTTCACATTTCCGCTTAAAATCCAACCTAGACGAGTATTCTGAGCAATAGGTAACTCGTTATTGATTCGGCAAATTCCTTCCAATAAAACTAATGAATAAATATCTGCCCCAAATAATATGTCTACAGGGCGGCTTTGATTAAAATCGGGATCTGCTAGTGTTATGTTATTTAAATACGACCATGATGGCATAATGAATGACTGACCAGGCAAATTTTTGATAAGACTCTTCATGATGAGCACATTTGTTTCAAATTCAAACTCATTGTTTGTAGCAGCGCATTCTATAAGAATAATTCCCTTGCAGTTACTTTCCTTCGCGCCTACTCCCGAAATGACTCCTTGGCACTTTTGACGAGGCAGACCTAGCAATTGAGCTGCATGTTCTGTTATAAGGGAGGTCTGTGAACCTTGGTCCAACAGGGCCCTAATATTAATGTATGATCCATCTGATGCTTTAACCTTGATAATTGCGGTTGCCAAAAGTGTTTCTGGAATATTACATTGTAGAGATACGTGTGAATTACTGCGAACCGGTGATGGTTCGGGTTTCACTTTCCCACCGACAAAGTTTCTTGAAGTCGCCGCAGCGGGCGGGTACTCGGATTGCACAAATGAATCGTGCATTAGTGTGTTGTGTGGCTGATTGCATTCGCGACATTTCTTATCGGAAATACATGCTTTTCCGTTATGGCAATAAAGGCAATTTTGGCAAATGTTGAATTGTCTTATTACCTTGCGCTTTACACCTGGGGACATTTCCAGAAATTGTTTGCAATGGAAAATTCCATGATCGTCGACTTTGCAAATGGCACATTTGTATTGTTTTACCGCATAAACATTCTTATTGGTAAATGATTGTGAAATATGTCGGCCATATGACGGAAATGATTGTTTTCTATTAAAATTATTTTTACTTTTCGGACTTGAAATGAATTGATAGTTAGTTGCTACATGCCCTTCCCTACGCCGAGATTCTTCCAGCGTAGTAAACTTATATTCTAAAAATGATAAAAAATCTTGAATGTGAGGAACTTCTCTCGGCTGTTTCAAAGATGCAATATATTCATTATGAGTTTCTGGATCTAATTTTTGGCTAAGCAAGTATATAAGTAGAGGATCCCAAGTTTCCACCTCGACCCCTAGATTTTTAATGGCATTAAGGCTTTCTTGACAAGTGTCATGAATTTTCTTGATGTGATTTAGTGATGGTCGCTGCACTATTGGTATATTAAATAAAATATCAAAGTGTGAATTTAAAATTAATTTTTTGTTGTCATATCTGTGGGTGAGAATATCCCAACAGACTGAATAATTTTCTGATGATATATGTAAATGTTGAATGAGCCTCTCGGCCTCTCCTTTCACCTTTGATTTTAAAAACTGCATTTTTTGCGCGCTTGACAGGGACGGGTTGTTATGGATAGTCTCAACAAAGAGATCTTTAAAAGAAGTCCACTGATGATAACTACCATTGAAAGAAGGTATTTCCATGTTTGGTGTTAATTTCTCCCTATGAGATACTGACCACAACTTCTTGTTGATAGATGACATAGCTTCGTTGTAGTTTCTCTCGCAGTGGAAATATGAAGCTTCATAGTCGGTGTTTCTACCGCTGAGCTCGCTGTCCAATTCCCAGTGAAGAGAATCAATGGCCACCCACCTTGTTTGAATAATTTTTAATATATGATCAAACTCCCATTTTTCAGTTATGTTTTGTAAATTGATCGATGAAAGCGAATGTTCAAATGCCTTGATATTACTTGCCTGTTTCCTTAACATCTCGTCTGTTTTACTATGGATACCGAGTGATCGCGATGTGGATGCTTGCTCAGCACCTTGAAGAGTGCTTAGCATACCGATGGGTGTAGCTGGTTTTAGCAATGGAGTAGATGGTCTGCTCTCCCCTTTTAGCTGATAATTCTGAATAGCTGTTCTAATGTTTGAGAACCTATCCCTATGAGTTTCATAGAGATTTGATGTAAAGTAATGATGAGTCTTAGTACCGTATCCACACAGCTTGACATGATTAGATTGAAATTCATTCCAGTAACTATCTAACGTTTCTAAACGACGCTTTATGTAATCCTGGGTCTTTCTATCGGAGCTATCCTTTTTGAAATTTGTATAAACTTGTTCAACAGCAGCAGTGATCTGCTCTTGTGTAAGTAATAAGTCTTCCATCGACATTTCGGAAATTTTAAAAAGTAATGATAAACCTTACTTGATACTGATGATTGCGATACCTCCTTTGACCGTGAAAATCCTTGTTGGCCCACGATCCTTCAGATTCTGATAACTTGTAAATTATAACCGTATTAACTTCGGTGCTAGTTTACCTCACTTGCAACACAGAGTCACGTTTTTGATTCTACGTATTTTCACTGAGTCACACGCGAGGTCCTTATTCGAAGGACCAAAAAAAGGGATGTACGGTCCGCACACCCTTTTTACTGATAATGATAAAAGGAAAGTCTTGATAATGATGATAAAATTATATTAAACTGATAATTACTACGAGCTAGGTAAATGTAATGAGTGAGAACGCGCGGCGTGATTGATGTGGCGTAACCAACTGATTCAAACAATTAACACAATAAATGTGAATAATGGAAATGAGCTGATGGGACAAAACTGTACGGGCTTACGGCTCGTACAATATTTGTATTTTCACTGCAACGTATATGCGATGAGAATTATGTGCGAGAAAGAGATACAAACCGTCGACCTAGTAGATGCTGGCCTAATACGTCTCGACCATAAATGCATAGCAAAAGGAAAAGACTTCACCTTCTATGCTACCCAACCACAAAGTAATATAATACATACGACTCCAGATATTATATACAAATTAGAAATAGCTCCAATAAACAATCTTTTAAATTTGACCGTATCATCAAGTTATGACCAGCAACCTAGTTTTAACCTTTCAAACTCTTTAAGTGATTTGAAGAACAAAATAGATAGCTTAAAGCAGGAGAATATGGAACCAGATGACGAAGAAGATGATGACGAGCTATCTGTTCATGATATCCACCAGTACGTCATATCATACGCAGGGGTTGTAGGAGCAGTCATCCTGGCTGTTCTCATTTGTTGGTGGCGGCGGCGCGGAACCCGCGCGGAGCACGCGCAGCAGCAGCCGCAGCCTAGTGTTAGTGTCGTGTGTAGTGCGCGAAAGCAGAGTACGGCTGACCGACGGCCTAGTGTTAGTGGGTTGAGTGAGCGACATCAATCAATGGTGGACATCGCGACTTCGCCAATCGTGACCAAGCGGGTTTATATTGACACTGATGAATCTCAATTATAATAATTAGGACATAATATTTGCATTCAGCACATTAGTCGATTTTGCACAATAATAGTTTATAGCTAATATTATAATTAAAATACAATATTTAGTTTGTATATTATTGTTATAGTTTTTGTTTGTTGCATTTGTAACATCTTATTTCATCTCATTGTTTATTATCTTTCTGGGTCGGGAGCATGTTCGGTGCAATGCCCCCGAACACCTGATCTAGCACTTTTCGCCATAAGCGACGTTTAGGTATCAGTCCGGCATCAGATATCATTCGCGACTCGCATATCACTTATCATTACTTAATTAGTCATAATCAATAAATTGTATTTTATCGGGAATACAAGAGTTATCAAAGGAATCATTTCGTATCATTTTATCATACCTCAGCACTACCCCGCACAAACACATACACACACATTTTTATAAATACATACTTAATATACATAGGATAACACCCAGACCAGAACAAATATTCAAATTTGACAATGCCTACTAACCTTCCCATCCCATCCTAGCGGCAGATTCTTGGGGTTGTAAGGCACGTCATCAGAGTCAATATCTGGTGCTGCGGACGCGTCGCTCACTGTACCCGCGAATCTTATTATCTTAGATATAATTACTACTAACCTTCCCATCCCATCCTAGCGGCAGATTCTTGGGGTTGTAAGGCACGTCATCGTCATCAGAGTCAATATCTGGTGCTGCGGACGCGTCGCTCACTGTACCCGCGAATCTTATTATCTTAGATATAATTACTACTAACCTTCCCATCCCATCCTAGCGGCAGATTCTTGGGGTTGTAAGGCACGTCATCGTCATCAGAGTCAATATCTGGTGCTGCGGACGCGTCGCTCACTGTACCTGCTTATCTTATTATCTTAAATAGAATTACTACTAACCTTCCCATCCCATCCTAGCGGCAGATTCTTGGGGTTGTAAGGCACGTCATCGTCATTAGAGTAAATATCTGGTGCTGCGGACGCGTCGCTCACTGTACACGTGAATCTTATTATCTTAGATAGAATTACTACTAACCTTCCCATCCCATCCTAGCGGCAGATTCTTGGGGTTGTAAGGCACGTCATCGTCATCAGAGTCAATGTCTGGTGCTGCGGACGCGCCGCTCACTGTACCCGCGAATCTTATTATCTTAGATAGAATTACTACTAACCTTCCCATCCCATCCTAGCGGCAGATTCTTGGGGTTGTAAGGCACGTCATCGTCATCAGAGTCAATATCTGGTGCTGCGGACGCGTCGCTCTCGTCTCCGCTGTCGTCACGTCTCTCCCCCGCGGCCCGCGCCGCGCGACGTGTTACATTCTCTATTGTAGATGAACGAGCGGCGCTTACCGTGCCTGCGAACCTGGTCATCATGGAACATGAGTTGCAGTGCATATCGCTGCCCAAAAAAGGCCCAAAAATAACTTTTGGGAAATTTTCTTTTATTTATTTATATATTATATTTAGTAACAAACAGTCATAAATAAAAAGAGATTAGCACTAAAATTAAACATAGTTTTAGACCTATAGTTTGATATCTAAGGCACTTCAATGGAAAAATAAAGAATTTTCTCGAAATTATATAAAACAAGATAATTATAACATTACATACAGGTGCATACACATTACACATACATTCATACATACACATATACATTATGCACATAGCTATACGCCCGTATACTTTTAAATTTGATATAACATAGATATTGTCCATAGAAACGTCGTTGCGGCTACGGCCTATTCTCGATTGTGGACAATCGACCGCCTAATCAACGCCGAATAAGGCTACGTTTCCACCAGAGATGGACGAGGTTGCGTTGCGAGGAATGTTTTAGTTAAGAACCAATAGAATCGCTTCATTCACCTAGATTCGATCAGCGCAGCTATTCTATTGGTTCTTAACGATCTCTGGTAGAAACGCAGCCTAAAGCGAGAGCTACATCTCTGTACTTGACTATCACAAACCATTGCGAAACGATGGCTGGTTCATGCGTCATACTCGTAAACGGATGCCGCCAGTGGGGACTGGTCTGCTCATGTCTACATGTTTATTCGCAATCATTCTCATATAACTTAAAAAGAGTTATTTTCTTCTTTTATTTTTAATCTTGTGACTGCAGAACACAGGTTTTTTGTAGACTTATCAAATTGTTTTACTATTAAGTACATTGTAACTGGCGGGAGAAAAAACTAACCTTGACGATTTTTTTGCCCGTTCTTTTACGATCAAGCTCCCGTCCGCAGTGAATGGGGGCGCTAGTTCTAAAGTTATGACCTTCATAAGAGCTCTTTTGAGCCTAACTTGCATAAATGTTTTTTTTTAATTGGTTGCAGTGGATATAACTCTGTTTAAATGGAAATTTACGCTCTTTTATTTATGTTATAGTGTATAAAAAAAATATTATTCATATATCTTGTCTATTGAATTGGGCCAATAACCTGTAAAAATAGATTTAAGTTTGGAAATAAATAAATAGGAACTAGATGCAGATGAGTTGGATACAGGCGCATTCAGTTTTCAAACTGTCTGCCTGTTAATTAATAATAATAATATAATCTGGATACGTGCCTGTAAGCCTGCGCTTCAATAGCGGCGATGTCTTTATGTCTCTGTTGCGTTGAAGCTTTGGCTTTGTTACCCCCTTTCTTTGCCACTAGAGACTTGTCTAATGCGGTTTGACCTTTTGTACTAAATAATCTGAAATATAAAAATATGATATATAAAGGTGTATATATAGATAATCAATTTATTTGCACACGCATACAACACACTTATACAATACAATAAAATTACACCGAAAATAAAAAAATACACATCTAAAATTATTCAATAATCTTACTGACTAAATACCATAGGGAAAAATGGTTATGGCTCAGTGAAATTTCAAGAAAAAATAATGATTTTAAAATGAGTAATGATTTTAATTTGAATGAATGTAATGAATATAAAAGTAATGATTTTCAGCCATACACCAGACTAAAAGTAAAAAATAAAACAAAAGTAATGTGGGTAGATTCATCCAAAGTAAAGCGTTTTTCCTAAAAATAAAATAAAAAACATCAGATAATGCATAAATTGATCACAGCAAATAATTTAGAATAGAGCTAGAAAACCTAATACCTAGTACGCTTCATGAAATACGTTTGAGTGAATTGTCCACAAAATATGATACAAACGTCAGGGTGGGCTTGGGTGGGTACACAGCAAAAATGAAAAAAGCAAAATTTATAAGCTTGAACCTTTTTACATATAATTTGCAATTCTACAACTGCAATTCAAATAGAATGGAATTAATTTCTTCAAATTTTTACCTAGGGACAGGTTTTTTGCAAAAAAACACACAACCTTAAATCATTAATTATTATTCATTCAATTATTAGCATTAAAATTTCGCTTATTTAAAATGTAATTTGGTTGGTTTTTTATTTATTTTGAACAAAATGTATTTAATTTACTTATTTATAATTCTTATTTGTTGTATACTTTTCTGTGCATTGGTATAATTTACCTGAAAAAAGAACTATTATTATTAGAGATGTTATTATTCTACTCATAAACAAACCTAACTTTGAAAGAAGTTGACCTAGCTTTATTATATACCAACCGGTCCTAAAATCTACCTTTGCCGAATCTAAGGATAATAACGCTAAAACTAAGTGGAAATTTATTTTAATATATATTAAGAAAAAACTCTATACTATATACCTTTTCCTTTCTTGTGCTGTCTCTTGACAGATTTATTATTATATTTGTGAGTGTTGACGAGATCGACAGATGAAATTAAATTATTTCTCTTAAATAGGAACAAAAAGCTTTAATCGTTGTTATTCACGTCTTTACGGACGATTCAATGTTTTTCTATATAATTATCGTGTAATATATTGTTCGTACTTACAATTTTGTAAGTTTTAAAAAAATGTCTTTGAAAAAAAACGCAACATCGTTTTTATTTCCATGCAAATGGAAGAAGTGAATCTCTCTTTATTATATACTTTATTCTATCGACGCTCTACTGGAGCACTTATAAATATTATGATAACTAACTTGGGCAAGAAACTAGACAAAAATTAATAATTTCTAACCTTTGTGCTCTCTCTTCCAAAGTCCCACCACATTTAAGCCCCAGCGCCATTAGGGCTGATTTCAATCTGTCAAGACCAAGTGAGGCCAGCTCCTCCCACGACGAAAACGCAGACAGATCCAAATGAGCGCCCACGTTTGTTAAAGCGCCCCCTGTCTCTTTCTATAAAATAAATAGATATTTTAATAGAGATGCCCAAGAATAAAAGAATATGCATTTGGGGAGCACCAACGGCATTCTGATAATGGCTGCAAGCAGATTGGATTGAGCTTGTATCAATCGCTGCTGTGTCATATCAAGTGACATGGGATGTAAATAGTATAATTAGTTTTTATAAATAGTGTGTAGTACTAACTTTCTGAGCGGAATTGTTACTGACAAATATAAGATGTAAGATTTTTTTCTTTTTTTTTAATGTGACACGAAATAATGACTATATCGTTTTTTTTTTTATTCGGATGGAATATCAAATGACTGTCTTCTGCGTAAGGGTGTGTCAGACTTTTACTGACTAAAAACCATAAATGTTTCTTCTTGAGCAGGCAGAAGAAACATTGATGGTTTTTAGTCCTGCGTCCCGAGGCTGCGGTAACCCAATGACTACATATTACCCAATAACTTTATGACTACATCCTGCCTAATGGTAAGCAGTCACTGCACAGTAAAAAAATAAAGGCGCTACCTCATACCGTAAAATAAGAACGTTACTTTACTTGTGAAATAATAGCTTGGTGGATGTAGGTGACTTTACTTGTTTATTTGTAATTATAAATCTAAAAATTCTTCTATTTCATGTCTTGTCTTTAATGGACAGAAGGACATTCGTAGAAGGCGACTAAGGGAATCTAGCTTAGTGTTAATGTGGGCGAACTAGCCACCTCTCACAAATTGCCACTACAGATCCGTGTGCATCAAAAAGTGATCTTTTCTATACTATACAAATCCCCTTACAATACAATACAAATACTATATACCCTTTCAAATAGTCGTAGCAACAGTTTTGCCAACCCAAATGGGATATATTGGTGTGAGATTACGTATATACCTATGTAAATTATAGATAATCTTACCGGCCATCCAGGAAAAGTTCCAGCTTCCCACTGTTTGACGAAATCTTGATGTGCTATCGCCATTTCCTGAGCTTGATCCAACAATGGCTTAACGCGACTGACGTAATCTTTCAAGTATGTCAATAAGGCCCGTATATAGTTCCTATATTCACTATTTTTACGCTCACGAGGTATATCGAAGAGGTGATCAAAGATGCTCAGATATGTGATGTAGTCCACTTTCTAAAAAAAAAATTTTTTAGCTTCAAATTTATCAAAAATAAACCAATTTTGTATTTTTTCAATTATATTATTTTTTACTTTATTTAAATGGGTGTAAAGAACCAATTACAATAATTAAAGATAACAACAATTTAACACCTACAAAACAATACGGGGTGTCTCAGCAACAACAATCAAATCCATCAGATAATATTTAAACAAAGTAATTTAATTATATTAAAATAAATTAGACTGCAATAGACACAAGTTACATAAAGCCTTATACACACACAGACACTTTCATCCTGTATGTGTAGTAGGGTCCTATCGTTAAATTGGCTAGATCATACGACATTGCTAATAAAATTGGGGCAGGTTGGTTAGACCAATTTTTTTATATAATAGGTTTATATGTGATTTTTTGTCAAGCAAAGATATTTTTAAAAGAAAGAAAACTTTGATATATTGTGAGTTGATTCTTTAAAATTGACTGGCACTAGTGAATTCTCAGGAAATTCACAGGGCTATAATATTCTGTCCGATTTAACGTATGGCGCACAACAAAATGTTTCATAAATTAAGCTGAAAGAAGTTGTTTTTTAAAATCTACTATTTCGCGCCGTTTTTGCAAAATGGCGGTAATGAGCGGCCAGGTTGTGAATGTAAGACACTAAGTTGAAATTCGAAAAGAGCACAATTTTTATTTTTAAGCTAAATAAGTTTTATAATGTCTTACCTCAATTCCTTTTAAGTTAATATATTTCTCATAGCATTCATGCAAGTCAAGATATTTTCCGTAGCCTTCTTCGTCTGTGAATTCCACTGGGGCTGAAAACAAATTAATATTTTTTACAAATAATTGAACCTCATAGCAGACGTCATTACCACTTTTAAACAGGTACTTATTGTATAAGTAAAGTAAATTAAAAATAAAGAAAGTTACTATGAATTATAATTTGATTACTATAACTGGTAGTAATAATTTAACTTACGATTTTTGTACATGGTTTTATCAAAAAAAAATAAGTCAGTCACTTCTAGTTACATAGGTACCTTATATATGTCACCGTAAAATTGTAAATAACGTTAAATTATAATCTATCCCGCGATATTGTAATCTGTCGAAAAATTGTGATCCGTAACAAACTGCTCACAATTTAACGCATTATTTTTCGATAGATTATAATCTATCAAAGACAAACCGTTAAATCACAATCTGTCGCGCGTTAAATTGTCAACTGTTTAAAGCCTGTCCATGATTGGCTGGAAGAGTTAGGAATCAAACATAGATATTAGTCAAAAAAATAAAATGCATATATAATAAGTATTTTTTTAAATTAAAATAAGTGAAACAAATATCTTCGAACACAAATTAAATATAAATTAAAAAGTAAAACATTTTACACAAAAACACAAATTAGGTTATGTTCGGTGACTAACTCTTATTTATTATTTAACTGCACTTCTTTAGGTTATCACAGGTCCGTTAACACTCCCTACAACTTATTATAATACACTGCGTTATTATTATTAACACGAAATCTGTTTTAAATCACCAAAACACTGTTTGTTTACATTTCACAACAAATTAATTTGACTAATAACAACCGAAGATGGCGACGACGACGGGCGGCTGAGCGGGGAACATGAAGTTCAACCAATCAGAGCGCGAGGTGCGTTCTGTCGCATGCCATTTTACAATTTGACGGTTTGTCTTCGATAGATTATAATCTATCGAAAAATAATGCGTTAAATTGTGAGCAGTTTGTTACGGATCACAATTTTTCGACAGATTACAATATCGCGGGATAGATTAAAATTTAACGTTATTTACAATCTTACGGTGACATATATATATATATATATATATATATACTAGCTGACCCGGCGAACTTTGTTCCGCCTTAATGGCAATAAATAAGCCGATGGTGTTTTTTTTTTATTGGAAAAAATCCATAAAATGTAAATACCTACATTCATCATTCGTTATTATTTCTGTATTTTAGTATATAGGTTGCTCTTCACTTAAGTACCTTGTGATACACGACATTTTTTGTTTTATTATTATTTATTGAGAAGCACAAAGTCGAGCCATACTATTAAGGCGCTGTTTCGGCACGTGCAATTTCTTGTTCTTCTTCAGTCCTTTCATTTGCAGTATTTCGTATTCTTCTTGCATTTGTCAGGAAAGATTTTGATAGTTTTGCTCGCGGCAATATTAATTAAATTTAGTCAAGTAAGTGATATATTAATAATATATAATTCATAATAAATGAGAATGAGTGGTGATAAAGATGATAACTGATAAATGAGATACCCTCCCCAAAGTCCCTTAAGTCCTCAGTAAAGATGTGGGACTATACTGAGATCTCACATGGACTCCTTGAGAGAATTTGAAAAGTAATGTTGCACTGCTTTGTTTGATTTACTAACACTCATGTATATTCACAAACACTTTACGGTTAATAATCCACCGTTATTTATTACACATTAATGTTTGAAATATTACAAATTTTAAAAATTAAAACAAAACTGCAGATAAGTATGACGCTTTACTTTCCCGCCAAGAAGTCAATTATTTATTTAATAGAAACTTTCTTTCTTTTAAATAATGGCGTCGTGCGTCCTGCACATTTAGCCAGTGTCAAGTAAGTGATATATCAAAAGTAAATGAGATAATTCGTAGTATATGAGAAGGTTTGATGATAAAGATGATAAATGGTAAATGATATACCCTCCCCTAAGACCCTTGTGTCCTCAGTAAAGATGTGGGACTTTACTGAGATCTCACATGGACTCCTTGAGAGAATTTGAAATGTGATGTTGCACTGTTTTGTTTCATTTACCAACACTCATGTACGTTCACAAACACTTAACGGTTAATAATCCACCGTTATCACACATTAATGTTCGAAATATCACAAATTTTAGAAAATAAAACAAAACTGCAGACATGACGCTTCACTTTCCCGCCAAGAAGTCAGAAATAGTTTGAATATTGATTTCTTACAAATATCAAATTGTCATCCATACGTCATTACATAGCTGTTATTATACGTCAATTACATAGCTGTCATTTGCGTTTTGTTATTCCAAGTCTGATTCATTTTTATAGTGACTGACGTTTCATGTCAAGTCACACGGGAACGCTGTCGAACGGGATAAAAAGTATCCTATGTCTGTCTCCTGTAGAGATGAAAGAGCCTAAAGTCTTTTAAGGCCTATAAAAATGACTAACCTCCATCTCACAGGACTCGACTCTAAAATAAAGACTATAGGTTCGACTTTTTACTAATATGACTTAGTCGTTGTATTATAAGACTAAACGACTATAGTTGTTTTAAAAAACTAAAACACTAAAACGAGTGTAGTTGTTTTCAAAATCACGCCGTTATTCTTAATGGGGTAGGCAGAGCGTAAATGACCTTCTAACAAAAGTATTGAGGGTCATTCCAGATGGATCTGTCTGTATATTGCGAATATAATACACGACTCATTCAAACTTCAATCACAATAATTAGAAAGCAAGATAATCCGTCCTGCTGCAATTCTTTGCGATTACCGAGTGGAACTCTTTTACTGCACTAAAAATACCAAATTGCCAGATTTAAAAACTGTTCCACATAGAATGTGTCATTAATAAAAATAACACCTACTTTAGTTATATTTTTATATTTAATTAAGTTGTATTGATCTGTCTCCGTAAAATTTTGTACATTATAAATTACTAAGAAACCTATAGACAATCATAATTTAAAAAAGTATTAACAATGTTGCTGCTTTCCGATTTTATTTTACTCGTAAGTTATCAAAACGTTTGATTTCCTATGTGACACGCATCTCGAACTCGAACCACTCGCGCTCGCACCCAGCCTAAGGCGATAAGGCGCTTTTAGTCTTTTTAGTCTTATAAGCCTTTTACGTTATAAGGTTAAACACTACGGCTGAAATTAGTCGTCAGTTTGTAGTCTTATGACTAAGGACTAAAGGGTTACGAGACTAATCTAGTCGTAAGGCGTTAAAAATTAGTCTATTCTTTTTTAAAGGCCTTAAAGGACTTAGTCTCTTTCATCTCTAGTCTCCTGGCTCTAAGCTACCTCCCTACCAATTTTCGCCCAAATCTGTTCTGCCGTTCTTGAGTTATAAGTGCTGTAACTAACACGACTTTCTTTTATATATATAGATATATATAGTACCTAACAATGCTAAAATAGTTCTAAACACTTACTAGTATAATCTTCAGCAGGATTTTCTCTGATTTTTGTCAATTCCTCAAACTCCACAGACATTGGAACACAAATCTGCAATGAAAATATACTGGCTTGCATTAACATGTCTTAAAATTAAAAAATTTCAAAGAAATCTGCAAAATTAAGGGTGAATTTGAGACCATATTTAATTTTACACAAACAGAATGCGCTACTGACACATTGCCTAACGTGATAAGTACTACAGAATCAGTAAAAATCTGAAAATATCGTGGACTTTGTTCTCTCCTTAATATATGAGTTAACAAAAAAATAATAATATAACGTTATTTTTTACAAATTTGTTTCTAAACTTCAAAAAGTTTTTATTTCATAAACTTGAAATACATAGTACCTACTTGAAAACTTCAATATTTATAACAAATATAAAAAACAATCAAAATATAATTATACTGAAATCACGAAGCTTAGATTTACTTGCAAACAAACAATTAAAAACACAAAAAATATTTAAGTGAAAGTATCTCTAAGTTCCCAGCCACCGCTCTGTAAGAAGAACTAGCAAGAAACTCACAGGCTATGCTCTTTTACATTATCAATTAGTAAACTTTTGTTTCTTTAATTACAATTTTTATCTTTTTTCTTGAGCATAAATTTGGTTAAAACTAATCAAATAAACTACTTAATTAATTTATTATGCACAAACAGTAGCTGTTACCTTATTTTCTTATGCCTAAGTAAATATTCATTATATCAAGCTAAATGTACCACATTTTAAGATGTCACAACATGCATATAAATACTCAATCAAAGCTGTGTGCAGGATTAATGCATCAGAGGTATGTGTTAGGCACCCAGAGTGGAATACGAATGCTATTCGAATTTAATAATTAATAGAGCCTCATAAAAAGCAGGCTAAGCTATTAATAAAAAAAAATTACAATAAATATATTTTACCTCATTAGGGTGCTTTCTGTGAAATTCCTTAATCTGCTTTAATCTGGCATAGAATTCTTGAAACTCATTAGGCCCAGACAGTGCTGCAATTTCCTCTTTTCTGAGTCCATCCTTATCCTCATAGAGCTCTTTGAGTCTTATTGAAGACTCAATATATCTCTAAAATAATTCATTAAAATCTGACTTAAAAATTGAGTACAAACAAATGAGACATATTTATAAATTTGTAATAAAGACTTGGCTCAATTAGTTACAGTTCTATTTTAATGCTAGTTACAGTTCTATCTAGCTACTAATAAACATTAATCTCAAAATTTGCCCAGTAACTGCGTTACTTATATATTGTCATTGTACCTATGTAGTGTACATTGTTATGTAATTGCCACTATGTCAATTTCTATTATGTGAGTGTAGTGTGGAATTGATTCTCGATTTTTCGGAAAATTATAATTAAGCGGAAATTGTTACATAGATATTTTTAACCATCACTTTAGAATAGATTTCCGCAAAGTAATGCCTGTTTCAAAAAATTGTTTAGAAGTAGCCTATGTTCTGCAGAGCGTGGCATTGGCTAATTGATGAATTTTGAATTTAATTATTATGAATAACCTCTTATTTATTTATTTTAGGTTATAAGCAAAATAATGTATACCAAACTATAGACTGCTGCAAAGAATATAGTGTGTGTAGTGGTGTTAGATTACACTTATTTCTTTCCATTTGCTTCTGATAAGCAGAGAAGAATGTAGATACACTTTAGTTCATATTTACTCTGTAATCGCTTTCTGGTACTAATTATCATAGGTATCATAGGTTTATATACTTACATCATGTAAATTCTTTAAACGATGATCCCCATTTATCGTCTCACGATGCTGGAATAGATATTATTTGAATTTATTTATACAGCAATAAAACCAAAATATATAAGTAAACATTAGGATATTTGGAAGTTATTGAAATGGTTTACTAGTATGGCTTAGCTTTAAATTAACCTAACTTAATAGAGACAAATATATTCAAAGTTATGATATATTATTATTATTTACTTACGCCCAACTTTTTATGTAAAATTTCCTTGACCATAGCGTCCATAGTTCTTTCCCTTTCCTCATGGTAGCTCCGCTGTTGCTCTAAAATAGTTTCCATTTAGGAGATGTACCTTTTACAATTCAAACGAAAGCACTGTTACAATAGACTATTTTAGATAATTTCCATTTGCTGTTTATAGAACCTACAAAATTGATGCTTTGTTTTGTAAGAAAAATCTTGCACACAAGATTCGTATGCATGCAAGCAAACTATATAGGTACACAAATTATGTACTCTATGACCACAACCAACTGACAGTGATTGCAAATGATATTGACAATGACAATTGTCTGTTTTTAGCGCCCTGGAGTAAACTTTACAAGCCATGTAATGTGAAGTGTGCGCTATGTACTTTTATTCATAGTTATACACCTTAAATAATATTAGCGGTCAATTTAGGTTATTATGAAGGCATTTAAAAGTTTTTAAAAGAATTATATTTTTAAGAACTTCTGTGTTATAGTATATTATTAGTATATTATATTTTAAGTTGGCCGTGTGAAAAGCAGTCTAGCCTTGCTTGCTTATAATTTTGCCCCTGTGATTTATTAATTGTTGCGGCAAAAATTACTATTGAATTTAGCATTTATAAAATGTGAGCGTGAAATAAACTCGCCCGCCGGCCTGCGCAGCGTCTTATCTATCCCATCATGAGCAAGTGTGGAATTTGTTGTAGTTTTTTTTATAAATTGTAGTATCTTTTAAGATGTGAATCGAAAATAAGTGATGTAAGGACAAGTTTAATCACACACTTGAATGCTCTTAATCAGCAATACATTTATTTGGATAAGAATAAAATTAATATTATATTGAAATAAAAAACTTTGGTAAATAATTGGCAAAAATATAAATAAACTAATCAATAAATATTTTCTGACAATTACATCAATTATTTAGTTCCAAGATAAGTATCATTAAGAACTTGTGTTATGGATAATAAGCAACGGATAAACACACTTAATCACGTTTTTTTTGCAAAAACATTCTTACCTACATAAGAAAACACCCAGACCATCAAACAATTTACTGGTATGTTATATTAAAAAACTGGTGATTAGCCACCTACTATAAACTACAAATAAAATAAAATTAAAGCCTACATGACCTTTTTGTGCTGAAACGTCATGTGTATCACAAACGTTGTAAGTTAATATCTCGAAAAAGTAGACTAAAATGTTGTGGCTTTAAAGCAAAAAAATACAATCGACAGTTTGTGTAAATTAGATTCTTTACTCATTGAAATTAGATTAGAACTCTGAACAAATTTGGTACCTGTGGTACTACACTGCAAGTTTGGTAAACGTCAGCGCTGTCAAGTTGTCAAGTTTCTACTTCAGTTTTATCGTGTTAGATTTAAGTAACCGGCCTCGCAAATTATAGGAAAAATCATGATAAATTCAAGATGGGTCACCAGGTTGCATTCATTTGCATTGATAATATGCTCTTGCATTATATTTGTACACACAGATGTGCCAAGACCTCGCGGAGTGTCTTTATCTAAAGCATCACTGTATCCATCAACTAAGGACTTCACATGTTTCGATGGCACTGTTACAATACCGTTTAACTTTGTGAACGATGATTACTGTGATTGTTTCGACGGAAGTGATGAGCCGGGTACTTCGGCTTGTCTGAATGGTGTTTTCCACTGCACGAACGCCGGCCATCGATCTCAAAATATTCCAACATCTCGAGTAAACGATGGGGTTTGTGATTGCTGTGATGGCACCGACGAATATTCTGTAGCTAATACGTGCTCCAATACGTGTGAAGAACTGGGCCGAGAAGCCAGAGCGGAAGCTCAGAGGTTAGCTGAACTACATAAAGCAGGTAGTCATGTAAGATTAGAGTTTATCGAAAAAGGTAATAAAAAACGTAATGAAATGGCTGATCAACTTACTCAGCTAGAGAGTGACAGGGCTGAAGCAGAGAAGATTAAGACTGAAAAGGAGACTCTCAAAAATGAGTTGGAAGCCAAAGAAAATGAGGCTTTGCAGGTGTACAGAGAAGCTGAAGAGTTAGAAAAACAAAAGAAACTTGAAAAAGAAAGAGAAACTATGGTCAAAGAGTCATCTGAGCACTTTGCAAGATTTGATTCTAACAGTGATGGCATATTTACTCTAGATGAAATGCGAGTAGTTAATGTCTTTGATAAAGATAAAGATGGGCAAGTTGATGAGGAAGAGACTAAGTATTTCTTTGGAGACAGTGAAAGTGTGGATAAAGATACGTTTATCACTACCACTTGGCCTCTGTTAAAACCATTGTTGATGATGGAACAGGGTATGTTCCGACCAGCTCAAGAAGAGGAGGAAGAAACTGAGCAGGACATTGAATCTGACGACATCAACAGAGATCTAGATACTGAAGATGTGGGAAATGATGAGGAAAACCTTGATGCAGACCTTCATGATGATGTCAATGAGGAACCAGAAGTAGAGAACGAGCAAGCTCGAACTTATGATGATGAGACCCAGAAGTTAGTGGATGAAGCCACAGAAGCTCGTCGCCAATTGACAGAAGCTGAACGTACAATTAGGGAAATAGAAGCCAACATTAAGAATATAAGACAAAACTTAGATAAGGATTATGGATTGCATCAAGAATTCGCCACTTTGGATGGGCAATGCTTGGAATTTGAAGATAAAGAATATGTTTACACATTATGCCTGTTCCAAAAGGTCACACAGAAATCAAAGAATGGTGGCTTTGAAGTTGGGCTGGGCAATTGGGGAGAATGGGCCGGGCAAGACAATAAATACTCTGCAATGAAATATACAAATGGTATGGGCTGCTGGAACGGACCTAATAGATTAACTGTTGTTAACATTCACTGCGGCTTAGAAACTAAACTCTTATCCGTCACAGAACCATTCCGTTGCGAATATAAAATAGAATTGAGTACACCAGTAGCATGTGATGACTCAAATGCATCAGAGCATTCGTCACATGATGAATTGTAAAATGTACATCACATGTTCAGGTGTATACAGCTGATAATGTGATGAGCTTATTGTAAGTTAGTGATGAAAAGTCCTGTAGTCCCTTTACATAAACACATACCATATAAAGACAGCATTTAAAGTATGGTATTGTAATTTTATACTAATTCTATCAATTCTATACAGATACATTATTATTTATATTTAGTAACTTAATGGATTCTCCTATTGAAGTATAGAATTTTATTCACATTTGCAGTTGAGTACATAATAATTGTGTGTAAATATACAGTTGAGACATGCATATATAAATAACTGCTTATATTTATTTCGTTTTGAATGTAAGTCAAATGTAATTTGATGTCCTCTTGGTGGCTAAAAACATGACCTTCGCAGAGGTTGATCTTTGGATTAGTGACAATTTTTGTGGCTTTATATTGTATGTGTTTGATGTTTCTATACAATACTATTAATGTTTTTACACACATAATTCATAATTATGTTGTTGTGAGGCAGTTATGCATTTTACACTTATTGTTTTAATATAATAATTTCCACTTCTTCTTAGCTAGTTTTAAGCAGAGGGATGTCTTTATGAAAAGTAATTTATCAAAACTTTTACCAACAGTCTATTTTTCAATGTGACTTTACAATAATATTGTTTTCTAATCATTATTTATCTGTTTTGTATGAAGACTGAAGTGGAAAACATTGTGTAATTGTTAATATTTCATACACATTCCTAAAACCGTAAGCTGTGAAGTTCTGGTAGATGATTAATAATATGAACAAAACAGTAATAGTGATGAAATAAGGATGTTTTTTTTTTCTATACAATTGTTTTATTACTGCTAGTCTAAAGGTGTGGCCGTGTGGCGCCGGCCTAGAATAGCGTCACCCCCTCTCATCTCATGGGGAGTCGTAAGAGTCGACGAAGAGAAATAGGACCGGATGATGGGCAGCAGCGCCATCCTGCGTACTGGCTGGAACTGCGATCACCAACCCGCCTGCCCAGCGTGGTGATTACGGGCAAATACCCCTAATAGAATGGCACATACACACAAACGGCCCCCAGTCCCCGGCGGCCCCGCTATTCCAGATTACGGTAGCGGTCTTGGTAACGGCGGGGCAGGGGGTGCAAAGAATCACCGGCAGAGATCCGGCTACCATCCTAAACGACTTCTGCACCTGGCAACCTACAACACACGCACACTGAGGACTGATGAGAAGATTGACGAGCTGGAAGAGGAAATAGAGCAGTTGCACTGGGACATTATCGGGTTATCCGAAGTCCGAAGACAGGGGGAGGATACGGTAATCCTCAAGTCCGGCAATCTGCTCTACCACCGGGAGGGCGACCACCTGTCCCAAGGTGGTGTCGGTTTTATAGTCCGGAAGTCCATCCGTAACAACATCGTGTCTATAAAGAGTGTGTCGACTAGGGTAGCGTACCTAATACTCAGAATCACCAAACGGTATTCGCTGAAGGTAATTCAGGTCTACGCACCGACCTCGACACACCCTGATGAGGACGTAGAGTTATTGTATGACGACATTTCTGCCGCCATACATACTTCACCAACTCACTACACGGTTGTTATGGGGGATTTCAACGCAAGGCTAGGCCAGCGAAGTGGTGACGAGCAGAAAGTGGGGCAATTTGGAGTAGGGCGAAGGAACCAAAGGGGCCAGCGGCTAGCGGATTTCATGGAGAAGGAGGGACTTTTTATGATGAACTCCTTCTTCAAGAAACCTCCGCAGAGAAAATGGACCTGGATGAGCCCTGATGGTTTCACGAGGAACGAGATAGACTTTATCATGACCACTAAGCGGCAAATATTCAATGATGTCTCTGTAATCGCTAGGGTGAAAACCGGCAGCGATCACCGAATTGTAAGAGGCACATTGAATATAAATGTCAAGCTTGAAAGGTCCCGCCTGATGAAGTCTACGCTCCGACCCTCAGTTGCCCATATTCAAAACCCCGAGTACTTTCAGATCGAGCTTCAAAATCGCTTCGCAGGTCTAGAGGACTGCGTGTCCGTCGACGACTTAAGTAGCGGGCTAGTTGAGACTGTCCACGCGGTGGGGTCCAAATTTTACAAGACCAGACCCCGAAATAAAACCCAAAAATTATCGACTGAGACTCTTGATCTCATGGAAGCACGACGACACATGCGATTGCAGTCTTCAGCAGATGCATTCTCTTACCGGCGTATCAATAGACGGATCACGAAATCCTTGCGACTTGATATTCGCAGATTCAGTACTACGTGTATTGAAAATGCAATAGAGAGGAACAAGGGTTCGAAAGTGTTCGCACGAGATCTGTCTATTGGCCAGAGTCAGTTAACGCAGCTGAAGACCAACAAGGGCAATCTAGTCACGTCGAAACCTGAGATCATGAGGGAAATCGAAGGGTTTTATGGGCAGTTATATACTAGTACGCAGGATCCCGCTACTTGTTTGGCTAAAGACCCTAGTGCCAAACTAACCAGGCACTACACCGAAGACATCCCGGACGTCAGCCTGTACGAGATTAGGATGGCCCTGAAACAGCTGAAGAACAACAAGGCACCGGGTGAAGACGGGATGACAGCAGAGCTTCTGAGAGCGGGTGGTACACCGGTACTAAAGGTACTTCAGAGGCTCTTTAACACCGTCATCCTCGAGGGACGTACGCCACAGGCGTGGGCCAGTGGCGTGGTTGTACTTTTCTTCAAGAAAGGTGACAAATCTCTTTTGAAGAATTATAGGCCAATCACGCTACTGAGCCACGTCTATAAGTTGTTTTCACGGGTCATCACGAACCGTCTCGGTCATAGGTTTGACGACTTCCAGCCTCCCGAACAAGCCGGTTTCCGAAAAGGCTTTTCAACCATGGACCACATACATACGCTGCGGCAGGTTATACAGAAGACCGAGGAGTATAACCAGCCACTTTGCTTAGCGTTTGTGGACTATGAAAAGGCCTTCGATTCGATCGAGACTTGGGCAGTGTTTCAGTCCCTGCAGCGATGCCGCATTGACCATCGGTATATTGAAGTGTTGAGAAGTTTATACAAAAACGCTACCATGTCCGTACGCGTACTAGACCAGCACACGAATCCTATCCTCCTGCGGAAGGGCGTGAGACAGGGAGATGTCATATCTCCGAAACTGTTCACTGCTGCCCTGGAGGATGTTTTCAAAATGCTGGACTGGGGAAACTACGGCATCAACATAAATGGCGAGTATATGTCTCACCTTCGATTTGCCGACGATATAGTGGTCATAGCGGAGTCACTTGTGGATCTGGGCACAATGCTCGAAGACCTCGACAGAGCTTCCCAAAGGGTAGGTCTCAAAATGAACATGGACAAGACGAAAATTATGTCGAATGTCCATGTTAAGCCTACCCCAATAATTATTGGAGGCTCGGATCTCGAAGTTGTCGACGAATATGTATACCTGGGACAAAAAGTCCAAATGGGTAGGTCCAACTTCGAGAAAGAGGTCAATCGTCGAATCCAGCTCGGTTGGGCTGCGTTCGGGAAACTGCGCTATATCTTCTCGTCAAAAATACCTCAGTGTCTTAAGACAAAAGTCTTTAACCAGTGTGTGTTGCCAGTGATGACGTACGGTACTGAGACTTGGTGCCTGACTATGGGCCTCATTAGAAAGCTCAAAGTCGCTCAGCGTGCAATGGAGAGAGCTATGCTCGGAGTGTCCCTACGTGATCGAATCAGAAATGAGGAAATCCGTAGGAGGACTGGAGTGACCGACATAGCGAGGCGAGTTTGCAGGCTGAAGTGGCAATGGGCGGGGCACATAGCTCGAAGAACCGACGACCGATGGGGCGTCAAGGTTCTGCAATGGCGACCGCGAACCGGTAAACGTAGTAGAGGCCGGCCTCCCACGCGATGGACCGATGATCTGGTCAGGGCGGCGGGAAGCCGATGGATGCAGGCGACTCAGGATCGCTCAATGTGGAAATCTATTGGGGAGGCCTATGTTCAGCAGTGGACGTCAGATGGCTGAGATGATGATGATGATGATGAGTCTAAAGGTGTTGACAGTTAGTCTTCTCAATGTGCTAATTTAACTTTCAATGTGCCAATGAGTCTAGTTCATTCTTAACAGAAAGTTAATACTACCTACATATTCACCATTAAAAAAATACTGAGAAGGGAGGTGGGTACATAATAGGTAAAGGTAGTTTGACGACCGAAATGGCGTGTAGGTTAGTATACCTACACTTAACGCCAGAGGTCGTGGGTTCGATTCCCACACAGGACAAATCTTTGTGTGCATGAACATGAATATTTGTTCTGGTCTTGACGTTTTCCTATGTTCTTAAAAATAAAAAAATTGTAAGTATGTTTATCCGTTTTTTAGTATTCATAACACAAGTCCTTAATGATACTTATCTTGGAACTTAATAAATTTATTTATTTTAATGCAGACCTCACAGAGCTTAGTCCTGGATGGGTGACCGTTGTTCTGAGTGTCTGCGCCAATCCGCACTGGGTCAGCGAATATGACCTTAATATCTTAATATCTCACCTTGATTTGTGAGAGTGTTACTGGGATGATATGATTATAAGAAGCTGTTAGCCATAATCATCTCACCCCATTTTATGGTGTTAAAACAAGGACTATGAAGGTAGTAAAATGAGTGTCCTATCAATATGCTCATTTTGCTGCAGTATATTAATAAACCAATAACTGGAGTAATTATTTTCTAACAAGGCTTGTATTGATTGAGTCTAAAATATATTACGAAATACAAAAATTATTAGTTTGTGCGAAAAAAGGAGAAGAGAAGTAGGTATGATAGATAAATATCTAGATAATCAATAATTAAATTCACGACAAGGAGGATAGGCGTCGCTTTTTACAAAGTAAAATAAATGTAAATTTTATATGTAAGTTTAGTATAATTTTAAATTTGGATAGTGATAAAAGATTTTTAAAAAACTAGTAAGGATTAATTACAGCTCCTTATGTCAAACCTACTAAAAAAACACAATGTCAAAAACACGTGTGCATCATTGTTGATTTGATTTCGAACTTTACTACTTGAGGAGTGAGTGATATATTTTTTGGTAAATACTGTTGTTACGTATAATCGTTGGAATATTTGTTTGTTATTGAATGTGATTTGTTTTGTGATGAAATAAACTACGTGCCGAAGTGAAGTATTGAAACAATCGGATAGATTATATTAGTTTACATTTGGTTTTTGACGTGACAACGTCTTAAATTAGGTTGCGGCTGGGAGTCACTTATGAAAAAGTGTAACGCTCGGTAACGTTACGATGAGTCACCGAACGAGAGAGAGGCCCGGCGAATGCCTTGCGTCTCTCTCCCACTCAACTATGATCGGTCTGCCGCGCGCGCAGCACTAGTGTACAATGTTTTAGTAAACAAAATATATTTCTATAGTTAAAATTTGTGCAATTCTTATTTTCATTCAATTCCTTGTTCCTATTGTGCAATTTAATTATATTCATATCAATAAATATTCTACCGAGAAAAAGACGTTGTCACGTAAAATCTTCGCCCGTAAAAACGACTTTACAGGCAACCATTTTTAAGTAATCATTTGATCATATTGATGTTCCAAAACTATTTATAACTGTACCAATATGTAATATTGGGTTTTACCTAGCGACGATAATTGCTATAAGAGATACAGGTTTAATCACAGAATAATAACGCCAAAAATCACTATGAATGCAGAAGTTATTATTTCGAAATCGACATTCTCTATGCTAAAAGGAAAAATAGATAATCGTATATTAAATGCACTGAACTTGATGAATATTGAAAAGCCTACACAGATACAAGCTGAAACTCTGCCGCATTTGTTATTAGGAAAGGATGTTATAGGTGCTGCAAAAACTGGAAGTGGAAAAACTTTAGCATTTTTAGTACCGGCCATTGAAAATCTTTTGAAACTGGGATTCACAAAGAAACATGGTATGTGTATAATGTAAATCACATTACTTCCCTTCTGGCTGGTTATTTAGTTATTGAATAAGTTACACTAATAGCATCTAAATTTACACTCACATAATTACATATATATAGGTTTTACATTGTGTCTCACATACATCATAATGTGGAAAATTATACATTAGTATCACAGCAAACCTCACGAACTGATATTTATTAGTTTTAAGATTTTGTCTTTTATTTTAAAAAACAAAAACTTAAGTTTACCATATCCACTGTGAACACTTCTAGGTACATAGAATCCATAAATTTGTCACAGAATATGTAAATAAATAATTTGTGACAATTACACCAATTATTTAGTTCCAAGATAGTATCATTAAGAACTTGTGTTATTTATACTAAATAGTGGATAAACATACCTACATAAATAATTTTTTTTTTGTAAATACATACCAGTAGTCACTGGTTAATTAAAATAATGATTATATTGACCCAAACAAATATTCATGCACATGATGGTTAAAAAATATCTTTGCTTTATTTTTCGGGAAATTATAGAAAGTATAGTAGTAGTTTAAATCCATAATTTGCTTACAATGGATTCCCGCAAAGTAATGCGTGAATCTATATATTATTATAAATATTTATGTTTATGCACACAAAAATTTATCCTTTATGAGAATAGAACCCTAAGCCTAGGGCGCGGAGTCTGGGTTCACTCGCTTCTACATCATATTGGTTGTCATATCAACTTCAATTTTTTTCATTTATTTAAACTCTTATAAGAAAACAATTGCACAATACACACATCGAGGGTTCCATGCTCAAACCCAATAAGTGATAAAATTTGCGTTTTTGGGCTTAAAACAGTACTTAAAAGAATTTATCGGTTAATTAAATAAAATGAAACTTAAAAGGTTTACTTATTGGATTATCAAGTCCTCAGTTTTCAGTCTTCTTTTCTGAAATCGACTTATCTGATAATATCACTAAAAAAAGCGGCAGAAATTATGTATCTGATGTTGTCACTTATCGGATTTGTGCACGGAACCCTCAATATACAATGTCATATCAACTACTGACTGGTAATACTTACCTTACTTATATATACTTCACCAGACTGTATTTTTTAGGTACAGGCTGTGTTATCCTCTCACCGACTAGAGAACTAGCCATACAAACATTTCAAGTATTGAAGAATCTGCTGGCAAATATTGAACTGACATGTTCTCTTATCATTGGTGGTGAAAAGAAGGCCAAAGATGTTATATCATTAAAAAAAGGTTATAGGAAAGTTTTGGTAATTTTTTGGTGTATATGGATGCTACCAAGATCTGAGAAGCCCAAGTCAACCTTACCTGCAAGTGGTGCACCTGCGAAACAGCAGATGACGCTCTGACAAACATAAATTTTGGGGGTATACAGCAATAGGCTCACTATCTTTTACCAACAGTAAAACTTGGGAAGTGTGGGCGTATAATATGCTTCTGCTTATCCTTTCAGGCAAACAGGAGTGATATTATGTTAAATGTGTAATGTGTGTAAGATTAGCTGTATAAACTGTAAATCTAACTAATGTGTGTGTCTAGAGCCTGAGAAAGGACATAGACTACTTTTTAAAAAGAAGGTTTTACTACCCCTGTAGTAGGAACATAGGGGATAAAAATTTCTAAGAAAAGTATTCATTTTTGTAGTTAGAATCGTGAAACTATTTGTTAGGTTTATTGTTAGCTGATATAAATATGTTATTTAACATGGTGTTAAGATGTTCACATAACATTTTTTAACCGGATACATGACATCAGCCAGATTCCAAGCCAATGGCGACGGAGTGTTATCACTCCTGTCTTTAAAGGGCTCTGCGCAGGAGTGTGGAAACTGTCGCGGTATTAAGGTCATGTCCCCACACCATGAAGCTCTTTGAACGCATTATTGACTCTCGGATCCGACAGGAGTGCACTGTTTATGGCTTCCGCCCTAATTATGGCACTATGGACCCTGTTTTTGCCGGTGGGCGCTGCGGTTCAAAGGAGTGCCAGAAGCTTATATTGACATTATCGCAGACATGTACCGAGATTCGGATTCTGTGGTTCGGTTACCGTTGGAGTCCACCCGGGTTCCGTTCTCAGCCCGTTCCTGTTCAGAGTGATACTGGATGCACTGTCTGAAAGCATCCAAAATGCGCATGAGCAGCCCCCGTGGCTACTCATGTACGCCGATAACATAGCGCTGGCAGATGCGGACAAGGGCCGGTTGGTGCGACGCGTCAACAAGTGGAAGGAGTCACTTGAGAACGGCGGCCTGCAACTTAATTCGGCGAAGACCGATTTCCTGGCCTGCAACACGACAGATCCCACACCCATCTGAAACGGCGGAGCAGACGGAGGAGTTTAAGTACCTGGTATCTGCACTTCGCGCGTCCGGTGGGATCGATTGCGACGTCAAGACACGCATTTCTGCGACATGGGCTAAGTGGCGTGAGGTGTCTAGTGTTATTTGTGATCCGAAAATGCCAGTTAAGTTGAGGGGACAGGTCTTTAATTCCATCATTAGGCCTGTCCTTTTGTATGGCAGTGAAGCGTAGCCTGTGCTTGAGCGACACAAGCAAGAGCTGCGTGTCACGGAAATGAAAATGCTGCGCTGGAAGTGCGGAGTTACGCGGAAGGACCGCGTCAAGAACTCGCGCATCCGCTGCAGCCTTCATGTTCGTGACATCGCAGATAAATTGCAAGAAAGTCGCCGACGCTGGTACGGCCACGTTTTACCAAACCGGCCAACTACGTGGGGAACAAATGTCTGGCCATGGCACCGCCGCCCGGCCGAAGTAGATTGGGCAGGTCCAGGAAAAGCTCGCTCGACGTCGTAAGGGATGACATGCGTGCCAATAACATATCGACCCAGAATGCCGAAGGCCGTGCGAAGTGGAGGAGAAGATGTAGGAAAGCGGGCCTCGGATAACGCTAAGATAAAGAAGAAGATAAATATGATATTTAAAGATGTGCAAAATATACGCATATTTCACGCAGACAAAGCGGCTTGTGTAATATGTACTTACATACACATATATAATAGGTTGGGGAAAAAGTCTTTTCGTATTTTTGTATGAAAAGTCAAGACATTTTTTTCAAAGTTTATTTACATTTATTTACAATATATATGTACCGTTTTGTTGAATAACTTTCTGCCATTTTGTGGGCAGAGACATTATCCCGTTACTGTAGAAACTTTGGGACTTCTGATCAAAAAAACGGGACAAATAGTTTTGGCAGTCCTCTTTTGAGGTCAACCTTACAGAACCTAAAGAATTCTGCAGAGACCGAAACAGGTGAAAATCTGAAGGCGCAAGGTCAGGGCTATATGGTGGATGCACTAGGACCTCCCAGTCGAACTCTCTTAATTTTTGCTGAGTGGCTAAAGATGTGTGTGGTCTAGCGTTATCGTGATGAAAGACCACACCCTTCCTGTTGATCAATTCCGGCCGTTTTCTCTCGACTGCTTCCTTTAATCTCATCAGTTGCTGGCAGTAAAGATCAGAATCGATGGTTTTGCCGGGCGGTAAAAGCTCATAATAAACAATGCCTTTCCAATCCCACCATACACACAGCATCACCTTATTTCGTGTTAGGCCAGGTTTGGCCACAGTCTGTGAAGCCTGGCCAACTTTCGACCACGACCTTTTTCGCACGTTCTTGTCGTACGTGATCCACTTTTCATCGCCAGTTATCAATCTCTTCAAAAACGGCTCGGTTTCATTACGTCTCAATAATGAATCGCAAATGAGTACACGGTTCATTAAGTTTCTTTGAGTGAGCTCGTGTGGCACCCAAATATCGAGCTTTTTTGTATAACCAGCTTTCTTCAAATGGGTCAAAACTGTTTTGTGGTCAATTCCCAGTTCTTCAGCTACATCGTAACTACTAATATGCCGATCTTGCTCCACTCTTTCAAAAATGGCGTCCATTTTATTCGTAACAGGGCGACCAGAGCGAGGTGCATCTTTAACATCTAAATTTCCGGACTGAAAACGTTTGAACCAAATTTGTGCTACTCTTACTGACACTGCATCAGGTCCATAAACATCACAAATTTTTTTCACTGCTTGAGTTGCATTTTTGCCTTTTTTATAATAAAATTTTAAAATGTATAGAATTTCTTCATTAGATTCACTCATTTTAACGGAGAGAAAAACAAATGAAAAATAGCGAGAAACAACTTTTTTTTATTTTTTTCTTTTCTTTATAATGGAACCTTTTTAATGTTACCAAAACCAGCCAGACACAAATAGTACAGTCAAAAAAAATTTATAATAAGTTTATACCTACGTTATGCGAAAAGACTTTTTCCCCGACCTAATACATTTACGCCTGTTTCCCCGGAGGGGTAAGCAGAGGCATATTATACGCCCATACTTCGCCATTAATAGGTGACGAGCCTATTGCCGTTTACCGGGAACTGTTACGTTTGCCAGAGCCTTGTCTGTTGATCAACAGGTGTACCACTTACAATTAAGGTTGGTTTGGGCTCCTTATAGGTAGGATCCATTTACCTTGTAATATGTACTTACTCTTTTTATTTTAGCAAACAATATAATAGTAAGCACTCCTGGAAGGTTATTAGACCACCTTGAAAACACTGAAGGCTTCTCATGTAAAAATCTCAAATGCCTTGTTGTTGATGAGGCTGATAAACTGCTTGAATCTGGATTTGAAAAGCATCTTACAGGAATTATCAACTTGTTGCCAAGTAAATAATATTTTTACTATTGAATTTTTCATATTTTTTATATCAGATTATATCCAATGTTAAAATCTTTGTGTGATACTCTAGTAGCTGTTCAAATTTTCTTCATAGATAGCAGGCAATGGAATCTTTGTGACATTGTGACTATATCATAAGTAGTAGTATGGTTAAGATCATAAAAAAGAAATTTGTGGTAACACAATAAAGGAAGTGTAGATTTGGTTTGTTAATCAATATTAATTTTATTTCTGTAGCTTAGAGGTAATGAATAATAAGTCTACTTTTTTAAAATTTGTTACTATCTACCACGTACCTACTAGAGTACAGTTTGTATTCAGTATTTCTTTTTGTAATTTTATTTTAGGTTACCGCCGAATATCAGCGTCGTGGGTCACACTGCGACACATGCTGAGCGGTGACCTTTTTGGTACAGTCCAGTTAGTATATAAGTTTAGTTGGTAATTGTGAATTGTTTGTGTACCAAATAAATATATTTTCTTTCTTCTTTCTTTCCTTCTTTCAAATATCCAAAACCATAATTTTTTTTTAAAAATCTGCACTTATTATTCTTTACCTCTCAGCTACAGATTTAATCTCAACGTCTATATCAAATGTTTTGTTTTAGGTAAAAGGCAAACGGTGTTATTTAGTGCAACCATCGATAGCAAAGTGAAAAATCTAGCTAAATTGGCATTAAAAAGTAATCCAATTTTAATATGTGTAAATAATGAAATACAATCTACAGTGTCTGGCCTTCAACAAGGGTAATACTTCCATTATTAATTTTATATTATCAAAGTAAATAGATAAGATTATAGGTTTGTAAATTAATAAGTAGTGATAATTGGGCATACATGATTTATTGTATATAGGAATAGAATATACTGATTGTGGCGTCTGGTAATCTTAGAGATAATAGCTGGCGGTAAATATTCCTGATCGCCAATTTTGAATAAACAAATGCTAATTTACAAGTTATTTTTTGTTTAATAGATTTTTAATTCAGAACTATAGTTCTTTATGGTTGTTTTTGTCTTAATATATTATTTCATGTCATTCTTTGAGACTTTAGGTACCTGGGAAATTAATAACCTTAAAGTTATTGAAGGTCAAAGTCATGAATTTTTTTTATTAAATCCTTAAAAAATGATTTTTATAAAGGTTTTTTTAAATCGCATCAATGTTCGTCGTCCACAACACGCAAACTGCGACACGGTCTACTGCGCGCGTTACTTTATCGTGATATTATTTGCAGATTTTATGACATAAAAAAATCGTTTTCCAACAATTATTTTTGGTTATGTAACTTGTTATGGTGAGTAGAATGTGTAGCCTTTAGCTTATCACACAGTTCTGCTCGTGATCGCGACAAACTCCAAAGCAGTAGTGTCAAAAACTTTTTTGCTAGGTGATAGAAAACAGTTTTATATAAATTTAAAAAAAAACAAAAAAAATCTTCGGACATTATCTGTACAGGACATCACATAGGGCCATCAACCAAATTTCCGACGCTGAATAAATACGGCACAAATTCCGGACATCCGGGCAAATTATGATTATTTCCCCGGACATCTCTAAATAATACTACCTATGTACAACAAAATAAAAACATCGTTGTGATTAATAATTGCTTTCTGGGTTTACTATAAATGTTTATTAACTAAGATTTAATGCACTTTATCTTTAAAAAAAACGGTTTTTTTTTGACAACAAAAGGGTCCGCGGACCCTGGACGCTCTTAAAACTAGGTCCAATCCCGGGAATTCCGGTATGTTGGCAGCCCTAACATCACATCATGCATGTATCACTACAAACTTTTTGTCTTATATACTAATTACTTATACAATACTTTCTTGCTATAAGTTTGCTATAGTTTAAAGTATGACATTAATAAGAGCTCTATTGAGCCAAACTTTAATAAATGACTTTTGAATTTGAATTTGAACTTGTGTGCTTGTTTTATAGATATTGCATCTGCCCTGTTGAAAATAGAATAGCATGGTTGTACAAGATGTTAAAGAAAACCAAGAAGATGAAAGTAATGGTATTTTTCTCGTCATGCAAGTCTGTTGACTTTCACTACGAGTTCTTTAGTTGTCATTGTAAGGCTTCAGTCCTCAGCATACATGTAAGTATTTATTTTGGCAGCTAATATTAGTAAATACTTTTTATACTAATCTTTTTTCTCTGGCCGCCTAATAGCGCCTCTTTAAAATTTATCATAATTTGATCGGGATTAACAGGCACATGTGCCTTGCAAGCATGGAATCGCTCTATATTACGTCTTTGAACGCCCAGTGCAACCCAACGCACAAACAATAGGTTTTATATTGACTGGGACCGATGGCGATCTGCGACACTACTTTACATCAACATATTAGGTCGGGGAAAAAGTCTTTTCGCATAACGTAGGTATAAACTTATTATAAAAATTTTTTGACTGTACTATTTGTGTCTGGCTGGTTTTGGTAACATTAAAAAGGTTCCATTATAAAGAAAAGAAAAAAATAAAAAAAAGTTGTTTCCCGCTATTTTTCATTTGTTTTTCTCTCCGTTAAAATGAGTGAATCTAATGAAGAAATTCGATACATTTTAAAATTTTATTATAAAAAAGGCAAAAATGCAACTCAAGCAGTGAAAAAAAATTGTGATGTTTATGGACCTGATGCAATGTCAGTAAGAGTAGCACAAATTTGGTTCAAACGTTTTCAGTCCGGAAATTTTGATGTTAAAGATGCACCTCGCTCTGGTCGCCCTGTTACGAATAAAATGGACGCCATTTTTGAAAGAGTGGAGCAAGATCGGCATATTAGTAGTTACGATGTAGCTGAAGAACTGGGAATTGACCACAAAACAGTTTTGACCCATTTGAAGAAAGCTGGTTATACAAAAAAGCTCGATATTTGGGTGCCACACGAGCTCACTCAAAGAAACTTAATGAACCGTGTACTCATTTGCGATTCATTATTGAGACGTAATGAAACCGAGCCGTTTTTGAAGAGATTGATAACTGGCGATGAAAAGTGGATCACGTACGACAAGAACGTGTGAAAAAGGTCGTGGTCGAAAGTTGACCAGGCTTCACAGACTGTGGCCAAACCTGGCCTAACACGAAATAAGGTGATGCTGTGTGTATGGTGGGATTGGAAGGGCATTGTTTATTATGAGCTTTTACCGCCCGGCAAAACCATCGATTCTGATCTTTACTGCCAGCAACTGATGAGATTAAAGGAAGCAGTCGAGAGAAAACGGCCGGAATTGATCAACAGGAAGGGTGTGGTCTTTCATCACGATAACGCTAGACCACACACATCTTTAGCCACTCAGCAAAAATTAAGAGAGTTCGACTGGGAGGTCCTAGTGCATCCACCATATAGCCCTGACCTTGCGCCTTCAGATTTTCACCTGTTTCGGTCTCTGCAGAATTCTTTAGGTTCTGTAAGGTTGACCTCAAGAGAGGACTGCCAAAACTATTTGTCCCGTTTTTTTGATCAGAAGTCCCAAAGTTTCTACAGTAACGGGATAATGTCTCTGCCCACAAAATGGCAGAAAGTTATTCAACAAAACGGTACATATATATTGTAAATAAATGTAAATAAACTTTGAAAAAAATGTCTTGACTTTTCATACAAAAATACGAAAAGACTTTTTCCCCAACCTATTATTAGGTCGGGGAAAAAGTCTTTTCGCATAACGTAGGTATAAACTTATTATAAAATTTTTTTGGCTGTACTATTTGTGTCTGGCTGGTTTTGGTAACATTAAAAAGGTTCCATTATAAAGAAAAGAAAAAAATAAAAAAAAAGTTGTTTCCCGCTATTTTTCATTTGTTTTTCTCTCCGTAAAAATGAGTGAATCTAATGAAGAAATTCGATACATTTTAAAATTTTATTATAAAAAAGGCAAAAATGCAACTCAAGCAGTGAAAAAAATTTGTGATGTTTATGGGCCTGATGCAGTGTCAGTAAGAGTAGCACAAATTTGGTTCAAACGTTTTCAGTCCGGAAATTTTAATGTTAAAGATGCACCTCGCTCTGGTCGCCCTGTTACGAATAAAATGGACGCCATTTTTGAAAGAGTGGAGCAAGATCGGCATATTAGTAGTTACGATGCAGCTGAAGAACTGGGAATTGACCACAAAACAGTTTTGACCCATTTGAAGAAAGCTGGTTATACAAAAAAGCTCGATATTTGGGTGCCACACGAGCTCACTCAAAGAAACTTAATGAACCGTGTACTCATTTGCGATTCATTATTGAGACGTAATGAAACCGAGCCGTTTTTGAAGAGATTGATAACTGGCGATTAAAAGTGGATCACGTACGACAAGAACGTGCGAAAAAGGTCGTGGTCGAAAGTTGGCCAGGCTTCACAGACTGTGGCCAAACCTGGCCTAACACGAAATAAGGTGATGCTGTGTGTATGGTGGGATTGGAAGGGCATTGTTTATTATGAGCTTTTACCGCCCGGCAAAACCATCGATTCTGATCTTTACTGCCAGCAACTGATGAGATTAAAGGAAGCAGTCGAGAGAAAACGGCCGGAATTGATCAACAGGAAGGGTGTGGTCTTTCATCACGATAACGCTAGACCACACACATCTTTAGCCACTCAGCAAAAATTAAGAGAGTTCGACTGGGAGGTCCTAGTGCATCCACCATATAGCCCTGACCTTGCGCCTTCAGATTTTCACCTGTTTCGGTCTCTGCAGAATTCTTTAGGTTCTGTAAGGTTGACCTCAAGAGAGGACTGCCAAAACTATTTGTCCCGTTTTTTTGATCAGAAGTCCCAAAGTTTCTACTGTAACGGGATAATGTCTCTGCCCACAAAATGGCAGAAAGTTATTCAACAAAACGGTACATATATATTAAATATAAATGTAAATAAACTTTGAAAAAAATGTCTTGACTTTTCATACAAAAATACGAAAAGACTTTTTCCCCAACCTATTATAAATTCTTTTTTGCACATAAAAACATAATCACATTACCAAAAAGTATTTAAAAACAAAAGTACAAAGGTGGACTTATCTCTACCAGCGAACCCTAGCAGTTGTAAATTAAGTTAGATACGGGATTAAATTTAGTTACAGATCCGAGTAAAAGAAAAGAAACTACAAAAATATAAACATGTCAGATTTATAGAGTTCACTGTTAAACATTGGCCTCCCCAACATATTACGTTCTATTCGGGGTATTTGCCCATAATCACCACACTGGGCAGGCGGGTTGGAAATCGCAGTTCGACTGTACGTAGGATGACGTTGCCTATCACCCGGTCTTTTCGTCGATCCCTACGACTCCAAGTGAGACCCCTTTCAAAATTCTAGGCCGGTAGCACACGGCACACTACTTTACATTTTCATAGGTATAATCCGCGACGCAAAAGTTGAACAGCGGCCTTGGACGCATAGTTACACATTATCGAGTCATTGTCGAAGTGTGGAACATGGGGGGGGGGTTTAGCGCGTAACAATAGGAACGTATTCTTTCCTCTATTTCGTCGTCGATTCTACGAAAACTATAGTTTTTATTCAACTTACGTGCCGCAGATTGTGTTAAGGGACGTCCAATAATTACGTGAGGTGTTTTTTTTTTATTTGGACCCCCCCTCCCCCTTGGTGAGATGTGGTCGGACCCCCCCCCCCCTCACGTGAGATTTACCCATTTTTTTTTGTAAATAATTTAATTTATTTCATTTGTCTTCTATGTATGTTTTACTATGTATTTATTCTATGTATGTTGTACTATGTACATTTTTCTGTGAAATAAAAGGAGAATAATGATACCACGTTTAAGGTTTACTATAACGAATGATGACCGGTATTGATATTGTAACACAAAATTTTATTTACTTATTTTTTTTATATTTTCTGAATTAAAAAGTTGACGTGAGATTTTTATTGACCCCTGCCCCCCCCTTGGTGAGTTTTGGTGAGATGTGGCCGGACCCCCCCCTCCCCTATTTTAGACTCACGTAATTAATGGACATCCCCTAAGTAATGCAAGCGCAGTTCGGTAAGACGGAACCGATCTCTAAAGTTAAGCTAATTAAGGACTGCTTTAAATATTTTAACAGCAGGACGCCACACTTGTTTGGGTAATCCACTCCGTACACATTATGATCCACACGGAAGAGTATGCCGTACACATTATGATCCACACGGAAGAGTATGCCATTAATCCCACCTTGGTTATAAGAGATACCTTTAACTCAGTATTGTTGAGATGGTAGAAAAGCTTTTATTTATCATGCATATTTTATTTTGTAATAAATGAATATGATTTTTTATCTCTTGAGAATAATGAAATAAATAATGAAATAATAAAATAGGCAATTCTACAATTAATATTTTATTTCGTTAGGGTAGACAAAGTCAGTCAAGACGAAAAGAAGCATTCCATAGCTTTGTCCAAGCTAAGAGTGGTGCATTATTTTGCACTGATGTTGCGGCAAGGGGTTTGGATATCCCCTGTGTTGATTGGATAGTGCAATATGACCCTCCAACAGATCCTAAGGTAATTGAATTTCTTTTTGTCTATATATTAAACACTGGGACTGGGACTGAGACGTGGTGCCTGACTATGGGCCTCATAAAAAAGCTCTAAGGCGCTCAGCGTGCAATGGAAAGAGCTTTGCTCGGAGTGTCTCTACGTGATCGAATCAGAAATGAAGAAATCCGTAGAAGAACTGAAGTGACCGACATAGCGAAGCTCGTTTGCAAGCTGAAGTGGCAGTGGGCGGGGTACATAGCTCGAAGAACCGACGACCGATGGGGCGTTAAGGTTCTTAAATGGCGACCACGAATCAGCAAACGTAGAAGAGGGCGCCCCCCCACGCAATGGACCGATGACCTGGTCAGGGCGGCGGAGAGCCGGTGGTTGCAGACGGCAAAGGATCGATCTACGTGGAAAGCAATTGGGGAGGCCTATGTTCAGCAGTGGACTTCAAATGGCTGATATGATGATGATGATATATTTAACGTCCAAAATACCTGGACCAAAGTCTTCGGCTTATGTTTTGCCAGGAATGACATACGGTACTGAGACATGGTGCCTAACTATGGTCGTCATAAGAAAGCTCAAAGCCGTTCAGCGTAAAAGCAAAAAGCTGTGCTCGGAGTGTCCTTACGTGAAATGAAATGAAATGAAATGAAATGAAATGAAATGAAATGAAATATGAAATGAAATGAAATGAAATGAAATGAAATGAAATAATGAAATGAAATAATGAAATGAAATAATTTATTCACATAAAATAGAGTAACATGAGGTGGTTTTCGTATATAAAAGAACATCTATTTTGCCAAACGCAGGGCGTGTGAATGTCAATATAAAATAAGTAGAATTAAAAAGTCATTGTAACAATCATAATAAAATAAAACTGATGTCAAAATAACAAATATTATCAAATTATATAATTTCAATTTTAGTGTTAAAATATTCTGCGAGTGAATAAAAACATTTAGTTTTAAGCCATAACTGTAGTTTTATTTTGAATATGGGTAAACTAAGTTCTCTCATTGAGTTTGGTAACTTATTATATATCTTAACACAATTTGGATAACAATTCCTTTTATAATATTGTGTGTGCGTATTTGGCAACATCAGCATACCGTGATAGTAGGAAATCCGTAAAAAAAAACTGGGGTGCTTTACTCAGCAAGTCGGATTTGCAAGCAGAAGTGGCAGCGGGCGGGGCACATAGCTTGAGGAACCGACGACTGATCAGGCGTTAAGGATCTTTAATGGCGACTGCTAACCAGCAAATGTAGTAGTTGACGGCGATGATCTTGTCTAGTTGGCGGGAACCCGGTCGATGCAGGCGGTACAAGATCGATAAGCGTGGAAATCTATTGGGAAAATCTATGTGCAGTGGACTTTATTTTCCTGAAATAATGATTAATCTGAAGGTGATTAGGAAAGAGGTCTTCTTCTTGCAAGTGATGGATTAAAAATATCTTTGTAACAATTCCCGCGCAACTATAATTTCCCGAAAATTCGAGAAACAATTCAACACGAAACGTGTTTCGCCCTTACACAGGGCATCTTCGGGTAAGATAGGAGCCTCAGAACAACGATGTCTTCACGACCATCGCGCAAACGATCTCTCACTCGTTGCGCGAGAATTGTTAGAAAGATATTTTTAATCCATCACTTACTTATAATGGATTTCCGTAACGCCTGAATCAATAAATTATCTTACTTCTTGTCCAATATGAGTGACCTATGCGGCGTCGCTGCGGGTACATAAATATGAACGAAAACTCCACCTTACCAGGCATACCATAATAAATAGTAATTTTATAGACAATCATAAAATCTCTTTATTTTAGGAATACATACACAGAGTAGGAAGAACAGCTAGAGGCTTAAACAATACTGGTAATGCTGTACTCCTTTTAAGGCCGGAGGAGGATCGGTTTGTTGAATATCTGAGGACTGAAAATGTTTACTTAGATTTATACAGTTTTGGAAGTCCACCTCAAGATGTGCAACAAATGGTAACAGTTTTTCTAGTATTTCGTGAAGTTTTGTAATTAATTAATTGATTGATTGTTCACATGTGTATATCGCAAAACACATAGTTTGTAATTAGAAAAATCAGCATTTGTGTTTTCGTTTTAAGAATATGACTTTGAAAAATTTTTTATAGGTAGTATTTTTTACACTTTTCTGTTCCAAAACGCGTTATTTTGTAATACGCGAAATAACATTGTGTTTATTGTTATAAAACCATTGTATAAAAGCTGTCAGTGTTATTTATCATTGGGAAAATCAAGTTATTTATCGTTAAGTAACTATCATCGCTATGTCGGAGATGTGGAGACGAAGAGGAGTCTATGGAACATCTGCTGTGTACCTATGATTCGCTGGCAGCTTGCCGAGTCTCTTGGGGGTGGCCTACCTACAGCCAAGAGACTATGGACTCCAATCTGCAAAGGCTGTCATAATGAAGATGCGATATTTGGAGATTTGGAGTGCAAGGCAAGGGGATGCACAAAAGATCCGACTGAAGGGTCAAAGTGCGCCACAGGCAATCTCTGGCCACCATGATAAGATAATATTTTTAAACAATTGTGGTTACTAAAGCGAAAATCTCTTCTATTTGTTAAAAAGTTTTAACGTCATATTTTTCATTCGGACTGTTTTTGCGATTTTTTTTTGATTTTGTTTAACAAATTTACTACAAGATTTGTTAATTACTTTTAGCTAGAAGAATTAGTATCAAGTAATGGAGTGATGAAGACTTCGGCTCGCAAAGCCTACCTGTCCTTTCTTAGATGTTACAAAAAACACCCAATGAGTAACATTTTTAACATAAAACAGCTGGACCTGACTTTGGCTGCAAAAGCATTCGGTTTTCTTGAACAGCCGCATGTTGACTTCCGTATCCTTTTTAAAAGTTTTGATTTGTATCCACCGGCTTCCCGCCATTTATACGGCATTTTATCGCGATAAAAGCGTGGTTTTGTGATAAAACTGAATTTCTCTTAATAAGTCGCCATGCGACTTACAAAGAAAAACACTTTTAGTGCCATATATTATCTCGAATAAAGGTGCTGCATTTAGGGAAATTAAAGGACACACAAGACTTCACTCCAGTCACCCTGTGAGTTGAATATCCATTTGAAAATGTCCCATTTGCCATGCCAAATTGGATATTTTTAAATAGAACTTTAATGTTATTCATATTCAGTCCCGACTTAATGGCATAGTATCGGAAGGACGCCTGCCTATGCAAGTTACTTACCCCCCCGACTGCTCTCCACCTTATCGTGGGGGGGGGGGCTGAGTACCTCACGGTAGGGCGGAGATGCCGCTAGGGAAAATGTAACACCCAGAGATTGGCGACTCTGGTTGCCCTTAGTACTGGCTACAAGGGTGGGGGGGGGGGGGGGAAACTAAGAGGTTCCTGTGTGGCAGGCCAGGAGGGCGTGATTATAAATGTATGTATGTAGTTTAGACTTATATAATTTATTTGACCATATGGCATTCAGTAAACACAAGTAAAAAGAAAAAGCGATAACAACAAGCATGCAGTGGGAAATGAACTCTACGTGATGACAAGAAACAGTGAGATTTTTTATCTGACGAATGTTATTGTCACAATAATGATAATCAGGTTACGCAATATATTGTCTGTTATGTAAGTACGTCAGTTTGTTCCGATTTGATAGCAACATTGTAAAGATGCATTTCTACAATAGATTACTGTGGATGATAGTTTTGAGTGTAAATATATGTACCTATTTATGATAATAAAAGAAAGAAGATATTTATTAAATTTGTTTTATTACTTTAAGAAAATGTTTTTGACAATTATTTAGTTCCACGATAAGTATCATTAAGAACTTGTGTTATGGATACTAAACAACGGATAAACATACTTACATTCTTTTTTTTTGTAAATACATACTTAATATACATAGAAAACACCCAGACCAGAACAAATATTCATGTTCACGCACACAAAGATTTGTCCTGTGTGGGAATCGAACCCACGACCTCTGGAGTGAAGTGTAGGTATACTGACCTCCACGCCATATCGGAACTCTTCTTCATTTCTGTGATTTCATTACATCTTGCTGAGCTATGAGCCAATATTTCGCTAATTAGTAGCTACTGTAGTAATTAGTAGCTGTGTGGCTACAAACCTAAAAATCCTTAGCAAGCTATAAGGTAATCTTATTGTTCTAGATATATTTTGTGGTCCACTTGACGCGATAATTAACCTGATCATGTAGACCCGATGCTATGGATGAGGTGTAATTTTAGATTTTGCAGCGAAGTATAATCATATCATAGGGATGTATAGGTATCCTACCAAGATCTGAGGAGCCCAAGCCAACCTCACCTGCAAGTGGTGCACTTGCTAATCAACGAACGAGGCTCTTGCGAACATAACAGTGCCCGGTAAGCGGCAATAGGCTTGCCACCTATTACATGGGACCAATTATATATTTGGCGAAGTGTGGGCGTATAATCTGCCTCTACCTACCCCTTTGGGAAACAGGCGTAAATTGTATGGATGTATAATCGAGCCCATTAATCGTATCAGCCCATTAGCCCGCTTTTAACCATGAGCCTCCTTTTAACCAACCAAGGTGAGAGGGTATTGGGTCATACCTCAAGCGGACTCAGTGCGGATGAAAGGAGGCTAGTGGCGGCCTGCTGTTATAATTAATTTTAATAATAACCGGGAGCAACGGCTTTCGTGCCTTCCGAAGCATAGAAGCGCTCGATATTAAATGCCACACAAATGGTCACCCGTCCAAGTACTGGCGCTGTGAACTCTACTTTTGTGATCGTTTTCGAACACCTAAAATCGCGGAGCTACGAGGGTGTAGCAACACCGTACAAGCGATGAACGGAACGTAAAAAAAAATTTAAATGAAAATCCTGAATCGCGCAAACAAAATTTCTAAAGCTCCCCAGGTGCCGATCGCTTCAGATGTCGCCTTCACAGTAGAAACACTAAAGGCTATTACGGGGAAAGGTTTACTCGTTTCAAGTCCGACATAACCACACACACCGGGTGTGTGGTATGCGGGGTCATTATCTCCCTCCCCCCACGGTTTGGGGAGGGAGATAATGCCTTTTTTATTTTAGTGTCACTTATTCATTTTCTTATCAATGATTGTTCGATGTTACTTACTTATTTTTTAATAAGATAACTTTTGTAGGTTATCTTAAGCACTTTCTTCATACTTCTTATCTAAACCGAATTTCATATTTGAACTATTGGAAGTAACTTGAAGTGATAATTTACCACTTTTTATGATTATAAGTAAACGGAGTTGGCGGTAGCGCCATCTAGTCTAGTAACAAATAGGTAAATACATATTTTCTGACAATTACACCAATTATTTAGTTCTAAGATAAGTATCATTAAGAACTTGTGTTATGGATACTAAACAACGGATAAACATACTTACATACTTTTTTTTGTAAATACATACTTAATATAACATACCCAGACCAGAACAAATATTCATGTTCATGCACACAAATATTTGTCCTGTGTGGGAATCGAACTCACTACCTCTGGAGTAAAGTGTAGGAGTAAACAGTTAAAAGTAATATTAACATCTGGGTTGGGTAGGAAATGAACTTTAATAGAGTACAGTTTTTTTCTTCTTCATGTTTTGTTGTATGTATTGTCCTGTCACGTGCTAGGTTTTTTTTTATATATATTATAAACTATAAAAAATCAACATTGAATTCGGTACAACATTTTTGGTGGATTTCATTATAAATTTTGATTAATAACATAAGGGGTAGGTACCTGTTGAAATTGAATTGCTTCAAAAACCTACAAAAAATCTTAATTTTATAATTATCATCTCAGCCCATTAACGTCCCACTAATAAGCACGAGCCTCATCTCACATACCAAGGTGCGAGGGTATTGTGAACGTCAGGACCGCGAGACCATGAATGAAATATGTACCTTGATTTGAAATGCTTGTTACTCTGAAATGGTTAACACTACAAAGCCATTATTAATATATGTTGAGGTACTAACTAGGTATTAAAACTTAAAATATTTTTTTCGATAAAGCGTTTGCCCCTTAGTGAATTGCAAGTGGTTACGCCATCCTGTCTTCAGGTTGGCTGACCACTTCCAAAATTGAATAAATAAAAAAATACTCAATACTTTATTGCGTTCCAACAATGTGTTACAGGATGGTAGTTTAGGTACAAAAGTATCAATTGTGGACCCTGTCGGGCACAGCATAGTGTAGGAGAGAGGAGGAAGGACGATGTTTAATTACTTGTTAGTTAAATCTAAAACGTAGGTACCAACTATTTAAGAGTAGGTATCAATTAGTACTAACTTAAGCTATATACTTAAGGTACATATTTCGTTAATAGTCTCGCGTTCCTGACGTTCACAGGGTATTGGGTCATACTTCACCACGCGGACCCAGAGCGGCTTGGCGGGTGTATGGCTAACTGCTGTTAAAATTAGGTCCCTAACATGGCTTACGACTACTACATTTTGTAATAACCGGGACCAACGGCTTAACGTGCTTCACGAAGCACGGTAGCGCTCGATATCAAATGCCACACAAACCGTCACCCATCCAAGGACTGACCTCTGTAAACTCTGCTTTACGTCGGTGATCGCTTCCGACCAACGAGCGTCGCGGAGCTACGAGCGCTATTTATTACTATAGAACTATTTCAACATAGTAAAAATAACCTTTGAGGTCAATACTAGTACTTCTGTACTGGACTGCATTTTTAGAGCAGTTGACACATCAAATATATAACTGTTAGATAAATAAAAAGATTGAATAATATTGTATAATTTATTGAATCTTATAAATCAACTTATACTGCTATTTACTAGAGTGCACTTTTTTGGAGCAATTTAAAAATTGTTTAACGGAGAATACGGTACCAATTTTTTTCGTTAATTAAATAAAAAGATCGTTTGAATCATATTGTATAATTTATTGTATTGTATAAATTAACTTATACTTTTTCTATTACCACCCTTTTGTCTGTACATTTTAGTTTTCTCAGTTTTATTCTTGTGACTTGTGGGTGCGTTCAGTGACTTGAAATATCCGTAGCCGCCTCCGCCCTTCCTCTTAGTAGGCGGCCCTTTATTGGCCACTTTAAGTTCCACGGCCGGGGGTACAGTGAAACCGAAGGATTTTGATACTCTCGCTAGGTCTATCGTGTCAATATCGAATATTGTCTTGAGGTGATGCGAGTCGTATGCTCGGAGATAACTCTTGAACGCTTCCTTCGCTGATTGGTTGAGGAAATAGTTCCTTGATATTAGTTTTTCCAGCTGAAATGATAAAACGGTTTAGTTTTGGTGGAAATTATAACTATATTTTAAATTTTAGTGTATAAGGATCCTACCAAGACCTTAGGGGGCTTATCAAAAAACGAGATCTTAAGTTAGACCAGTTTTAAAACTAGTGCTGTCACTTTTATCCCTCCTGGCCCCCCCGCAGCGCCCTCCTTAGGTCCCTCTTATTTCCCCCCCCCCGGTAGTCACTACTAAGGACCCCTAGAGTCGCCAACCTCTGGGTGTTACCTTTTCCCGGCCTTCGGGAGGCACTCGGTCCCCCTACCATGCCACTTTAGATCTCGTTTTGTAATAAGCACCTAGAAGTCCACGCCAATCTCATCTGCGATCAACAGACGAAGCTCAGGCGAATCTAATTGTCCTAATAAGCGGCAATAGGCTCGCCACCTATTACGTGAGCCCAAAAATATAATTGGCGAAATGTGGGCGTATAATATGCCTCTGCCTACCCTTTCGGGGAAACAGGCGTGATTGTAATTATTTTAAATCAAAATTTACAGAAGCTATATCGTGTTATGCTCAACTCATCCCGCATTTCCATTCCGTGCGACCAAGTAGCATTTATATGTGACCAACTGCCAATGGGCAAAATGCGTGTACCCTCGCCATGATCGGTGGTCATTGCTATCCCACTGCTGAGCACGAGCCTCTTCTCAAACAAAAACCTAATATTCACCCTTTGTCATTTATTATTCAAATGAATAAACATTACATGCTATGGCCTTCATATTTCTGAATTTACTTTTCTTCTGAATTTTGATGTCGCTAATTTTGAAATTGCGCTATGGCCGAGAATCGACAAAAACACTATTAATTATTTGAATCATAAGTCATGTTTTAAAGTTTCGCTCTCGACTAAAGCCTGTATTAAATAAGTTGTCACGACATAGCATAAGCATCGGAGCCCGAATTTAGTAAAGCATTTTTCATTGCGACGCCAACAAAATAAAGTCCAAGAAATTACCTGCAACTGGATATCAGCAACTTTATTCCAGGAGAATTCGAACTCATTCAGAGTTACTTTAGACTGCTTCAAGAACCGCAGGAATCCCAACTCCTCGGGACGAAGGAACAGCAGTGCATGACCACTCGTTCCCAGTCCTCTAGCTGTTCTGCCCACCCTGTGTATGTATTCCTGGAAAATGTTTGTTTTTTAGGTAGTTGTCTTATCGTTATTACAAATTAGTATGAATCTTTAAAAATCAACATTTCAAGCAAAGTTGCATTTGACAACTGCAGTAAATTTTTTTTTTTAAATTCAAAAACACGTACAGATTATCAACGACAAAATAAAAATAACATAGATAAACCACATAATAACGCTAGACATTAATCCACAGTTAGTGTACACATCATGATTGCAATTTAAAATTATTGAAATAATAAATAAATTTACGCCAATTATTTTAGTTCCAAGATAAGTATCATTTAGAACTTGTGTTATGGATACCAATTGACGGATAAAAATACATAAATCATTTTTGTTTGTAAATAAGTATTAATTTACAATTAATATACATAACTAAGTACTACATACCTGATAACATTTTTAATAATATATAAAAAACAAAACAATATCAGGGGAAAAGGACAAACTGTATTAAAAATTTAATTACACATTTAACAACTGCAATTCAAATGGAATTTTATACAGGCTCTTTTGCTATAACAAACTACAATTCAAACTTCTTCTAGTAACAGTGCTAGTTGTCTCATTTCAAAATCCAATTAATTCGCAGGTACAAACGAACAATAAGCAGAAATCTACTCATGTTCGGGTTAATAACTTAAAAATATAAATAAATAAATATATAAATATTTTCTGACAATTACACCAATTATTTTAGTTCCAAGATAAGTATCATTAAGAACTTGAGTTATGGATACTAAATAATGGATAAACATACATCAATATATATTTTTTACATAGGAAAACACCCAGACCAGAACAAATATTCAACTTGTTTGAAACAGCAGCTTTTATCCCGACATTTCATATACTTTGTGGTCATAAGAAAAAAGCTGTATGTACACTATAGATTAAACAAACCTTAGGATCATCAGGTGGATCATACTGCACAATCCAGTCCACAGCTGGGATGTCCAGACCTCGAGCTGCCACGTCAGTACACAACAGAATGCCAGTCTCAGCGTTGCAGAACTGGAAGAATGTTGTTGTGCGCTTTGTCTGCTGTTGTTTTCCCTAAATGACAAACACTTACTTAGTATTTTTAATATGCACCTGTTTTAGTGTAATAAGGGGCTACCCATAAATTACGTCACACATAAATGGGGTGGGAAGGGGTTGACAAAGTGTGACAAGGGGATGGGAGGGATCCTAATTTTCGTGACGACTATTAAAAATCCAGGTCCTATAAACATTTCGAACTGCTGTTTTAATGCAAGGAGGAGGGAGTCTCATAAGTGTGACCAGCTGTGACAAGGACGGAGGGGGGGGGGGGGGGGGTCAAAAGTTCACGAAATTCGTATGACGTATTTTTTATGATGATCACTATGGGATTATGTACTTTGCTAGTAAGTTCTAAATTAATGACTATTTTATATAAGTATAGTATTATTTTGTACTTTCATTAGCATTTTAAAGGAATCTTGATATCTTTATTAAGGTCTCTTACCTTCCAAAAAAAGAATTGTACCATGCGTATTTGAGACTTTATATCTTAATAGGATTAATCTTAATATTCGTGTTTATAACTAGGAAGTGTTGGGAGGGGAAGACCACGTAAGACCTTCCGTGACCAAACCAGAAAATTTTGGAGAAAGGGCAGGTCAAAAGTACCCTAAAACGACGGGCGTATGAGGAGGTTAATGAGTGTGAATGAAGCTACAAGTGTGTGCCAAGATCGTAGCAAGTGGAAGGATGTGATCTCTGCATACCCCTACGGGAAAGAGGCGTGTATGTATGTCGTATTTATACCATTAGCTAAAATACACTGCAAAGCACTCTATAGATAAGATTGTTAACGTAAGAAATAAAAAATACTTGAAAACACAGCTGCTGTCACAATTAAATTATGTAGTTATTAAAAATCAATAATGGGGTTTTCATATAGTGACTGTTAAGACTAACTTCGTTTTCATTTGACGAGCGACATTTTGCAAATCATGTCGAACGGCAACAAGGAACTGTGTTAATAACATCATGTCCCCATTTGACATTGTTACTCAATTGTATGTTGCACTGAAAGAAACAACAAGTTGCGCGTCAGCTGGCAACGTTGCCGATATTGTTTAGCGTCAGGTGTTGCGCGTCAATTGTTGCCTAGTAGACGCGCGACTTTAATCGAGTCTAATTACATATACAGGACAGTATTAATAGTAGGCATAGAATAATAACACCTAGAACGATAGTTCCCTCCAAAGCGGTCTTTCAAAAGCGAGGCAAGAAAAAAATCTATGTGTGCGTAAGATACTTGTATTTGTGAAATTGTGAAAAAAATCATGTTGTCATTTCATTCAATTTTCCCTAAAAGTAGGGAAGTTGAAACTTTTACACTTTAGCTTAGCTATTTATTGCATTTAGTTTATGCGAAAAACCACTTACTTTATAATTTCATAAAAAATGTATATATATTTATCCTGCCTGGAGTTAATAATTTCTATTATCTAGAGCTATGAAACTCTTAAATTGTTATAGTTAGTCAACTGTTTTATGTAGATAGACCAGAATCGAATAAAACTATTACACCTTTTTAAGATGTGATTTATGCCACATCAAGTGAAATCAATCAATCCATGAAAAAATAAAGATTTTTGTGTTGATGATTGTATGTATTTACTAACACAATATGAGTGTAGAACTTGAAATAAATGAATAATAATAATTAAAGAAATTATTCCACGCGAACAAAGTCGCGGGCGGAGGTAGTAGCAGATAATTGTCAAATAACATTTTGTGCATTTTATTATTGTCTAATTGAGACGTGTTTCACTTACAACAAAATGTAGGAGATTTTTTCCCCTTAATGGCAACATTTTCATCAACTGTCAAGAAACAAATATAGAAATTATTTTTTTCATTTTAATGAATGTTTTACTTAATAATTTAAGTTCAAACGCATAATTTACCCGTGTAATGTTATGTTAATATGTTTCTTGTGCTTTTCCGACGTATTGTGATATCCGTTCATAGCGCAAACCGTCATTTTTAATAAAAATATCAGGAGCAGTTTTCAATACGACACGACCTTGAGCACTGACGGGCCGCTTAACAAACTTAGCCAATATGGCTAGGTTTGAGTTGCCTCACTTTGACGACGCGTACTGGGCTTCTAGGTGTAATTATTCTAAGGTAGTAGGGTTGTAACGGAGGCCTCCTTAGCGGAGGCGGATGCGGAATATTCATTTATGGTATAATAAAAAAGTCTGTATTTCAATGAGATAGGTAAATATATTGATAGTGCGCTTTAATTAGTTATTTAATCAACAAGTATTCAAAATTAAGAAGAGGCAAATTATATTTGACAAACAGGAATTTGGCCGCGGACGATTGGGTCGTCGTCGAGCGTCGCTGCTCGCGCGTTTTTGTACCGATTAACGTAAATACACCTCCGTTATAACTCCGCATATATTTTACAAAGGCGGATGCGGAGGTACGATTTCTTGCGGAGCTTCTGCAGTAACGGAGGCGGAGTTCCGTTACAACCCTAATTAGTAGTAGTGTTTTGCAATAAACATACAGAATACTAAATTGAAATGAAACTTACATGAATAGACATAACTGGTAGGTCAATATAGTTGAAGAGCTCGTGATGATATTTCACAGACATACATGTTGAAAAGAACACCATCACTTTCTTCTTCCTGTTTTTCTTTAGGAATGTGAATAGTACCATCATTCGTTTCTCTGATGGACACACTATGTACCTAATAAATAAATGAATTAATTAGAATAAGAAAACATTTTGAAGAGTACACTTTATCTGTTCAGCAATTTATAAAGAAAGCTGGCTGCAGAACGCACTCTTGGAGGTCAGGTACAAAAAGGCATGTATTGCATGAGTCAGAAGAAAATTCATATACATCATCTAAGAAATACTTGATTTTTAATAAGGGTACTGCAAATCTAAACTCTGCACTGTTGTCCGTTACTTTATAAGTAGAAAACAAAATAAATTATTATCAGTCTTTAGTACTGACTTTTATAGTTCAAAGCTGGACACAATAATAATAAATAACACCTCTCCTATTGTGTGCTACTGTATTATGCAATCACACCTATGATAGCAAACGACTCCACTAAGGTTGCACATCCTTTATGTCTCCATACTATATCTGCGCTTTTATAAATGGGTTTGTTTACATACATACATAATGTCACGCCTACCCCCTCACCACAAATACCCAAGACATTCTGAGCCGAGGTTCAGGTCTACTAGAGACCGTCCTTAGTATGTCGCTCTTCAATTGAAATACTTTTAATATTTAATCTAGGTTTGAGTCCCTCAGTCTCGCCTTCTCCAAAACCATTTCGGGTGCGCTGTAAAGGCCATCAGAGGCATGCAGCATTCACACACATGGAGTTTAGCCGGTCGGCCTTTTATGGGTCATCCCGGCAGAACCTACTCGCCGGAGAGAGGTATCTGGGAGTTGTCATGGAAGGTCTTACGTCGTCTTCCCCTCCCAACACTTCCAATCATAAATCACTTTCGTTAGTCTCTTTTCATTCATCCTCTTAACATGACCAAACCATCTATGCATACCTTTCTCAATTCTAGTCACTATATCTTCTTTAACACCAGCTTCGACCCTTATCACTTCATTCCTCATCCTATCACTCAATTTCATATCTAGAATACTTCTGAGTGCTCTCATTTCTACTGCATTAATGTCACTTTCATTTTTCTTCTGCCATAACCAACATTTGCTTCCATACATTAGTGTATGGAAGCAAATAAGGTACCAACACACCTCTATGAACTGCCAGACGTACACACTTTCTGACTGCTTACATATTATTTTGTTTACATACTATATTATTATAAGAGTATTAAGTAAAGTTACCCTTGCTCTAAGGATTCCACCGTAGCCTGTTCCTTGTTGTCATCCACGCCAACATAAATAGGCTCATGTTTAACTGCCAACGCTGTAAGTGCCTCAGTTTTCTTAGTCTGTGTTGCACTGAATAGCATTGTTTGTCGACGTTCTAAAACAATTTTTTTTTTCATTTGTTATATTAAAACTTATGAGTAATAAATGCTACTGCAGCAGAAATATGAATCCTTTAATACAAATCGATACCTCCTATGTATAACATGTTAACTAATAAAAAGGCATTTTTGCTTTTTTTATATAAAAATACCTCTTTTTAAAAATCCGATAATATTATTAAAAAGAGGTACATATTTTTATGGAAAAAAGCAAAAATGCAATTTTCTTAGTTAACATTACGTAGGATGTATCGAAATTAAACTACAAATACTACTGCTGAAGCTATTACCTAATAATTTTATAAGTTAAAATTGAGTTCGTCATTATTAATTAAATTGTTGTCACAGAATAACGGCATACACTTAAAATCCTGTTATTATTGATAGCCCTAAGCAAAGTATATTCTCTAGAGTTGCCATGTCACTTGCTGGTTAACTTTAATAAACACACTAGTACACTTATATGTGTAAGATATAGTAAGTAATAATTTAAGTTGAAAATCAGATAGACAACTGAAGGAAAGTAACTTTCGGTAAAAAAATATCATTACATTGCGTAAGTTACATATTTAACACACAAATAAGTATCGACTAGGCTAAAACACTGTAAATTTAAAAAGAACACCAAAAATGGGTATATTTATTTAATTTCTATTGGTTTAGCTAAGAAAATATTAAAGTTACCTAATCGAAGCAATAGAAAGTACGTACTTGGTAAAAGCTTAATTATCTGCTTCACTTCTTCTTCAAAACCAATCTCTAGTATCCTGTCTGCCTCATCAATCACTAGACATTGCAGATTCTTGTATAGGAAGTCCGGTGTGTTTTGCAAGTGATCTAATAATCTACCAGGTGTGGCAACGAGAATGTTTATTCCTGTAAAACAAAACTGCTCATTAGAACTAATAGAATACTCAATGTCTTCATTGCACTCCATAGCTACAAAGATGTTATTTATAATTTCACAGATACAATATGGACCCTGTAGAGTATGGCAACTTAGAAGAGAGGAGGATGCTAGCTTTTAATATTTAGATTAGTTTAGATTATTGTGTTACAGAAAATAAATAGAAATAATGTTTTCCTTTTTATAAATGTTGAGTCTGTGTACAAAATCTTTTGAGTGTTTTATGACTTACTGATCTAAGACATTATATCCATGTCCATAGACACTTATGAAGTTATCAATCAGAGTACAGAGATCAATGACATTAGTTAGAGAAAAAGCTAGATATATTCATTTATTTAATATTAGACTACCGCAAATGGGCAAACCACAGGCGAGATGCCCACTTAAGAAATAGTGTTGGCATGCCCAAGTTTTTAACCCTTTGTAAGGTAGTGGTGAACATATTCCCAACATACATTAAACCTTATGAAGTTGAGTTAAGGTAGAAAAGAAAAAAAAAATTTCAACATGTTCTGCCCGTTAAAGGGTAAAAATACAGAAAAATTCCGTCTACAAAAAAATACCAAGTACAAACCGTTTTTTTTTAAATTTGGCTTATAAAACTGGGTACAATTAGTAACATACATTTGTGTGAGCTTAATTTATAACACGTACTTCAAATTGCCCCTACTAGTTATAAGCACAGCATGCAATAATTATATTCCAATAATCAACTATTACATAAACTAAGTCACAATTGAAATAACACATAAAACATTACGAATTAATTCACCTTTTTAGGAATAATAAAGACAAAGACTTTTTATTTCACATGAAATATGGTACATAAGTGGTCTTAAAATTTGATACAGCCCGCATATTTCACCAGTAACTGGTATGCAAAAATATAATTAAAGGATTAATGAAACAACTTCTGAAAAAACTAAATAAGTACATAGTGCAATTTTACCTTTAGAGAGTTTTTGAGCTTCTGTGCTTCTATTAGCTCCACCCATCACAAGACCATAAGTATGATGATGATGTTTCATCAATTCCATCAGAACACCAAATGTCTGCATTGACAACTCTCTCGTTGGCGATAGGATTATCACACCAGTACCTTAAAACAAATCTGTATATAACACAAGATAATATCATTTCTCAGAAGCTCTCACAATATTTTATAATGATCAGATATCCATTCTGTATTCATGAAGCGACTCTTTGACACAATAATTTCAATTGAAATATAGATATGGCGACAAATGTGCCTCAACAATGATCTGGAGACTCAATTTGTAACCGTATCAAGTTTCAAATAAATATTTGTGGAGTTCAGCTTTCATATTCGCCTTTTATCATCATTTCGTAAACTATAAGAGCCTGACCCTCTTTCTAATGGTATGTATTTTAAAACAAGAGAATCTATTCAAAATAATGTTTTAACATTCATAACTAATATAAAACGTGACAATTAAGAGTATGTATGAATAACTAAAAAAGTAATTTCTAAATAATTTATTGATTCAGGCGATACTTTGCGCAAATGCATTGTAAGCAAGCGATGGATTAAAGATATCTTTGTAACAATGTCTTCGCAACCAACCGTGACGCTCGTTTTAGTCGTAGGTCGTAGTAGTAGGTTATGAAGACATTGTTGTTCTGAGGCTCCTATCCTACCTGAAGATTCCCTGTGTAAGGGTGAAACACTGAAGTGTTTCCCGATTTTTCGGGAAATTATAGTTGCGCGAGAATTGTTACAAAGATATTTTTAATCCATCACTTGGTTAAAAGTGATTTATGTTGTGATGTCCACCACTCTAAAATTGTGCACAGCAATATCAGCTAAAATAAAGATAGTACTTAACTAGCAGCTTATCTAGTCACTTTAAAAAAGCATACATATAAAATTGTATACATAATGCCAGAAAAGTTGAATGTGTTGGTTCTGTTCAACTATATAAAATAACCTTTATAGAAGGCAAACATTTTGCGATTCCTGTGAGGCACAATAAATCAACTAATTCTTTAGCCTATGTAAAATGTTATGCCTAAATAATAATTTACTTTAAAAAAAACCACTAACCGTTTCTAGGTTTAAACTGCAATTTATAAATCAATTCAATAGCTGGTATTAAAAAAGCTAATGTCTTTCCGGATCCTGTCTTAGCAGCACCAACAATATCTCTTCCCTCAAGCAGGTGTGGGATGGCCTTTGCTTGTATCTCTGTCATCGTAGTGAATCCCATGTCCTTGATACCCATGAGGGTAGCTTGACACACCTTTCCTTCCAAACATGAAAACTTCTGGTCTGATAAAATACCAAGGCAGAGACTTGATCCTGGTACTGGAAAAATTATTGTACATTATATAAACAGTTATATTTATAATTTGAGCCTAGAATAGCACCACCCTCTCTTATCACACAAGATTTGACACAAAGGAATCCTAACAGATGGACAGCAGCATCATCCTGCATACTGGTTTAAACTGCGATTACCAACCCTGCTCCGTGAGGTGATTATGGGCAGATACCTACACTAGAATCTAATCGATTGGGAAGGCTTATGTTCAGCAGTAGACTTTATAAGGCTTATATTCTAGTGAAGCTCCACTTGATTATTTTTAAGGGATTCTTAACCCTTCATCATCACAGCCCATTATGACAAAACGGAGCAATACCCTCTGAAAAACCGAGGTGAAAGAGTATTGGGTCATACTTTATCACACTGACCCAGTGCAAGTTGCCTATGCCAGACAACAAAGTTAATAATTGATCTTCGGTAACTTAGCTTTTTAAGTTAAAATTAAAAGTACAAACACAGTTCCTATAGCCTGGTACTGGTCTAAATTAGTAAGGCAACAACAATATTGGATGACATATACAAGTTAAGTAGCATTTATAAGCAATAGAAATGGCTCAGCTTGTGCTAGCTGTCTCTGATGTTCTAGTAGTCGTTGTAAAGTGGTAATTTGATACATACATTGTTCCTCTGTTTCATTTCCGTTTTGTAGTTCTTTAGTTGACGGATTATTTTCTTCGCTCTCAGAATTTGTCTCTTCAGTTTTGACTTCTGCCGGTTCATCTTTCACCTCAGTTTTAACTTTTTGCTTCTTCTTTTTTTCTATAAAGAATATTTGAAAATATAATATATTACATGCAGTAACATTGTTCAATTGATTGTGCCTGCTTAATCTGTTATAACTAGGACAATCTTAACTCAGCATATCTGACATTTGTCATAAACATAATACATAAAAATAAGGTTATGAATTTTTTTTTGATTTAATTTATACTTTAGATCAATCTAGCTTTTATACACATCAATAATCTTACTTTTAGCCACTATTTCACCGATTTCAGCATTTTCCAAAGGCCTCTTTACTGCCTCTGCTTGTGTTTCAGCTGAAAATAATTAATGATGAAGCAAATAGAAAAATATAACACAAGATGGGTTTTATTGAATGTCCCAATAAAAGGATTTTTAAAATGTACGAGATTAAATATGACTGATATAAATTTAACCACCCTAGAATTTTAATAATTACAAATTGTAAAATATTAATTAATATAAGATGGTAATTATTAAAATTGGACCCATTTATGCAAACAAGAACCAACTCACAATTTGAGTGAAATCGAGTTAAGTACATAGATGGCGTTCAAATCAAGTATTCTATCTTCCTAGAAAACACTGGTTCCTTTATAGCGCCTAACAATAGAGATACAGCATTACACTTGTGGAACCAACCCATTTTGACTTACTTTTAAAAATCTGTAAAGAACTATACAGCTTGGTTCCATAAACTCATATAAAACTTATCATTAAATAGACTCATGAGGCTTGGTTCCATTAGACCTAAATAATTTGCCTCTCCCGAGAATACCCACTAACATTATTTTTTATAAAAGACAAGTATGGCTATATAATTTAGGCATCCATACGGGTAGTAACGACCAAGCGTATTGTAATATTTGGGTGGAAGGAGAGGCCGGTAGAGGATCGCAGGAAGTAGGTTCGTGTCTGATAAAACATATTACAGAAAAATTAAAAGAAGGGGTAGAGACATTGTTCCTCTGGAGTGATTCCTGTGGAGGTCAAAATAAAAATATTAAGCTTACGCTAATGCTAAAAGCATTACTGAATGACCACCCTACTTTAAAAGAAATTCATCACCGATTTTTAGAATTGGGTCATAGCTTTTTACCCAACGATACGGATTTTGGCCGGATAGAGTGCGCTCTGAAGCACCAACAACGTTTGTATGTCCCAGAAGATTACATAGAGATAATGAAAAACTGTCGTAAAGTTAAACCAATGACTATCACAAGGCTTGCCAAAGATGATTTCTTGTCTTCGCGTAATTTAGAGACAAAAATCACAAACAGAAAAAAAGCAGAAGATGGTTCCAAAATAAGCTGGCTAGATACGAAAGAAATAGTCCTGAAAAAAGAAAAAATGTACTCGATTTTTATGAGAAACAACCTTGACGATGATTTTAAGGAAGTAAATATAAAGAAAAATATTAGGAGCCAGAGCGTTTTAGCCAAGAGGAATATGGACTTACTTTGGCCTACAGGCAAACCCATCTCTGAGGCTAAACTAACGGACATAAAAAGTATTTTGCACCTTATACCGAAAGATGCACAATCTTTTTATAAAACGTTGAAGGGCAGCAACATTGAAGACGATATCGACGGTTTTACCGGACCTATCGATTTTGAGGTAGAAGGTGACAATGATGAATAGTTTTAAGTATATTTTCCTTCATTGTTCTTTTAAATTTTTTAATGTTAAATGTTCCAAAATAATTCTCAGTAGTTCTAAGTCTATTAAGTTGCAATAAAACGTATATGTTGATTACAGAGCGATTGTTTTATTAATAAATATCTAATTATAAAATCTTACCACCATCGTACAAGAAGGAACTAAGCCACAAAATTGGTTTTTGCAATAAAGAACCAACCAGGTTTTTAATGATTTAATTAATATTACGACTTTCTAAAGTTTATAAATTTGATATTTCTAGATAGGCTACAGTATCCTACATAAGTTTAATCAGTATTTATTCATTAATATACCGTGTATTCATTTTGCAAATTCTGTTTACAAATGTCTCGTTTTCTCAAAACCTATCTGATGTGGGTTGGTTCTCGATTGCATAAATGGGTCCAATTATAGGTTATTATTTTAAATTTTGCTACAATGTTCAACTCGACTATAAAAATATGTGCAGTAAGTTCATAATAAGAAATAAATGGCTATTGCGTGCGTAGAACAAATTTTGTGTACATTGTGGTTATTATTCTTAGAAATACATTTGATCATCATACCTGTTTCACATGTTTTTGCAGTTGCAAGTTTAATTTTCTTCTTCTCACGTTTTTTTATTTTGCGCATTAAAATTTTATCAGGAGTAGGCATGTTATTATTCTATAAATGTACGAATTAATTCAAATACTTAGTAAATAATGCAATGTTTTATCTACACAAGTGGCAGCCGACCATGTGGTACTATGAAATGAATGACATAAATAAAACTTAACGTCAAATTGACGTCGTCAATGTGAAATATAACTTGTACTGACCTCGATTACAAATCGTTTGAGTCGCTACATACTTAACTTCCATTGCAATTTCTGTATCAAATTTAATTGAAGAATATAGAGATTGTTTATACAATTGAAAATATTCACATACCTTCATGAAAAAGCCGGGCGTAAAAATAGGCGATGTTATATTTTAGAGTAGACCACACCCGAAGTGCAAATGTATTTTAATATAATAGGCCTTTTTTCCCGAAAAAATATTTCACCCCGCGTAACAGGTGGCAAGCCTTTTGCCGCCTACCGGGATCTATTGTGTCCGTCAGAGATTCGTCCGTTAATCGGCAGGTGCACCACTAGAAGGTGAGGTGGGCTGGAGCCAACGGGCGACCATAGACCTTGGTACAATCCCTATGCACCCATGTTGGCTTCAAAGATTTGATTCCAGGCCAGTGTACACAAAACAACAACAACAGCAACAAATTACTCTATGAACAACAGCATGCATGGATTCGCGTCAAATGGTGCAGTAAGCAGTTCGTGCCAGTTTATTTAGGATCATTATTTCAATTTTGAAAATTATTTATGAATGGAAAGTTTCTTCTTCATTGTTGATTAAACACAAAGGCATACTAGATTATCATCTAAAAAGTACCATATTAAAAAAAATTATACATTTGTGAGAACTACGATGGAACGAGATCATAAAATTAAATTCAAAAGTTTGAGCGATAAAGTTTCGCTGCAAACACTTGAAGCAATTAAATGTATGGGATTTAAATATATGACGTATATTCAATCAGAAGTCATATACAAAGCTCTCGATGGATCCGATTTAGTGGCTACAGCTAAGACTGGGTCTGGTAAAACTTTGGCTTTTTTGATTCCCCTGGTAGAAACTGTTCTAAAAAATCGCCAGAAAAAAGGTATAAAGAACTTTCACTATCTGAACTTAAAATCTTTGTAAAGTTTACAAATTGTAAGGAAAGGATTCTTTATGAACCACATTTATCTAATCAACTACATCTACATTATCATTATTAAAATAGGATCTTTTAAATTTTGGGTTTATAGGTCATATTGCTCAACTGACATCATTTTAATAATATTAAATCTTTATAACATTTTGTAATTTGAATTTTGCATTTCGAATGCTATTTGAAGTTATAACTTGAAGTCATTACTAGATTGTTTTTTAATTTAATTTGTCATTACATACATTAATTTCAGTGACTTGCGGTATAATAATATCACCCACAAGAGAATTGGCAACACAAACTTACACAGTCTTGCAGGAAATAATATCTCATCATGAAAATATTTCATCAACATTAGTTATCGGAGGAGAGAACAGAAAGAAACAGAGCTTAGACCTTTCCCAAGGTATTTAAAAATTGTCTCCAACTTTATAAACATATTGCAGAATTTATTGCTTGAATTCATATTAGGAGTAAAATTTTATAATTAAATGTATTTATTAATAAAAGAATAGCTGCGTAAGACCTACAATCCAAAGTAGAGAAATTTTAGGATACTGTCTGAAGTAAGCTTGATTAAATCATATATTCAAAAAGAGGGAACAAACTTGTGCAGTACTTATTAGCTGTTAATAATTTCTTTAGCTTCATGTAATAACACTTATTGCAAATTTTGTCACTCCATACAACATGATGCGGCAACCTTGTAATGCTCTTGATTGTTTAGTTTCATAATGTATGAATTGAAGTACAAACAATTTACTTAGTCAATTAACATTCTAACCTTACAGACCTTAGGTTCTAGAACCCTTATCAGAAAAACAATTATTCTGCCATTAAGGATAACCTAACTAACTTGCATATTGCAGGAGTTCACATAGTAGTAGCTACACCAGGCAGGCTTTTCGATCACATGAGGACAAAAGAATTTGATTACAGATCGGTGAAATGTCTTGTCTTGGATGAAGCTGATAAAATATTTCAATATGGATTTGAAGAGGACTTGAGACAGATAGTGAACCGTCTTCCAAGTAAGTTAGATCAATTAATTGATTCAGGCGTTACTTTGCGGAAATCCATTGTAAGCAAGTGATGGATTAAAAATATCTTTGTAACAATTCCTGCGCTACTATAATTTCCTGAAAAATCAAGAAACTATTCAACACAACACATGTTTCGCCCTTGTTACAAAGATTTTTTTAATCGCTTACCTGCCGAAGTTTTTTTTTTTTTTTGTGTTTATTTGCAATCAGTCCTAAAACTATGAGCAAATACGTTCTGTGCTGATGTCAGGCTGAGTGGCTTTCCATTGAAAGCATCTACTCATCTGTCGCCAAGAGCTACTTCCGATCTTCTAGCTCTAGGATATGGTGGCGTTTAAGTCGTTTTACATACTGCTCCATAGTGAGTTGGCGAGCAAGTTCATTAGGGTGATGGATTAATCGCTCTTTGTATTTAGCCAATTTTCGAATTTCCTCCTTGATGGTAGTAATTTCGAGGTGCTCGTGAACTTCATTGTTGGTAATAACTTGCCGATGTTAGATCAATTTAATTTAAACCAATACCATGTCAGTTAAAATTATATACATATATTATAAAAAACCTTTTATAATTTTTTTTTATGATTTGTGAGTTCCTTTTCTCTAGATTACGAAATAGTAAAACTAGTAAACAAACTTTTTAAGCTATCACAACCACTGTTTAAAAACTGGTCTTAGTCCCTAATTGTATTTTGCGTTCCAATAGTAATAAAGCCTCTCACACATAAATAACATAGTCAAATTTTTGGTAGAAAAACCACTAAAGGCTTTGGGGCTTATCATAAAACAATGTCTACAGTTAGACCAGGTTTAAAACTAGTGCTGTCACTGTCTTCATCTTAGCGAATGAAAGTGACCGCACTAGTTTAAAACCTGGTCTAACCTTAGTCATTGTTGTGTAATAAGACCTTTTATGTTTTTCTGTAGAGGACAGGCAAACTATGCTTTTCAGTGCTACTACATCAGAGAGAACTGATGCTCTAATCAAGTCTGCTATGAAAGATGATGTCACTTCCATAAACACCAGTGAAGACAATTTGAAAGCAACTGTGGAAGGACTGAAACAAGGGTAATTATTATTTTAACATCTGACTTATCCAATGAAGGATGCCATCTACACAGCGTCCACTCAAGTGGTCGTCCTAATTCTAGGATGACCGAAAAAGAGGTGTATTGGGGATAATATAGTCAAGATACCTCTATCTTAAGATTTTACATATTATTATTGTATAATTCAATTAAACCAATATTAATAATACCTACTAACCTTTAGATTTTTTTTTAAAGTTTGGCATATAATAGAGCTAGAGCTTGGGCCAAGAAGGATTGAGAAGTAACAGCAATCATAATAAACTATTGTGTGAAAGTAATGCAACCTTAAATCCATTTTCTTTCACAGGTATGCGATTTGTGACACAGAGTATAGAATATGGTGGCTACATAAAATATTAAAGAAGTGCAAAAATCAGAAAGTAATGGTGTTCTTTTCAAGCTGCAGCTCAGTTGTTTTTCACCACACATTTTTCTCCAACTACTGTGAAATGCCTGTATTGTGTATACATGTGAGTTAATGTCGTATTTTATAATTTATTGATTCAGGCGTTACTTTGCGGAAATCCATTGTAAGCAAGTGATGGATTAAAAATATCTTTGTAACAATTCCCGCGCTACTATTTTTTCCCGAAAAATCGAGAAACTATTCAACGCTGAAGTCAAGTTTGACTCTCGTTTCAGCGTTGGTCGTGAAGACATCGTTGTTCTGAGTCCCTAGCTTACCTGAAGATGCCCTGTGTAAGGGCGAAACACGTGTCGTGTTGAATAGTTTCTCGATTTTTCGGGAAATTATAGTAGCGCGGGAATTGTTACAAAGATATTTTTAATACATCACTTGTCGTATTTTATGTTATAATTAAGTGAACCATACGGTTAGATATTATATTATACAGTAGTATACATATATATAGTTTACATAAATATCTAAATAAATGTTGGGTTAATTTTAAATCAATCACTTTTTGATGGCATAAATGTTTATTATTCAATAATATTAAATAAATTCACTGTTGGCTTCTCGTTGTGCACTAACTATAAAACTCTCAGCATCAGTGTATTGAAATATGATACAAATGTACTATTATTCAAAAGATAGTATATTATAACCAACGCTTAGTTAGCCTATTGGTATTAAGTGAGCCTTATGCACTTTAATTACAGTAGGAAAAATTTTAATCTGGTCTGCTGGTAAAAAAGTTAAACACCCACAGGAATATTAACAGCTTAGCCTTTATTGTCAATTTAACGTCCCACTTTACCTAGTTTTGAAGGCAGGTTTCTGGCGTCCTGCTGTTATTTTTTTACAGGAACCAACTGCTTAACGTAAAACTAAATGCCACACAAGGGCTCCCCTATCCAAGGACCTCTAAGACCTTTGAGCTCTACTGTACTTCGGTGTCAATTTCTGACCCCTATAATCCGACCCATGGGTGCTACAAGTGCTTACACCATGTTTAAATTTAACATTTGTTTCAGGGAAAGATGAATCAAACAGACCGAACCACCACCATTGAGAATTTTTATGAAGCAAAGGACGTAGTATTATTTTGCACTGATTTAGCAGCAAGAGGTCTAGACATACCTGCAGTTGATTGGATTGTGCAGTATGATCCGCCGTCTGATACTAATGTATGTCTATTTTTTATATTGAGTGCTGAGGGTAGTCGAAAAGCTTTTATATGTGCATGTTCAAAAAGAAAAATATTTTTTTCCTTACATCCATGCACTGTAATTTGATCATATAAGGTAAAAGAGCATGAGCGGTTTGTTTCAAAAGAAATATGCTGCCATATACCCTTGAGAGGTACAATGAGTCATCTGATAAAGATTTCCTAAGAGATTACAGCATCACACAATCAATATGTGAAAGGGTTTTTAAATGGTCCGAAACGCTCTAGTGTTGCCCTTAAATTTGCAAGCCTCTACAGGTGGCGGTCACCACTTATTATCAAGTAAATATTCTCATACGACCTGTCTGTCCTTACAATTTTGTATGTATATTTGTTATAATAAATAATTTCTAACAAATACACCAATTATTTAGTTTCGAGATAAGTGTCATTAAGAACTCGTTTTATGGATACTAAATAACGGATAAACATACTTAATTACTTTTTTTTTGTAAATGCACACTTAATATACATAGGAAAAGCCCACACCAGAACTAATATTCACATTCATGCACACAAAGATTTGTCCTGTGTGGGAATCGAACCCACGACCTCATGAGCGGAGTGCAAGTATACCGACCTTCATGCCATATCGCCATTATGAAAAGACAGTTTTAGACAGTTAGTCTATTTTGTATGAATTTTGTGTTGTGGTCAGACATTATTATTTACTTACATAAACTAGCAATATTCCTAATTTTATACATACGTGAATTTGTTATGCTGCCCCGCCGATTTGATGAGCTTGCCTGAGATAGGCAAGCTCATCACCAATTTGATGAAATATGTATCAGCGATAGATAGACAAATGCGCTATAAACTTTACTTGAGAGCATAAAAATAGCACGACAGCAATATTATTGAAAGTATAATGTGCTTTTCCTATTGCCATTTTATAAATGTAGTTTTTTAAGAAATATTGTTTGGGTTTTAGTAAAAATAATGGAACCAGAAAACACTATGACTGTGTATATTATATATTATGTGTATAGTATATTTCTGTTTAGGTTCGAAAAAGACAACTGTGCGATAATTATGCTCTAAAGTGTAGTTTTCTATTCAGTTTTGAATCTTTTTCTAAAAATAATATAAAAAACTATTATTTGCAATAATATTTTCGGAATTACTTTTCATGTGTTCAATTATTATGTTTGCAGGAATATATACATAGAGTCGGCAGAACTGCTAGAGGCTTAGGACAAATCGGAAATGCAGTTCTACTTCTAAGGCCAGAAGAGGAGGAGTTCGTCACATATCTAAATGATGCCAAAATATATTTGGATAAGTTTGAAAGCTGGAATAAATTTTATAATTTACAGCCTAAGGTATTTATTCAAAAAAATATTTTATTTCATGTATAGTGATCTACATTAAAGTTCCCGGTAAGCGGCAATAGGCGCGCCTTCTATTACGTGACCAACAATATCATTGGCAAAATGTGGGCGTATAATTTGCATCTGCCAACCTATTTGGAAACACAAGCGTGATTGTGTTTGTGGGATCTTGAGTCTTAAACTAATATTAACGTCCGAATAAGAGCTTAGGTCTCCTCTTACAGACAAAGGTGGAGAGATTGCAGACGTACTCAAACATATGAACCCTCTAGATCAGGTATTGAGGCCGTCTTTCCATTTCACGTCAAATGCAACGCTGTCTGTCAATAACTTCTAACTATGAGAAATTTTAATTGCAACTTAGAATTGACTCACAATTGAGCTTAAAGAATTATTTAAGCTATTTCTTCCATGGATTTCTGATTCTATCACTACTATACTTTACAAAATAAATTGGAAACATGCATATGTTTCACATTTGTGCGTAGAAGCACTGCTTTTTTTTGGACCAGACTGTTTAAGTCTTTAAAAAGTCGCTTTTTGCAGTCAAATTGTGACTTCCGTGTATATGTCTATGTCCCTTCGAGTGGGCGGAGAGCGCCCACAGTGACTTCGTTTCGAGCGGATAAGAGCCTCTTGCTTGATCTCGAAAGAAAGGGCGCGCCTTCTTTGCTTCATCTATCACCGTGTGTAGTTAGGTTTGTTTGGGTTTAGCATTGTACTTTAAAAGTCAAAAAAATTTTATTTCATAAACTATTATATAGTACTTGAAAACGTCAAAATTAAATATAAAAACAATCGAAATATTATTAAACTGAAATCACGAAGCTAAATTCACTTATATGCAACAAAACAATTTAAATACAAAATATAATTAAGTGTAAGTGAATCTAAGTGCCAGTTTTGAGCCATTGTTCTGTAAGAAGAACTGGAAAGAAACTCACAGGCTATGCTCTTTTAAACTTATACATTGGTTTGGTACTTGAATTACAATCTTCATTCGTCTGTGAAGCTTTACAATGCGATATAATATAACATTAACAATATTCATGTTCTAAATCATTCATATTAGAATAGATATCATTTATTATATTCTTTTTCTAGTTGAAAATGGCGTTATCAAACCCAGACATACACCAACTAGCCGTAGATGCATACGAGGGTTACATAAGGGCACTTGAAGTTAGAAAACTTAAGCATGTCTTCAATCTACTAAAAATGGACTTAACCAAAGTAGCTCAATCATTTGGTTTAAAAGAAAAACCAGACATCGATATTCGTAAGTTGTTTAATACTTTTGTTATAAATATTGTTTGTTTTACTTAATAATACTATCATTAGCGTTATATATCTCTATTATATCTAAATATACTTGAGGTTCATTGATATACAATGATTTGAGTTTATATAAACATAATGTAATGATTGCTTAAATATTATTTTATTTTTGTAGGAGTTGGTTTTAGTAAAAAACACAGAATCAGAAAAAGAGCGGCTGCTTCGCTAGTGGCCAGTGAAGATTCATCAAAACGATTTGTAACGTAATAAGTATGTCGCAGGGAAGTTGTAGAATCCGTCGTTTTTTTATCAAATGGCTAAAACTGTAAAGAAAGTAGTTACATGGATATATAATTAACTAAATTTGTAATCTTGATTTTATTTTGCAAGAATGGATTATTATTATGTCTAAAAGACTATTCTTATAGTCTTAGAATATTTTTTCCACTGAAAACTAATAAAGAAAGTCTTTTTAATCTAAGCGTAAACTTGAGTTTATGATAAATTTGCATAGAAATAACAAAAATCCAGTATTGTACAAACAGCTTGCGACAAGTACATTACATGTTTGTAAATTATTGATGTATATAAAATAAATTATTTTTAATGAAAACCTTATTTTGATTTGAAAGCCTGTTTTTGAGATTGGTAAAGTTAATACAGAATTAAGGTTTGACTAGATATGTCCATCTTACAGCAACGACACAACATACAACATACAGGTATTTGATAAATTATACCGTGAAGAATTGTAACCCTTTAACGGGCAGGACATGTTGAAATGTTTATTGGTCTTGCACCTTAACTTAACCCCATAAGGTTCAATTTTAGGTGGGAAAACTGCCTTGCAAAGGGTTATATAAGTGTATGCAACTATGAATGGAAAAACATCGGTTGACAAATCCAAATATACATGATTAAAAAAAAAAACCAAATATATTGAGTGGTGATACCCTCTCGTAGTTTTAATACAAGTAAAGTTTTGACCTATGTTCTTTAACCACTTTTAGCTACAAAAATACAGATGGTGATTATATAATTGGGTGTATAGGGCTCCTACCAAGCTCTGAGAAGCCCAAGCCAACCTCACCTGCAGATTAACGTACGAGGCTCTGGCGAACAAGATATTTCCCAGTAAGCGGAAATAGGTTCGCCACCTATGACGTGCGACCAACAATATAACTGGCGAAATGTGGGCGTACCATATGCCTCTGTCTACCCCTTCGGGGAAACAGGCGTGATATTATCTATTTATGTATGTACTATATATATAATAGTGATTTTGACCAAATAGTAACATTTGACTAAGAATCACTTTAGAATTTCAAAAGTGGCAATAAGTTCTGACTGTAACATATACATTGTTTTTTGTAGGTCATAATAAAACTTTACCCTATTGAAAAATGCGCATTTTGCGTTCAGTTATAACTTGAACCCTTCTAAGCAAATATACCACCATAAAGGACCACTTAAAATTGTACCATATGGAGTTAAGGTGCTATCCATAAATGACGTCACACGTTAAGGGGGCGGGAGGGGGTTGACGAAGGTGACATGGTGTGACAAGGCGATGGGAGGGATTTCAAAATCCAGGTCCTATGAAAATTTTGGAACTACTCTTTTGATGTAATTATTTCTTGCTGTACAATTGCAAAATATGTGACTTTACACTAAGGAGAAGGGAGTCCCACAAGTGTGACAAGGACGGAAGGGGGGGTCAAAAAATCACGGAATTCGTGTGACGTAATTTATGGATGACCAATAAGCTACGGTGGAAAATCAAATGATTCCATCGCCTTTGTCATTTAGAAGCTTGAAACTCGAGCGTTTTAGTTTTAAACTTTCAAATGACATATTGTTTTTATTCAATGTTGTATACTTTTACTTAAAATAATGTGTGGATATAGTAAGCGGTTGAGTCGATTTGGTTGCTGGCGTGGTATAACTTATCAAACAACCTGTACAAACAAATAGGAACTTTACAATTTATAAAACTAAGTTTATATTACATTCTCATTTTGGTGAAACACTCATTTCATAAATGCTGTTTCTTATGAGCTTCTCATAGCAGTCCTCGTGGTTGTGATGGTGGTTCACGGCATATATCATTGCGTCTATAGTTTCAACTGTGGCCGGACACCGGTTGAGAGAGAAATATTGTACACACCTCCAAGATGTCTTTCCGTGGGTAGTCGAGTGTTTTGTATAGACAAAGTTGAGATGTACTAACTGTTTGTGACCCTTTCTGCTATATATGTATTTGTAGCGTACTGGCAGTTGTTGGTTCTCACAGGCGCCGTTGACGACGAGTGAGAGGGCACCTATAAAAAAAATACAAAGATTTTAGATTTTGGAAATACATTGTAAAATTTTATTTTTACTAGAAAAAATCGTCTATTCTGCGGTGGCTTTAGTGAAAATCGAGCATCCTTCCACTGAACGCTAAGCCATAGCTTATCGGATCGTAATTAGATAAATAATAATAATAAATTTAGTTTGACTATTCCTAATTTCCTAGTGTAATAGAATCATCACCTTATGAAAATAGGTTTGCTAATTAAACAGCAAAATCGATTCCATAATTTTACACAAGTTTGAAAAGGCATAGGTATTATAAATATATTTAAAAAATCCTTTCATATGGCCTATGAACATCGACACGCAAGTGTTTACTTTTTTGTCGCTGAGGTTTGGGACATGTTTAATGTAACAACAATTTAATTCCCATACATTTGGCAGGGAGGTTTCTCTTCTAAGTTTTGTCAAATGTATTTATGTAGCCTTTTTAAGATCTTAAAAATGAAATTACTTTATAATGTTCCAAAAATTATTCCACGATTTTTAAAATACTTTTTTGTTTCATCGAATATTTAATCACTGTTTTATATAAACGTTTATAAAAAAAATTGCAAGTGGTTTTAGTTCCCAGGAAAACGGTATATCAAACTAAAATTTCATAAAAGTATTCAGTTATCGATGAAACTATTTGTAAAAACATGTAATATGTATCAGAACCCATAATACTTTTTCACATAACTTTTTATGCAGTACCGTTTAATCGAACGATGTATTCTCCCGTTGACGATAAATTGTGCTGCGGTAAGAGAAAGAGAAGTAAATGAAATAATTCATTAAATAGACTACATGAGGATATTGTATTTTCGATGTGCATTAACTTATTAAAGTAAAAATTGATGTTTTAATTATTTTGCAAACTTAAAACAAAAATATGGGTAACAAACCTTCGATGTAACATTATTTCTTTAAAAAAAAGTTAATAAATGGGTGTAAGACAAAAAATTGTAGTTTATTGGTAAAGGATTTAATATAAATGGGTATAAAATACAAACATATATCAAGCCACACATAAAATCACACAAATCACAAGTAAAAAACATCTACAGTACAAACACTAATAATAAAAAATGCATTCAAATATCTTTAAATAAAGTAATATTTTAAAGGTCATACATAACCTAGAATGTTACAACACTGGTACAGTCAATCATAATAAAAGCTTATCAAATTTATTACATTAGAAAGAAAGAAGAAAGAAAGAAAATAATTTATTCTGTGACACATGATACATTGGTTTACAAAAATAAAAATTAATAAACACATGTGGCACCGAAAAGGCTATTACTATTGACTGGCTGAGTATAAGCTTAAAATAAACAGATTTATAGATGCAAAAGGAAAATTAAAAAATGATTTGTAAAAAATACATAAATGTGAGGAATGTACGATAAATCAATAATTACATAGGAAATCTTATCTAAAAACGCATTAGAGATCAATAATTTTTATGAAATCATACTATGTTAATTTCAAAATATTAATATAAAAGCATATTTTTTTATTGACATTTTCAGTCCTGCGCAGCTACCAGTAGCCGCATAAAAAATACATAATTCATTCATAAATAATGAATATTAGCGGATATTTGACGGATTAAGAGAGCAAACGAATTTATGATAAGTTACATTGCTGTATATAGTTTTTATGTCGTGATTATAGTGTAGATAAGGTACTTAAAAATAATGTTGATTCTCGTTCAGTAATAATAAAGCAAAAGTTTTAACTTAAAAATCCACCATAAGGTGTTATTGCGTAAGGCATAGTCGCCTTGACTTTTATTTACTTCAATACAAATTCATATATTGGTGTCCCAATAAAGCAAGCTTCTAATTATATTATTGCAATGTATTTATTTTTAGAACAACAGTCCTGGTTTCATTATTATGACCCGAGAAAGTAGCAATTTCCTAGGTCAATAGGCAGCAATGCTTACTATCATCATCATATCCTAGCATTACTTCGGTTGCCCCAGACTAAAGCCCAGGCCCAGGGTCTGCTCACCAGGCTAACCAGATTTGGCTGAACTTCAGTTATTACAAAGAGCGACTGCCATCTGACCTCCACAACACAATGAGAAACATCATTCTATGGTTAAACCAGTTGTCAGAATATTAGAAGGCACCGACTTCCTAATAACGACTGCCATGGATGTTCATGACAGCCGGGACCAAGATTTGGCTGAACTTCAGTTATTACATAAAGCGACTGCCAACTGACCTCCACAACACAATGGGAAACATCATTCTATGGTTAAACCAGTTGTCAGAATATTAGAAGACACCGACTTCCTAATAACGACTGCCATGGATGTTCATGACAGCCGGGACCAAGATTTGGCTGAACTTCAGTTATTACATAAAGCGACTGCCAACTGACCTCCACAACACAATGGGAAACATCATTCTATGGTTAAACCAGTTGTTAGAATATTAGAAGGCACTGACTTCCTAATAACGACTGCCATAGATGTTCATGACAGCCGGGACCAATGTCTTAACGTGCTTTCCGAGGCATAGAGCAAGTAAAAATACGCACATAACTTCGAGAAGTCATAAGTGCGCCACCAGGGTTTGAACCCTAGACCCTCTGAATTAGAAGTCTATGGGTCTTGCCACTGGGCAACAATGGTACAATTGATATACATTTTAATGGTGAAAAGGCACTTTGATTTATCAAGAGCATTGTATGTGTAATTTAAAAATTTGTTGGTTATTTTAAAAAAAACTGTCTAAGTGTCCATTATTACTGAACTCAAATGATTCAATTTAAATATTACAAGGGGACAATCTCTCTTATGGCCAAAGTCAAGTCATCCTTATTATTAAATGCGAATACCAATGCAATTTGAACTGTATTTCGAAAGAAGTTTTCTTATGCAACAATAATTGTTGATAATATGGCACCCAATGCATTACCTAACTATTAAAATATATACCGAGATACTATTGTTCAGACACAGATTGTGTCACATTTTGTACAGGTGGTAAGTTACCTAAAGAAATTGACCCACATAAACCGTTATTATTTGTAAAAGACCATTGGCATTGTTGATTGAAAGTTGCACCTATTTTTGACCGCGACTGTACTCTTAATTTATTTCGAAAGAGGTTTTCCCATGCGTCAATTGATATAATGTGTATCGAAAATGTGATACTATACAATTTTTTTGTAAATTACCTTAAAAAAGTAACACACGTAAATCATTAATATTAATAAAAAAAATTAATGACAATTAATTGATAAAATATACATACCCTGCAGCTGCAGAAGATATAAAAGTATAAAATATTATCTTATCTTAATACAATAAATAGACTAGAATATGAGCAATTATAAAAAAGTCTTCACAATAATTATGGTAAAGGTTCGATGGCACAGACAGATAAGAAATCTCTATTTTGTTCTAATTCTTATATTGGCACTTGAAAGTAGATTACCACTATCACAGTTACTTTCTTACTAATATTGTGCTTTTTATTATTCCAAATAATGTCTCAACACCTCACTATGAGTATTTCATACCTTTAGACGGTCAACAATGTTTTACTAGTACTATCTTTTAGTATAATCTGTTTCTTATAAATATTCCTTAATTTGGTCCCCACGTCCTATTGGAATCTTGGATTCGCATTTGTTTTCATGAGATTTATTATACTATTGGTTTTAGTCTCACTATATAATATAAAATATTGTTTGTGTATAATATATCTTAAAATATAATACAAACTAACTTATGATACTAAATATTTGATTCTCGTAAAGTTTTCAAGTTGCATAATAATCGGCTTGCAATTGAGAAACTTTAATTACATCATTGAAATGTATTTCAAAACATGGCGACTTGCAAAATGGCATTTCGCATGCGTTACACATGAACCTCGTGTCCCTTCTTTTGCCAATCTTCCAGCAAAGTCTGCAGGAGCGCTGCGGATACTTCTTTTTGCCATCTTCCTTCTGTGGAATGGTCACAAGGCGGTGCTCCAACGTGTGATGTGACAAATCTTCACTTGACCGAGTTCTCAGTGCATTATTAGTCGGTTTACCGTTTACTAAGTTTTTAAGATCGAGAAACAGTGAGTTTAGGCTGGTACAATCTGAAATCACGATGGGCATTTTCAGATTTATTCCATACAACAGGTTATCATCAATGAGTCTAATAATGTTGAAAATGCCATCGTGTTTTCACAGTGAAGGCTTTGCAAAAAAGAAAATAACAAGAATTTAAAATGAAATAAATGATTGCATTTTCAACACAACCTCTAAGTTATAATATATCTACATAATACAAAGAAGTATTATTAACGGCCTGTTTCACAATGTCCAAACAAGTTGCCACTAGTGGTTAATTGACAGATAGTTCATATACAACTCATTTTAACTGTCGAGTACCTATTACTTAGACATTGTGAAACATATTTTAAGAGGCAACGTAAGAACGAAAACAAAAGGCATTCTAACTAATGAGCAAAGGTGATTCAGATCATAGCAGTGATTGTTATTGTTACATGCCAAAGTTAGCTTGTAACAAAGAATTACCACAATGGAGTTTTCATAACTCAATGGTTTTAGAAACATAGTTGGAAGAAAAGTATTAAAAAGAAAATAAATTTAGGGACTTTTGATCAACTGTAAAGAATGTTGATTTATGTTGTCAAAGAAATTAATTAAATTAGGAAAGTGGCCACCGCACCATATGGATGCATGCAACATGTTGCCAACCCTTTAAACACCATTTCACGCTCTTACGCAAAGTTTTTTGGTTTTCAGCTGAACAAACATTGGAATGTGATAGAAAGGGGTACAAATTGCTCAATACAGTTAACTTTCGCATGTTACAATCATAAGAAAATAAGGTTGGTGGCTATGGCTATTGCTATGTATAAATAAAAAGTTAAAAAAATACTTACTATCTTGTGGTGATTGGTAATCTAATGGAATAGTCGTGTCCTTTTTTCCTTCTCTAGAGCCATCAAAAGATTTTGGCGTTGTACAAACAGCTGGATCTGTCACTATTATATCCAAATCGTCACATTCCGTTTTCATTTCCAAATTACTATCTGTAGGTGACTGACCTTTACATTTGTCATTCATATCTCTATCTATGTAGGAAGAAGATATTTCTAATGCCTTCTCCTCATACAAATTTTTAAAATTATCGTAACACTGTTGCAGTATTGTGTTATTTTGTACTGATATAGATTTCTCTTTTAGCTTGGGTCTTTTTTCTGTATTTGATACCTCTTGGTAGTAGGTTTGTTGAAGAAATTCTTCCGATTTCCTCTTAAGATTACTAAGCCTTTGAAGCTTCTCAATAAAATGTCGCTGTTTCAACAAATCTAATTCGTTATTGTGAGATGATTCCTCTGTTACAGAAGCTGTGTCGTTGGCGTCAGTTACACACAAATCTCTATCTTGTAAACTGTTTTGATGACTGTCCACACCTTGTTTTGATAACTCTTGTTCTTTGTCAGTGTTTTCTTCATCAATCTAAACAAATAATAATATTTTATACCATTATATTATAATCATTGTCTGTTTACTGGTAAAGTATCTAGGTAAAATATGAAAAGTCAAAATTTTATCACTAGTCATATAATTCGTCAATCTATTTATGAGAGATTTAGTGGAGTCATAAATTCTGATAATTAGACCAAATATCATTCATAGATCATTAATTAATAGATAAGTCAACTATTTAAAGAAAATAATTATTTGTAAAAAATTACACTAACAATAGATAAAAGACAGTCTTCTACTACATACAATTTATCTTAAAAATGACCTATACAGATACTGGACTGGACCTCAGTAGGAGTTGTCTCTATCGTTGTCTATTTGAGTTTTAAATAAATTTTCATCTAAATCAACAGATTAATTATTGGATTTATATAAAGAAAAACATGTTAACATACATAATATTACGACTGTTCCCTGAAGGGATAGGCAGAAGTATATTATACACCCAAATTTAGCATGTAATAGGTGGTAAGCCTATGTTCACTTATTGGGAACTTTTATGTTCGCCAGAGCCTCGCCTGTTAACCAGCAGGTGCATCACATGCAGGTGAGGTTGGCTTGGGTTCCTCAAATCTTGGTAGGATCCCTATACACCAATGTTAAAACATGTTAAGATTTTTATGAATTGCACATTAATCTACCAACCTCTTTGTTAGTTAATCCTTTAATTTGAAGCACCTCTGCCGTGCCTATAAAACTGGTGAGGTCTTCACGTTTCACACTGACTTCTCCATGGTACATAAAATGTAGTAAATCTCTCATGGCTTTGAGTGAAACATCCCGTAAAACAACTGAAACGTTGAGAAAAAACACTTCAGTATAGCAAGAAAATATCTTGATGAAAAGTTAAATTTCAACTCTATTTTCGAAACTGCTTTCTTTTACTTAAGTTCACTACATGATTCTTTCTTCTATTTACAAATTTTACACTAGCTTAAATTACATAACCATAAATTTTAACAACAACAAAAAATCAAGGAGGTTTTCGCTTGTGCTATCAATCTTATTCTCATAGGTCTGCTAAATATGAATAAGTTATATTTCTACATACTCATTTGTACAAATTTACACTTTAGAAGCACTGATCCATCGCTTTTACTCATATATATCTTTGTTACTTTATTTAATAGTGGCTTTTTAACTATTTGTAAATTGTAAAATAATATCTCTAAGACAATGTTAAGTGTACAAAAGGTTTATGAAATAAAGTACCTTAGTTTTGTATTTACACATTTAATTATAACTGATACTTCTGTAGTAGAAACCTATTAGAAAACATAATAAAAAAGAATCTACTTACCAATTGGATGCTGACAAGGGTTTATTTGAAACATTTTCTTGAAATAGGGCGAACATATCGATAATATTACTTTGTGTGCTTGTAATAAATGGCCTTCCACGGCTATCGTTACATCTACGAATTCACTGTTACCAAGTAATCCAGCGAAACCTTTTGTTAGATTTCCGTGAAAATTATTCCAAGACAATGAAAATTGTTGATCCATTTTTAAACATACAAGGAGAACATCTAAAATCACAAGAGGCACGCTGTTATAACTAAAATTTGTTACATTATAATTGATTGTATTCACTGTGTTATTTTTGTATTTACTTCTTATTTTCTAACAAATGTAAATCAAAATTATCAAAATAGAGTGAAATTCGTAAGCGTGAATGATGACAGATGTGAGCAGAAGCGGGGGGAGGGCTTAGCGGCGCGTCGTCACTAGTGATGTTCTCTATATTTTGTAGACATCGACTCCAGAAAAACCACTATGTAGTGAACGTAATAATATATATTCAATCGACTCCACTTATACACACCGTACACTTTTCGATACTCTCTGTTCCTGTTTAAAAGTAAAAATAATTACTTTTTTAAATATTGTTTAAAATTTGTGATATTATTAACATTAATGTGTAATAACGGCGGATTATTAACTATTAAGTGTTTGTGAACGTACATGAGTATTGGGAAATGAAACAAAACAGTAATTCAGCATCACTTACTTTTCAAGTTCTCTCAAGAAGTCCATGTGAGATCTCAGTATAGACTCACATCTGTACTTTAGGAGGAGGGCACCTCATTCATCATTTATCATCTTTATCACCACTCTTTCCCCTTTAATATAAATTATATATTATTAATATTTCTCTTACTTACACTGGCTAAATGTGCAAAATGCACGTAGCCATTGTTTATAAAAAAACTGGCAATATTACATACTACCGGCACCGCGGCCGCAGATTTGCATCTGCGTCCTGCGGGACTTCTTTTCTGGGGCGGCGTCTATATGCCTAGACGAAGATTCCATTCTGCTTTTGTTTCTTGATTATAAAAATAAATAAATATCTCTTTTATTGTTGATAATACAATTATGAAATTTCTATTTTGTTTGTCAAAATTTGACGAATGTAAATGATCCTGTTGATCTTAAAGACAATAAAGTATATTTTATATTATACGCGCTGTTATTTGACTTAGGTAATATCACTGCTCAATGCTTTAGTTAGACTATTACGCTTAGCAAAGAATAGGGCCAAATTTTGACGTGCACATTATTGTTAACAAAGCAACGTTATACTTTTTTACGTTTTTGTTATGCAATTATTAACATTTTCGAGTTAGTTTTTCTAGTGACTAACTTCGTACTGGTAGCTTCTTACGTGGCATATAAGTTTGTTAATTGGTGTAAAATTACCTATATGAAGATGCGAGGTAGTTGTCGAGTTATAGGACTGGTAAACGTATATTCTTAATTAAAATATGTTCAAGTTATTTACAATGTGTGGTGGGTGTCTTTTACATAAAAATAATAAATATATTTTGCCAATATCCTGACATTACTAATTATATTCTTTAAATCTAAAAAAAATAGGCCAACCTCGCTACTGAGCCCCGTCTATAAATGGTTTTCATGGGTCATCCATCACGAATGGTCTAGGCCCTAGGCCAAAGATTTGCGACTTCCAGCCTCCCGAACAGGCCGGTTTTCGAAAAGGTCGGTTTTCAAATATAGACCACATACACACTCTGCAGTTGTTTCAACAGAAGACAGAGGAGTCTAACCAACCACTTTGCTTAGCGTTTGTGGTCTCTGAGAAGGCCTTCTATTCGATTGAGAGCTGCGTGAGACAGAGGGATGCATATTAGCAAAACTGTTCATTACTGCAGTGCTCTAGAGGATGTTTTCAAGCTACTGAACTGGGAAAACTACAGCGTCAACATAAACGGCGAGTACATGACTCGTCTTCGATTTGCCGGCGATATAGTGGTGATGGCGAAATCGTTTGTGGATCTGCGCACAATGCTCGCAGACCTCGATATTGTGCTTGTTCCACGGTCTGGCATAGTTATCGTGATTGTTCCACGCTATAAGATAGTCCAAATTACCATACGAAAATATTTTTATTTATGGAATTTGGACTTACAATTGTTGTTGCCACAATTCAGACAGGATTGTGATATGGCTACGCGACCACACACGGGGTATTTCTTTAGTAGCTGAGGAATACACACTTCTGGTGGAATTCTAACTTAAAGGTGCCCATAGATGACCTTTAATACTTTAAAGTTAGACGTTTGTTTTCGTCGAGCTGCAGTGCCGAGCTGCACACGGACGTTCGAATATGTCATACAAACGGAAGGCACGTTAGTTTTTAAGATGACCTTCAAGAGCTTTAATGAGCCAAACGAGACACTATTTAGTAGGTATTTATTAGGTTTGGTGTAGGATTACTACTGTGCTAATCCCAGGGTATTAATAATTGCCGTGCTAGTTCCATGGTATCGATCGTTACCGTGCTTATGCCACGGTATAAGATATTATTGCCGTGCTTGTTCCGCGGTATTGAGCTTCCCAAAAGGAAGATCTACAAATGAACATGGATAAGACGAAAATCATGTCAAATATCCATGTTGTGCCTACCCCAGTAATAGTGGGAAGCTCGGCCCTCGAAGTTGTCGACGAGTACGTATACCTGGGATAAAAAGTCATTGGAGTAGTAGTATTAGGTCCAACTTCGAGAAAGAGGTTAATCGTGGAATCCAGCTTGCTTGGGCTGCGTTTGGGAAACTGCGAATATCTTCTCGTTCAAAACCAGTCCACGAACCAGCAAACGTAGAAGAGAGCGGCCTCCCACCCGACGGAACGATGATCTGGTCAAGGCGGCAGGAAGCCGGTGGATCGAGCGGCACACGATCAATCAACGTGGAAAGTAATTGGGGAGGCCTATGTTCAGCAGAGCTTCAAATGGCTAAAATGATGATGATGGCGATAACTTATTATATTTCTTAATAAATATAAATCTCGTGTCACAATGTTTGTCCTCAATGGACTCCTAAACCACCGATTATAATAAAATTCGCACACCATGTGCAGTTCGATCCAACTTGAGAGATAGGATAGTTTAAATCTCAAATTATAGTCGCAATTTTAATTTATTGCTAATTATTTGTCTGTTATTATTTGACAGTCACAATTATTTGTTAACTCCAAATGATTCTAACAGATGTCGATACCTTTCGACTGGGTTGAGTAAGTAATCAATAGATGACGCTGCTATGGTAAATCTACGAACGTGTCATATAAGCTACATTTTAACAGCATCATTACCACGTGTTGTTAACGATATAAAATTAATTAAATTTATTTTGTAGTGAACGAAATACCGTATAATTCATAGGGTGCTAGCATAGCCGGCCACGTGTTACTTAGACTGAAGTGTAAATTGAATTCATATTATAATGAAGATAATACAGTGAAATTAATCCTGTTTTTTGCTTATTTGTGCTTCATTGATCAAAACTTTATAATTTAATTTGAATTTAGCCACAGCAACGCGTGGCCGGGTTAGCTAGTTTTACTATAAATCAACCGTTTTCTTACTTCTAGCGCGTTTAGCTTTAAGGCGTCCCAAACACAGTCACTTGCACATTTTCTTAATTTTTTTTTTAAATAATGGCTTTGTACGATTTGCACATTTAGCCATTGTCAAGTAAGAGATATATTAATAACATAATATATACATACATACATAATGTCACGACCCTTTCCCGTAGGGGTGCCTACCCCAGATCACATCCTTCCACTTGCTACGATCTTAGCACACTCTTTTAGCTTCATTCATACTCATAAACCTCCTCACACACGCCCGTCGGTTTAGGGTAGGTACTTTTGACCTGCCCTATCTCCAAAATGGACACACATGGACACATGGACACACACATGGACTTCTTGAGAAAATTTGAAGAGTGATGATGCACTGTTTTGTTATATATACCAACACTCATCGGATCATTGCGGGTTCACAAACACTTAACGGTTAATAATCCACCATTATTACACATTAATGTTAGAAAATATCACAAATTTTAGAAAAATAAAACAAAACTGCAGACGCTTTACTTTTTAGCCAAGAAGTGAAATTTAACTTTTTATATATTATGGTTTGTCATATGCTATACATATGCAGCCCATTGACTGATAGGCTTAATCAATTTTCAACCCATGAAAACATACATAATTTTATTCATATAATTCAAAAAGTTTAACTATGGTCGATTTTTGAGATGAAAAAATTTATTTCATACAATGTTTAAGCCACCTTTTTTGAAGTAGGTACACATACAAAATTCGTACTACTAGCGTTCGTGAAACAGATGGGTCCTTCAAATGTCTTTATATTCCCACGTTAACAAACTAAATACGAAGATGTCAAGTTGAGGCCAATTTAAACAGTGGTAAATTGTCGCGAGCCCATCGAGCCCTAGTTGGTGAACCGCCAATTAATTAAGTTCAGTAAGAGCAAGTCACCCCGCTGCTAAGATAGCCCCTCCGTGACGGGCACTTTTAATTTTACTGGTGTCACGGGTTAGCGATAAGCCCACTCGCTTTAAGCCAGAGAGGATTCCATTTACATCATTTGGATCATGGATGACTGCCATAATTCAAAGAATTTACATTTGTTCAAATTAAATTTGTCAATAAAAAACTGTAGGGAAACGATCACCGAAGTATAGCAAAGTTAACAGAGGTCTGTCCATGGATGAGTGACCGTCCCCCCCGACTGGTCTCCACCTTGTGTCGTTGTGGGGGGGCTGAGTACCTCTCGGTAGGGCGCAGAGGGCGATAGGAAAAGGTAACACCCAGAGATGTGCGACTCTGGGTGCCCTTAGTACTGACTACCAAGAGGGAAACTAAGAGGGACCTGTGGAGAGCGCAGCGGGAGGGCCAGGTGGGCCCGTCGAGCAGCGCCAGGAGGGTCTTTAGCAGCAGGGGCAGGGAGCCCCTGCTGTCTAACCATGGACTCTCCGAGAAGTCGGCCACACACGCTATATGGTCGCACAAGGAGGTAGGAGGGGCGAGTCCACTGTGTCTCTCTGAGGAGGTCCTTCCGGATTTGGTCCGGGGAACGTGGCCGCGGGCGGGGTGTCAGAACTGCAACCCAGGTACTGGCCCCCCGCCTCTTTCTCAACAAGCGGCGGGCGTCGTCGGAAGATTTTTAGTGGTTATCACTGCTGGCGGTCGTGTCTGCCGTTGGTGAGTCCCACACACCTCTCTCGGTCCCCCTTTGGCCGGGAGGGAGTGCGTAAACGCATTTTGTTACCGATGTAAAAAAAATAGGCTCCGGGATATAGTAGGTCAAAGAAGGAACATGGATAGTTTTTAGTTAGTAAAAGTCTGACACACCCTGCTGCTCCACCCACAGCGAATGACGGACGTTCAGAAATCTTCCATTCGATAAAAGGAATAAAGTACGTCACGCATAGTGCTGCCTTCGCCAATTCACACTGGGGCCGTGGAGTATGACCTGAAGGCTTTTTTTAAAAAAAAATATTTATTTATAATAACATTTTAATATAGTTTTTAGACACACAGTAAATCACAGAGATTTTTGTCTGGTCTGTTCGGTATGTAGTTCATAATTAGTTAAATGAAGTATGTATACTTATAAATTAGTGACTGTATGGTTTTTAATGAGATAATAAATATTCTTTAAACCCATATGCCTACCCCTTCGGGAAAACAGGCGTGATATTATGTATGTATGTGTTATACTCACCCTTATAAAGTCCACTGCTAAACATTGGCCTCCCCAACTGATTACATTCTATTGGGGGTATCTATCTGCCCATAATCACCACGCTGGGCAGGTGGGTTGGTGATCGCAGTTCAAGCTAGAACGCACGATGACGCAGATGCCCATCATCTGGTAGGATAATTTATTGATTCAGGCGTTACTTTGCGGAAATCCATTGTAAGCAAGTGACCGATTAAAAATATCTTTGTAACAATTCCCGAGAGTTTTCTCTCGTTTCAGCGTTGGTCGTGAAGACATCGTTGTTCTGAGGCTCCTATCTTACCTGAAGATGCCCTGTGTAAGGGCGAAACACGTGTCGTGTTGAATAGTTTCTCGATTTTTCGGGAAATTATAGTAGCGCGGGAATTGTTACAAAGATATTTTTAATCCATCACTTGCTTATCTGGTAGGATTTCTCTTCGTCGACTCTAACGACTCCCCGTGAGATGAGCGTGGAGTGGCACTATTCTAGGCCGGCACGACACAACACACAAGGTCTAATGACAACAGCTTTAAGTGTTAAGCTTTAAGCGACAAGTATAAGTGATTATTATCTTCGCATTGTCCCGGTTGTGATAGATAGGGCTCAGGAGACTTAAGTATTTATTCATTTAACAAATAATGCACATAGGAAACATACACAAAGATAGAAGTTATGATAGACATGTACAACGGCATTGCTTATCCCTAAAACAAATTAATTCCAGCAGACCGAAAAAAGGAAAAAACATATACAAAGAAGACACGTGCACAAAGTATGATGAACTGAAGTATTAGTGTTGTCGCCAGAAAAAGTCCTACCTATCATGATCCAAAACCTAAATCGAGCGGAATTCAATCCTGCGGTCGGAACTTTCAGAGCAAACTCTCGAATTGCTAGGTACATCAGGAAATGGTTCAACTTTCGGTTAGACTCATGGGCAGTTACTTGTTCATCAATAATACTACACAAATAACGAACTTAATAATCTGATAACTGTATTGTTTGCCGGTTGAACGATTGATCCGGACTAATTAAATGCATTGTTGGCTGATCGCTGAATAGTTTCACTGCTGGACCGGAAATCGAATTGCCCCACGGACTCTATTAAATAGTAGCATATACGGGAATCAAGTTGTAATACTGATTGATTAGCTATTATAGTGCAGATTTGATGAATGGTTTGAACTATTCGTGGTTAAGGAGTGAGAATTAGTTCGTAATTTATTTACACATCATCACCATATCAAGCCTTATAAAGTCGACATACATACAATCAGGCTTGTTTCCCCGAAGAAACATATTATACGCCTATACTTCGCCAATTGGGTCGATGGTCCCACGTAATAGGTGGCGAGCTCATTGCCGCTTACCGGGAACTTCTAAGTTTGCCAGAACCTCCTCCGTTAATCGGTGTACTCTTGCAGTTGAGGTAGGCTTGGGCTCCAAAGAAGTTTCCATCTTGGCGTGGGAGGGGGGCTAAAAACCCCTGGAGGCCTGGAAAAGATAACACCCAGAGGTTGGCGACTCTGGTTGCCCTTAGTACTAACTACCAAGAGAGACCTGTAGAGGGCGCGGCGGGCGGGCCTGGAGGCCCGATTTATAGTGTTTATTACTGCTGGCAGTCGCGTCTGCCGGTGGTGAGTTCCACACACCCTTTCGGTCCCCCTTTGGCCGGAAGGCAGTGCGTAAATGCATTTTGCTATCGACATAAAACAAACAAAAAAAAGGGCTCTAAAAATGATAGTAGGACCCCTGTACACATTATATTACATTATAAAGTCTACTGCTGAACATTGGACTTCTCAATAAATAACATTCTATTGGGGGTGTTTGCCCATAATCACCACGCTGGGCAGGCGGGTTGGTGATCGCAGTTCAAGCCAGCTTGCCGCTTGCTGCCCATCATCCGGTAGAATTTCTCTTAGTCGACTTTTACGACTCCCCGTGAGATGAGAGGTTAATGCCACACGGCACTAAGCGACACGGCACATACGATACTTTTAGTACCTTTCTTCTGTGAAAGGATTTGGCAATATAACAGTCTGCATAGCGCGGAAACAATATATGGAGTCAGGTGTGTAACTTTGAGCAGTAGCATCAAGTTGACCATCACGTATAGTCGGCCTCAGAAATAACTGATCATTTTGGAAGGAACTAAAAGTACAATATTTAAATGTGATAGTTGGAGAGTGAGACCTTATTTAGTTGTTCAACTATACTTTTGACTATATAATATAGTAAACGGCAATCTGACCTCCCCACATTGTGAGATATTTAATTTGTCGCGAAGATCGTCTATGGCATTTAGTTAGACCCCATTAGGAGTCGATTTACTCCATAAAAAAAAAAAATTCAAAATTCATATTCATTTATTCAAGTTTGGCTCAAAAGAGCTCTTATGAACGTCAAAACTTAAAAACTAGCGCGCCCATTCACTGCGGGCGGGAGCTTGATCGTAAAATAACGGGCAAGAAAATCGTCAAGGTTAGTTTTTTCTCCCGCCAGTTACAAGAATATGTACTTAATAGTAAAACAATTTGACAAATCTACAAAAACATGTGTTCTGCAGTCACATGATTTAAAATAAAAGAAGAAAATAACTTTTTATTTTAAGTTATACGAGTATGATATGATACATATGTACTACAACTAGGTCCTTACATGTAACAAATTCGGCGTTTGGCTAGGAATTCTAAATTTAAATTTATTTCAATTTAAACTTCGCGTCCTGAATGTATTAATTTTCATTGCTTAAATAAAAAAAAATTGTCCTTTTTTCCATCAATTCATAAAGACCTAATATTACTGCGAGTTGTATACGAATGTTGTCGAAGTATAACCCTCGGTCGTCATACTTTGAAGTTTACTATAAGTTTATAAGTTCGGCATCGAACTTCCGAAGTTAGAACAGTTAAAACGCCGTTTGCCGATGCTAAAAAAATAAGTGTGCCAAGGCCCTACGAAAGTAACTATCTTATCTTCGTTTTTTACTTACATGTTACTTATTTATCTTGTAGAATGTAAAATTGTGTAGAATTCCTTAGTAATCATAATTTCTTAAACCTATTCGAACGAACCAGAGCTTGTAGGGGAATATATATTTCGCAATACTTCATTCTAAGACTTAGGTACTAATACCCAGGCCCATATTTATGCACACAAAATTTTGTTTTTTGTGGGAATCAAACCCACAATCAAATACATGCATTCAAGTATCTGTCCTATGTGGGAAACTAACCCAAGAGCTTCGTATACTAATAGCGGATATACCGTCAATATCTATAGTCAAAAATAAGTACCTAATTACAGACCTAATATATTTATTGAATCTCAAATAGTGACGAACAAGAGTTGACGACTGATGTGGCGTGGAGGTCAGTATACCTGCACTCCGCTCCTAAGGTTGTGAATTTGATTTCTTCACAGGACAAATATTTGTGTTTATGAACATGAATATTTCTTATGGTCTGGGGGTTTTCTATGTACGATAAGTCCGTTCTTACAAATAAAGCTAAGAAGGTTTATCTGTTACTAGCGACCAGCCCTAGCTTCGCACGGGTGGCATTCTAATACTTATGAATAGTTACCTATATTCGATTTTATTATTATTATTTTTGTGATTGTACTTATGAATGACTTGTGGGTATCCGTATTTTGACATCAATAATGTTTAGTTGCTAATTCGCAATTTTCACATTTAAAATTTAATTATGTCTAGTTGCTAATTCCCATTTTTGACATTTTAATGATTTATAAGTATAGTTTTCTTTTAAAAATTGATGTGTAATTTAATTATAATTTGCATGCCACCGTTGTTGGCTGAATACTGACTAACTACTAACTGTAATGTACCTCAATCAAGTGAAAATAATATATTCTATTCTATTCTTACATAATTACAGATTGTCTCTATATAGGCCGCCCGTACCTACCACCGCCGCAACCATAATTTTTTGATTTACATGATGAAATTACATGATGTAAAAGACAAATTTAATCTAATAGGTTGGGGAAAAAGTCTTTTCGTATTTTTGTATGAAAAGTCAAGACATTTTTTTCAAAGTTTATTTACATTTATTTACAATATATATGTACCGTTTTGTTGAATAACTTTCTGCCATTTTGTGGGCAGAGACATTATCCCGTTACTGTAGAAACTTTGGGACTTCTGATCAAAAAAACGGGACAAATAGTTTTGGCAGTCCTCTTTTGAGGTCAACCTTACAGAACCTAAAGAATTCTGCAGAGACCGAAACAGGTGAAAATCTGAAGGCGCAAGGTCAGGGCTATATGGTGGATGCACTAGGACCTCCCAGTCGAACTCTCTTAATTTTTGCTGAGTGGCTAAAGATGTGTGTGGTCTAGCGTTATCGTGATGAAAGACCACACCCTTCCTGTTGATCAATTCCGGCCGTTTTCTCTCGACTGCTTCCTTTAATCTCATCAGTTGCTGGCAGTAAAGATCAGAATCGATGGTTTTGCCGGGCGGTAAAAGCTCATAACAAACAATGCCCTTCCAATCCCACCATACACAAAGCATCACCTTATTTCGTGTTAGGCCAGGTTTGGCCACAGTCTGTGAAGCTTTTCTTTTTTTTTTTGTTTTACGTCGGTAACAAAATGCATTTACGCACTGCCAAAACCGGGAGGACCTCCTCAGAGACGCGCAGTGGACGCGCCCATCCTACCTCCCCCTGCGACCATAGCGTGTGTGGCCGACTTCCCGGAGGGTCCATGGTTAGACAGCAGGGGCCCCCTGCCCCCGCTACCTAGACCCTCCTGGCGCTGCTGAGCGGGCCCTCCTGGCCTACCCGCTGCGCCCTCCATAGGTCCCTCTTAGTTTCCCCCCCGGTAGTCAGTACTAAGGGCACCCAGAGTCGTCGGTCTCTGGGTGTTACCTTTTCCCTAACGCCTCCTGCGCCCTACCGGGAGGTACTCAGCCCCCCCACCACGACAAGGTGGAGACCAGTCGGGGGGGACAGTCTGTGAAGCCTGGCCAACTTTCGACCACGAACTTTTTCGCACGTTCTTGTCGTACGTGATCCACTTTTCATCGCCAGTTATCAATCTCTTCAAAAACGGCTCGGTTTCATTACGTCTCAATAATAAATCGCAAATGAGTACACGGTTCATTAAGTTTCTTTGAGTGAGCTCGTGTGGCACCCAAATATCGAGCTTTTTTGTATAACCAGCTTTCTTCAAATGGGTCAAAACTGTTTTGTGGTCAATTCCCAGTTCTTCAGCTACATCGTAACTACTAATATGCCGATCTTGCTCCACTCTTTCAAAAATGGCGTCCATTTTATTCGTAACAGGGCGACCAGAGCGAGGTGCATCTTTAACATCAAAATTTCCGGACTGATAACGTTTGAACCAAATTTGTGCTACTCTTACTGACACTGCATCAGGTCCATAAACATCACAAATTTTTTTCACTGCTTGAGTTGCATTTTTGCCTTTTTTATAATAAAATTTTAAAATGTATCGAATTTCTTCATTAGATTCACTCATTTTTACGGAGAGAAAAACAAATGAAAAATAGCGGGAAACAACTTTTTTTTATTTTTTTCTTTTCTTTATAATGGAACCTTTTTAATGTTACCAAAACCAGCCAGACACAAATAGTACAGTCAAAAAAATTTTATAATAAGTTTATACCTACGTTATGCGAAAAGACTTTTTCCCCGACCTAATATGTTTAATGTCCAAGATTACTAACATGTTAATTTGGACAAGAATTAATTTTATATATACTTAAAATGGCTTCGTAAATAAGCCATTATTTCTAGAAAAAAGTAAAAGATAAAAAGTTGTTATTGGGGGTCCCTAAGAGACAGACATATACCATCGCCGACTTTTTTGTTGAACTTTTTTAAGATGGACAATACTGTAGTACATTATATTGGTCAATCTCGTAGGGTTCAGCCAGCGTTTTTGCAATATAAGCGCAAAAAAAACGTGCTTATTTACGACATCACATTAGATACCTCTAAATTTATAAGTGTTTCTCTACTATATTATGCCTGTATTATACATATAAACCTTCCTTAAATATTACTCTGTCTATTAAAAAAAAAAACCGCAGTAATATTCGTTGCGTAGTTTTAAAGATCTATGCATACATAGGGACAGAGAGACGCTTTGTTTTGTAGTGATTCAGTATCCATTTTTTTTAATAGTGTTAAATGCCTTTACGCATACTTTGCGCCGCAGGGACAGCACAAAGCTATGTCGGGCTCCCCGGCCGAGATGATAGTGGCCGGGACTACCGACTAAACACCACTGTTTCCTGCCCTACGTAAGGTGCCAAGAAGGTGACAGAAAGACCTTATCCTCCTGTGTGATTCAGTATCCATAACACAAGTTCTCAACTTATCGTTGAACTAAATAACTTGTGTGTTTGTAAAAGAATTATTATAATTACTGATGGTAAGTAACTAAGTATAGGCATATCCCTATCCATATTCCAATCGGCACTCGCTCGTCACTACGAGACGTTAGCTGATAAATCTAAATCTGATATTCCTTTTATTATATCGTTCCATTTATAACTGAAATTTAGCCATCCCTGGTTAAACCTGGGCCCTGGGCTTGAGTCTGGGGCAACCGGGATAATGCTAGGATATGATGATGATGTAGAGCTTCGTGTTACCTCCCCGACTGGTCTCCACCTTGTCGTGGTGGGGGGGCTGAGTACCTCCCGGTAGGGCGCAGGAGGCGCTAGGGAAAAGGTAACACCCAGAGATTGGCGACTCTGGGTGCCCTTAGTACTGACTACCGGGGGGGAAACTAAGAGGGACCTGTGGAGGGTGCGGCGGGCGGGCCAGGAGGGACCGTCAAGCAGCGCCGGGAGGGTCTCAGGCAGCGGGGGCAGGGGGCTCCTGCTGTCTAACCATGGACCCTCCGAGAAGTCGGCCACACACGCTATGGTCGCACAGGGAGGTAGGAGGGGCGCGTCCACTGCGTCTCTCTGAGGAGGTCCTCCCGGTTTTGGTCCGGGGGACGTTGGCCGCGGGCGGGGTGTCAGAGCTGCAACCCAGGTACTGGCGCCCCGCCTCTTTCTCAACAAGCGGCGGGCGTCGTCGGAAGATTTTTAGTGGGTATTATTGCTGGCGGTCGTGTCTGCCGGTGGTGAGTCCCACACACCTCTCTTGGTCCCCCTTTGGCCGAGAGACAGTGCGTAAATGCATTTTGTTACCGACGTAAATCAAAAAAAAAAAAAAAAGAGCTTCGTGTTAATTAGATCGTTGCAATAGATGATCAATTAATTAATTCAAGCCAGATAAAAAACATTATATATAAAAAAAAAAAATAACGCTATAAAGCTATGATCTTGATAATGTAATTCTCACTTTACACATATCGTTTCATCCGAGAATCTAGCTATGTAATCATAATGGCATAAAATAGGAATGCAGTTAACACAAACAGTCAACATAGTGATTCCTTAAGGATTCCGTTTTCTTATTGTGGTATGGAACTGTAAATAGTTGTTAATAGCGTACCAGCATGAACCTTTCTTTTTTTTTTTTTTTTTCGGATTGAAAATCATCAAATGACCGTCTTCCGCTGTGGGTGAAGCGGAAGGGTGTGTCAGACTTTTTCTGACTAAAAACCATCCATGTTCCTTCTTGTGCCTGTAACACCAAGGCTGCGGTAACCCGTACCAGCATGAACCTATGTTTTAGTTTATGTCACTGAATTGTCATAATTTAATTAGCACTTTAATAAACGCCACAGTTGTCTAAGCGACAATCATTGTTCAAGAACATAAGTATTTAAGTTGATAATATATGGTTAGACATCGCCTAGAAGCGCTCGTAGCTCTGCGGTGCTCAGTGGTCGGAAACGATCACCAAAGTACAGCAGAGTTTACAGAGGTCAGTCCTTGGATGGGTGACCGTTTGTGTGGCATTTGATATCGAGCGTTTCCGTGCTTCGGAAGGCACGTTAAGCCGTTGGTCCCGGTTATCACTAAATGTGGTAGTCGTTAAGCCATGTTAGAAGCCTAATGGGCGGCCTGATAAATTCTAACAGCAGGACGCCATACACCTGCCTCCGCCAATCCGCACTGGGTTAGCGTGGTGGAGTATGACCCAATACCCTTGCACCTTGGTATGTGAGAGGAGGCTCGTGCTCAGTAGTGGGACGTTTATGGGCTGAGATGATGATGATGAGACATCGCCTATAGATCTAGTTCGTGTGGTGCCGGTCAAGAATAGTGCCACCCCCTCTCATCTCATGGGGAGTCGTAAGAGTCGACGAAAATAATTCCTACCAGATGATGAGCGTCATCCTGCGCTGACGCTACTGGCTAAATCTGCGATCACCATCTGTGAATCGCTTGCCTAGTGGAGTGATTATGGGCAAATAGCCCTAATATAATATAATATTGAGGACGTTCAACAGTGGATTTAATATGGCTGAAATGTTTATGATGATAGCCTATCTGTGTATTGTCTAAATCCGTCCACCCCTTTTACGTGATGAAGCGACAACCAAATAAACTCAGTGTCCTTTCTATTAATAATGATACATACATATATTCACGCCTGGAAGGGGTAGGCAGAGGCACAATACACGCTCACACTTCGCTAATTATATTGGTGGTCCCACGTAATAGGGGGCGATCATGGCCGCAAAAAGAGGTAGGAGGGGCGCGACACACTGCGCCTCTCTGAGGAGGTCCTCCCGGTTCTGATCCGGGGGACGTTGGCCGCGGGCGGGGTGCCAGAAACTACAAATCCCCTGGTGCTGGCCCCCCGCCCCTTCTTCAACAGCGGTGGGCGTCGTCGGAAGATTTTTAGTGGGTAGGACTGCGGCGGTCGCGTCTGCCGCAGTGAGCCCGACACCCCCTCCCGGTCTCCCCCTTTTGGCCGGGAGACAGTGCGTAAATGCATTATGTTACCGACGTAAATAAAAAAAAAAAAAAAAGGTGTGCCACTTGCAGATGAGGTTGGCTTGAGCTCCTTAGATATTGGTAGGGTCCCTATACACTCATTAATAATGATAGTTTGATTCAACAACAGTGTTTATTCGGAACAAAGTTTCAGTTTTAGTAGAGAATAAATTATTATATCTCTTGTCAAAAAAAATCGAAAATATTTATGCAGTAAACATATACCTGTGTTAGGGGAACCAGCTCTTTCTGGACTGCTGCAACACAGGCCTGCGAGCCTAGTGCAGAAGTCATAGTTTACAAATATCCTTGTCACATTTATTTTTCTGCTAATAAAGATTATTATTATTATTTTCATTCTATTTTTTTTTCTCAGCAAATTTAATTTACTGGTAATTAATACAATAATTACGGGCCAGAGCCAAGTAATTATTGTATTTATTAATATTATTATTACATATGTTTTTAACATTTTATTTATTATAATACATGCTTAAATTATTAAATATATGCGTTTGTGGGTGCGTGTGTAAGTATGTTTGCGTGTGTGCGTATTGCACAATAAAATCCTCCAAACTCATCTTAAGAATAAATCAGTCTATGAAGCACAATCAGTTGTTTTATAAGGGATCACTCTATTATGTTTCATACTGACTATTTTACTTACTGCAGATTAGCTAATATACAAGGTAGTATTTATAATTCCGCCGTACCCATATAAAAGTATCATAACGTATCGATATGAAACCGCAGTCTTGGGGTCCAACGGCGCGGTCACTCGCCGGCTGCCTGCCATTGACAGGTAATCGATGGCCGCTAGTTTATTTGGCTATCGGTTCCGCTCCCGACATGTGTATCTACTCGATATAATCGATGCCGGCCTTCCAGTAATATGGTTATGAATCGGCCGGGCCGCATTCGATTACAGGCAACGATACTGTTTGTGCAGGTTTATGCTTTGATGTTGGGAACAGTTTTCTAGGAAATATTATAGATGAATATGGGATTTCTCTTTGAAGCGCTTGTAGGTCTGCGGCACTAGGTGATCAGTAACTACTTATGACTGTTGTTTTAGGAAACTATCGTTGAAGTTTTAATTTTTTATTTCACACGTCATTAAATCCTGCCTGACGGTAAGCAGACGATGCAGACCAAAAAAAGGGAAGGCGCTTTATACCGTGGAATAAGCACGGTACACTCATGACGGCCTGTTAAAATGCCGTTTCACGACCCACTTAAGAAACTCACAGGCTATGCTCTTATAAATTAGCAATCGAATATAATTTAAATTAACAATACAAAACAAACACAGTAATTAGTATGTAAATATAATAAGGAGTAAGTATAAATATAAATATAGATAAATATAGACCCGGGATTATAGGAACTAGGAAACACATGAGCCGGCAGCGAATTCCATTGCTTAGTTGTCTTACATGGGAAAATTCAGATCAATGAGGCTTGTTAGATGTTAAATAATTTATTGATTCAGGCGTTACTTTGCGGAAATCCATTGTAAGCAAGTGATGGATTAAAAATATCTTTGTAACAATTCCCGCGCTACTATAATTTCCCGAAAAATCGAGAAACTATTCAACACTCTCGTTTCAGCGTTGGTCGTGAAGACATCGTTGTTCTGAGGCTCCTATCTTACCTGAAGATGCCCTGTGTAAGGACGAAACACGTGTCGTGTTGAATAGTTTCTCGATTTTTCGGGAAATTATAGTAGCGCGGGAATTGTTACAAAGATATTTTTAATCCATCACTTGCTTGTTAGATGTTGTTAGAATCCCTATATACCCTTAAATAATCTCGACATTCATAAAGTCTCATTTCATCCCAAAACTGAATAAAATATATTCAATTTAATAGCAATACATTTCGCACGGTAAGACCATATCATAATACCACGTACAGACTGAGTTCTTTGTCTAGATTCTAGACTGCGGTTCTACCTGTATATACGTATGATCATATAGGTAGAGGCAAACTTCTAAACGACCCATTTACTGCACAGCGACGTGTACTGCCTCTAACTTCAAGCTCCTATCTGATAGACTTGACGATAGATACCTCCAAGCTATAAACTCCTATTTTGTCCTATATAAAAATAACTGTTATGCATTCTTACACTAATGATGGTAAATTCTTCTTATTACGAAAGTAGGTAAAAAGAAATTTGCGATTTAAATCCATAAAATATGTTCTGGATGCTTGTGACTTCGTGCCCGTGTCCTACAGGGAGGTATTTGGTTATTTGTTTTGTTGAAAGTAGCCCAAGCTTACTCCTTATTATACTTACATACTAATTACTGTGTTTGTTTTGTATTGTTAATTTAAATTATATTTGATTGATAATTTATAAGAGCATAGCCTGTGAGTTTCTTGTCAGTTCTTCTTACAGAGCGGTGATTAGGAACTGGCACTTAGATTCACTTACACTTAATTTTTATTTTTTTGCATGTAAGTGAATCTAAACTTCGTGATTTCATTGTTGTAGTATTTAGTTTTTTTTAATTTATATTTTGTTTTGACGTTTTCAAGTGAAAACGTTTCTATATACCTAATATTTATGAAATAAAGAACTTTTAAACTTTTTTACTTTTACTTTTTACTCCTTAGAATACTGCTAGCTGCCCGTGATTCCATCAAAATCGGTCAAGCTGTTTTGGAGGTTTTTAAGCAAAACAAGCAGACAATCAGACATCTTAATGTTATTAATTACATAGTAAGTTGTAAATAATAATCGCGTAGACGTATCCTTGAGTAACAACACATAATACAAAAATGAAACTTATAATATAGAAAAGTATAATACGCAATGTTAGTTACTAATAAACGTGTATTTTATGTTCGTGGTGGTATATTTGAGAGTTTAAGAGGCGGTGTTGGAAAGTAGGACGTGACCGTAAGGCGCTCAGGGGCCGGAGTTGTGGCTGATTGGCCCCATTGTGGCCCTCAATACTCCATCTCAAGCCAACAGCCGAACCGCTTCATCCGCATTCGATGAATTTATTCTGCGGTGTTTCTAAAGAGCTGCGAAATTTTCATATTTTTGAGGAATTTGGATCTTTTTTCAAGTTTAAAGTTTGGATAAAGATGAAAGAGGAAAAGATCTGGGAAGTTAAGCAGAGTTCACTTCAGTCCATTAGAAACACACACTCACATGCGCACACACCACACCTACACACACACACACACACCACACCGACACACCACACCCACATACACACCACACTCACAGACGCATACACAATTAAACACAAATAAATGAAAGTTAGATTGATATGAACTAGATAATTAAGTATTATACCTAATTATTGTACTGTAGTTATGGAAAGGCGGAGTCTCCTAACACAGACTTTCTCTAGTCTAAATGGAGGCTCCAATCACGATTTAAAGAACAAATGTACTTGTTGAGGACATAAACTTTTTTGTATTTTGTTCACAAAGGTTAATCCTTGCATTGCTGACCGTTTGTATTGCATTTAACATCTATTACCTCCGATCTTCGTAAGGTCAACGGTCCTAATAGTCACTTATCATATCCGGTTGCCCCAGACTTAAGCTAGGCTCAGGGTCTGCTTACGCGGACGGCTCAGTGGCCATCATTCAGCGTATGGCGGCGGGCACTCCCCCTCTCGTCCTCGTCGGGAGAGGGGGAGGTTTCGTAGCCGCTCGGGTCGGCGGGGTGGTGGTTGTGGGGGTCTATTTCTCCCCCAATCGCCCCCTCGTCGAGTTCGAGCGGTTTTTGGTCAGGTTGGGCGCAGTAACCCAAGGCTCTTCTCTCCCCGTCATTGTGATGGGGGACCCCAACGCCAAATCCACGGCGTGGGGCTCCCGGACGACTGACGGGAGGGGGACGGCCTTGGAGGAATGGGTGACAGAGTGTGGGCTGTCCATCCTCAATCGCGGTTCGGTGGACACGTGCGTGCGCCGCAACGGGGGGTCTGTTATCGACATCTCGTTTGCGGCGCCCTCTCTCGCGCATCGTGTCCACGATTGGAGGGTGCTGGAGGATGTGGAGACATTGTCTGATCACCGTTATATCAGATTCAGTGTCTCCACATCGGTGCCAGCGCCCAGCGGAGGTGTTGGAGAGCCGCGATTGGACGGCCCACGATGGGCGATCAAGCGCCTCGACAGGTCTTTGCTGCGGGAGGCAGCCCTGGTCGAGGCGTGGCCACGGGAGCCACCGCTGGTGGACGTGGAGGGGGAGGCTGCGAGGGTGTGCGCGGCCATGGCGCGTATTTGTGACGTGGCCATGCCCCGTGTTCGCGCCCCCCCGCGCAGATCCCAGGTCTACTGGTGGTCGCCGGAGATCGCCCAGCTCCGCCGAACCTGTGCGGTGGAGCGGCGCCGCTATCAGAGGTGTCGCGGAAGGAGAATCCGCGACGACGCCGAGTTGGATCGGCTCTACGCCGCCTATAGAGAGGCGGTGAGGGCCCTTCGCGGGGCCATTAGCCGGTCCAAAGCCGCAGCGTGGGACGAGCTGCTGGAGGCCGTTGAGGCGGATCCATGGGGCAGGCCGTACAAAATAGTACGGCAAAAGCTCCGAGCGTGGACCCCTCCCGTCTCCAGCAGTCTCGAACCGGCGGTACTCGGTAGGGTGGTTGAGGCACTGTTCCCAGACAGGGGAACCGACTTCGTGCCTCCCACTATGGCGGCGCCAGAAGTCACCCGTGACTCGGGCACTGAGGATGTGCCCGAGCTCACCGAGGAGGAGGTAGGAAGGGCCGTGCTACGCCTGAGGGGCAAGAGCACGGCCCCAGGTCCCGACGGCATTCCGACGAGGGCGTGGGACCTGGTTTTGAGCGGGGAGGAAGCGCCTTTTCTTTCCCGCGTGACCTCCCTCTTTGCTAGGTGTCTGCGGGATGGGGTTTTTCCGCGGCGCTGGAAGGAGGGCCGCTTGGTACTCCTTCCCAAAGAGGGACGTCCGGCCGATGACCCTTCTGGTTATCGGCCCATCGTGCTGCTCGACGAGGCGGGCAAGCTCCTGGAGCGTGTCATCGCCAACCGCCTCGTCGAGCACCTGGAGGAGGTCGGACCAGATTTGTCCGACCACCAGTTCGGGTTCCGCCGCGGCCGATCGACGATTGACGCGATCGGCCGCTTGCAGGACCTGTCGGAGAGGGCGGTTTCCCGGGGTGGGGTGTTGATTGCGGTGTCGCTCGATATCGCGAACGCTTTCAACACCCTGCCCTGGCCAACGATTATGGAGGCGCTCCGATTCCACGAGGTGCCTCCATATCTGCGGAGATTGTTGGGGAGCTACCTGTCGGAGAGGGCGGTAGTCTTCCCAACGATGGGAGGGGGAGGCTGTCGTCAGCGTATGGTGTGCGGTGTTCCGCAGGGGTCTGTCCTAGGACCACTCCTGTGGAACATCGGATACGATTACGTTCTGCGCTGTGTGAACCTGCCCGGCGTGGACGTAATCTGTTACGCCGACGACACCCTCGTAACATCCTGGGGTTCTGACCTCCGGGATGCGAGAGTTTTGGCCACCGTCGGCGTCGCGGCGGTGGTCCAGAGGATACGGCGGCTGGGGCTCGAGGTGGCACTGCATAAATCCGGGGCCATTATTTTCCATGGTCCCCGGAGGCGGCCGCCTCCAGGCCCTAGTATCGTGGTAGGAGGAACTCCCATCCCTGTCGAGAACACGCTGAAGTATCTCGGCGTCCTTCTCGACAGCAGATGGGACTTCGAAGCGCACCTTCGGCACCTAGGCCCGAGGTTGGTGAGCACGGCGGGAGCTCTATCTCGCCTGCTCCCCAATCTCGGAGGGAGTGGCGGCAGTTGTCGCCGCCTTTACACGGGAGTGGTGCGGTCCATAGCCCTGTATGGAGCCCCAATCTGGGCGAGCTCCATATCGGGTCGCCATCGACAGATCCTGCAGCAGTCGCAGAGGGTCATGGCGACCCGTGTCGTTAGGGGGTATCGCACCATCTCCCATGAGGTGGCATGCGCGCTCGCCGGGTCCCTGCCGTGGGACCTCGACGCCGAGGTTCTCTCGGCGGTCTACTGGCGTGGCGCGCAATCCCGGAGCCAGGGTCTCCGCCCCACACCGGACACTGTGGTGCGGTGGCGTCGAGACGCTCAGACACAGGCTCTGGGCGCATGGCGGCGGCAGCTACACAGGAGCGCCGAACTACGTGCCGAAGGATCGAGGCGCCGTATCCTCGAGGCGGTCGGGCCCATATTGGAGCGATGGGTCGGCCGTCGGTGGGGGTCGATGACTTTCCGGCTCGCACAGGTACTTTTCGGGCACGGGTGCTTTGGGAAGTATCTGTGCGACGTCGCCGGGGGGGAGTCGACCCGGTGTTGCCACCACTGTGACTGCGCGATGGATGATGCGCAGCACACTTTGGTGGCGTGCCCTGCGTGGGCGGGGCCGCGGTCGACGTTAGCCGCGGCCCTGGGTGGAGTGGCTCTCTCGCTGCCGACCATCATGCAAAAGATGGTCGACAGCGAGACGGCGTGGGAGGCGATGGCCTCCTTCTGCGAAGTGGTGATGTCGCAGAAGGAGGCCGCGGAGCGGGAGAGGGAGCGGGATCCGCTCTCTCTCCGGCTACGCCGTTGGCGCAGCGGGCGGGCCAGGAGGGCCCGTCAGGCAGCGCCCGGGGGGTCTTAGGCGGCGGGGGCAGGGGGCCCCTTCCGTCTCGCCATAGACCCCCCCCGAAGTCGGCCAGTTACGCCATGGCCGCACAAGGAGGTAGGGGGGGCGCTGCAAATTGCGCCTTCCTGAGGAGGTCTCCCCGGTTCTGATCCGGGGGACGTTGGCCGCGGGCGGGGTTCCAGAAGCTACAAACCCGGGCACTGGTGCCTCGCCCCTTTTCAACAGCGGTGGGCGTCGTCTGAAGTTTTTTAGTGGGTAGGACTGCGGTGGTCGTGTCGGCTGCAGTGAGCCCCACACCCCCTCCCGGTCTCCCCCTTTTGGCCGGGAGACAGTGCGTAAGCAGCATTTTTTTACAGACGATAATAAAAAAAAAAAAAAAAAAAAGGCTCAGGGTCTGCTTACTGGTTTAACCAGATTTTTACTGAATTTCAGTTTTTACACTGCCGTATGATCTCCGAAACCTAAAAGAAAAAAATAGGGTTCCGTAAGATATTTGGGTTTTTCGGACACAAAGTGTAAAAAATCAACCAGAACAGTTATTCATTTGCGTACGCTGCCTAAACTATAAAAGATAGAAACACAAAATGTACGAATCAATTGTAGACCTTATAAATATCTACTAAAAAGTTCGCGATATACTATACCTATCTATGTCGAGTGAGGCACAACAACCATTTTTTCATAAAAATCTAGTTTTTTTTGACTAAATTTAAACGCATTTATTTTATTTATTCTATTAATCCCTATCAAAATAAGTTATTTCATCACTAAGTGCAGTTTATGTAGATCATATTTGGTCCAGGAATGATCAAAATTGGACATTTGGTTTTGAAGTTATGGCGAAATTAAATTATTGCGATTTCTGCGGCACGGCGCCCACGCTCACGGGTCAGGGCTTACCACCATCAGTTTATTTTTTTACTAATAAAGTAATACTAAATAATTTAACGTCAAATGTTGTTTATTGAGAAGTTCTACAATAATCGCTTTAGTTATCTATTCCAAAACAACGGGGGTGCACTCCGGGACTGCCGGTAGGAGTGAAAACTTAGTATTAATTACATTTAAATATTTTCATCATTAACAACTTTAACATCCACATAAAGACAATCTATGCAGCCTGCGGATAATGATTGCGTCGTCGATGTTTGTGTCAATGTCTGTGAATTGACCTGGGAATCATTTTGCTGACTGTGTCTTTCCTGGGTAGGCATTTTGCAGCGGTAACCGACATCCACGCGGGCGGAGCCGCGGGCGACCGCTAGTTTATTTATATAATAATATAATCCATATTAGCTTCCCTAACATTAAAACCGGTCCAACCCCGATTAATATTCGACCCTGAGCTAAACTTAGAATAAATCTGATGTCCTCAAAATTCTACCCTTAGAATAACGGCAAGATGACAATCGAAATATAGATTACATCCTCCTTACAGGGCCGGACTTAGGTTTGGCGGCTTGAAATAGGGCCGGGGGAAATAAATAAGTAGTGTTTGGCATACAATTATTAAAAGTGATCGTAGTTTCGTGATAATAGCAACTATCACCAAAATTAAGCAGGGTTCACACAGGTTAGCGCCCTTTTAAAGTGGATTTTGATAACGAGCCAGGATATACCAGGATTTTCCCATAGGGAAAGTTCCCGTTTCGTGATATTACCAAAGTTAGGCAAAATGTATTTTACAAAATATGTCACATTTAAGTACTTTAAGCCGTTTTTGGTGAACAAACAATTACAAATGTTTTCACTTTTCAAGTTTTTACTACAAACTTTCACATATTTTAGTTTTCGATAATCCTTACAGACTTAAGAAACAGTAGTCAAGTCAGTATACCTGCACTCCGATCCCATACATTTATTTGTGTGTATAATATAAATATTTTTATTGGTTTGGATATTTTTTATATATTTTAAGTTTAAGTAAGTAAGTAAAGTAAGTATTTTCACACATTTTCTAGTAACCATAGCACTATCTCTGCTTAGTTAGGTTATAGAACCCACTATGTGTGATTTCCAAAGTAATTTATTTAATATTATCTAAAAAAATCTTCTCTGTTTTAACTCAACTTTTGTGGAGAAAAAAGTCAATATTCTTAGCCGTCGTCCTCTAAATACGGCCCATACCCCAAAGGATGAATTTTTGCGAATTATTTCTATAATCCAATCTGTGGGCCTCCGCGTCACGTCTGCGTTGAACCGACTTACCGATTCGTTATTATGTTTGTAGGCGGTATAGTGTTATGGAAAGGAAAAATTACTTGTAATATTTTATAGGTTGTCTCTGAACTTTTGGCGGTATTCGTCGTCTTACAAAATCAACATAATAAAAAAATAATAATAATGAAACAATCATTATTTTATTCAGCTTCTTTATAATTTTATATTTAGCTTCATTATTTAAAGCTATATGTTTTTATTTTCAAGTTTATCATTTTTTAAAACAATAGTTCAATTTGTAGTTGAAAATTTTAAAAAATAACTCCTATATGAGTACATACTCATAATGGCCATATGGCCATTTTGCGAATGGGACAAAATGCGAATGGTATCAAATGCGAATGGAACTGAACGCGATTGGGACCAAATGCGAATGGGGCCGAATGCGAATAGGACCGAATGTGAATAGGACCAAAACGGAATGGGAGCGAATGCGAATGGGAGCGAATGCGAATGGGACCGAATGCGAATGGGACCATTTTAGAATTCGTGTCGAAACGCGAATGCGATGTAATGCGTCAAACCCGAGTGTCCTGCGGTGGTGGTTTTTAACTAAAATATTCATTACCTTTTCTTCATATAAAAATGCGCTGATCTGTTTCATACTTTTTTAAAGTAGACTATATAAAGTTAATAGAATGTTGAAGTAAGTTTCTCTAAGCAATACCAAAGAGTTTCAGTCTAAAAAGTTTGATAACCTCAAAAGTATCTATGTTTTTGTGGTTGATCTATGTCGCATAAGTTTGGCCAAATGTTAATAAAAAATCTGCAATATGGCTACTGACGGGTACGTTCTAAAAACAACAATCATTAAACCATACTCGTCTCTCCCATTTGTTTTAAAATGTTGATATTTGAAAAAAACCTTTTCATTCATCTTAGTTGTTACTTTTTAGGAGTACCAGTCTTCAAGCCCAATCGCTATTGTCTGTACTGGTTGTCCGTGTCCATGACGAAATGTCTTGAAGACAAAAGCAGCTTTTAGGAAAATTACTGGTCTATACGAGCCTGGCCATAATAGAGAACTCTTCATAGAAATACACCACACATTTCCCTTATTTTTCATGTGACTTGTCGTAATGATTACATTCTCCTATTACTATCCTGTCTAGTGGAGATGATGATATCCTAGCATTATCCCGGCCCTAGCTTAGAGCCCAGGGTCAGCTCATTAGCTTAACCAAATTTGGCTGAATTTCAACTATTACATGGAGCGACTGTCGTCTGACCTCCGCAACCCAGAGGGAACATCATTCTATGGTTTAACCAGCTGCCAAGAGGTTAGAAGGCACTGACCTCCTAATAACGACTGCCATAGATATTCATGACAGCCGGTACCGAAGGCTTAACGCGCTTTCCGAGGCACGGAGACAGCGATAATTAGGTACGCACATAACCTCGAAAAGTAAATTTTATGTGTTATAAACACTGTTTAGCTGTGCCAAAATATGATGTCCAAATATAATATAAAAATTTTAAGTTATGACATGTTTTATAAGTACGTAAGCAAATATTTTTCTTGACTTTTCTGTGGATTAGCTACTCTTTACACTTTTCTACAAAACAAATTGCCATTTCATAGATATTGTCTCTTAAACGTGTCCCTGAATAGATAAACAGTTAAGGTCAACCCCTATTATTTTTTAAGACCTGTTTAAATATACCTTTCATGATGGAGTAGTTGAGGAAAATATCTGGCTGCTGAAATACAGTTATACAACTAGTTTTGAAGCCAGGGATTTTCTGATATTATCGTATACTATATGTGGAATAAAGAATTTATTATTGTTATTTAGAGCTACGGTTTGAGTAACTAACTATACGTTTATTCTTAATTGTTCTTAATTTTGTTTATTATTCTTACAGGGAAATTACAACACTTTTGGCCAAACAATAATGAAGAAAGCAGTGAAATTGATATATGCATCCTATGTGTGTTTGTGCGTGTGCATGTTTGCGTGATGGAGTATTTGTGGGTGTACGTGTATTGCTTATTATATCTCTTTTTATGTTAGCTAGTAAAAATAGTAAATTTGTGTGTGTATGTATCGAAGGGTCATAATAGAAAAGAGATTTAAAGAAATCCCTAGAGACTATTGACAAATGTTTTGGCGTGGGGTTTAATTCCCAAACCGGACAAGGATTTTAGGGATGACAGTGGATATTTGTTTTGGTCGAGCAGGGTGTTATATAAGTAGGTACTATCATCATATCCTAGCATTATCCTGGTTGCCTTAAACTTAAGCTAAGGGCCCAGGGTCTGTCTTACCAGATTTGGCAAATTTTCAGTTATCACATGGAGCGACTGCCGTCTGACCTCCAACGGTTTCTATGTAGGTACTATAAGTGTGTATGAAAAGAAAAAGTATTTATGTATCAGTTATCTAGTACCCAAAAATATATCAAAGAAAACCACATGTATTCGCTAGTTTCCAATAATAAGTCATTATTTCTATCCTCATTCCAATTTAGACCTACAATCTCAATTGCAGAGGTTTCTTAAGAATCAAAGAGTTTGCCCATTAACACATAGGTTGTTTGGAAGGAGTTTTAGTCAAAAAGCTCTTGTCTTGCTCCGATAGCTGACTAATGGGCGTGAAGAATGTCCCCCCCCAACAAATGACAACTGAGGAGTATTTGCTAAGAAGCTTTGGGTATACTTTGACAACTAATATGAAGTGTAGGTAATCGCGGTAAGTTCATTCGATGTACAGCTTTGCGATGCAACGTAACTTCGCAGTAACAAGATTTCGATGTGAGATCGAAATACAGTTCTCCTGACTAATAACAAAAATATTTGACGTCACTACAACAATCCAACATGTCCAATAATTAATAAAGTCCTGACAATAATAAATTTCCATCTTAAGAATTAGACTTTGGGATTACTAACAAGCCCAGCAATTTCACGAGCTACACCAAAAATCGTCTCCTCTCTTACGAATAAGACTTTAAATATTACTTACACTTCCGGCTCCTGCTGAAAATCACTGCAGTGGGTTTGTTTACTGCGTCACTGTGAATATTGAGCTGAAGCCTTGTTTCATATCACATAACTTGTACGCAACCCATGCATTCAGAAGTCAAATGTATTTTTAGTTTTTAAAAATACATTTTTAAGTAGTTTCGAAGCAAAAATCGACATCAAACTCACAAATTAGGGTTTATTATTAATAAATAAATTACTGACCGACGACCGATATGGCGTGGTGGCGAGTATACCCGCATTCCACTCCTGAGGTCGTGGGTTCGATTCCCACACAGGACAAATACTTGTGTGTAGAAATATGAATATTTGTTCTGGTCTGGGTGTTTTTCTATGATATTAAGTATATATTTACAAAAGTATTTATGTATGTTTATTATCCATAACACAAGTTCTTAATGATACTTATCTTGGAACTAAATAATTGGTGTAAGTGTCTGAAATATTTATTTATTTATTATATTAGGTTATAGCTAAATATTTACGTGTTCAGTCAATTAAAGATCAGACTTGTTCTGACACACACTTCCGCCCACCCACAGCGGGAGGCAGTCATTTGATAATTTTTCATCGGTAAAAATAAAATACAATGAAAGGGGATTAACCAAAGCCTTTTGGCTGGTTGGATACCGGTCTTGTAATAAGTTGGTTGAAGTGCGACTAGGTAGAGCGCACACTTGCGGCACAATGCGACCGAGTGTCAGTCAGTGCGGCATAATGCCTCTTCAGAGCGGATTATGTCTCAAAACGATTCGCTTATCGTCCCTCGCCTTCCCCCGTTCTGCTTTCAGGAAACAGTTTCAGTTAGCCATTGCATTATTTATGCGGTGGGCTTTTAGGTCCTTGTCTGGACGTCGCCACTCCCTAGAGCTTACGATTTAAATTAAATTAAATATTAACATAAAATTCAATATACCACTAAAGTACTTACTTTCGACGACCGATATGGCGTGGAGGTCAGTATACCTGCACTTCACTCCAGAGGTCGTGGGTTCGATTCCCACACAGGACAAATCTTTGTGTGCATGAACATGAATATTTGTTCAGGTCTGGGTGTTTTCCTATATATATTAAGTATATATTTACAAAAAAAAAAAGTATTTAAGTATGTTTATCCGTTCTTTAGTATCCATAACACAAGTCCTTAATGATACTTATCTTGGAACTAAATAATTGGTGTGATTGTAATGGAATATTTATTTATATGTACCTTTTATTTAGATCGTGGTGAGATTTTAATCCAATAGAGATGTGCCCACGCTTTGGTTTTTTAGTATTGAATCTCACATTTTTGGTTACATTATTGAAGTTTATGGTTGTATTTGTTTTTCTAATCATAAACATAATTTATGTAACTCAGGGTTAATGTAGCATACTAATGGTAAAATATTTTTTTTAATCAGTCGTTACTTTTGTGAGTTTAAATAATTAAAAACAAACTAAAATAGATTTATTCCTCAGTTTTAAATTAATTATAAACAATACTAATACGATTCCTCAAAGTAAACTGTGTTATCTTTGTAACTAGAATCGTGTTTGCTGCACTAAATTTTTAATTCTTTATTTTAAAGAGAACCTTTTTCTTCCGAATGCATAGATTGCGGTTGAGTTTAAATCTTTTATGTTCTAATCTTAATGTTTAAATCTCTTATAACATAAGAAGTTTCTTTGGTAAAGTATTTAGTTCCACTTACTTTTCTCTTAATAAAACATATTTAAGAAACTCCTAGCAAACTGCGAGTGTTAAAACAACAAGACAGCGAACAGTAGTCGACGATAAGTACTACAGTGCAAGGATTATATTAATGGAGTATGTCTGAGCTTTAGGTATGCTTCAAGCTTTTGTGTTTAATAAACAGACGTTATTTTACTTTAAGTAAACGTGTTTGGAGCTAACTAATTGTCATCATCACAGCCCATTAACGTCCCACTACTGAGCCTCCTCTCACATATCAAGGTGTAAAGGTATTGGGTCATTCTCCACCACGCATACCCAAAGCGGATTGGCGGAGGCGGGTGTATGGCGTCCTACTGTTAGAATTTTTCAAGCCGCCCATTAGGCCTCTAACATGGCTTAACGACTTTAGTGATAACCGGGACCAACGGCTTAACGTACCTTCCGAAGCACAGAATCGCTCGATATCAAATGCCACACAAACGGTCACCTATCCAAGGACCTCTGACCTCTATAAACTCTGCTGTACTTTGGTGATCGTTTTCGACCACCGAGCACCGCAGAGCTACGAGCGCTTCAGCCTAACTAATCTTATACTTTTAACTAATTATATGATCTTATTTATTTATTTCCTGTATTTATTTATTAACCAGTGTTCATACCGACTTACAAAAACTAAAACGCAAGCTCGTGGTCGTGAGCGATGTATTAAATGAATTATTAACATTTATTTCAGACCATTGCACATAGTACGAAAACCCGACGAATCGTGGCGCGTTAAGGTTCTTCAATGGCGACCGCGAACTGTCAAACGTATTAGAGGACGCCCACCCGATAGACGGATTATCAGGTCAAGGCGGCGGGTAGCCGGTGAATGTAGGCATCTCAGGATCGCTCTTTGTGGAAAGCTATTGGGGACATGTTAGCAGTGGACGTCTTATGGCAGAGATGATGATGATGGTCCATATTTAGTTAGTTACAATAAATGACTTACCTAGGTACTAGTGTTAGTAGTACAATGGATTACTTATAATTTACATATGACAATTATTTAATTGAAATATTTATGATCAATTGTGGTGAACCAGCCGATCAACAGACGAGGCTCCGGCGAACGTAACAATTCCCGGTAAGCGGGAATAGGCTCGCCATCTACTACGTGGGAATTGGCAAAGTGGGCGTATATTATGCCTCTGTCTACCCCTTCGGGGAAACAGGCGTGAGTGTATGTATGTATGTATTATTAACGAGTGTGTCAAACCGCATCCATCTTGGTATAATCGGAGGCTCCCAACTATCTATGAATATTGTAATAGTTTTTATCCCACATACAAAATTATCACTCCTGTTAGGGTTGGCTGGAAGAGATCTCTCTTAGAGATAAGCCCACCTTTGTACTTGTTTGATTTGTATATGTCAGCTTCTGACCGCTTGCGTGACCAAAAATGTTTTTCGTTGTGATTGCTTACTAAAATTGAAAAATAATACACTCATAATCAAAATCAAAATCAAATACTTTTTATTTCATAAACTATTACATAGTACTTGAAAACGTCAATATTATAAAAAAATAACAAAAACAAATAAAATATAATTATACTAAAATCACGAAGCTTAGATTCACTTGCAACCAAACAATTTAAAAAAACAAAAAATATTTAAGTGTAAGTGAATCTAAGTGCCAGTTCCGAGCCACCGCTCTGTAAGAAGAACTGGCAAGAAACTCACAGGCTATGCTCTTTTAAATTATCGATTGCTTAGTTACAATCTTCATTTCTCTGTGACGCTATGCAATGCAATATAATATAACATGAACAATATTCATGTTTTAAGTCATTCATTGAATATTAGAATAGCCTGTATGAAACGGCAGTTTAATCCCAAGCAACTCTATACTCTTTAATTTAAAAGAGCATAGCCTGTGAGTTTCTTGCCAGTTCTTTTTACAGAGCGGCGGTGGCTCGGAACTGGCTCTTTGATTTACTTACACCTAAATATTTTTTGTTTTTAAATTGTATTGCATATAAGTAAATCTAAGCTTCGTGATTTCAGTGTAATAATTTTTAATTTTTTTTTATATTTGTAATAAATTTTGACGTTTTTTAGTACTATGGAATAATTTTAATTGTTTTTAATTTTGTTAATAAATGCATCGTTTAATAAATGCATGCGTTTAGCACATTTAGCCAGTGTCAAGTATGAGATATATTAATAATATATAACTCAAAGTGAACGAGAATAAGTGGTGATAGAGATGATAAATGAGATGCCCTCCCCTTAAACCCCTTGAGTCCTCAGTAAAGATGTGGGACTATACTGAGACCTCACATGGACATTTTGAGAGAATTTGAAAAGTTTTGTTGCACTGTTTTGTTTCATTTACCCACACTTATGTATGTTCACAAACACTAAACGGTTAATAATCCACCGTATTATACATTAATGTCCGAAATAAAAAATGGTTGCCTGTAAAGTCGTTTTTACGGGCGAAGATTTTACGTGACAACGTCTTTTTCTCGGTAGAATATTTATTGATATGAATATAATTAAATTGGCCGATTCAATGCGCCTAATTCTCTAGTGCTGCGCGCGCGGCAGACCGATCATAGTTGAGTGGGAGAGAGACGCAAGGCATTCGCCGGGCCTCTCTCTCGTTCGGTGACTCATCGTAACGTTACCGAGCGTTACACTTTTTCATAAGTGACTCCCAGCCGCAACCTAATTTAAGACGTTGTCACGTCAAAACAAATTTTAGAAAATAAAACAAAACTGCAGACATGACGCTTCACTTTCCCGCCAAGAAGTCCTATGTAATAGTTTTTGAAATAAATATTTTTTGATTTTGACATACTTTTACATAGATGTACTTTCTTTCAGCCAAATGCCATACTATAAACAACTTTACTGTACAGATTACTTACTCCGCAGAGTGGCCCCGTTGAAGCCCGCTCCACTTGACGTAAAAGCGTCAGTGATCTGTTTACTGTAAGCAAAATCAAGGGGCGGAGAGATCGCACGATAAGAGCATTCAATATAACGTTACCGTTGATCGATCTGTCTTAAGGCTTTAATATTCAAAGGGATTTTGTGTGGTCCAGGATTTCAGCAGCTAGTTATTAAATAAATTATTTATATGTAGGTAAGTGTATGTTAAAATAACTTTATTGTTAGTTTAGTTAGTTAACTGTGGCAGGTAAAGAATGTAGAACTTCACTGTTAGTCCTATATTAACTACTAGCTGTTACCCGCGACTTCGTCCGCGTGGAATAGTATCTTTGGGTAGCATTTTTATTATTTAATAAGAATCATTAGTAGGTATAGTAGATATCAGCGGCGGCGATGCAGAGAATTCGTTAAAAGAAACTATAACTTCAAATGCCAAAATATTTTTTAAACTTGATACACCCAAAATTTTTAAATATCACGTTCCTAGAATAGTTTGGCGTCGTAGTTCCCGTGCCGAATCCGTTCGAATTTCGAGAATTCCATTTGTAGAAAAACTGTGCACATCCTAAGAGACCTACGTACCAAGTTTCATGGTTTTATCTTCAAAAATGAAGGACACCCATAAAAACATTCAACCCCTATTTCACCCCCATACTGGTAAAAATTTCGAAATGCTAGAACAAACGATTTTTTGTTTATTATTTAGTGCCTAAATACAAAATGTTATATTTTTATTTTCAAAAATGACGAACTTCATACAAACTTTCAACCCCTATTTTATCTCTCACAGGACGAAATTTCAAAAACGCTAGAACAAATGTTTAATTATTTTCTATTTTAAAATTAAGAAATCCCATACAACTTTTCACTCCCTCCCCTTTTTAACCCTTTACAACCCCCTTTTCGAAATAAAAAGTAGCCTATGTTCTTTCTCAGGGTCTAGACCATCTGTATACCAAATTTCATTCAAATCCGTTCAGTAGTTTTGGCGTGAAAGAGTAACAGACAGACAGACAGACAGACAGACAGACAGACAGACAGACAGACAGACAGACAGACAGACAGACAGACAGACAGACAGACAGACAGACAGACAGACAGACAGACAGAGTTACTTTCGCATTTATAATATTATTTATATTTATATTTATATATTTATATTATATATATTTATATTTATATTTATTATTTATATATTTATATTTATAATTTATAATATTATTATAGTAAGGATGACATATAAATAATTAGTTTCTAATGGTACCAATAGATGGCACTGTGCCCAGTTAGATCGCGATGGTATTCTGTTTTATCTTAGTACTAAGACCAACAGATTATAAGTACTTTTTATGGTTATCCGTTAACCAAAGAACCGAGTTTTGTGAAGTTGGCTTTTATTAAGCAACCTAGCCTTCCTTCGTCTACACTTACTAGAACTCTAGGTTACCTAGTAACATTTCAGGTTCAGGTCCTGGCCGATGTCTTGGCCGATGTCCATGCCAAGAATACTGAGTTCCACGAATATATGCACAGACCTGGATTTTGTTGGCATATAAGTTGACCAGGTTTTGCAGATTCCCACTAAGAGACACGATCGATAGTCCGGTTCACTTTGGCAACCAGGTCTCTTACTATCAAAGGGGATTGAAATTGAACAAATTGGATTGGTAATGAAAAAAGATATAGAGAAAAGAAGAATGGTGACCGACTGACGACATCTGTCGCCTAGGTTGAAAGATACAGTAAGGCCACGGAAAATACCTCAGAAAAATACGGCTTGAGAGGTACTTTAGTACGTAAGTAGTCCTTCTCCGCATATCTTGACACTGCAGACCTTGAATAACAAAAAAAAAGATATGTATCTATCGAATTTCCGTTTATTCAAATCAACTTAAGTAATTGAACATACAACTCCAATTTCATACACGAACTTTTTAGTCGAACATTCATTGGTTAAGTCTGAAAACTTTCATCACTGTCTGTGAAGACAAGAAATACAGTTATTCAATTTTAAAAAAGTTTTCTTATTTAGAAAGTTGAAGAGTAAATTCCTATAATTTCTTACTTCAAAGAAGAATTGAAGGCACCGATGAAAGTTAGTTGCATCGTTCTTTGTAAGAAGGTTTTACATTATTACTCTATGGAAATTTTCTTTAGAAAAAATACCGTTGCACTGTTTTAACCTTTTTGCTGAACTTGTCAGTTAAATTTGCCTTTTTTTAAATAGGTTGTACCGTTAGCAGTTTCTAGTTTATTTTATTTCTTAAAGCACAGAAGTATATCAATATCTTAAAACTTAAAAAAAAAAACTTAAAAAAAGACCCTTAAAAAGAGACTTGGTCATATAAGTGTTTCAAAGTGTTCCAAACAAAGTTGGCATTGTCAACCCAAGTAAGGCAGGAGGTAGATAACTGTCGACATCGAGTCAGTAATCGGGCGCTCGTCTCGAAACTCGAGACTCGGATCAAAGTTTTCTCGCGAGAAACGAACTTGACTCCAATGATAAGATTAAAATATTTTATCAGCTTCTGACACCCTGCCTCTGATAACTGTAACATTTATCGAATATTTTCTTTGCATCTATCTTTGGAAAACTTTTTCCATAAAAACTGAGTTGTGGTGTTGATTATCCTTTTGGTTTTTTTTTTCTTTCAAATAATGGCTCCGTGCGTCTAGCACATCTAGCCAGTGTCAAGTAAGTGATATATTAATAATATATAATTCATAGTAAATGAGAATGAGTGATGATAAATGGTAAATGAGATACCCTCGCCTAAGCCCCTTGAGTGATGACATGGGCTCCTTGAGAGAATATGAAAAGTGATGTTGCACTGCTTTGTTTGATTTACCAACACTTATGTATATTCACAAACACTTAACGCTGAATAATCCACCGTTATTACACATTAATGTTAGAAATATCACAAATTTTAGAAAATAAAACAAAACTGCAGACATGACACGCTTCACTTTCCCGCCAAGAAGTCTCTTCCTTTTGGTTATATGTGGCACTAAGGGTGTCTTGGACAATGGTCACTAATCCTGTTTAGTGCTACATCTATTAAAAACATCGTTCTGTCCCAATTCTTCAAATTTGAAACAAATGACTGAAATTTTATGACATTTAAAATCATATTAAGAACTATCATCCTAAGAACCATTCTTAAATCACATCGCGTATAATCAGATATTACAAACATGTAATTTTATAAATGAATTGCCCTGGTTGATTCCATCAGTCCCAGACTTTAGGGAAAATCTTTTTCTTGTCAGTCATTAGGCGTTTAAAGACTTAATCTAGTTTTAGACTAAAAATTATATTTTAGAAACCCCCAAACTGACATCACATTATATGTTTTGCTTTTAACCGTGTGAAAATACTTAATATACTAAAATCCACGCGAGCAAAACCGCAGCCGGTAACACTATAATAATATGTACAGAACCATGCCACGGGTCATTAAATTAATTTTCAAAGAATTTAGTTAGCATTCATTGTTATGCAGATTCCTAAAGTTGTTTCGCGTGCAATTCCGGCGACGTTTAGCGACCGGATAATCAATTAACCTGACCGGGTGCAACCGGCTGCAGCGGAACTATGACGAGACACCGGATAAATGAACCGGAAATCTGCAACTCACTTAGTTACGGCCACTTTGACCCGGGCGAGCGTCGCCAATCCGGTACAACGGTATTAGCATGCTGAATGCGGAACACCTGGTTTGTCGACCAAAACAGCTATTTGTTACTTGAATAATAATCCAACGTTGTTGGCGAATTTTGTGGGCAGTATTATGTTAAACCGACATACAATAGATTTCCACATTGAGCGATCCTGAGTCGCCTGCATCCATCGACTTCCCGCCGCCTTGGCAGATCATCGGTTCATCGCGTGGGAGGCCGTCCTCTACTACGTTTGCCGGTTCGCGGTCGCCATTGAAGAACCTTAACGACCCATCGGTCGTCAGTTCTTCGAGCTATGTGCCCCGCCCATTGCCACTTCAGCCTGCAAACTCGCCTCGCTATCTCGGTCACTCCAGTCCTCCAACGGATTTCCTCACTTCTGATTCGGTCACGTAGGGACACTCCTAGCAAAACTATTTGTTACTTAAATAATAATGCAACGTTGTTAGCGGATTTTGTGGAAAGACTTGTGTTAAACATTTTTGCGACACAACCTTGGGCAGTTTATTGTACTCTGACGGTTCCATGATGTTCGTGAGGTCATCAGACTCGTCAAGCGTCTGAGGACTTCATCTATAATGTTATTATGTCAAGTTAAACTCATGTACACCATCGCCCCTTGCATTACCACGATGCTTAGCAATGTTAGAATACCGAGTGTCTTAAACGACGGCCTGGCTGATTCTATTTGATTCTCTTGACTGTTGCACAATTTTGTGTAAATTGTGTTATAAACGACATTCTTAAGTTCCGTGGTAAAATGTTTTTTTTTAAGGTGATCCGTCATGATGACTACTTCCTGCCTGTTGGTAAGTAGTCGAAGCAGCAAAACAAATAGAGAGCGCTCAATATCATGAGATGAGTTTTGTAACGAGCGCTCTCATGGCGGCCTGCATTACTGCCAAATTAACAAAATGCGTTTGCGCACTGCCTCCCGGCCAAAGGGCGACCGAAAGGGGGTGTGGGACTCACCACAGGCAGACGCGACTGCCAGCAGTAATACCCACTATAAATCTTTCGACGACGCCCGCCGCTTGTTGAGAAAGAGACGGAGGCCAGTACTGCGCCAGTTGTACGCCTGCGGCCAACATCCCCTGAACCAAAACCGGGAGAACCTCCTCAAAGAATGCCCCCGCCGCCTAAGACCCTCCTGGCGCTGCTTGAAGGGCTCTCCTGGCACGCCCGCTGCGCCCTCCACAGGTCCCTCTTAGTTTCCCCCCCGTTAGTCAGTACTAAGGGCACCAAGAGTCGCCAATCTTAGGGTGTTACCTTTCCCTAGCGCCCTCTGCGCCCTACTGGGAGGAGAGCAGCCTATATTAACATGCTGAATGTTTGAATAATAATGCAACATCGTTGACGAATTTTGCTGATAATATTTGGTAAATCGTTCCCCCAACAAAAAAAGTCTATGCAGTTCACATAATGTGATCGCTCCTTATCGTGGAAAAGGCACGATAGCTAGCGCACCCCCTCATGACGGCCTGCATAAGATGATAACGAAAGAATAATAAAATGATCCTTATAATTGTTCAGAAATTTTTACAAACAAACAAAGCTAATAAACCAAAACAATAACATTAAAGAAGGATGAACTGTATTCAATTTATTGTCTTAGGTAATGACTTCCATACAATGTGCCAATGCAGACAGTCTATTGTTTTCGCGATTATTTATTAGCGGCCATTCAACGAGCCAGACGTCTTCTCTCGTGTTTATTTACGACGGCAATTTCCTCATTGCAGATCCATCGAATATATTTAAAACAAAATTCTTACCTGATACGATATTTCGTGTATATTCAGAACGAAATTTCTTCTTGAAACATTAACGGACACATGTCGGTAACATAATATTGATTCTATAAAATCAGATAATACAAATATTTTCGTTTTTTTTTTGTATTTATGTCATAAAAAAACATAGTTATTTTTTTAAAAAATAAATCTGAGGAGCGGTTACTTATTTATATACTTGATTCGATCATCATCAGTGGTCACCAAAAAGTTTTTATGTATGCTAGGTATTATAAGGCTGATGAAAGCATTTTCGAAATCTAACTGCATTCTGAGATTTACATAATGCATCATACAAAAGAGTTTCATTTGAAAAAATCCTGTTGCTATTAAACCTCAATCGCGTCGCGTCAAGCGTCAATCTGTACGTGTCTGGCTTCAATTTTACGAGAGGCTTCGAGAACAAGAAAGGCCACCAAACATGACACCAACGAATCTGTTACCCCTTATCTCCCAATCCGTGCTCGAAGAAACTTAACCCGAATAATTTCCGAGTCATTAACCCACTCCCGCCCTAAGCAAGATAGACAACATCTGACTTGATCTGTATCGTGTGAATCCGGAGGCATTGAGATTAGCGGCTCTGGATCCCGTTGTTACACAGAATTGGAGTTATCAACCGCAGATCCGAAGAAATCGTGCTTTCTCCCCTTAATGCGGGCTTAGACGAGCTCCAATCAAACTAAACAAACCTAATGGTATTTCTATTCTGTATCCAGATCAGAGTTTCGTGAGCTGAGGATTATTCCGGAGTCGGAGTTATTGTCTCATTACGTCAAATGGGTAAAGCTAAAGTACGATTCTAGTTAGATTTGGGAAGGATTCCGTTGCTTGGGTGTTTGATTAGTTATAGTGACATACTAACCTACTTACTGTGGGTACAGATTTTATGTTAAGTGCCAGATAAAATTGATTAATCTTTTTCGTTTTTTAGGTCCTATGACTTTCAATCAAATGATATAAATGCGCTTATTATACTTAGTTTACTATATTTTATGTTGACAATTACAATTAATTTGATTTGATTAGTTTTTCGATTATACGGTTATATATCGATTATATTAAGTAAATGGACGTAAAGATTTATATGTCCATTTACTTTATACTCATGGCAAAGATGTAGTTTCTATATTATGCCGTATGGTGTCGTTATGTTTTATTGCATTGAATGCAGGCTGGCAGGATAAGGTCATTATGCACTATAAATCTTAAGCATAGGTTTTATGTTAAAATTACATCAAAGAGTTGCTTTCTTAAGCAGAACTAACGAGGTCTGGAGTCAAGAATCCATGAAGCAAATAAATCAATCAAATTATAATTTGTTTGTCAGATTACATGATACATATTTAGACGACCGATATGGCGTCGAGGTCAGTATATCTACACTTTACTCCAGAGGTAGTGGGTTCGATTCCCACATAGGACATATCTTTGTGTGCATGAACATGAATATTTGTTCTGGTCTGGGTGTTTTCCTATGTATATTAAGTATGTATTTACAAAAAAAAAGTATTTAAGTACCTATGTTTATTCGTTGTTTAGTATCCATAATACAAGTTCTTAATGATACTTATCTTGTAACTAAATAATTGGTGTAATTGTCAGAAAATATTTATATATATTTATTTATTTATATTTATAAAAGATTGTAAATACATTAGGTTAAAATGTGACGCCCTGCAAGGGCATAGAAATTTAGAAAGGCTAACTAAGAGCATATATAACTTATTCTATACTTTTTTTTTAACATAATAACTTAATAATAAGACTTTAAGAACTCTTCAACAAAAATATCAATCTTCAACAGCGTAGTTAGGTCAGGTCTCGAGTATTGTAGCCCCGTGTGGTCTCCTCATTATGATATTCATTCTAATACAGTTGAGCGGGTACAAAAGCGATTTGTATACCACCTTGCATATCAGAATTATAAAGCAAAGGTGCTGTCTTCTTACAATCAACGCTTAGAATTTTATAAAATGAACCCTCTTAGAAAGAGAAGAGAATTTCTTGATCAACTGTTGTTGTATAAAATAGTCAATAATGTCATAGACAGTCCACAGTTACTCGCAAAACTACGTTTCAAAATACCTTTTAACTTACCTCGTAATAATAAACTTAACATTTTTGCCCCTTTACGCTCACACAGCAAATTAGGATCTAATTCTCCCATAAACAGAATACAGAACGCGCACAACATAATCTCAGTCAAAGACTGTGACATGTTTAGGCACAGTCTTGTTAAATTTAAAACAGTATTAAAAACTATCTTAAACTGATGTATTTAGTCACTCTCATTGTTTTTTTATGTAAGTTCAGTGTTTTTTAGTATTTAGTTTGCTATACCTTGTAATTTTTTAATATTTAAATGTCGTGGCAACTTGTAATAGAAACGACACTATTGTTTGAGCCATTAACTTCTATGTTTGATCCATGTCTTTGTGTGTGTTTTGTAAGTTGTCCTAATTATAAATAAATAAATAAATAAATAATAGGTATATAGGGATCCTACCAAGACCTAAGGAGCCCGAGCCAACCTCACCTGCAAGTGGTGCACCTGCCGATCAACGGACGAGGCTCTGGCGAGCATAACAGTGCCCGTCAAGCGGCAATAGGCTCGCCACCTATTACGTGGGACCAACTATATAATTGGCGAAGTGTAGGCGTATTATATGCCTCTGTCTACCCTTTCGGGGAAACAGGCGTGAATGTATGTATGTATGTTTTTAAGATAATCAATGTAAAACAACTTTTTCAACTACAACATTTTTTAAATATAAATATTTAATTTTATAGACATAAATTAAACATAAAGACGGCATTTAAGGCGTTTGATACCTTTACTTGGAACCTAATATAGTAAACAGTTTGTTGAGCACTATTCATCTTAAGCATAGGTACGTTCCGCACTGTTCCGCTTCAGAGCTCTTGGCTGCAGTTAATTTGACTGCGCCTCTAACCTGCATTTTATATCTCCTTTATGATATAGTCTCAATAAAGATGTCTTTAACAATAATGTTATTATATTTTATCTTTAGTATATGTAAAAGTAAAAATGTATACTTAATATCGCATGCGTAATGGAATAGTGACTTAACTCAAAAAGACGGCTTTTGGGACATCACAAAAGAAGATCTTCTAAAGAATACTTGTCCTACTTGTAAGCGCATTAAATTGATACTGATTTATTAATTAGTAATTTTGCTTGTGTTTTGAACGTTTGATTAACATTGATTCAATGTCAGTAAGAAATAAAAATACTAGTACGTAACTCAAACCTGACCTATCTATTAATGGGTCGATGTTCCTTTAAGCATGCGATATTATAATAATACTTGTGTTGATAATTGTTTAACGACCGATATGTCGTGAGGTCATTGTACCTGCTACGCTCCGGTTTGATTCACACACAGAACAGATAGTGTGCATAAATATTAAAATTTGTTTTGGTCTGTGTGCCGAGTGTTGCCGGCCTAGAATAGTGAATAGTAGTAGTAGTAGTAGTGAATAGTAGCCCCTTTCATCTCAAGGGGAGTCGTAAGAGTCGACGAAGAGAAATACTACCGGATGATGGGCAGTAGCGTCATTCTGCGTTATAGTTTGAACTGCGATCACCAACCCTCCTGCCTAGCGTGGTGATTATGGGCAATAACCCCCAATAAAATATAATCTATTATGGATAATCTATTGTGCCAATGTTCAGCAGTGTACCTCATAAGGCGTGTTGTGTTATGATTATAATTAAATAATAAATAAATAAATAAATATTTTCTAACAATTACACCAATTATTATTATTTAGTTCCAAGATAATTATCATTACATGGATACAAAATAACAGATAAACATACATATATAAATTTTTTTTGTAAATAAATACTTAATATACATAGGGAAACACCCAGACCAGAACATAACAATATATTCATGCACACAAATATATGTCCTGTATGGGAATCAAACCCACGATCTTGGAGCGGAGAGCGGGTATACTCACAACCACGCCATATCGGTCGTCATAATATATATAGCTATCCTACCAAGATCTAAGGAAACCAAGTCAACCTCACCTGCAAGTGGTGCACCTTTCGAACACCGGACGAGCCCGGCGCCGAACATAAAAGTTGCTATAAGCAGCATTAGGCTAGCCACCTACTACGTGGGACCAATATAACTGGCGAAATGTGGGCGTATAATATGCCTCTGCTTATCCCTTTGTAGAAACAGGCGTGATATTATGTATGAATGTGTGATGATTCCCTCTGTATTATAAGCAAGTATTTTTAAGGAAAGAAGTATTTGGGTTGTTTAATACATAACGGTACAATGAAGCGCTCGTAGATCTGCGGTGCTCGGTGGTCGGAAACGATCACCGAAGTACAGCAGAGTTTACAGAGGTCAGTCCTTGGATGGGTGACCGTTTGTGTGGCATTTGATACCGAGCGCTTCCGTGCTTCGGAAGGCACGTTAAGCCGTTGGTCCCGGTTATCACTAAATTTGATAGTCGTTAAGCCATGTTAGAGGCCTAATGGGCGGCTTGATAAATTCTAACAGCAGGACGCCATACACCTGCCTCCGCCAATCCGCACTGGGTCAGCGTGGTGGAGTATGACCCAATACCCTTGCACCTTGATATGTGAGAGAAGGCTCGTGCTTAGTAGTGGGACATTAATGGGCTGAAATGATGAATACATAACTATGATACTGGCTTATTTTCTAATAAAACTTTTTGGATGCTACTACATTCACACATAGCTTTTTACTACCTCCTTTCTGCCACCTCGATGAAGACCCTTGAATGGCCTAAACAGTCCACAAATCAAGCGTTTATATTTATAACATAGTCGCATTACAGTTTATAGTCTTCAAGGGATATTAAAGGACGAATGCAGAGAGAATAAAAACATCCCTAAGACAGCACTCGATGAGTTATAACAAACAGTAAGCGTATAGACAAACTTTTTCCTACTAAAACTAGCATGGCTTTGCAATTGTTAGTCTTTTCCTCTCCAATGAAGGGGCCTTCGTTTGCTCAAAATAGATTGTTCATAACAGCTCATAATTCACGTGCTCTTATTTGTAGTAACAGTCCCTATTCTAGTTCATAGTCTCTTAAGAATCATTAACCGAAACATGCAGTGAAACAAAATGTGTTTCTGTGACAAATTTACGTTTATAAAGCTTTGCAGACTCTCAACTACAATTGTGGCTTACTTTCTACTACCTTCTTATATGGCTTTACAATACTCTCTCTGCCTCCTCTTGAAAAAAAAATTGACTGTTAATAGTGTATTGTCCACAACAGCTCATATATCACGGACACTAATTTGTAGTTAAGTGCCTATTAGATAGTCCATAGTCCCTTAAGGAGAATAACCTGAAGGATCCACTTTATAGGAACCCTCTAAACACAGCACTTCATTGGTTTAAACAATGGTAAGACAGACAAACTGTTATTTGCAGAACGTCGTTGCGACGCATTCCGGCGCTGCAATTAGTATTGTCCCCTACCTAGCAGACTAGAGCAGAAATTATATATTTTTGTGGGTAGTTACAGTTCATAAGTAATTCCCAGAGAAAGCACATAACAATATATTCCTAGGGATAGTCGTTGTAATCAAATTTGTCTATGTAATAAAACTATGTCGTTTTACAAAGCCTATAGAGTCTGAAGAATATAATGTTTAAGAACTTCCCAAAGACAGCACTCGATTGGTTCAAACAATACTAAGCCCCAGACAAACTGTGTGTTTGCAGAACGGCTGTGTTATCAGTGCCCCGTCGCGACGCATTCCGGCGCTGCAATTAATATTGTGCCCGACCTCCATTAATTACGTCATCTTGATCGCAGCCCGAACGGCCCCTTAACAGAGCCAACCCTTAATTGTTGTGTTATTAACAATTACCATCTTCTGACTTGAGAATTCTCGGACTACACAGTCTAATTATAAATCTATTATGTGATGGGGGAAAGTTTGTGGAATTCGGGAGATAAGCGTTATATGCAAAGTTGTCGATTTGATTAACTTATTTCGCTGTATATAGTATATTATGTTAAATTATGAGAAGCCCTCGTAGCTCTGCGGTGAAGCGCTCGTAGCTCTGCGGTGTTCGGTGGTCGGAAACGATCACCAAAGTACAGCAGAGTTTACAGAGGTCAGTCCTTGGATGGGTGACCGTTTGTGTGGCATTTGATATCGAGCGCTTCCCTTCTTCGGAACGCACGTTAAGCCGTTGGTCCCGGTTATCACTAAATGTGGTAGTCGTTAAGCCATGTCAGAGGCCTCATGGGCGGCTTGAAAAATTCTAACAGCAGGACGCCATACACCTGCCTCCACCAATCCGCACTGGGTCAGCGTGGTGGAGTATGACCCAATACCCTCACACCTTGATATGTGTAAGGAGGCTTGTGCTCAGTAGTGGGACGTTAATGGGCTGTGATGATGATGATGTTAAATTTATAATTACTTTAATTTGTTTTCTTTTCAAAATAACTTATGATTGTCTGGAGTTAAACACCTATGTTATTATAGTCATAACTATTTTCAAAAGGGATAATTTTAAATGATCTATAATTTTTCAGCTTTTTCATATTCTATATAATTTTTCAGCACACTAGGTAACTCCACTAATTAACTGAATGCATACCAAAAAACTGAATGCTCGGCAAAAAAACCAATTGATTAACTAAACATGTCCTACTTAAAAAACTAAAATATCACACAAAACGAGATGACCCTTTTTATCGAATTCACACCAAAAATGTGGTCCGTAGATCGGATATATGATTTATAAAACAAAAATACGAATCGTTTATCAAAAATACTAACTTGCACTCTAAATTGTACAATCTTACAACGGAATTTCTAAAACTGATATCTAAAGGTGCACTACAATAAAGTAAGTTCCCATTATCAAAAAAACTCCACAAATTGACTAATCGTGCAACTGAAATACATTATACCTAACTATATTTGCTTTTTGTTTCTCTATTTTTCTGAAAAACATGTTGGCGCCTGCTCATCTAACGCCGCGCTCGCTCCTTCGCGCTTGCTCTTTAGCATCTAACGCGAGTACGAGGGAGACCGAGCGATGCAATCGGTTCGGTAGCGGGCGGGCTAGCTGCGCATGCATTTGTTATTGTTTATCTATGACGTCGGATTCGCTCGGAGTGATCTCGCTCGTGTTTAATTGAAATATAAATAAGGTAATTAGTGAAACTTGAACTTTTAATAGTGGCTGTTTCTACGGACAATTAATATGGAATTAAACCAAATACTATTAGAAGCCAGCAGCAGTAGTGGTGTACAAAACCAGGAAAATGTTCCTATTTATTGTTCAGACGAATCTGAAGTGGAAGAGGAGTCTTCTGCCAAAAAGAACAAGTCAAGAGGCAGAGAATATGTATTCGTGAAGAAATTTGCAAATGCTAACGAAGCCGAGACTTTTCTGCAAGCTGAAAATACGTGGTCGGTCAAAGTTTCGCATAACACGGAAGATGGTATGAAAAAGTTTTATCGCTGTAATCAAGTCAGATTTCGAGGACCACAGTGTGCAGCAAGTATTTATTTGCTTTTTGAATGCGACTCTAATGAAGTTTTACTTTACCGAACAGAAGCCGACCACGACCATCAATATATTGGTCCGAAATCTAATTACGGTATAAGCCAAGAAACAAAAGAAGAGGTAAATAAACTTTTTGCATTACGTTTGAAACCTAAGGCTATACTAAACAGTTTACGTAATGTACAAGGTATTACAGTTCCCTCAAAGAAGCAATTGAACAATTATTTGTCAGACCACCGTCGAGCTGTTTACGGATCTTCTACAATCAGCCTCGGACAGCTTCAGGTATGGTTAATTGAACACTCGAAAGTACCTGACGATGAGCACGAACCTTATGTCATTTGTTACTATGTCTACGAAAGCGAAACACCGAGTTTTCGATTTGCTATCTCCACAAAGTCTCTGCTAAAGTTAACTACATTAGCCTCTAATATTCACGCAGATGCTACATACAAACTTATTTGGCAGGGGTTCCCTGTACTAGTAGTCGGGACTACCGATAAAACTAAGAGATTTCATCCTCTTTCTCTGGCTGTATCTACTTCTGAACGAAAAGAAGATTTTCATATGCTGTTTGAAGGTGTTCGAAACTGCGCCTTCTCCCTTTATGCGCACTCTTTACACCCAAAAGCATTGATTTGCGACGCGGCTAAAAGCATCCAAAATGCATTTAAAGAAGTATTTGGTACTGAAACTACTGTAATAATGTGCTGGGCTCATGCAAAAAAGAATATTCAAACTCATGTGGAAAGACTTGTTAACAAAAAAATACAGAAAACCTTACTACAGGATATTGATATGTTACACTCTGCTACTTCTCCAGATATGTTCAACTCAGCATTAGAAGCATTTCTGATAAAATACTCCGAGCAAAGAGAATTCATAAATTACTTTAAAAAAGAATGGGTATATCAGAACTCGAACTGGTACCTTGGGTCTTCTCAAGGATCTCCTGTTACGAATAATGCGCTTGAAGCTTTTAACAAAACCATCAAGGATAGCCACACATTGCGAGACCGTTTTCCGTTGTCCAGATTTCTGGTAATCGTCTCAGATATGGTGAAAGAATGGTCAGAGACCCATCAGTTGGAATCATTTTCAAACACTCCTTCAATCGAGCTTAAAGATTGGACTCAAGTGGGCGAAGTCTGACCGAAAAGTAGTGATATTGACAACGGATTCCACAAAAAAAACCTACTTGATTTCTAGTTCTAGGGCCGAAACCATTCAATTTGGACAAGAATGGAGTTCTTTTGACGAATACAAACAAGTTGCTTTTGCATATTGGAAGGTTGTATTACCCATTAATAAAGATGATTGGAAAAATGGAGAGTGTAACTGCCCGTGGTTTTTAAAACACTATATTTGCAAGCATATTATCGGACTTGCAATCAGGTTGAAATATACCACACCACCTGTAGAAGCGAAAAACAATCCTATCGGCATCAAGCGTAAACGCGGACGTCCTGGTAAAGCAAGACCAGCCCTAATCATTCAATAAAACTCAATGTAAAGATAATTATTATTACTACCTCAGTATTGTTTGTAAACTCCTAAGTAGGTATAATTTCTAAACTGATTAACCTCTCAGTGTGCCAGTGTTCAGTGCATGTTAAGTAAGCACTTGATAATTTTTTTGTGTACTTAATTAGATAAAGATGATTGATTAAATTGGGTTTTATTCAGAATAAACGATGTTCCTAAAAGTAAATTAGGCGATGGTTTTCCTTAAAAAAGTTTTAATATGTTAGTTGAACTAAGGAATTGTTAGATAAACTATTTTGATAATAGTTATTCGTTCAGTAAAACAGTTCTGCAAATACCATTAAACAGTACATTTAATTTGATTTGTTTAGTGTGCATAATTAGTGTGCAAGTCAGTATTTTTGGTTAAACTTTAAAATATTTTGTTCAAAAAAAGGTAATATACAGATATCGATTTAAATACATGCCTTTTCAAAAGGACGATTCTCTAAAGTTTAGCAAACCGTACAAGTAAACCGGAGAGGAAACGAACCTCCGACCTTTGGATAACCGCTGCTGCTCTGAACACTGAGCTACCGGGGACTTCGGGTAAGAAATTATAAAAAACATGTTACGTCTATATCGATTGTTAAATAAACACGACTATGAGTGCACGGGCACCACTTGTAGCTACGATCATCGCATGCAAATTGCTCATTGGTATGGTATTTTGATGTACTTGATTTGCCCTACCATTAGTATGAACCAGTGTTTTTCTAGAAAATGGTTAAAATTACATGGTCCTCAAACTAAGGTTTAAGACTGGCGTAAATCCAAAAATATACCGTGAATGTGAAAGTTACTTTTTTATGCCAGTCTAACCGAATTTTGGGACCGTGAAAGGCCACTTTTGGCATTGCTACTCGGATTATTGTCGCTTATAAGCCTGATAGCGATCAGAGCACCTGGCGTTCCTTTTTGATATTGCAGATGCACATGTATGAACATGAACACTATTAAAACCAAAAGTCTTGACGACTATACTACTCTGACGACCGATCTGGCGTGGAGGTCAGTATATCTGCACTTCACTCCAGAGGTCGTGGGTTCGATTCCCACACAGGACAAATCTTTGTGTGCATGAACATGAATATCTGTTCTGGTCTGGGTGTTTTCCTATGTATATTAAGTATGTATTTACAAAAAAAAGGTATTTAAGTACGTTTATCCGTTCTTTATTATCCATAACACAAGTTCTTAGTGATACTTATCTTGGAACTAAATAATTGGTGTGATTGTAAGAGAATATTTATTTTATTTATTTACTTTAATTCAAGGAATAATTTAACTTCGTTATACTTATCTCTTTCAATCTCTAGGTATATCATTACCGAGTGAAAGGGATGGGTATAACGATGTTTTTTTTTTTGTTGATGAGGAGGATTCATCCTGAGGTGGTTAAATATATACATTCTCTTCGCCACGGTATTACCGCCATGTGGGATGTGAATATTTATTAATACACACGACAATTTTACAAATAAAAATCTTAAGAACTAAGATACAGAATCTAGATTGTAATTCAAATTTGTGTGTAATAAGCAAAATAGGATAAAATACGTGTTACATCAAATATAAGGCTTATTATAAAGACCACTTAAGACTAAGAGAATAGAAAAGTACTTGTACATATTATACCTAGTTATTTAAATTTAGTGACATGGGTACATACTATAAGTAAGATAAGTAAATAAATAATCTATTAAGTAACTACTTATTTAAAGTAACACAAAAAACAAACAAATATGACCTTAAAGATAGCTGGATGAGACAGCCTGACTGAATTTGGTGCAGAGGATATCTTTTAGAGAGACAATATAGGAAGACATTTTAGGGTACAAAATGTCTAGTTTATGATTATATGCGATAAAGAATTGCGATGATAGTAGAAGCATCGACCCAAAGAGATGTCTCGAGACGCTTAAGCATGGTACGTGGGTCCATGGTATAATACGAAAGGCACTGCTAGTAGATACGATTAGCATTGCCGTGAAGTTTCTCTGTTTGCTGCCTTAGTATACTAATGTTGGTACTTCATATTAGTAGACATATATATATAAATACAAAAAAGTGTACCCATGTAAGGTTTTAAATAATTTGATATTACTAAAACAACATCTTCTTCAAAAAAAAAGTGGTTTCATTTAAAAATAAAATACTTTTATATTGTTGGTGGTATTTACAATAAACTCAGACAAGTAAAAAGTTAGACAAACAAACATATGTAAACCCTAAATATTTCTATAGTTCTATAAAGAAACAAAAAAGTTTAAACTTATTGAAAACCACATAAAATGCTTGAATAATTTCTACTTTCATAATTCCTTGTATCAAAAAGGAAAACTTTTAGTTTTATTTAATTAGAAGTTTGTTAAGTCATTAGGAGTTTTCGAAAGGCTCTACACATTAATTATCTCTCGCTGGCATCTTGTAAGACCGACACGGGCTTAACAAATATCGGAAGCGTCTAAACAGGGCTTCTTAACTTTGAGTTCGAAGGGTACTTAGCGCCCCCTGTTTACTGGAACAAAAGGCATCGTAGAGGCAATTCTGCAAGGTATTTAATTCAGAAAGGCATTTCTGCAAGGTATATAAGTTCGATGTATAGTGATAAGGGTGTATAGGGATCCTACTAACATCTAAAGAGCCCAAGCCAACCTCACCTGCATGTGATGCACCTGCTGATCAACGGACAAGGTTCCGACGAATTTAACAGATCCGCCAAGCGGCCATAGGCCACCTATTACGTGGGACCGACAATGTAGTTGGCGAAGTGTGGGCGTATAATAAGCCTCTGCCCACTCCTTTGGGGAAACAGGCGTGAATGTATATAAGTTAGGGCGGAAAAAAATTAACTAAAGAGTCTGTGAAAATTAACTAGAGACCTGTCTCCGCCGATACGCAAGTGGTCCGCTTGGGGTATAACTCGAATGCCAGTTATCTTGGTTTGTGGGAGGCCTGATGCTGGTCCCCCCCGACTGGTCTCCACCTTGTCGTGGTGGGAGGTCTGAGTACCTCCCGGTAGGGCGCAGGAGGCGCTAGGGAAAAGGTAACACCCAGTGACCGACGACTCTGGGTGTCCTTAGTACTGACTACCGGGGGAGAAACTAAGAGGGACCTGTGGAAGGCGCAGCGGGCGGGCCAGGAGGGCCCGTCAAGCAGCGCCAGGAGGGTTTTAGGCAGTGGGGGCAGGGGGCCCCTGCTGTCTAACCATAGACCCTCCGAGATGTCGGCCACACACGCTATGGTCGCACAAGGAGGTAGGAGGGGCGCGTCCACTGCGCCTCTCTGAGGAGGTCCTCCCGGCTTTGGTCCGGGGGACGTTGGCCGCAGGCGGGGTGTCAGACGCTGCAACCCAGGTACTGGCCTCCGCCTTTTTCTCAACAAGCGGCGGGAGTCGTCGGAATATTTTTAGTGGGTATTACTGCTGGCAGTCGCGTCTGCCGGTGGTGAGACCCACACCCCCTTTCGGTCCCCCTTTGGCCGGAAGGTAGTGCGTAAACGCATTTTGTTACCGACGTAAAACAAAAAAAAAAAGGCCTGATGCTGGTCCAGGAGGGCCCGTCCGTCTGCACCCGGGGGTCTTAGGCGGCGGGGGCAGGGGGCCCCTTCCGTCTAGCTAGACCCCCCAGAAGTCGGCCAGTCACGTCAAGGCCGCACAAGGAGGTAGGGGGGGGGCGCGACACACTGCGCCTCCCTGAGGAGGTTCCTACCAGTTCTGATCCGGGGGACGTTGGCTGCGGGCGGGGTGCCAGTAACTACAAATCCCCTGGTGCTGGCCCCCCGACCCTTCTTCAACAGCGGTGGGCGTCGTCGGAAGTTTTTTAGTGGGTAGGACTGCGGTGGTCGCGTCTGCCGCAGTAAGCCCCACACCCGCTCCCGGTCTCCCCCTATGGCCGGGAGACAGTGCGTAAACAGCATTTTTTACCGACGCAAATTAAAAAAAAAAAGGTAAGATAGGAGCCTCAAAACAACGATGTCTTCACGACCAACGCTGAAACTTGCTTACAATGGATTTCCGCAAAGTAACGCCTGAATCAATAAATTATTTAACGTACATCAGTATATGATTGGTGATATTCCTTGTTAATTCTCAAAATCCATAGAAACCTCTAGTAAAGTCTCCAGTTCTTTATTGTGATAAGACTTTGAATTGACTGTGACAGGCTTTATTTGACTTTGATGTGATTAAATGGTTCGTTAAAGTAAAATAACTTGAAAAATAAAGTTAATTGTCACTGGCAAATACTTTCAACGAGGCAGACCACAAAAATATCTTTTCTATTACAAATTCACAGATAAAATCATACCGTAAAAGTGTATCAGCTACCCACACGCATCGAGAAGTGCCCGTGGAAAGAGCAGCCCTACATTCCCCGATGTTGTAAGCCGCGATTAGGGCGGCTTACCTCACGTGAATCATGAATATTGGTGTCGGCTGTCGAATCTAAACTCCCTTTTACTCTTTATACAGAAGTCAGTATCTTACTTTTGACAAAAATATTTGGAAGGTATTTTTTTATATGTGTAACTGATTCACAACTTAAGAGATGTGACTTGAAATGATGATGATAACTTAAGTTAAGTTACTGTGTCTGCGTATTGTATTGCCCGTGCTTATTTAGTATCTGCGGATAGATGTTATTACTCAATGACCAATAGAGCACGTCAATGATGAAAAAGGGTGTATAGGGATTCTACCAAGACCTAAGAAGCACTTTTTTTTTTGTTTTTGTCGATAACAAAATGCATTTACGCACTACCTTCCGGCCAAAGGGGGACCGAAAGGAGGGTGTGGGACTCACCACCAGCAGACACGACTGCTAGCAGTAATATCTACTAAAAATCCTTCGACGACGCCCGCCGCTTGTTGAGAAAGAGGCGGGGGCCAGTACCTGGGTTGCAGCTTCTGACACCCCGCCTGCGGCCAACGTCCCCCGGACCACCGTGTGTGGCCGACTTCCCGGAGGGTCCATGGTGAGACAGCAGGGCCCCCTGCCCCCACTGCCTAGACCCTCCTGGCGCTGCTGAGCGGGCCCGCCTGGCCCATCCGCTTCGCCCTCCACAGGTCCCTCTTAGTTTCTCCCCCGGTAGTCAGTACTAAGGGCACCCAGAGTCGTCGGTATCTGGGTGTTACCTTTTCCCGGCCTCCGGGAGGTACTCAGCCCCCCCAGCACGACAAGGTGGAGACCAGTCGGGAGGGACCTAAGGAGCCCAATCCAACCCTACAAGCAAGTGGTGCACCTGCCGATCAACGGACGAGGCTCTTGCGAACATAACAGAGCCCGATAATCGGCAATACGCTCGCCACCTACTTTCTTTGTCTGGCTGGTTTCTAGGCGTGAATGTGTCTGCGTATAATGAAAATAAAAAAAGTCATGGAACAAACATTATCGTTAGCAAAGCAGACAAGCGATATTGACACCGTCACCACCTAATCCTATTTACGCCTTACTAGTAAGTAAAAGCCTCTCACAAACTAAGGTAAGGTCATACTCCACCACGCAGACCCCGTGTGGATTGGTGGAGACAGGTTTGTGCCGTTCTGCTGTTAAATATTTTTCAAGTCTTAGGGCCTTTACAAATAAGGCTAACATGTTATAGTAGCCTACCACAGTAGCCTTTTTATATTCATTTGGACGGAAAATCATCAAATGACCTTCCCCCGCAGTGGGTAGAGCGGGAGGGATTGTCAGACTTCTACTGACTAAAAACCATTCATGTTCCTTCTTTTAAGCCTGCTACGTACCGAGGCCGCGGTAACCCTTGCGAACAGTCCCGGAAACATATATTAGATTACTGTTTTCGTGTTCTCTCCTTTACGTCAGGTTGTCTGGAAGAGATCGCTTTTAGCGATAAGACCGCCTAGATTAATCTGTAGTTTTTAAGGTTTTTGTCAATAAAGAGTAAATCTAGATCTATCTATCTACACTAATACGCGAGTATGACACCTTCCGGGGCCAATATCTTTATGTGCATTCCGAACCACTCGACATTATATGTAACTCATACTGTCACTCATCCAAGGACTGGCCTCTGTGAACACTGCTTTACTTCAGCAGTAATACCCACTAACATTTTTCCGTCAACCACTGCGGCCAACGTACCAAAACCGAAAGGACCTCCTCAGACAGGTGCAGTAGACGCGCTCCTCCTACCTCCTTGTGCGACTATAGTGTGAGTGGCCGACTTCTCGGAGGGTCCATGGTTAGACAGCGCCCCCTGCCCCCGCTGCCTAAAACCCTCTCGGCACTGCTTGACGGGCCTTCCTGTCACGTCCGCTGCGCCCTCCACTATAATGACTACACTATACATTTAACATTAGCAGCAACAATAACAAAGAGCTTGTTATTATACACCGTGAAAATACGTTGACAATATCGGTTGAGTGGTTGCATAACGGAAGCATAATGAGTATTCGTACAGGTGGACGCTCATACGACATTCGAGCATGGAAATACGGACTTTATAGTACATTCTACTTACTTATTATTTAATGAAAGAATATTTATTTATTGCTACAACGATTTAGTTTACAACTGCTAGGTTTGGCTGGTAGAGATCTTTCTAGAGATAAGTCCACCTTTGTACATGTTATTTTATATACCTCATGTAATACTTAAAACTATTTTTGTGCAATAAAGGATTATTATAAAGACCAACAACAATTAACAATAACATAACAAAAACTAACATTAGATGTCCAATTATAAGTGCTCACAAATAACATTGGAAATAAAGTCTATTGCTTGCTACTGTTTATATGGAATTTGATATCGAGCGCTTCTGTTCATCGGAGGACAAACGTGTCCTACGATGAACAGCTTAACGAAACTGTTAGTCCCGGTTATTATTACATATCATACTCGTTAAGCTGAGTTAGAAGCCGTATTGGACAGCTGAAAAATATGTTACAACAGGAGTTGTCCTCCTGTCTCCGCCTTGCGAACCTCGATTTGCGTGGTGGAACCAGAATACCACACAACTTGCTTCGTAATCAAGCCCGTATCTCGTATAGTAATTATAAGATACGAGATAATATAATTAATGTTGTATTGTATTGTGTATTGCTAGTGATAGTTTTTGTTATTTTAAATTTAATTGTTTAGTGTGATTTTCATAATTGTAACTTCATTTAATAATTTATTGTAAAGTAGGCGACTTAAATTTTTTTTTAAAATATTTTTGTGACATATTTGAAATTGTTAATCTAGGTTTTAATTAAAGGAAAATGTAAAATTAATATTAATAATACATGATGTGATTTCCTGTAACTGAGAAAACACGGGGCCAGTTAACATTTTGTTTAATTTTATGTATTAGAAATGTGTATTTCTTGTTAGAGATACAAAAATAAATAAATAAATATATAAAATGTGTAAGTATATTAATGATTTCATGTTCTTAAAAAATATACTTTAAGACCATGAGCAAAAAATATATGACAGTTTTATTTCCTTAATTTCAAGTTCATAAAAAAATATCAAACTTAATTAAAAAGAAAGGAATGAATGAACTTTAAAAACAAATAAATAAACTTGAAAACACTAAATTCCGAATATAGTTCCGAAATATAGTTCCGAAAAGAAATTCTAGTAATTTTTATGTAAGACTGATGGCTCGGACTGATGACCCATAACGTGGGACAAACAATATAACTGGCGAAAAGGCGTATAATATGCCTCTGCCTACCCCTTCGGGGAAACAGGCCTCCTCTCCTCTCCTCTCCCGAACAACACGTGCTGGTCTTCGAAACCATCCTCACACTGTGCAGAATATCAGTACTCGAACCAAGAAATTTGGGAGGTCGTTTCTGAGCAAGACCACTAAGCTCTGGAATTCGCTGCCGGCTCATGTGTTCCCTATTTCCTATGATCCCGGGTCTTTTAAGCGGGGCGTGAAACGGCATTTTAGCAGGCCGTCATGAGTGGATGCACTTTATACCGTGCTTATTTTACGTTATAAAGCGCTTTCATTTTCTTATTGGACTGCATCGACTGCTTATCATCAGGCAGGATGTAGTCATTATGACGTGTCACATTAAAAAAAAAAAGACGCGATATTATATATGTATGGTGGTCTGAATATTTTCGTTTTCAAAAAGGTTTATTGTGCTGAGTTAAAAGAAAAACAGTGCTAAAATATTGAAAATGTTTAAAGTAGGTCGATGTCTGATAACGCAGACGCGAACCATGCTAGGGAGCGCACTCTTTTGGTAATGCATCACTCGTTTACTACGTGCACGCAAGTTTTTAATGGCCCCAACATATTTACTGCATATTTATCGTTTACTTTAAAAAGACAAATGAGTTTTGATTTCAAAAAAATATTTTACTTATAAATAATTTATTGATTCAGGCGTTACTTTGCGGAAATCCATTGTAAGCAAGTGATGGATTAAAAATATCTTTGTAACAATTCCCGCGCTACTATACATCGTTGTTCTGAGGCTCCTATCTTACCTGAAGATGCCCTGTGTAAGGGCGAAACACGTGTCGTGTTGAATAGTTTCTCGATTTTTCGGGAAATTATAGTAGCGCGGGAATTGTTACAAAGATATTTTTAATCCATCACTTATTTTACTTATAGACAAAAGCTTTTATATAACGTAACGTTACAGTTTTGTTAACTCACGGTCCACACTTATGTCTTTTTAAGGTCCAAGCAGGAACGTCTTTTTAAAATATAAAATTCATCATATCAGCCTTATAAAGTCTACTGCTGAACGCTGGCTTTTCCAATTCTTTTTCTCTCTTTTAATTGTCCCAAAAGGAATGTCACCTTAACATATAAAAAATTGGTTGACTTTGAGTGGTAAAATAATTTTAATGTGAATATTCATTCGTATATTAGGGAGAAGGATGAAATAATAGTAACAATTTAAAACATTCATTTATACAAAGAATTATATTTGAGAATTATAACCATGCCCGAGTGGAAGGGACGCGTGCCTCTCACTCGCTCTCATTGTGAGCGCATAACGTGAGCGGAGCGTAACGCAGTTTCTTGAAGTGTCACCCGGCAAACCAATTTATAAGACGTTGTCACGTCAAAAAATGCGTTCAATAATTTTTTACAACTTTCACTAGCTTAGAAGTTAAAATTAAGAAGGAGATAGTTAAAATCTAACACCTACTTGGGATCCTGTCATTCAATTACTAAAGCCAATAACTCAATAAACTAGCGCGAAACCTCACGTTGCACGTTTTAAGTGAAACGGAACGTGTGCAATGATTAATGTTTGTGGCAGTAGTATTTTAAGGGAACATCTGTCATCGCTCGTAGCTCCGCGGTGCTCGGTAGTCGGAAACGATCACCGAAGTACAGCAGAGTTACAGAGGTCAGTCCTTGGGATTCTGTCATTCAATTACTAAAGCCAATAACTAAATAAACTAGCGCGAAACCTCACGTTGCACGTTTTAAGTGAATCGGAACGTGTGCAATTATTAATGTTTGTGGCAGTAGTATTTTAAGGGAACATCTGTCATCGCTCGTAGCTCCGCGGTGCTCGGTAGTCGGAAACGATCACCGAAGTAAAGCAGAGTTTACAGAGGTCAGTCCTTGGGATTCTGTCATTCAATTACTAAAGCCAATAACTAAATAAACTAATGCGAAACCTCACGTTGCACGTTTTGACTGAAACGGAACGTGTGCAATGATTAACGTTTGTGGCAGTAGTATTTTAAGGGAAAATCTGTCATCGCTTGTAGCTCCGCGGTGCTCGGTGGTCGGAAACGATCACCGATGTTAAGCAGAGTTTACAGAGGTCAGTCCTTGGATGGGTGACCGTTTGTGTGGCACTTGATATCGAGCGCTGGTCTGGTAAGAACTTGGTCCCGGTTATCACTAAATGTGGTAGTCGTTAAGCCATGTTAGGGGCCTAATTGGGCGGCTTGATAAATTCCAACAGCAAGACGCCATACACCTGCCTCCGCCAATCCGCACTGGGTCAGCAAGGTGGAGTATGACCTCCACCCTCGCACCTTGGTGCGTAAAAGGAGGCTCGTGTCGTAGCCAGCATGTGACCGCGAATCTCTGTTAAGTATTCGAAATTTGTTGTGACTAGTTGGTTCGTGAATTCTTACTTGCTGGCTTACGATTATGGATCGTGTACCATAAATGCAATAGAACAATAAAAAATAATTGCATTCCAATAAATGGGTTGATATAATATGTTGTTAATCCTTTAATAGTATAATGTATTGTTAAATATTTTTATTCGTTGTCAAATGTTGGTGTGACCACTCAGGACCAACCAGCTGAAGCAATTAAATAAATTTTAAGCATATGTATTTTCCTCCTGTGCTTCATTTAGCTTGTTAAGGCATTGCTATTAACTTCAAATATAATTTAGTTTATCCCCAAAAACAAAACTAAAAAAATAAAATTTACCTAATACTTATATTTATTTATTACATTTAGGGCGACTAACAAAACATACTATAATGATGATGACATTAATACCTTTGCTAAAAATTCAAAAGTACATAATTTTAACACTAGGATAATTTAAGCCTGTGAGTTTCTTGTCAGTTCTTCTCACAGAGCGGGGGCTTGGAACTGGCACTTCACTTGATTCACTTTCACCAATTTTTTATTTATTACAATGTAAGTGAATCTAAGCTTCGTGATTTCCGTGTAGTAATATACATATATGTTTTTTTTTATATTACATTTTGTTTTGACCTGTTTATTTGTTTGTATTTTTTTTTTTTTTTGGGTCTGCCTAGGTTTAAGGTGAGCTTGCCTGCCTAAGCTGAGATTTTTGTGGTTGATTGTGGATTATGAATCTGTTACCGCTGTTTGATGTTCTTTGCAAGGGATTGTCGCGTTCGCTCAAACTCTGCGTAAAGCTGCAACTCCCTTGGGTGAAAGCTGAAAATCAGTGTTTGCTCTCATCGAGGGCAAAATAAAATATCACTGAGCTTTGGTCCCTTTGCGTCACTGCTGCACACATGCTATGGAAGGCAAACTTCTTAATTATGTGGATTATTTTTTTTAATTTTATTTTTTTCAATATTTTGTTCTTGTTTGTGTATTTTTATTTTTTTATTTGATTGTTATGTCTATATTGTATATTTCTGCATGTGTGTGTTTGTGATTCAAATAAATTATTATCTTATCTTATCTTATCTTTTCAAGTGATATGTAATAGTTTATGAAATAAAGAACTTTTTACTTTTTTACTTTACTTTACTATACACCAAAAATGAACATGACAAATACAGTTAATACTTAAAAGCTAAGTGCTGTTTTACCTAAAAAATATAAAATATATTTTATATAAAAAAATCAACAATAAAAATTATCTAAATTTTAAATGTATGAAAAGTCTAGTCCAGTCGAGCCCGCGAAAGGTGAGCCATGCAAAGGTTTAATAAAACTAATTCGTACTCTCTCGTGCAGTGACAGTGAGGCGCGTAGGGCTTGCCGGGCGCCCCAGGCGGCTCCTAATGAGCATCCTGCCCCTCACAATGTACCGAGATGGTACGCCGAGTGCCCCACCACTGTTATTATATCCAGAGACTGCCGCAGGCTCCGTGCAAGCCTTTTCACAATAAAATATGTCCCGCTATACTACAGCTAATGCGACCGAAGGATTTTGCTGACCTGCAAATGTGATCGCAAATGTTAAATACTTTCTAATACAAATTTTCCTGTGCAGGATACATAAATGCATAAATATTTTCTGACAATTACACCAATTATTTAGTTCCAAGATAATTATCATTATGAACTTGTGCTATGGATACTAAATAACGGATAAATATGGTTAAATACTTTATTTTTTTGTAAATATATACTTAATATACGTAGGAAAACACCCAGACCAGAACAAATATTCATGTTTACAAACACAAAGATTTGTCCTGTGTGGGAATCGAACCCACGACCTCAGGAGCGGAGTGCGAGTATACTCGCCTCCACGACATTTCGGTCGTCAGGATAACTATATAAAATTAAATATATTTACGGAAACTAGCACTGCTCGATCTAAATTACAGTTGAAACTCAGAGCACAGCAGCGGCTTATGCAGTGTCCGGAATAACTTTGATTCAATGATGACATTACTGATATAGATAGATAAAACGTTTATTTCCTTTAAATAATGCAAGTTACATAAAAACATATCCCACAAAACCGTGTGACTGGTATATCTGTGGGTCACAGTCTCTTTTATACTACTTACAAATAATTTTATACTATTTACAAAAGTTAATAAGAATAGAGAAGACAAAAAAGATAAATTACAATTTTGCACATACACCAAAGCACATAAAGCTTATAAAAATTTAGGACTTATGTCAAGAGTTAGCAAAATTTTTCTAACATCAACTGCATAAACGTTTTTTCTTTTCATACACATCTATCTTAAGTGTTTGTAAACGTATTTGAGTCTTGGTTAATAAAACAAAAAATTGTAACATAAATTTTCAAGTTCTCTCAAAAAGTCTCTCAGTATTGTCCCACAACTTTCCTGAGGATTCAAAGGGTTTTCCTCGGGCATCTTATTTACTATGTATCATCTTTATCACCACTCAATCTCATTTACTATGAATTATTAAAAATTAATATACCTTTTATTTGGTACTGGCTAAATTTGCTAGCCCCACGAAGCTATGATAAAAAATAAAAAGCATTCAAAATCATTAGCAATAATAATATTCTAAAAAACTTCTCATCGGATTTAGTTTGAAGGAATATTATATGAGTTGTACAGTTCCGTTTGACCCAGACCTTCTGTGTACGGTGACCCAGTTCATATAGCAAGTCGAAATATTTCTTGGCTCTATGAACAAGCTATTGTGGCAACTCACAACGACCAAGCTGCAACAGTATACTATAAAAAGTTTGCTTCAGTTCATTGAAAGAGTGTTTAGTAATTTCTGGGAGTGAGTGCTGGGCTTCACTGGGCAGTTAATCTGTTAGCTCTCTCAAGTCACGTGGCCTTTTTTGTAATAATACTTTTTCTGAAAACATGTGTCGTATCGTTCTTTAAAGACATTTTAATGTAAGTACTTTGTGTATCTTACCTGACTAGGCTTTCCCAAAAGATTACATACAGCATGGAGCTCTTAGGCCAAGCCGTAAGATGCCCAAGCCTACCTCACCTGCAAGTGGTGCACAATTAATGAACGAGGCTCTGGCGAACATAACAGTGCCCGGTAAGCGGCAATAGGCTCGCCACCAATTACGTGGGACTAACTATATAATTGGCGAAGTGTGGGCGTGTTATATGCCTCTGCCTACCCCTTCGGGGAAACAGGCGTGAATGTATGTATGGAGCTCCTTAAAAAGGGTGAGACAAAGTTTTTCAGTTTTAGTCCAAAAAACTGTGTAGCGAAACTCACAAAAAAAAAGAAATTAGCAGGAGTGTCATACTGAATTACGAGATTTAACGACAACTAACCTAAACTATCGCTAAACGTAAAGGTTATTGCTAAACTTTTTACTAATAAGCTATAGTTTATATTTTCTAACGAAGTCGCAGGACACAGCTAGTTTGTTTTGATCCTGTGTTTTTAACTACAAACGTATCAAAACGAGACAAGACCTATTTATAGTTAAATATATCATAAATATCGACTATAATTTGTGAAATATCACGTCGTTTATAATGAGGTCGTGACGTCATCAGCAACTGTCTGCCACTCGACATGTAATTTCCCGCGCGTCAATTATCAGCGCGTCTTGCGGTCGAGGGCCCACTGTCAAGGCGCTCGATTACACTTATTATAACTCTCTAGGCTTATGAGATAATTGCGTTTCTTGGTACAAACTTTAGTTTAAATTAGTACTAAAGTTGTTATCATACTTTATGAAACAATTGTGGCTGCTTATGGCTTCGTTCATATGATCTTTGTGCTACTGTAGTCCCATCTATTTTTATACCAAAAGTAATTTATATTGGAAAAGCTGTTAAGACATTTACTAGTTTCACTACTGTGTATATGTGTTATAAAGATCATAAGCGTCATAGTAGCGTCATTTGGGAACAAACCGATTATGATGAGACCGTGACGTCATCGGCAACTGTCGCGCGCTGACGTGTTATTTCCCGCACGTCAATTAACAGCGCGTCTTGCGTTCGAGAATCGAATGTCAAGGCGCTTGTTTACAGTTTTTATAACTCTTTGGGTCTGTGAAATGATTGCATTTATTTTACTACAGAATAAAAACTTCAATTTAAATTAGTTAGAAGATATGGTATACAAATTTAAGTGTAAGTCTATATTAAAAAACATTGGGTAAGTAGTTCAGTTAAAGAAAGTTGGTCTCGAATTCATAACACGCGAACAGATTTTAAAAAAATTTTTTTTTTTTTCGTTTTATTTTTCATAAATATCGTAAGCGGCCAGAAGAGCGTCATTTAGGAACAAATCGATTATGATGAGGCCGTGGCGTCATCGGCAACTGTCGCGCGCCGACGTGTAATTTCCCGCACGTCAACTATCGGCGCGTCTCGCGGTCGAGGGGCCACTGTCAAGCACCTTATTACACGACTGCCTCAAAAAAGTGTCATGTTGTTTATATAAAAGTATGTATATATATGACATACTCAATTCAATCGTAACTTCAAAATAATTGAACGGATGTTGAGGTAGGAGATATCAAGATTTTCTGGTGCAAGTACGTGCATTCATATTGCTCTGCACATTAGTTCAAAATGTACACTTCAAGTCATACTTTAATGTCTTTATCTGGTTAGCAGAGCTTAATTTTAAAACATATTTCATGTACCTACATTCAATGATTTTTTTACATAGTTGGAATTAGTGTAACAGCTGCTCTAGGAAAAAAGTAAAGTTCAAATATCGTAAAAATACATTAAATATAGAAATACGCGTATTCGATACCGACTGTATTAAACTCGACCGAGCTCTTTTTTGACGCAATCATATTAGTATGTCATGCATACTTAAATTAGAGTGGAAAGCTGCTTAAGGAACGAAGTTTCATATTGTAAAAATACATTGAATCTAAAAGTTACCGGATTAAATAGCACCAGTAGTATGCTTAATGGAATATAGACATAACTCAAAAAAGACTATTTTTGGGACATCACAAAAAAAAGATGTTCTAAAGAATAGGTACTTGTCCTTCTTGTAAGCGCATTAAATTAATACCGATTTATTACTTAGTAATTTTGCTTGTGTTTTGAACCTTTGATTAAAATTGATTCGATCTCAGTAAGAAATAGAAAGACTGTATAAGTACGTAACTTAAACCTGACCTATCTATTAATGGGTCGATGTTCCTTTAAGCATGCGACATTTCTATCTTACACCATGTTATGATGTCATGGATACTCAGCTTGCAATAGATATTTAAATTAGCGTGTGGAAGTTGCTTAAGCGACAAATTTATAATATTGTCAAAAGATATTCATCACCAGATAAAAGACAAATTGTACAGATCTCTACTTTGTTGCAAATTATAATTACGTAGATACTCAGCATTTATACTTGAAAAAGCGTGTAAAAGCTGCTTAAGGAAGAACGTTCAAATATTGTAAAAGTCATCAAACACAGAAGTAACTGGATTCGATAGAAGCGCGAGTAATAAAACGAAGCTCGGTGACAGCAGGAGCATACTCGCGACTTCATTTCAGTTGGTAAATTTGTCGAGCGTCCAACCGAAATTGCGGGCTTATTGCGTCCACCGCTTGTTTGTATGGTAGGTCAAAGCTTTGTGGGAGAGAGGTGTGTCGAAAATCAAATAATATAATATGTATATATAATGCTATATAATCAAGTACGATGCAACTAGGACCGCTGTAAAAGTATCTGCCTCCACAAACAGTATGCATTCCTATTTTATTCGCTTTTAATAATACACAAGTTCACAAAAATAAGGTCATATCTCAATTTTTAATGGCAATGGAAATGTATGAATTTTGTAAAACTTTATACGATGTCGGTCCTTAGGGACGGTATTCACGAGAATGTTATAAATCGCTCTCTACAATCTCTTATTATTAATTAGATTTTTTTATTCATTTATCTAAAGCCATTATTATCCTGCTACTAGGAACGGTTCCTTTTGACAGTGAGAGGAATTCAAGTAACACTCTACCACTTGCACCTTGTGCGGATTGGCGGAGGCAATTTCAAACAGGATCCCTAACTCGGATTAACAACTATCACATACAGTGTTAAACAACGGCTTAATATACCTTCGAAGCACGGTAACGCTCGATGTCACATGCAACATAAACAGACCCAGGAGCTGCCCTTAGTAACTTTGAAATAATAAATAATGAAATAGTAATTTCGAAATACTAAACTTAATTTAAAGACCTAAAATTTGATTTCCTGAATAAGTGCCATAGATTATTCATAACATTGGCAGACTACTGAAGGGACTAATTATTGAAATGATTATAAAAATAATTTGTCATATGAATTAAAAATAAACACATATAGAGACTGTCAAATATTACGTAAATTCTTCAAAGTTTGTGTCTAAATGGAGAACGCCATCTTGTATCGAGTTCCATGTGTTCGGCGGTACGACAGAATCAATTCAAAATCAATTTTGCCTCATAATCGAATACCAGCAAGTTCGGCGGTAGGCCCCGATAGCCCAGTGGCGAGACCTCTTGCCTTTAAAATCAGAGGGTCTCGGGTTCAAACCCTGGTTGACAAAGAAAGCAAACAAAGACTTTTCAAAGTTATGTGCGTAATTATCGCTTGCTCCGTGCCTCGGAAAGCACGTTAAGCCGTTGGTCCCGGCTGTCATGAACATCTATGGCAGTCGTTGTAAGGATGTCAGTGCCTCCTAACAGACTGACAGCTGGTTTAACCATATAATTATGTTTCCCTCTGGGTTGCGGAGGTCAGTTTGAAATGCAGTAAAATCTGGTTGAACAAGTGAGCAGACCCTGGGCCCTAAGCTTAAGTCTAGGGCAACCGGGATATTGCTAGGATATGATATGACTCAGGCAGAAGCTAGTACAAAATAAACTACAATTCTAATTCTTAAAATTCCATGTAATACGAGTATAAGCCAGTGATAAATGTGACGTTCAAACTAACTTTTTCCTTCATCCCTCTCGTATCGCAAAAGTAACTAACTTGGATGTATCTTCTTAACTGTAAAGTTTTCGGTAATAGCTCATACTTGGCACAAGTTAAATGTAGTGTAAATAGAGGTAGTTAACACAACGTACCGTGCCAGTAAATCCGGGCGGGGGTCGGCCGTTTGTCATGTCAGCCATCGCGTCGCTCAGGTTGCTGTGTTTGTTCTCTGACTGTCTGTTGGCATATTTTACATGTCTACAATGATTCTATTTCTTTATAATAATAATTAAAGACAAGGAATGTAAACGATATGTAAATTGATTAGATAGTTGCATTTTAGTGTAAATAAGGAAATGGTAAGTTCCAAAATGACGGTACAAGCGTCTCGAGTGAGCCCTTTTGCACCTTAGCCATTGCTTCGCTCTGATTGCCGTGTTTGCGCCGTGTTTGACTGTCTGTTAACATATTTTACATGTCTACATTGATGTTATTTCTCTATTGAGAAAGTAAATTAATTGTCATCATCATCATCACAGCCTATTTACGTCCCACTACTGAGCACGAGCCTCCTCTCACACACCAAGGTGTGAGGGTATTGGGTCATACTTCACCACGCTGACCCAGTGCGTATTGGCGGAGGCAGGTGTATGGCGTCCTGCTGTTAGAATTTTTCAAGCCGCCCATTAGGCCTCTAACATGGCTGAACGCCTACCACATGTAGTGATAAGCGGGACAAACGGCTTAACGTGCCTTCCGAAGCACGGAAGCGCTCTATATCAAATGCCACACAAATGGTCACTCATCTAAGGTCTGACCTCTGTAAACTCTGCTGTACTTCGGTGATCGTTTCCGACCACCGAGCACCGCAGGGCTACGAGCTCTTCAAGTAAATTAATGAATTAATAATAATCTGACTGACTTAGTTGAAGTTTAGTGTACATTAGATACGATAATGTAAATAGAGGTAGTTAACCGAACATATCGTGCCAGTAAATCCGGGCGGGGGTCGGCCATTTGTCGTGCCAACCATCGCGTCGCTCAGGTTGTTGTGAGTCCCCCCCGACTGGTCTCCACCTTGTCGTGTGGGGGGGCTGAGTACCTCCCGGTAGGGCGCAGGAGGCGCCAGGGAAAAGGTAAAACCCAGAGACCGACGACTCTGGGTGCCCTTAGTACTGACTACCGGGGGAGAAACTAAGAGGGACCTGTGGAGGGCGCAGCGGGCGGGCCAGGAGGGCCCGTCAAGCAGCGCCAGGAGGGTCTTAGGCAGTGGGGGCAGGGGGCCCCTGCTGTCTAACTATAGACCCTCCGAGAAGTCGGCCACACACGCTATGGTCGCACAAGGAGGTAGGAGGGGCGCGTCCACTGCGCCTCTCTGAGGAGGTCCTCCCGGTTTTGGTCCGGGGGACGTGGGCCGCAGGCGGGGTGTCAGACGCTGCAACCCAGGTACTGGCCCCCGCCTCTTTCTCAACAAGCGGCGGGCGTCGTCGGAAGATTTTTAGTGGGTATTACTGCTGGCGGTCGCGTCTGCTGGTGGTGAGTCCCACACCCCCTTTCGGTCCCCCTTTGGCCGGAAGGTAGTGCGTAAACGCATTTTGTTACCGACGTAAAACAAAAAAAAAAAAAAAAAGGTTGTTGTAAGTGCTTTCTGGCTGTCTGTTTGCATATACTACACGTCTAGACTGACGTAATTTTTTAAAAGTACTTTTTAAATACAAATGACTAGCTGACCCGACAGTCCGTTGTCTTATTAACATTCTACCTGTCGATTGCGCTAATTGTCAAACGTTGGCAGCAATGTCAAACGCCATGGTTATAAGTTTTCAAAAATATTTAAAATTTGCCCTTATTCCTAATTTTAACGCCCGGGCTGACTTGTCTGACAAAAAGTTTTATTTAAATCGGTCCAGCCGTTTAGGAGTTAATTGTCATACACACGTACAGGACTATTATTTATATAAAGAAGATACATATAAATACTGGCTAGATGGATGCAGTTATGCATAAATTAGTTTCCCAGTTAAAAAGTAACATCGGTGAGCATGTCTTTTAAGAAAATGTAGAATAGTAATGTATAGCCTAATACGTAAAGTTATCTTTTAAGTTTTGAAATAAATGGTATGCTATAACTCAGGCTCCATACTAAATTAGCTGTAAACCATCTGATGCGTCGAAATTCGTCCATATATTTTGCAGATGCAATACTGACACGGAGAAAATGTCAATTCAGTGACGTAAAACGAACCCCATTAATAATAATAATAAAAGTTTTATTGCTTCAAGTACATGTAAGTGCATGCAGAGTACATTCGAAACAGTAGCTTAATGAAGTTGTGCGGAAAGGCAATTGGACGTTGCTCAGCTTGTGCTGGTTTTCAGACACTCTGAAGTTGTTATAGGAGAAACATGTATCATAAGCATGGAGAACAAGAATTACTGTTTCTTTGACATTGAAAATTGTAGAATAATAACAATTAAGTCGTACGGTACCATACTAAATTAGCTGTAAACCCGGCGATCTGTCGGAATCCGTTCATGTGATCGTCGATTATCTTTTTGCAGATAGATGCAGTTTCATTAGTGTCGCAGACGGCGCCAACTTTTGTTACCGGATCGTCACTCGACAAAGGCAAGCTGGAATCGAAATTTTTCCCCTTTCCCCGTCGACTTTATGAAGTAGGTCTATTTATTCGGTTTGACTCTGATGAACTTATTGACTTTAACCCTTTCAACTCACCCATCCAGACACAATTATTGAAATTATTTTGTTTCACGGAAGACAGGGAAGCCGGTCGTCTCTTCGCAGACTAATATAATAACATTATTCAGAAAAAGTTATTAAGTTAGTACGTGAATTATGTAATTGTTGTTGTATTTTATGTTCTCTTATTGTCATTGTCCGTGGGGTGGGGACCTGGTGATTTGTAATACAGGTTATGCCCATATCAAACACCAGCTCCTCACATATGTATTGTAAAAAAAAAAATGTATCACTTTTTTGCTGTACTTAACATACAGTATGTGAGGAGAAATAAATAAAAAATAAATAAATAAACATATGTGATTTCATTTGTTATTGAAATAATCAAATTCTTAATGTCTAGCGTTGGCTCTGAGACCATTGATTAATTCATATTAAGCCACTGTTAATAAAAGTTTAAAGAAAAATTTATAAGTTCACATGCATAGCGTATATGTTTTATTATTTAAGAGCTTATTATTTTTCTATTTTGATGTTATGAAGTCATAGTAAATGTTTGATTGTGTGAGAATATAAAAATGTTTTATTTAGTATATGCTCAAACATCGCATCTCCGTCGTACGTCATACTTGTACTTCAGTTTATATGTCATATACAGGATATGATCGTTTCGATAACCAGTCCCTTTGCTGAGGCACTTTACAAGACTGACAATATTTTTCCTTTTAATGATTCTTGATGACAAATGAGTTCTTAAATTGTTATTTTACTATTATGCGCACATAACGAATGTATTTGCTGAGACAATCGTCTATGATTACTACTGATGATTGATATGATCACATTGGTATAGTGTGTATACATTAAACCTAAAATTATAGACTTAAATCTACATACATACATAAAAGCACGCCTTTTTCCCCGAAGTGCCAATTATATAATTGGTCATAGGTAGCGAGCCTAGCCGCTTACCGGGCACTGTTATGTTCGCCAGAGCCTCGTCCGTTGATCGGCAGGTGCACCACTTGCAGGTAAGGTTGGCTTGGGCTCTTTTAGTCTTTGGACCCTTTACTCCCTCCTTAAATCACTCATATCATTAGCAGTTTATGTTCAACAGTAAATTAATTTAGGCTGTTGTATTACACTTTAATAAAAATACATTACATAACTTTCACATAGAGGAAGTCTAACAGGCCTAATCAATTACGTACAAAAGTAATTTTCCGAAATAGGCATCAGCTAATTAAAAGTTTTTGAATTGCTTCAAATTATTGAATTTTCGAAACGATTTGGGTCAATAAGATAATAAATCAAATCAAAAGAACAATAAACCACAAAAAATATTATACGGGTTCCATAATCCACAAAATATATTTTCTTTATTTAGTAAACTTTCTCTAAGAAATCCAGATATTTTTGTCACATTCTTAACGCCAAATAAACGCCAACGCATAAGGTTCGAATAGAAACGCCCTGACCATAGTGCAAATACATAAATGTACAAATGCAACAGTGGATTTAGAAATCTGCGGATGAGTACATACATATGAAAGCTTGTAAGCCCGGATCACAACAGCCGTTAAACCTCAATAGGGTGATATTTCCAATGCTGAAGAGCGTAGCCGCACTTCGGATGCTAGAGATTGGTACATAATATCGCAATCTCCTTTAGCAAACATTGTGTATGTGCGTTAGGAAGGAATACTTATTCGTCGGGCGCTAGCGGTTAAACTTCCAGCGAACAGGGTTCCGCTCTTTCGTATTTAACCGCGCGCGGGTAGTCTTGTTGTGTAGCCGGCTATGTAGACTTCATTGTGTGCTCATTGCCGATGAGTTTGATTTGTAGTTTCCAATCAAAAGTCTGGTATTGCCTTGTTGAGCTTTAGATGATGAGCGGGTGCATTGATATGTATGGACCTGTTTTAAAGTAATTTCCGCATAGATTTTATACCGCATAGGTATTCAACCAGTCGAATATTGAAAAAAATTGACGGTAGTAATATTTTTTATAAACGACGAAATAAATAATATTTGACGTCCGATATGGCGTGGAGGTATACATGCACCCGTTCCTGAGGTCTGTGCAAGAATAAGAATATTTGTGCTGGTCTGGGTGTTTCTTATGTATATTAAATATGTTTTACAATTTATTTACAAATAAAAAGTATTTAAGTATGTTTATCCATTATTTTGTATCCATAACACAATATATAGTACACAATAATAGTTCTTAATGATACTTATCTTGAAACTAAATAATTGGTGTAATTGTTACATAGGTATATTCAAAAAATAAAATTATAAAAAAATTTACGAAATTTGCCAGGGCATTACATTCCTTTAATTTACTCTAACTTCTTTTTTAATTCCGTTTTCTGTCTTTGCTACACAGATTTGATGACGTTCGGATGCACTTAAACTATGAAACGTTTCGCCTGCACACTATCGGCACATCATTAAGAATTGTTATTTTAACTATTGTACAGGTAATTTATTATTTAACCGTAATAATGTATTGAAAAAACGCTTTTTCGTCATTAGAATATCCGCACTGTGGCGGTTCCTGTCTATGTCAAAGACAATATATTTTTTTAATAATGGCTTTGTGCGGTTTGCTCATTTAACCAGTGTCAAGTAAGATATAGATAATAATAATTTATATAAATTATAGTAAATGAGAATGAGTGGTGATAAAGATGAAAAATGAGTTGCCCTTCCCCTAAACCCCTTAAGTCCTCAGTAAAGATGTGGGACTACACTGAGATTTCACATGGACACCTTGAGAGATTTGAAAAGTGATATTGCACTGTTTTGTTTCATTTACCAACACTATTGTACGTTCACAAACACTTAACGGTTAATAATCCACCGTTATTACATATTAATGTTCAAAATATCGCAAATTTTAGAAAAAAAATAAACATGCAGACATGACACTTCACTTTCCCGCCAAGAAGCGTCAAAGACAATGTACCTACTAGATTATAACATATTTTAAATTTACATTTGGAAGGAACTGACTCTCAACATACAGCTTACGCTAGTTTGAAGATCAAGACTCTCTACTTGTAAACCGCTATTGTTGCAATAAAAATTTATTATTATTGTAATGTTATATTAGATTTAATGTTAATGTTATATTCTATTGCATTGTATAGGGTCACAGACAAATAAAGATTATAATTTAAGTACCTATCCAATTGATAATGAATTATCTTTATATTAATTAAGTGTGTGTTGGTCATTTGTGTTAAGCTAAAGTAATTTTATTTCTGATTCCCTTTAAATATTATTTTATTGTAATTTAGTTCTAATGTTTTAACCTGTGTTTGCCTTGTAAAATATTTTATTTGCATGCTGTGGTCTCCTATAATTGATGGAGTACACATAATGTTACGGGTATGTAACATATTATTGTATTTTTGTCGGGTATGTCCTTTGTTGGAGACCCATATTTTCAATAAATAAATAATTTAAAAGAGCATAGAGCGGTGCTTGGAACTGGCACTAAGGGTTCATACAGACGAACTGCAAGTCGGAACGGCAGAGGCTACTTCAGCCGTCGCCACCTGTCGACGGCTGCCGTCGACGCGTCGGCGGCAGCCTTCAATGCGTCGACGGCAGCAGTCAATGCGTCGACGACTGCCGCCGACAGATGGCGACGTTTGCAGTTGTGACGTTTTTCGTACCGACCACGACTGCTAGTACGCGGCACTCCAACTGCAAACGTTTTCGCCTGCCAACGGCAGCCGTCGACGCATTGACTGCTGCCGTCGACGCATTGACGGCTGCCGCCGACGCGTCGACGGCAGCCGTCGACAGGTGGCGACGGCTGAAGTAGCCTCTGCCGTTCACAACTTGCAGTTCGTCTGTATGAACCCTTAGATTCACTTACATTTAAATATTTTTGTTTTATAATGGTCTTGTAGCATGTAAGTGAATCTAAGCCTCGTGATTTTAGTGTTATCAGATATCAATGGTTGTTTAAGTTTTCAAGTACTAAAAGTAAGAAAAAAGTAAGTAAAGTAAGTAAGTAGTTAAATATTATTTTCTGCCAGCGTGAGTGGGTTTTCTTGATATCGTGTTTATATTCATCTTATTATCGCTTGGATTGCTTTCAGTTATTTCATATTTAGTGAACACAATTCTAATAAATACAAAAGCCAAACTGCAGGAAAACTGCATTTCATTGGGTCTTTATTTTTTCCTTTAACATTAAACGCTCACGCTTACAGGTGTTACATTAAGTAAGCAGCATCAATGATTGCATCCTTTCAGCGCCCAGTTTGAACTGTCGCGTGAAAGACATCAGCGTGGGTGACAATCCTGTCAGGACGCGCCGACTGCAGTGAATAGCCGCCACGCGACACGTCACCAACACTGCCCACGCTGTCCACAATCCGGGTACTTTGTGAAAGCAGTTTGCGAGAAATTTCTATGCAATCATAGCTAGTAGATAAAAGGCGCTAATCAAAGCGTTCACTTAGGTAAGTACTTGAACGTAGGGAAGTTTTCTTTATTTTAGCCATACTTCATCATCTCAGCCGTATAACGTCCACTGCTGAACATAGGCCTCCTTAATAGATTTCCACATTGAGGTTACTGAATCGCCTAGATTCATCGGCTTGACCAGATTGGTCTATCGCGTGGAAGGCCGTACTATGCTAGTATCCTTTTATGCATAATATCACGCACATATATGCCATTTGGGGTGGACAGAAACCTCGCTAATATTATTTAAAAGAGTAATGTTCACTTATGTCACAGAGATCTCTAACGTTTGACACGTTAGTATGGTTAGATAGTTTCGGTAAGATGTGGCTAGCCTCTTGTGATAGTGGGGGTTAGCCTTAGAATAGCTCCCATTGCCTTAATCGCCTTTTATGATAATCTCGAGCATGACATGGGGTGGTAGGATACTTTAAAGGTTTAAACTATAAAGCGTGTATTAATGGTCGATGAAGCGTAATTTTTTTACTTTTATAAGTATCATGTAAATCTGTATAGTTTAGATAACGTAGTATTTAGTATTTATATAAAATATCGATCGAGCCAATCGCCTTAAAAATATCGGAAAAAGTGATACAAGTACATTAAACAATACTGTGCTTGTAAGTTAGTAAGGTAAGTAGGCTACCAACATAGACCCGACAAAGAGCTTCTCACATTTTTTCACTTTAATGATTAGGAAAACTTTGCTGACAGGCGCATTTCTCTTGCACCAGTCGGGTCGGCGAGCGTAAGTAGACAGCAATTTTCGTAGCACTCGTACCGTTCATAGTCGTAGCTTCGTAGCGCAGCTACATTCCGTAGCATGTATTGTTGAACAGCTCTGCCAAGTGCGCGGTGTAGTTTATTTTTTAGAAAATTGCATGTTAAACTTTGTCTCACGCCTAGTGCTTTCTAAAAATAACTGTATACAAAGATTATCAATTTTTTTTTAAATTCCTCGGTACACGAAGAGGTTTAGTAGAGGTCCTTATTTTAATTAACATCGTCCCATTTTAATATGAAGTGGCTCTTAATTGAAATACTTTATTCAATTAAGGCTGCACTTATGAATATCGAGACAACTCCAGTAGATAATAGGTCTGTACAGGTGGAGTTTGAGTCTAGGAATCAGAATCTCCAATATGCTACGGCTCAAATTCATAATAAATTTTCTTTTCCTGCAATCGTATCGTATATCTTTATAAACGTCTATTAATTATGTGTATACAATGTAGTAATGTGGTTGTATACACATTATTAATAGGTCTTTTAACCTTAAGCATGTCGTGCTGGCGTTACTAGTAGGTTCCATTTATAGTATATCGTCGAGGTGTGAACTCACTGCTCAATGCTATGGTCCACATTCAAAACAGAACTCTTAACTCTTATGGTTGTTTGTTACGCTACACATAAGCTACCTACAAAATGAATTAAAATATAATATGGTAGGTAAACAAATAAACCATTGAACCCATTTTAAAAATGGAAATGAAAGTTTAAATTACACTGAAATTACTGACAAAAGTTCGTCGTATATCATTGAGAAAATTTAGCACAGACAATATTGAGATTTAATTATAAGATATCTAATGCTATACTTTTTAATAAAATTTAAAAGAAAATTAATATAACGTGGAACCCGTAGAAATGTTCAATGTTCTCCATTATCTACTTAACCGTCTGTATGATTACCAAAATGGAAAATACAGAAATTAAGGCAAAGTTTCGGCGGGCGCCACTTTTATGACGTGTTCTTATCTCTCGGCGAGGCGCGTGTGCTTCCACCCTACCACTCACATTTGCCGCTAGCTTTAAACCTCTAGATCTTATTTGCCAAGACGTAAGGCATGGAATTGGAAGGTTTTAATGAAACAGGTGCAAACGTAAAGTTGTTAACAGTTCTCATACAAGTGGTGGTATTGTGGCAGTACGCTTTGTTTGTTCGAGTCGCCGATATATCTCGAAAGTTTTGCATTGCAGCGACGCATCAGGCTCAAGGCTATTGTACGTACGTCTGTCGTTATTTAGAGGTGGCGGAGGTGAAGGTGGAAATTAATCATGTTCAGGCAAACAAATGTTTGTCTTGGGAGAAATTTGAACCCTTCGTGTCTGAGGCGAGCTGGGGATCGCCATAACACTTCATCATTTCTGTTGATTCTCGGTACAATATGTCTGGAAGTCTGTTATTAATCGATTTCAATACTCAATACTTTATTGCGTTCTACAATGGTTTTAAATGTTTTTAAACTACATAAGTCTTAAAATAGACCTTAAAACAGACCTTAATACATATTTTAATAGACCGAATACCGGAAATAACCGGAATGTACATTCAATATTTCCACGCCGACGATGGCAGAATATGCCGATCATCATAATTAGTTGTAACACCATATTGTATACCATATTCTTGGAAATAAATGAATTGAATTAAAAAATTTAAGAAACGACAGGCGAAAATTTTACTTAACAATAAAGTGACAAAAGGTTTATTCATATTATCGATTATCGCACTATTTTTATGTCAACATCTATGTAAACATCTATATTATCCCCTTAAGGTCATTAAAAACGTTTTTTAAGTAATCAAATTACGGCACAGCGACCTAAAACTATAACATTGTATTTAAACGTATTTTTTGGTTTAAATAATCGCGCCAGTTTAAATCTGCCAACAAATTATTAACCTTGAATGCATCTCTAATTTTGACCAAGGTTAATAAGAAATACCACTTCAATTTTTTTTACTAAATTGTAGGTCTGGGCCGCAACTACTTGCACCTATTTTTAGTACACATGGGTCGCTATATTTGTCCATACCTATTTTGTTTCGTCTACGACTATAATGGAGTTTGACTAGAATACGACTACGACTAGAATGAGGGGGGTGTTATGTGAAATCGATTAAATTGGACTTTATAAATTTGATTATTCTTTGTCATCTTGTACGGAAAAAATATAAAGAAAATAGACATTAATCAACATCATATAACACATGAGAACGTGTGTTCAAAAATGCAATAAACCGTTTAGTTCTTCAATAGTACATATTTAAAGTTGCGCCTTGTTTTATTTTCGTCCATTTTACATCTAAGCTATTGATCGCAAGTTTTTTTAATACATACATACATACATTCACGCCTGTTTTCCCGAAGGGGTAGGTATTATACGCCCACAGTTCGCTAATTATATAGTTGTCCCACGTAAAAGGTGGCGCGCCTATAGCCGCTTATCGGGAACTTTTATGTTCGCCAGAGCCTCGTCCGTTGTTCGGCACCTCTTGTTTTTTTAATGACTCTAGAGGTTATCAGAAGAATAATCACCGAAGAGACCGTTTGTTTGTTTATGCCATATTTTTCAATAATTATTGTCGATGATTTTTTTTATGCAATCGATCCAAGAAATCCATCTGGAATCCCCTCTGCCGCCCTGCTCGACAGAGGGCACGGAGAAGCCTTGCTAGGCTCCTGAAAGTCAGCGACATACACCGTCCCCTTAATGTTGAATTAGTGCCAATCACTTGATATAGAAATCCAATCAAATTAGCCTATAAAAGACATAAATCACAAAACAATCCTATCTTTAATTTAAAGAAACGATAGACAAAAATGTCTCTCAACATTGAAACGACATAAATCGCAGGGCCCCGTTCAATTCACTTAGCCGCAACCCGAGACAGAAGGGGCCCAACTCGTCCATTACCCGAACACGTCACACGTGTTGAAACGTCATCTAAACTGGGTAAATAATTTTTTTTTTTCATGCGAGTAAATATTGATGCTTCGGGTCATTATTTCTTTGAGGAATCTGCATGTGAGTTAGTGCTTTGTGGGGATTTGTCAATACTCGTAATAGGTACAATTTTATTCTATTACATTGGGTTGTGCGCCTCGAGACAATCGAGAATTTTTTATTTCCAAGATCAGTATCATAAAGAACTTGTGTTATGGATACTAAATAACGGATAAACATACATAAATATTTTTTTTTGTAGGATCACGTAGGATCACTCCGAGCATAACTGACTCAAACAAAAACCGACAAGTCATCATTATCCTAGCTTTGATCCGTGAGACGGCTCTCGGCCACCGTAGGCGCTGGCTCGGGGGCGGCGAGTAATGGGTAGGTAACTCGCCGCCCGTCTTCTATAGGCGACAGGCCGCGTCGATGACGCGTTTGTGTTCCACGCGCGCCTTAAATAGAAGTCAGCACACTGAACGCCAGGGAAGGGGACAAGTCTGCCAGGGTTGCGGGACTGTCCGAAAGGGTTACCGCGGCCTCGGTACGTAGCAGGCTCAAAAGAAGAAACATGAATGGTTTTTAGTCAGTAAAAGTCTGACACACCCTCCCCTAGCGGCACCCATAGCGAGGGAAGGTCATTTGATCATTTTCCATCCAAATAAAAAAAAGGGTCTACTCACCAGAACCAGGATTTGCTGAATTTAAATAAAGTGTTTAAACACGGATTAGATAAAAAACCTTATTTATCTAATCCGTGGTGTTTAAAAAATCGACTAGTATCGTTCTAATGAACTCAGTTTTTTAGTAATAAGTCAAGTGAAATAATTGGGATGGGTACAAAGTTAGTTGAAAGATTGAACGTTGGCTTAACAAATCGGACACACGACGGAAGAGTAAACAGAGTTGGCAACATTTTTTACTCCAACTGCCAGCGCTAAGCGATGCTCAACATTTGTTTTGCTTGTATTATCTCGTGTATGCACCACTATTCGTTTCAAGTTTCCACCTCACTAATATATCTGCTATTTGATTGTGTGCTTTTATTGTTTAATCAAAGAAATAATCTGTATGGAGATAAGTTTTAATAAGGTTTGATTTGGAATGTATCGATTTACTTAACGCTAGGTAGAACCGTTCAGTTCTTTATACGTTAATATTAATGTAAATTGTTTAATAGTTTGAATTATATAGTCTATACAATCCCGGATGCATATAGTTTAATATATAAAATCGTCACCTCCACGGCCTTTTGTAAATTTGACCTTATGTTGTACTACAGCAAATTTGACCACGACAGTAAATTTGACCTTATGTTGTACTACAGCAAATTTGAACACGACAGTAAATTTGACCTTATATTGTACTAGCTACATAGGTGTGAAAATATTCTCACACCTAAATCTATAGAAGTTTGAATATTTTCACACTTATGTTGTACAACATAAGATGCATTTTTTAAATAGAAATGTCAAATTTAAAAAACCTGCAGATTCGTAAGTTTGCCGTGGAGATGACAACATTAGCTACGGATTTTTATGCAATTGGTATTGGTGTTAATTGGTGTTAATATTATTATATTATTATTATTATTATTTATGGCTCAATAAAGCTTTTATGAACTTCAACTCAAAGAACAAATGCACCTATTCACTACGGTCAGGGGATTGAGCTTATATATTTATTTGTTGTTTTACAGTCTTACTCGTATAAAGACGCTTGATCTAGCGTCAGATTATACCAGTAGCTACATATATACACATGACTTAGTACTGTCATTGGATTGAAAATACGACATTGTTTTAGAGAACCATGGAGCAGAAGTAAGTAACTTTTTGCAAGATTGTGAGATCCTTCGAGGACTCAAAAACAGTACCTTGAATTTCTGTTCACGGATAAAATGCCTAATCTAAGTACCTCTGCTCAACTATAAAGAGAGAACATTATGAAATAAGCATGAAAGGCTGCCCAGTTATATATTAAAAATGAAGCTGAGTAGCCATGCTTCTAGTCTGAGAACTGCTACAGAAACTGTAGTAACTAAATATCGGTAAAGAAAAGTGCTCAACAGAACTGTCCGTTTCCCTGGCGCTGAGTTGCGAATTGTACATGACGTTAAGGGCCACAGACGACAAGGAAAAGCTGTACCACTAAAGTAAGAAGTAACGTGTCTGATGTTTTATCAAGCAGCAGGGCTTATCCAGTATCTGTAAGACAAATAATAAAAATAATATAATAAATATTTTCTGACAATTACACCAATTATTTAGTTCCAAGATAAGTATCATTAAGACTTATCTTACTTATCAACTTATCCTATACGCATAAATCTTTATGCGTATAGGATGCGTTGAGTTCAAAGGGGTGTAAGTCATGAAGCCAAGTGCGATGCCCTATTGGGCGACAAAATTATTATTTACATATCTTTAACACTAGGTGCGTGTGTAAAAATTACCTCAACTTAGATACACTACGAATAACTTTTATGATGAACTCTCTTCTTCTACGTGATCCCCCTGGGGGGGGTCACGGCGCGGTTCCGGGGCATATGCCCCCTGGCCGCAGTCTCTGGCTGTTCAGCCTAGTCTTGATCCGGGGGTGTCAATTCCGGTAGCGTCGCGATCAAGCCCTGGGCGGTCAGCGCCTAGGGCGATCAGCGGCGGTGGGGTTCAGTCCAGGTAAGTGCTCCCGTCAAGTCGCAGGTTTCCTGAGGGATGAGGCTGCGGGCAATAGGCCCTGACATCCGGTGGTCGCGCATGTAGCGGCGCCAAGCCCCGGATGTGGTCGTGGCCTGACGCTCCGCACGCGCTAACATCGGTCCCGCCAGTCGACCTATAAAGGATTCCATTTATGATGACTATGGAGCATGCAGTGATCTAGCTGTTAACAGCTGGTTGTGGTAGTGTGAGTACAGGGCGTTAATGGCGGCGTCGATACCTGTCAGATAAGTGTCACTGGTGGCTGTACTATTACAGAACTGTGTTCTGGGACTCTTAGCGGCGCGAGGTGCTGCTACTGGGGTACGGGCGAATGTGCTCTTAGACTTAAACTTAGTTTTCGTTGCTACGTTTTGTTTTTAACGCCCGAATTTCCTTTAGCAAAATAACTGGACTATCTGTAGAGGGCGAGTTTCCTACAGCATGTGGGTCTTAAAAGAAGCTGGGAAACTGCTTTTATAGGGTCAGTATGCATTATTTTAATATGTTTATACTATACAATAATTATGTTTATACAACAAAAAAAAGTATGTAGGTATGTTTATCAGTATGCATAACACTAGCTCTTAATGATATCTGGAACTGAATTATCTTAGAACTAAATAGTAGGTGAATTAAAAATATATGCAAAAAAATTAATATGACAGAATTTAATTTGCCCGAATGTTTTGATTATCATAAAATACATGTGACATACTCTGGTTTGCCCTAAAATTAGATTCCATTATGATACGAGTGCTATACGTATTTATATCCATTTTATTAATTGCACGAATATTATTTAACTGAATATTTAAACGCCCTACTGAATCAATTTCAAATCTACCCAACACTATGGTTATATATTATAATTGTTTTTATATATAATTCCTACTTATCACCTCTATATTCGATCCAAGTCGCTTCCGTACAAATTTTATCTAACGCTTTTGATCTATAAAGCCATTAGTTTTCTAGTACTTCGCCGGCCGATGCCGCGGCACGCTCGCTTTGCTTCGCTTTGCTTCGCTTCGCTCGCTCGGCTCGTGCGTCGACCTTTTTTTTATTTTGTTTTACGTCGGTAACTAAATGCACTTTACGCACTGCCTTCCGGCCAAAGGGGGACCGGAAGGGGGTGTGGGGCTTACCACCAGCAGACTCGACTGCCAGCAGTAATACTCACTAAAAGTCTTTCGATGACGCCCGCCGCTTGTTGAGAAAAAAGGCGGGGGCCAGTACCTGAGTTGCAGCGTCTTACACCCCGCCTGCGGCCAACGTCCCCCGGACCAAAACCGGGAGGACTACCTCCTTGTGCGACCATAGTGTGTGTTCGACTTCCATTCGGAGGGTCCATGGTTAGACAGCAGGGACCCCCTGCCCCCGCCGCCAAAGACTCTCCTTGCGCTGCTGGACTGGCCCTCCTGGCCCGTTCGCTGCCCCCTTCACAGGTTCCTCTTAATTTTATTTTAGAAGCAACTTTGATGGCAATTGATGTTATGGCAGGTGATAATTATGGCTTACAATGATAATAGCAAATTATTATATTATATTTATATTATTGAAATTGACTTTATGGAAAACTAAGTTTCTAGCACGTGACTAATATGGTAAACAATGAGTATGACATTATGAGAAACAATATTATGTCTGTTGACCATTATAGAATATGAAATTCGGGCAAATGAAATTCTGGCAAGTGGGTGTAACCCCAAATCTTTGTGTGCACAAACATGAATATTTGTATTTACAAAAAAAAACGTAAGTTATGTTTATCTGATATTTATTTGTTTAAATTGATTATTATAGATTAAACATATACTAGTATCATTAAATTCACACCTAATCACTATTCCACCACACAGTGAGAAATTCAAATGGTAGAATTTAAAAACACAAATCAGAAATGCGCTTTGGATTGAGTATTCCAGACCAAAAGCAAAAAGGCATTTTCCACCAACTTTTCAGCTCGATTTCCACGAACCGCGTCGGTCCTCAGCTCGATGGAATTCAAAATCCTATTCCGATGCACTGTTAATGAAATCGCATAATGAAAACTCAACTTTTAAACAAAGTTCGGAATTCAATTGATTCGGACGATTTTCAACTGAAATAGAAGAGGTTGTATAAATTAGCTGTGTTCTATTTATATATATTTTTTTTATAGCGTCTTTTTATAAGTTGTTGTTGTTGTTGTTAAGTTGTTCTAAGCCGTATTTTGTGGTCCAATTGACGCCTTTAGTGTTTAAAGTGGTAGATACTTAGTGGGGTAGACATATAAAAATTTTAGAGATTTGAACCCTTTAGTTTCGACCTTATTTTTAAGATAGCGCTATATTGGCGTCGGTATTACAATTTTTTTAAATATATTTTATAGTTTCATTTGTGTTAATCCTTCTGTTTGTGTGCGAACAATGCAATAATATAGGTAATGGCGTAAAGATTTTTTTTCCTTTTTTAGTATCTGTTCTTGAAGTGAAAAAATATTTACGTATTAACATAGGACTACATCAATATTTTCAAAAAACACAAATATTTTGTTTTTACAAATGAAATAAAAAATATTCTGTTACATTATCTAGTCATTTAGTAACGTCAGATTTTTACACAGACCAAATAAATAAAATATTAGGTCGGGGAAAAAGTCTTTTCGCATAACGTAGGTATAAACTAATTATAAAATTTTTTTGACTGTACTATTTGTGTCTGGCTGGTTTTGGTAACATTAAAAAGGTTCCATTATAAAGAAAAGAAAAAAATAAAAAAAAGTTGTTTCCCGCTATTTTTCATTTGTTTTTCTCTCCGTAAAAATGAGTGAATCTAATGAAGAAATTCGATACATTTTAAAATTTTATTATAAAAAAGGCAAAAATGCAACTCAAGCAGTGAAAAAAAATTGTGATGTTTATGGACCTGATGCAGTGTCAGTAAGAGTAGCACAAATTTGGTTCAAACGTTTTCAGTCCGGAAATTTTGATGTTAAAGATGCACCTCGCTCTGGTCGCCCTGTTACGAATAAAATGGACGCCATTTTTGAAAGAGTGGAGCAAGATCGGCATATTAGTAGTTACGATGTAGCTGAAGAACTGGGAATTGACCACAAAACAGTTTTGACCCATTTGAAGAAAGCTGGTTATACAAAAAAGCTCCATATTTGGGTGCCACACGAGCTCACTCAAAGAAACTTAATGAACCGTGTACTCATTTGCGATTCATTATTGACACGTAATGAAACCGAGCCGTTTTTGAAGAGATTGATAACTGGCGATGAAAAGTGGATCACGTACGACAAGAACGTGCGAAAAAGGTCGTGGTCGAAAGTTGGCCAGGCTTCACAGACTGTGGCCAAACCTGGCCTAACACGAAATAAGGTGATGCTGTGTGTATGGTGGGATTGGAAGGGCATTGTTTATTATGAGCTTTTACCGCCCGGCAAAACCATCGATTCTGATCTTTACTGCCAGCAACTGATGTGATTAAAGGAACCAATCGAGAGAAAACGGCCGGAATTGATCAACAGGAAGGGTGTGGTCTTTCATCACGATAACGCTAGACCACACACATCTTTAGCCACTCAGCAAAAATTAAGAGAGTTCGACTGGAAGGTCCTAGTGCATCCACCATATAGCCCTGACCTTGCGCCTTCAGATTTTCACCTGTTTCGGTCTCTGCAGAATTCTTTAGGTTCTGTAAGGTTGACCTCAAGAGGGGACTGCCAAAACTATTTGTCCCGTTTTTTTGATCAGAAGTCCCAAAGTTTCTACAGTAACGGGATAATGTCTCTGCCCACAAAATGGCAGAAAGTTATTCAACAAAACGGTACATATATATTGTAAATAAATGTAAATAAACTTTGAAAAAAATGTCTTGACTTTTCATACAAAAATACGAAAAGACTTTTTCCCCAACCTATTATACATGGTGTATAGGACTCTTACCAAGATCTGAGGAGCCCAAGCGAACCTCACCTGCAAGTGGTGCACTTGCCGATCAATGGACGAGGCTCTGGCGTACATAACAGTGCCCGGAAAGCGGCAATAGGCTCGCCACCTATTACGTGGGACCAACTATATAATTGGCGAAGTGTGGGCGTATAATATGCCTCTGCCTACCCCTTCGGAGAAAAAGGCGTGAATGTATGTATGTATGCAAATAAATAAAAGCTTTTAAAGTACCGTTTAGCAGTTTAGTTCTTAAGCATTATCTCTGTTTTATTTTGAACTGGACATCGCTTTGTAAGTTGTTTACAGCATGAGATATTCAATATAATTAAGAAAGTGTTTATTGAAGTCCATAAAAGATTGTTATTCAAGCATTATAAAACCATTATACAGCTAATTTCCCGGTCCACGGCATATATTCGCGGAGTGCCGTCCTTTGACAATAAATTATCGAAGTTACAGTTAATCTTTTGAGGAAATCTCTTGCTCTCCAACATCTATCTAAATTCAGAGTTCTCAGTCGTGCGTTCGAGATTGAACTCTATTCAATTTGTTACAGTTTTTAGGGTTGCGTTGTTCATAAAACAATCTGAACACGTATTTAAGTTTGCTATGGCCTTATGCCTGAGATAGCACTGATACGAAACTGTGATATGCTTAATAAAATAAATAAATAAATATTTCTGACACCTACACCAATTATTTAGTTCCAAGATAAGCATCATTAAGATCTTGTGTTATGGATACTAAACCACGAATAAACATACTTGAATACTTATTTTTTTGTAAATACATACTTAATATACATAGGAAAACACCCAGACCAGAACAAATATTCATGTTCATGCACACAAAGATTTGTCCTGTGTGGGAATCGAACCCACGACCTCAGGAGGGGAGTGCGGGTATACTCGCCACCACGCCCTCATTAAAAATACATATCAATGCGATTCTTATAAAAAAAATTTTTACATATTAATTGAATTCATAATACATATTCTGAATATTTTATTTATTTTTTCTAAATACTTTTTTGCTATGCTTGTACCTCCGCAAGATAGGGTCGGGAATGATGACTGAAATTATGCAGCGTTTAAAGAGATCAGTCATCAGATTGCTGTTCTTGTTAGTTGCAATAGAAGTAGCGCACATGTTAATCCATTGGGTATCACTGTATGAGGTAGGGGAGCCATAGCGCGTCTCGCCCTGGGTCCACTTGGAGTTTCATCTGAATTTCTCTTATATGGGTTTTTGCTTTCTTTACTTGTATGCGACTTATAAATACAAATATTTATTAAAAGAATGCTTACAATGTAGATATACAAATTTTTAAATCATTCGTAAAATAAGCAATATTTTTGACATGAGGCATCGATTACTATTAACTCCACACTAGGCACTGCTTGTCCTGTGGCGGTCAAGTGTACGTTAACAAATGTTTAGCGGGTGCCATCAGTAATAAAACTAACAAAATAGATTAAAATAATTTAAAAAAAAAAACAAGAACTGTGGGAACAAATATATACATACATAAAATATTGAACGAATTTATTTGAAAAATTAAAATAAAAAGACAGAAATATTGAAATTCACTTGAGAGTAGAATCTTTTCAAACATTTTGCTTGATTGGGATTTTTATTTTTTAACCTGTATAACTTATAGTATATCACTTTGAGCTCTAGTCTTCATATATATGTTGACTAGATTATTGTTCACTATGTTATAAATAACATATAAATAGTCACGGGTAATTTAAGCCCGTCATAAGTGGGTGCGCTTTTTACCGTGTGTACTCCACGGTATTAAGTGCCTTCGTTTTGTTGGACTTCATCGACTGTTTACCATCACGGAGGATATATTATAGTCATTGTGACACGTCACTTAAAATACATAATATTTTTATGCCATTAAACTACGTTAATAAAGCAATTTTGTTACCACAGTTGAATGCCGATTCATCCAGATATTTGTTCGTCACGACTGAATTACGTTTCGCATTCATCAAACACTATTCTTGTGTCAATATACGTGCCGAAACTTGAGATCGCCTGGGGTTCATCGTGGTCACGAAACTAACTTCTGAACTTGCCTACAAACTTTGTTAACCGCTTATGTGCGCTGGAGGAGGTTACTACAATTTTGGTGCTTCGTAGAATGTCAAAACAGAATGTTTATCAAAAGATTTTATGACTAAAGGAGACATACATTGCATAAATTGTTTTTTGGAGAATATATTTTATGATTCATCTGCTTATTCCAATATCTAAAGATAAAGATGATATTGACGTTTTAACCAAATTCGCAGCTACAAAAGGAAATCTTCATCTTATCAAATGAAAGTGACAGCACTAGTTTTAAGGCTGGTCTTACTTTAGACCTCGTTTTTTAATAAGACCTTAACTTTCTACAAATATTATGGCTAAAGAACTTTATTATTTTTTAATTAGAATTACAATAGGTATTACCTTATTGAGAAACAAATTTTACTTATTAAACTAAGATTACAATATAATACAAACGAGCGCCACACAAACACATTATCTAAGTACATAAAAAGGGGTAGTTTATAAAAAAATTACTCCTACCGTCCTAGCGGCGGATATTAGTATGGACGTACTCGCTAAAAATGGAGCCATAAAGAACGCACTACGAGTAAATGTGGCGCATTCATTAGAACAAATAGTACAAGGATCAGAAATAACAAAGTGTTACTAGTAAAGAGACTAATCTTAAAGTAATCCTTGCTAGAACTATATAGTTGTAGTAAAGTTTACTTATAGCACAGAGATCTTTAGATGAAACTGATCAAACGGTAAGAGATGTCTATGTTCTTCGTGTACATTGACACTAGAAGAATTCCCATTCTCTTAGACGCTTCCTTTTTTTTTTGTTCTACGTCGGTAGCAAAATGCATTTACGCACTGCCTTCCGGCCAAAGGGGATAAGAGACTCACCACCGGCAGACGCGACTGCCAGCCCACTAAAAATCTTCCCACGACGCTCGCCGCTTGTTGAGAAATAGGCCAGTACCTGGAATGCAGCGACTGACTCCCGCACCAAAACCGGAAGGAGACCTCAGAGAGGCGCAGTGGACGCGCCCCTCCTACCTTCTTGTGCGGCCTTAGCGTGTGAGTCCGACTTCTCGGAGGGTCTATGGTTAGACAGCAGAGGCCCCCTGCCCCCGCTGTGTTACCTTTTCCCTAGCGCCCTCTGCGCCCTACCGAGAGGTACTCGGCCCCCCACCACGACAAGGTGGAGACCAGTCGGGGGGGCTCTTAGGCGCTTCCTACGTCATCCAAGGGCAAGGCAATTTTTAACTACTACCCTAATCTATACCTTCCTTTATATATTTCGTAGATAAATCAGCAGTGTTCAGCGACTATATACCTAAATACAATTACAAATGTACATAAAAAGAACTTATCATTGCATTATGCAAACATTCACATACTTAATTCATTAAGCTTGTTCATTATGTACAAGTAAACATAAAGAGCAAACATTCGTTACTATAATATTCCAAGCCAAGTTAGGGAGCGCGCCCCATGTCATACTTTAACCTCAAGTCTACAAAATATGTGTTTAATCGTAGTCGAGCGATCGTTATCATGACGAGGGTAGCACAGTAAACATTTGCAAACGTCAAATAATTCGGTATCACCTTGCTAAACTTTTTCCTTTGGAAATGAAAACAGCCAATGGTCTGCGAAGCAATTTCGCGCTATATTTGGAGTTTTTTATGTGACCGCAGGTGTCTTTTATAGAACATCGTTGTCCCATTTAATACTGCTAACACCTTTGATATTGTGTGTGTGACACTGGGGTCGCGCAAAACCTACGACGGTCCCGCAGTAACTCATACATCGCGTTGACTCTACGATCGTATTGTTCGACTATTTCTTTATGTATTTTAGTTTTGTTTTCTGATTTTTATATACGCTATCTTTTAAGTAGAGAAAAAAATAAACTTATTAAATAATTATAAGCTTTCACATATTAGCTTTTAACAAATTTGACAAACTAGATTCGTTTATCAATTTTTAGTTTTTAATAAGGCTTTTAACATTATCTGGAGATCCATTAAAGAGATCCAAGTCAAAATGATTAGACAACTAATTAAAAGTTGTAGAGGAAATAGGTAGTAGTAGTAGGTTGTAGAAGAGGTTATATCCTAATTTGGATATAAAAAACAAATGTATTTTGTGTATTCCTTTTGTATTTTTTGTATTTGTATTCCTTTTGGACAAATTGTTTACAATTTTATTTTTTACGTTGATTATTTGCCTATTAGATAATTGAGATACTGAGTTGGTGTACTAATTTTCATCGTTATTATAATTATTAATATTTATGTAAGAAAATGGTTTTATTCTGTGTCTCCTTTTACTGAGATATTTTTTTTGTTTGCAGTGAGTGGTGGTTACGAAGAGACTGAAAATAACTTAAAGGCGTCATCACATAAAATAAAAACTACTTACCGTCACTTAAACATTGCACATGTTCGGATTGACAAATATATACTTTTCTTTGTCCTAATATAGTAATAAATAATAAATAAATAAATATTCTCTTACAATCACACCAATTATTTAGTTCCAAGATAAGTATCATTAAGAACTTGTGTTATGGTTACTAACTAACTGGTACACATACATAACTAGTTCTTTTTTTGTATATACATACTTATTACAAAGAATTAAACATTATATAACAATATAAATTACTTTTAGAGACAATAATATAAATTACTTTTATCGACAATTCCGCTTCATATAGACTTTTACATTCAATATCAATTTAATGTAATCACTTGTTGAAATACAGAAAAATACATTCCATTTTTATCGGATTTGTTTCTATAATTTCCTTTTTCTTTTTGTACTCAAAAATTGTTTAGTTTAACCGGAAGATTTAAAAAAAATATATTAATCCCCTAACTATTGGTTTTTATGTTATTTCCACTATATTAGTTGTGTATAAAATTATTAAATGTAAACTATTTTCCCTACAAAAACATAAGTACGTTTACGTATTATTGTTCATGAAATACAGCTCCCTCACAGACAGAGGAGGCTTAAGAATATAGTCCCGTTGACAACCGGTTGACAACGTTGCGTACGGAACTATAAAAATGTGATATGTTTTATTTTAGAAGTAGAGGACGAACGCATAGAGGCATGAAATAATGAGATTCCAATTTAATTTAAGACTAGTTAATTGAAATGTTAAGAAACATGGTAACAACTTGATTGGGATACTTCCTCGATGAGGTCGGGCTTCAAACCAAGACTTCTCTAGGCTTCAACACGATGACCTTGGTCCTGGGTGCCGCGTCTATCGTTTAGTACCAGCTGACTCATGTCCTGACGGTGCTTACCTTTTTAGTATGGGGAAAGATAAACTCAGTTTTAAAGTGCATTGGAGTCGGAAGCAATTCGCTAGTGTTAAGATTACTAGTAGATCTTATATCCCTTATGTAAAGTGTAAATATTACAATAATGTAATAGAACTAATGATTGAATATCGTGTAAAATTAGAATATCTACCTAATTAGCAGGCGGGTTGGTGATCGCAGTTCAAGCCAGCGCAGAATGACGCTGCTGCCCGATTGGATTTCTCTTTGTCGACTCGTACGACTCCCCGTGAGATGATAGGGGGTGGTTCTATTCTACGCCAGTACCACACTGCATAATAATAATAAATAAAATTATACCGGTTGTCCTACACTTTAACATAGGGACCAGCGTCTGCTCACTGGTCTAACCAGACTTAAATAATTGTTAGTTATTTATAATACTAGTTGACAAAAATTTAAATAACCAGTCTTTTTACATACATACATAATATTACGCCTGTTTCCCCGAAGGTTTAGGCAAAGGCATACTATATGCCCACACTTCGCCAATTAAAATTTTGTTCCCACGTAAATAGGTGGCGAGCTTGTTGCCGCTAACCGGGATTTGTTAGGTTCGCCAAAGCCTCGTCCGTTGATCAGCAGGTGCATCACTTGCAGGTGAGGTTGGCTTGTTGCGGGATTGTTCGAGTAGCGGGATTGTTCGAAAGGGTTACCGCGGCCTTGGTGTTACAGGCTCAAGAAGGAACACGGATGGTTTTTAGTCAGTAGAAGTCTGACACACCCTCCCGCTCCACCCACAGCGGGAGAAGGTCATTTGATGATTTTCCATCCCAAAAAAAAAAAAGGTGAGGTTGGCTTGGGCTCCTTAGATAGTGTTAGGATCCTTATGCACCCTCTAAAATAAGAAAGTATGTATACATAGATATAATATCTTCTATTCGTACCATTTTTAGATATAAAATCTTATCACGCAATTTTTCTATACATTTTTTGACACACACGCTGAAGTGCTTTCGTGTTACATTACATCCGGTCACCACTATTTTGAACCTTACAGTTTTTCCCACTACGTAATTCGGCCTGAAGCCATTTGAGGCGTTTCACTGGTTGGAATAAAACATTAACACAAAGTTAGAAAGCGCCTGGAAGCGAATGGGCAATTAAGTGAATATACCTAAAAAAAAAAAAATTCTTCCAACGACCAATTATTTAGCTCCGATATAAGTATCCTTAAGAACTTGTGTGATGGATATTAAATAACGGATAAACATAAATAAATACTTCTTTTTCTGTTATTACATACTTAATATAATTAAATAGGAAACACACAGACAAGAACAACTGTTAATGTTCAGTATAGATTACATATTCAATTATTTTATTTTTAACAACTTGGTTGACAATAAAATTTAATAAAGAATAAAATATATTTTAATGTCTTTAAGATCAACAGGATCATTTAGATTCGTTATTTTTTTACAAAAATAACGAAATTTCGATATTTTTTATCTTAACAACAATGAAAGAGATATGAGCGGTACCATAATCAAGAAATAAAAGCAAATGGATTCTTTGTCTGAATTTGTCAAGGTTTGTCAGTTTATCTGTCTGTTTTGGTGGGAGGGGGGAGAGGATTGTCTGTCAGTCAGTCAGTCTGACGGTGACAGACAATCCCGAAAAACAGAGGCTTACACAATGCAACGAGATTGAGAAAAATGTCTCAAGATACTCATTTCGGCTTTTTTCATATTATTTCTAGTATCAACGATTCACTTAGATGACATACAGGATAGATCAAAGTGGGGCGGCCTGTATTCAGCAGTGGATTTCAAACAGCTGAAAATCGGGACGATAATGATGAATACGGTATACGAATACTTTATTAAATTTAAAAAGTACAAAAGTATGTAGGTAATACTACGGTATAATTTTGTTGAGGATGTGATATTTTAATTTATGTGAGAGTTGTAAACAAAAATTACTACAGTATGTTGAAATTTTTATAAAGAAGTTGAATGTGGGTGTATAAGGGGATACTACCAAGATCTTAGGATCCCAAGCCAACCTCACCTGCAAGTGGTGCACCTGCCGATTAACAGACGAGGCTTTGGCAATTACAAATGTTCCCGATAAGCGGCAATAGGCTCGCCGCCTATTACGTGGGACCAACATTATAACTGGCGAAGCATTATAGCAACATTATAGCTTCTAGGGGTAGGCCCTTCGAGGAATAAAGCGTGATTGAATGTATGTGTAGATGCTGAATAAGTCTATAAAATCAATGCAGTATCGTTGCTTATGTTTTTGAAAACTACTTCTTGTCGTTCGTGTCAATTGTCACAAAAATAGACTTTTGTATATAAAGAAGAGTCCCTTCTTTTATTTCTGTGAGAATAAGCATTGAATGGTTAGAATGTAGGCTTAAATACCAGTTTCTTTACAAATATCTGTCACATCTAGTCTATTTTAGCTAGTCATAGTCGAGCTCGGTCACGTCCCGAAGTGCGGAGCGTTGTAGCGCGCGACCGCCACTCAGAGTAAAAAGACCTTCCATCCTGCATTTGAATAATATATAGAAACTCTTTTAATTCTTTGTAACGTGATCTGAAGATGTGATAGTATTGTTGTGTGCCATGCCTTTTTCATTGTTATCCGCTTGGTGGGAAGGTTGAATGTAGTTTTAGCTAATGGAAATTGGTGTAATCAAACATTTGGATTTATAAATCTATTGGAATTTTGTATGTAACTTTAATTTATTCTGTTACTAACAACTTTGTGTGTGTAAGAACCATACCCTTATTTAAATTTGCAAATAAATATAAATATTGTAAATATACAAACTGGCAAACAAAACAGTGCCCGATAAGCGGCAATAGACTCGCCACCTATTACGTGGGACCAACTATATAATTGGCGAAGTGTAGGCATAATAATATACCTCTGCCTACCCCTATATGTTTTTATTAATATACAAACTGGTCCCAACGAAAAATAATCTATTTTGGCATTTTCTTTCGTAATGATCATATAGATACACAATACTACTATCGCTTAGGCAAAAATATTCGAAGTGTAAGATAAGTTTTTTTAATAAATATATTAATGCGAAATATCCACCATTTTTAAATTTATTAAATTTTCCAGAACATTTGATTCCCTCAAAACTAAGTTTGCGTTTATTTAAATGAACTTTGTCCGACTTTTTCAAGGTTTCTTTTTCTTTAGGGATAGCTCTATAGTAATGTCTCATTCGATAGTAGATAGTAGTAAATATAAACTTTTGCTTACTTATTAATTATATTGCATACTAAAAAATAGATGTAAGTTAACAATGTAGCATGTATTATTATATAGGGTTTATGTTTCTATAAATTACATTATAAATAATCGCTTGCTCCGTGTCTCGGAAAGCACGTTAAGCCGTTGGTCCCGGCTGTCATGAACATCTATGGCAGTCGTTATTAGGAAGTCAGTGCCTTCTAACAGATTGACAGCTGGTTTAACCACAGAATAATGTTTCCCCCTGGGTTGCGGAGGTTAGACGACAGTCGCTCCAAGTAATTACTGTAATTCAGTCAAATCTGGTTAAACCAGTGAGCAGACCCTGGGCCCTAAGCTTAAGTCTAGGGCAACCGGAATAATGCTAGGATATGATGATGTTTCTATAAATAAAGTAAGCAAATTACAACAGCAAATCCCATATTTTATCAATCATTAATTTCGCACTCTTGTGACATTAAAACTCCACGTACAAAAAGTTATTTCATTTCTAAATCAGAAATTCAATAACAATATTACAATGGCAGCCAATAAAACGAAACCAAGGACGTGAAAGGGCACCATAAATAAAAGGCTTGAGTATAAAAGTGTTCTTTATGAAGTGTCACCACAGTCGCCAGCCGCGCCGGCAGGCGTTGATACCTATTTGAAAGTCCTGTAATATTGGACCCGGCTTGTCTCGTATTGTAGGATTATCGATATATCGAGAACCTGTAAAATGAACGGAAATTCTTTTCGAATTATCAGTTTGGACGTTGTGTGGCAGTTACTGTAATCTTACAAGAGCTTTAAAGGTTAGAGCTACGATGTTTGTGGTAATTGATTCCACAATTTTAATAAGCTTGTATTTTTATTTCCATATTAATATTAGAATACCACATTAACATGAAATAATGGTGCTACTAGAGACACACACTAATAAACGAATATAAGTTTATGAATTATTTTATACCAGTCATGGTCTCTAAGATTTAAAACGTGTCATTTAAAAATCTCTTGAAAAGTGATACATTAAAAGCGCTAGCTATATTTTGTAAATATTTCTTAATTGGTCTATAGACATTTACTTGTGAAGATAACAGAATATATATTCTACAAATGTCAATCGGCAACTTGTAATACTCCTAAAATTAATTGAAAATGAATGAATGAATTAATGATGAGGCCAATCTCTGCGAGTTGCAAGCACGCAAGATCGAGAAAAGTAGTTTATATTGGAGGCCAAGAAATTTTTATAGAGTACGCTTCATCACAGTAAATATTTTAAAATAAATTTATTACCAACTATCGATACAATTCACTCGAATAAAATATGGACATCCCTAAAACATCGTCTCCTTAGAACAGAGGGTCAAAGTTGGCGAGGGAGAGTCTAATAAAATATGTAGATTTGATGACTTGTCACATTTTTTGCTACAAATCTGAGATTCAAAGTTTTTTAGTCGCCCCCGAGTGCTTCCAGTTCTTTCATTAAGAAGTCGATAATGTGTGCGGTCTCGGAAATGAACTTGCAGTATTTGACTCGATTTAACTTCGACAGATAAATCGGTTTTTGTTATTTAAGCGCTACATGATTCTACATGAGCGAATAATTACTTATATACATATTATTTATTTACCACGAACGTACCAGAGGAAAGCCTGCTATCTGATCAACTGATGATTAGATCAAATCGGCGGGAAGCCGGTGGATGCAGGCGGCTCAAGTTCAACCGAAGTGAAAAACAATTGGGGAGGCTTATGTTTAATAGTGGAACTCATAAAATAAAAATAAAATTATATTATAAAAATTTTACTCAAACAAATGATGTAAAATTATTCAGTGAGGTTATTTCTTGGATGAGTCATTTATATGATAGCTTTTTGAGCAATTTTAATAGGGTGCAAGCCCTATTGGTTAGTAGATTTGATAATAATATATTTTGCTACACAACTATTTTATTGCCAGCAGGTTGTTAGCGTCAGAACCCCTGGACCAAGTGAGATATTTTATGTTTGGAGACTATCAAGGTTCAATACCTTTTTGATACTATTTGATACCTAAATTAAATTATCTAGTACCTCGACGAGCACTGAAAAAACATGAAAAGAATGTGGCCAGACATTCTGACGTCAGGTTGTCTGGACCACACTTTTTTCATATAGTTGGAGACAATATATCTGGATTATTTATTTGTAGATATTTAATACCTTTTTAATACCTTAACATATATATTTTTTTTAAATTTTATGGCGTCCCAGAAAAATGTTACGAATGAATGAAATTATTGTGCGTGTGGTGTGAGGGCTCCTTTCTTGAAACTCTTCGAAAATATGCTTAGGATTTAGTGCTCACTTCAAAAGAATTGTGCAAGTTGAAATTAGATTTTGTGAAAGTCAGACAAGCGAGTTATGAAGTAAAAAGTTGGGCCCTCAGTTCTGACATAGAGGATTGAGGGCCCACCTGTACCGGACAAACTATGGAGCCTAAAGCCAAACAAAAATTGTGCAAACAAGATATTATCGCAGAACTTAGTTCTACTTCGTAAATATGACTTGCGCGTGTTGCGATGGAAACTTTTTGAAAAATCATTGAAAATATGCTTAGGAATTAGTGCACGCTATAAAATAATTGTGAAAGTTGAAATCAGATTTTGTGAAAGTCAATTAAGCGAGTTACTAGCTAAAAAGTTAGGCCCTCACTTCTCATAGAAGATTGATGGCCCACCTGTACCGAACAAACTACGGAAACTAGAAAAAAAGTCTTTACAGCACAATTTAAGGTAACGCTTAATAAAAATTGTGAAAACAAAAAATTGCCGGAAAACTCTGCCTTTCTTTGTATAATATTCGTTTAAAGTGGGCTCTCAATTCTCACACACGTTTATTACACAAAGTTTATTACAAAAATAAATTAAACCGTTAACTTATAGGTACTGTTTCAAGTCCTATGGGCTAGTAAATAAATTGTGAAAATATGCGATAGCAGAAACGGGTCACCACTCCTTGTTGATTCCAAGTACAAACTTGTAAAAATTCGGGTCCGAGGCCTTCGTTCTTAATTTCTCTTGTTTTCGTGTTATATTTCTTTTTATGTAAAATATTCTGCATCAATTTCATGTATTTCTTACAAACAAGAATAATGATTAAACTACATACTATATACCAAAATATGTATTTTGAAAATTTGTCGAGAAAATTGTCACGAATACGCTTATGTACATCATTTTGAGCGTTAGAAACAGCCCCTAAGACGACAGAAGCTGTCTTGAGGTGGTTTGGTGGTTTGCCTTGCAGTGGGAACTGGTCTGCTCATGTGTTATAAAAGTAAAAAGTTCTAAAAGTAAAAATTTCTTTATTTCATAAACTATTACGTAGCACTTGACAACGTCAAAAAATTTAAATTAAAAAAAAAATATTACTACACTGAAATCACGACGCTTAGATTAACCTACATGCAAATAAATAAAAAATAAGTGTAAGTGAATCTAAATGCCAGTTCCGAGCCCCCGCTCTGTGAGAAGAACTGACAAAAAACCCACAGGTAAGCTTTTTAATTATCAATCACATACAAATAACAATATGGAACACACACAGTGTAGATACTATGTGTATAAAGAGTTATTGTCTTCTTTCTTTCAAATCTTCTGACTGCAGAACCCAATTGTTTATAGACTTATCAAATTGTTTTAGTATTATTTATATTTTAGACATACGAAAGACGTACAGGGATTCTACTATTATCTCTGGAGTCCGAGTCAACCTAACCTGCAAGAAGTATCTTATTAACGGACGGGGCTCTGGCAAACACAGAAGTTCCCGGCAAGCCAACTATTACCTCGGACTGTGGTTGTATAACATACTGCCACTGCCTACCCCTTCGGGGAAATTGTATGTATGTATAAGAGAGCATTTATAATAATAATAATAATAATATATTCTTTATTCAAGTGACCAAGACTCAAAATGTTAGTACAACTTATGAACTATGTTAATAAACTTAAAAACTAATTATTAACATCTAATCATAAATACGCCTCACTGTGACTCACCGCAGTACCATACCATGTGATATAGCACTGCAGCGATTCACATATGTGCAATCTAGGCGGCTTGCAATCATATTTAGAATTGGATTGGAGCTACCCCGCACCCGAGAAACTAGAGATGCACACCTCTTACGCATGGTAGCGTAAAAACAGTTTACCTGTGCGTCAGCGAACATCCCCGATGCGCTACAGAAACGGGGCAGCCCAACTAACACCCTAAATGCGTTGTTATATTGAACGCGGAGGGCGCCGTAGACCTTCTGCGTATAATTGACCCACAGGCTGCACGTGTAAAATGTTGTGCAGTAGGCCCGAAACAGACAAATCTTTACTTTAAGTGAGCACCGTGCGAATCTGCGGGCCAGCATATTTGCCCGTCTAGACAGCGCCCTTCGCTCTCTCTCAATGTCAGAGTCATCGCTAAGGCAGGGGGTTATTATGTGACCAAGATATTTAAATGTGTTGACACGTTTTAATGGCAGCCCGTTCAGTTTTACCTGTGGTATATTATCTAAGTCCTTACCCCCTGCCTCAAAAACCATGACTTCTGACTACGTACAATTATACAATAATCCATGAGTTCGAGCATAGTCTTCGCATATTTTTAAAAGTTTCCTAAGACCACAGATAGACGCACTCAGCAGCCCCATGTCGTCTGCGTAGCTAATATTGTTGACACTGATGCCGTCTATGTAACAACCGACTCTGGTCCTGCTGAGCTCGCCTACCAGTTCGTTAACATACAAATTGAAAAGCGTAGGCGAAGTCAGACCCCCTTGTCTCACCCCACATTCCAACTCAAAGGGATGCGACAAGCTTCCAGCCCATCGTACAACATTCGTTTGATGGCCGTACCAGAACTTAAATATATTTGTTATTTCCTTCGGTATTTTCTCTTTATCTAGCTTCATCCATAACAGATCATAATTAACTAGATCGAAAGCTCGGGAAAGGTCGAGAAAGCAAGCGTAAACAGGCGTCCCTCGCTTTGTGTAGTAGTTGACAGCATGCTTAAGACATAGCACTGCACTCTCCGTTGATAAACCAGGTCGGAATCCGAACTGATTACTATGGATATTAACATGTTTATTTAGGTAGTCATTAAGCATGCTGTCAAACACCTTAGCTATTACTGTTGCCAGTGATATGGGCCTGTAATTGTTTCGATCTGAGAGATCTCCGGTCCTATTTTTTGCGATAGGTATGACCAACGTTTTCATCATCTCAAAAGGCAAATAACTGTGATTTGTACAAAACCCATACAACATAGCCAGCACTCGCGGCAGGTGCGGGCCCGCATGCTGCAGATGCTCGATGCTCAGCCCGTCATGGCCCGGGGATTTACCCTTTGACATTGTTCTAATGCTCTTCGCAATATCTTTAGCTGTGAATTTAACCTCTACTGCCGTACCGGGCTCAGCATCAAACCCCGAACATGAGGGACCCAAGGGCGACTTAACAAAAAAGTGCTGCACGAAGAGATCAGCTATCTCCTGCGGATCAGTCCTGCCACCGACACTCACAGGGACACCCGGCCTACCTTGTAATTTGTTAGTATGCTTCCAAAATCCGCGAAAGTCACCTTTGGAGTGGTGCGAGGCCAGAATATCCATTTTCACTTGGTCTTCATGGTCTTGACACCACTTCAACCTCGATTTAAAAATTCTTCTAGCCTCACACATCTCCTCAAAAATCAAACCGGAGCCCGGCTTCCCGTGCCAGACCCATAACGTAAATTTTGCCTTTGCGGCCCTGTGCGCGTCAGCGACATGTCTATTCCAACCTATCACGACCCTTTTAGAACGCCGCTTATCGCCCTCCCGACCTACTACAGCCGCCTCATTCAAAGCCTGCACGATGTCTGAATACAGCTTATCTATCACATTAATATGTGTCAAATCTTTACAAACAGTTTCACAACAATCACCCAATTCGTGTGGGAAGTCAATAAGTTTCAGTCTCTTATGACATTCTCTTTGATATAATTCTATTTGACTTTGACATCTTTCCCCCCACACAACCCTATTTATACATATATTGGAAACACATTTTTTCGGAACAATTACATCTAAACAGCATTCGATCACTAATGGAAAGTGGTCTGACCATATGACATCATAGAGAACATACACATTTCTAACCGAATTCCCGGCCGCTTCTGTTACTAAACAATGATCAAGCCAACGTTTGGACCCATTCGCGTCGCTCAGAAATGTATATGCATTCGACTGTATACCTAAAAATTCTACATCGATACATTTCCATGTTTGTTCACTACAAAAATCATTTAACTCGTAATAAAATTGTTCCGACGGGTGTGCGTTAAAATCTCCTAACACGAACACACAATCTGTATTGTTATTGAGAATAATAGCACTCACCAAGCCCAAGATGTTTGTAAAATCCGTTAAGTTGGCAGTGGTATCTGTCGGCATATAAACACTACACACTAAAAGAGATTTTTCTTTTAAGTTTATTTTAATCGCGCAAACACGAGGGTTACCGCACTGAACTATCGTCACATCCTGAAAAACGCTTCGCCTCCACAGGAGAGCTACGCCCCCGTAAGGCCGTCCCCGCAGCATACCCGCCGAGGTGTCCACTGCCGATACTCCCGTGCAGCTGAACTCGTCGCTTAAGCCGTCTAGAAAAGGGATATCTTCTAGTAGCAGCCATGTCTCTTGAAGAGCAACCACATCAAATTGCTCACATAGCTTACGAATGTTTGGAGCGGAGCGCTTGACACTCTTACAGTTAAAGGTCACAAACTTGAAAACATTATCATTCATTGTGTGTTGGTTGACTACCGTTATCCAATCGCTTTAGCGCTGAATCAATACGCTTCATTTTATAATGTATAAAACGGCGAAATACAATGCCCTGTGGCCACAGTTTTTCATCCAGGTACATCCCTATGTACCTGGATGAAAAACTGTAACTCTTACTGTTACTCTTGTATACTCCCTAGTAACTGTTGTGAAACGAAAAATTTGTAGGCATTGTGTTCGCATTGCCTTTTTATATTAATTTTCTCAAGGTCAACTTTTTCTCCTGTTTTTTTCCGTATATAGGTAATTATGTCCGACTCTGAAACATCTCTGTGTACATTACTTATAAACATAGGTATCTTTCGGTCCGCCGCTTTAAATTTCTCGTCAGACTCGATTTCGCCCTTTCCTAAAGATCCTATAAACCTATTTTTAGGTTTTTGTTTCCTTCGCACTAATGTGAAACCGTCATTAGCTACAGTTTCGTCCGATACAGCGTAAGCATACGATTTACTCAGCGGATGACTATTATGAGTCAGCTGTTCGTTTAACTTGCTTGAGGTAACGGTAACCGGTTGATGCAGTGACGTATTGCGCCTTGTTTCAACGCTACCCGCTCGCTTCGTTCTCGCTGTAGCAGTTTGGATCGCCGTTACACTTTTTCCCTCAACACCCTCCAATGAGATAATGTTAGTGTTCTGATGATTCGAACTTTTATTTGTTAATAAAATAGGAATTTCACCACAATATTCACCCTCCTGGTTTGTTGGTTTGGTGTTTACATTTGCCTTATTGTGCACTTTGTGTGACAAATATTTTTCCTCACACTCCTTTTTCATGTCATCCAGTGCCTCGTGAGTCACGTACGATGATTTTATGATTTTAATATCAGCCTGTACTAGCGCCAGGTCTTTCAGTAACTGTGATACATCAAGATGATCGAAAGTTATAGGCGGCAATTTGTTAAGATCGCGGGCAACAAAAATTGGTAGTAAATCCGGATCAGTTCCTTTAAAAATTCCAATAATGTCATTTAATACGCGGTTTTCCTTGCCTTTCCCTTTTCGAACCTTACTGCGCACCTCAGATGACAGCGATTCCAATAATAACGTTTTTGATTTTTGAATTTGCTCACTTGTGAACACAGACGCGCAGATTTTTACGAGACTTGCCTCATCGGCCACAGACACTTTATTTTGAACATACGCTAGTAGTTCGTCAATAACAATATTACAAGATATGCACTTTACTTCACTCGTCATTTTGTAGAAAAGTTAGCACGGCGGCGGTTCAACGACCGATAACACGAGCGCGGACAGTGACCGCACGCGTGAAACTCAATTATATAAAATATTATATATAATTATATATATTTATATATTTTCCTTATATAAAATATCTCGTTGGGGCTAGCCAAATTAACACACATATTCATAAATTAAACAATCTAAAATCCTGCAAGCCCCTTTTACACGAGTCATCAATCAGGGAAGTCGAGATTGTTTTTTCTTGAATACCTCGTGTAGAAGTATTTTTTTAAATCTTTATACGGTGCGTATTCTTTTTCAGCTCCTAACAATATTGGGATGTGTGAAAAAAAGATATTTAAAAAGAGTCCTGCTGTCTTAACGTTTTTTCCAACTATAATGGCCCATGTCTCAAACTTTACTATAAATTGTGATTTCACAAATTGGTATGGCTTCAACTATTAGGTATTTCTGATGAATAAAAATTAAAATGTAACACTTGTAATATACAATTGTGGTCACCCTATTTCCAACATAAAAATAAACTAAATTTTATTATTTCTGATAGCGATATTTATTTAGCCAAATTTTATAAAATATGTAATACGAAAACAAGAGAAATTAAGGACCAAGAGCCCGATTTAAAACAGTATCTGTAAGTCAACGGTTTAATTTATTTTCGTAAAAAAAAAATTCCTGTGTGAGAACTGAGGGCCCACTTTGAACGAATATTATACAAAGAAAGGCAGAGTTTCGCGGCAATTTTTATATTTCACAATTTTTGTTAAGCGTTACCTTAAATTGTGCTGTAAAGACTTTTTTTCTTGTTTCCGTAGTTTGTTCGGTACAGGTGGGCCATCAATCTTCTATGAGAAGTGAGGGCCTAACTTTTTAGCTAGTAACTCGCTTAATTGACTTTCACAAAATCTGATTTCAACTTTCACAATTATTTTATAGCGTGCACTAATTCCTAAGCATATTTTCAATGATTTTTCAAAAAGTTTCCATCGCAACACGCGCAAGTCATATTTACGAAGTAGAACTAAGTTCTGCGATAATATCTTGTTTGCACAATTTTTGTTTGGCTTTAGGCTCCATAGTTTGTCCGGTACAGGTGGGCCCTCAATCCTCTATGTGAGAACTGAGGGCCCAACTTTTTACTTCATAACTCGCTTGTCTGACTTTCACAAAATCTAATTTCAACTTGCACAATTCTTTTGAAGTGAGCACTAAATCCTAAGCATATTTTCGAAGAGTTTCAAGAAAGGAGCCCTCACACCACACGCACAATAATTTCATTCATTCGTAACATTTTTCTGGGACGCCATAAAATTTAAAAAAAATATATATGTTAAGGTATTAAAAAGGTATTAAATATCTAGAAATAAATAATCCAGATATATTGTCTCCAACTATATGAAAAAAATGTGGTCCAGGCAACCTGACGTCAGAATGTCTGGCCACATTCTTTTCATGTTTTTTCAGTGCTCGTCAAGGTACTAGATAATTTAATTTAGGTATCAAATAGTATCAAAAAGGTATTGAACCTTGATAGTCTCCAAACATAAAATATCTCACTTGGTCCAGGGGTTCTGACGCTAACAGCAGGTTAATTACACATTTAAAAATCAATAACAGTCGTAGACTCTTTTATTGTAACTGACGGGAGAAAAAACCAACCTTGACGATTTTCTTGCCCGTTCTTTTACGATCAAGCTCGCAGTGAATGAGTGCGTTATTTTATAAGTTTGATATTCATAAGAGCTCTATTGAGCCAAACTTGAATAAATGAATTTTGAATTTGAATTTTGAGAGATAGGACGGGACCGGAGACTATATATAAAAAATATAGAGTGTACGTACAAAGTTACAATCACGCCTGTTTTCCCCAAAAAAGTATTCAGAGGCATTTAATACGTCCACATTTTGCCAATTATGTTTTGGTCCCATGTAGGTGGCGAACCTATTGCCGCTTATCGGGAACTTTTATGTTCGCCAGAGATTTGTCTGTTGATCGGCAGGTGCACCAGATGCAAGTGAGGTTGGTTTGGGCTCCTAGGATATTGGTAGGATTTCTATACACCCTAAATACCTATATTTAAGGGTATAATAATATAATACCCTAAAAATTGGAGTTTGATGGCCACTAATAAAAAAATACGACTGATGGCAATTGATTAGAAATACAGAGACAATAGCAAATAATTAAAAATAAGGCGTCGATGGCAATTGCATTTAAAATTTTGTTGTAGCTTTAGTATTTTATCAAGCTTTACCTAAATTTAAACAAACAAAATGATGAAAACTACGGTCCATTTTCATAGCACAAGCCCATTAGATGGAAATTAGTCAGAGCCTTTATTAGATATCTACAATATCAAGGGTATCACAGGCACTCCGAAATTGCCTGTTATAATAAATTTCATATATTATCAGAAAAAATAATCTTTTGTGTTATGCTAGGTCATTGCCCATCTTGATAAAATCAAAAATTATATGAGAATCAGGCGAAAGTATTATAACAATTTTAGAAACAATTTTCACTAGACTTATATCTCCGTGTAAGATTCCAGGAACTATTTCTTTAGCTATGGATGGATTGATATGGTTATCAGCCTGAGCCAGAACGATGTAAACGTTATCAGCGTGCATTTAGCTGAAACTTTCATCATATTTAAACTTGACTTGTAGATAAAAATCAGGCGAAACTAATCGTAAGCTTACGGAGCAATTTTTTTTTTGTAACATTCTAGTAATTTAGAAATATTCTAGTAAATTTGCAATATTCTTGTACATTTTCAGTATTTTAGTGTATTTGCAATATTTTAGGAAATATGCAATATTTTAGTAAATCCTACTTATATTATAAACGTGAAAGTTTGTATGTGTGGAATTGTGGATGGATGTTTGTTACTCTTTCACGCAAAAACTACTGGAGCGGTTGTGATGAAACTTTGTACGTGTATAGCTGCAGTCCTGGACTAACATACAACTGCTAAGTCAATGCATCTTAAAAATAAAATTATGAATTCCAAAAATAAAATTAAAGCTACATGGAATGTCATAAACCAAGATTCTGGAAAATACAAGAATAATCATGGCATGATAAGGTCGATGATAAAGATATTGTAGAAGAAGAAGAGGTGGCCAACACATTTCGAAATTTCTTTGTGAATATACTATTAGAGACAACTCAAGCACTTGACTCCTCTACTCAGCGTGCTGTCTTTCTTCTTGAAGACAATGTACCTTCTTGTAGTGAATTTTTTAGTTTTAGACATATTAATGGCTCTACAATAGTTAATACTTTTAATACAATAAATTTAAAATTAACTGAGGATTTATGGGGAATCTCAACCAACATTATTAAATCTATCATTAATATTATTCAGTTGGCAGTTATTTTTAATCAATGTATTGATGATGGTCCATTTCCAAGTTTAATGACATACAGTAATGTAATATCTCTTTTTAAAGCTGGTGAGAAGTCAGATCCTACTAACTATAGACCAATATCAGTACTCCCAGCTGTTAGTAAAATATTTGAAAAAGTTATTTTTAATCAATTACTTTGTCATTTCTCTCTGAATTCCTTATTTCATTCTCAGCAGTTTAGTTTCACTAAAAGTAAATCCACTACAGATGCTGGTGTAGCCCTAATGAAGCATATACTTGACGCCTGGGAGGACAGGCAGGATGCGATTGGAGTATTTTGTGATCTTTCGAAGGCATTCGATTGCGTTGACCGTCCTACTTTGTTAGCTAAATTGACATATTATGGTGTTAATAGTATTCTTTAAAATTAATTAAATCTTACTTGAGTGACAGAACTCAAAAAGTAGTTATTAATAGAGTGGAGACTTCTGGCGCGCCATTGCTTATGGGAGTTTCACAAGGTTCGATTTTAGGCCCTTTATTGTTTCTAATTTATATCAAGGATCTACCTTTCTATACTAAAGATCTGTGCGAAACAGTTTTGTTTGCTGACGATACGTCTCTGATATTTAAAGTGAACAGAGCAAGGATCATTCTGACGTGATAAATAATGCTCTTGCGAAGGTTTTACATTGGTTTACGGTTAACAATCTATCTCTTAACGCAAGTAAAACTAAATGTGTAAAGTTCTCATTGCCTAATGTTACAAAAGTCTCAACTAACTTGAAAATGAATGGCAAGAATATCGGTAATTAAATGATACAAAGTTCTTAGGCATCAATATTGATTATATAATGGATTTATTCGGAAGGCTTAGCTCAGCATGCTATGCCATCAAAAAGATCAGACTCATAACAGACGAAGAAACAGCTAGATTAGTTTATTTTAGCTATTTTCATAGCATTATGTCATATGGTATGTTATTGTGGGGATCTGCTGCGGACATACATAATATATTTGTACTACAAAAACGCGCCATAAGAGCTATCCATAATCTTAAGTCCAGAGATTCTCTCAGAGAGATGTTTAAAAGAATTAACATATTAACGGTTGCATCACAGTATATATTCGATAATATAATTTATGTTCGCAAAAACATTAATAAATTTGATAAAAATTCAAAAGTACATAATTTTAATACTAGGAATAGAAATAAGCTCTCTCTGCCAAATTGTCGACTTCACAAAACAAAAAATTCATTTTTGGGTAATTGTATCAGATTTTATAACAAAATTCCGCAGGAAATAATTGATTTACCATTGGCAACTTTTAAAACTGTAGTTAAAAAGCAGTTTCTTCAAAAGGGGTATTATGCTGTTAATGATTACTTATCGGATAAACAAGCTTGGGCTTAACATTTTCAACTTGTATGTGTATATTATAATAAAAAGTCAACCAGATCATTGTCGTGACCATCCCTTATTGAGCAGGCTCAGCTCAGTTTCACAATACATACTTACTTGACTGTGATGGAAGGTTCCCTTAGTGCTACTTTATTGGTTACAGCTTGGGGGACCCTTTCAGTATCTTCAAATTTACACTGTGTGTGTTTTGTAATAAAAATAATAGAAAAGAGCATAGCCTGTGAGTTTCTTGTCAGTTCTTCTCACAGAGCGGGGGCTCGGAACTGGCACTTAAATTCACTTACACCTAATTTTTATTTATTTGCATGTAAGTGAATCTAAGCTTAGTGATTTCAGGGTTGATATTAAAAAAAAAATTTTTCATTTATATTTTGTTTTGATGTTTTCAAGTGCTATGTGATAGTTTATGAAATAAAGAACTTTTTACTTTACTCTTTATCCCGATATTTCCACGGGAACGGGGACCACGCGGGTAAAACCGCAGGGCGCCGCTAGTCTACAATATTCTAATATAAATTTGCAATATTCTAGTAAATTTTGCTAGACTCATATTCCAGTGGCAGACCAGAAACTATTTCTTCAGCTATGACGGATCGATATGTTATTCAAGCTATCAGTCAGAGCCAGAACGATGTAAATGTGGTCAGCGACAAACGGGCGGCGGCGTGCATTCTACGTGCTCCGAGGTCCTCATAAATCGTCACGGTGCGGAGCAGCTTAGTTCTGCCCATTAACTATTGGCTCGGTACCTCCTTGGGAAAATATAAAAGCATTAGGCACTTAGAGCCTATTCTACCACAGTTACGTATATGAGAGATTTACTAACACTGTAATAGATTCATTATGGTATTGACAGATATTCGATTTCTCTCTCTCTCTCTCTCTCTCTCTCTCTATACTATCCACAGATAGGCCGCTTATATTTATAAATTTAAGACTAACTTATTGTCAAATAATCTCGAGCATTTACGTCATTGATTATAACAATTGGACTAAAAGATCACTTAGTACAATAAAAACAAAAATAAACTCTAGTCTTCAATCTTTAGAATCATTTCAATTTCTGTGATGGAGTATGATGAATCGATATAATATATTCAGACTATCGGGAGCGACGGCGATATGAAGGTGGTCAGCGGAAAACCAATTTCCCGAGGTTGTTTTTATACCATTCGGGGCTCCTCAAGCTTTCATACATACATACATTAATATCACGCCTGTTTCCCTGAAGGGTTAGGCAGAGGCATACTATACGCCCACACTTCGCCAAATATATAATTGGTCCCACGTAATAGGTGGCGAGCCTATTGCCGCTTTCCGGGCACTTCTATGTTCGCCAGAGCCTCGTCCATTGATCGGCAGGTGGACCACTTGCAGGTGAGGTTGGCTTGGACACCTCAGATCTTGTTTAGGAGCCCTATACACCCCTTCAAGCTTACGGCAAGTCATATTGGTTCCATATTTCGGAAGGCACATTAAGATGTTTGTTCCGGTTATCACTATACCTGGTAGTCAAAGTATGACCCAAATCCTTCTTACCTTGGGTCGTGAGGCCAGTGCTGAATAGTTGGACGTTAATGAGCTGACATTAGGTCAAGTCGTTCTTCTGTAAGACCCTTTGGCGCTCTCTCATGCGCTCTCATGTGTTTTCTTGCAGGCTTTCATGGCAGGTTGTCATGAGTGAGTGCGCTTGTTCCAAGGCTTGGAGCGCTCTCATATTTTCGGGACCGCATCGACTGCTTATATTGAATATGACCTGTCACATGAACAAATGAGTTTCAATATCTATAGTCGCAGATGGCTAGCCACACACTAGTACGCCTATAAAAATTTAATCACATCTACTTGTGTTTAATTTCACGCTCTGAGTCACCACAGTGTTAGTTCGGCACTGCGTACATTTTCAAATATTGTCTTATGTACATAAAAAGTACAAAGCTTTATACATCTATGGACGATTGCAACATCATAAGAGTGAGGCATTATAAGCGCGTTGCCTTCGCTTTAAAAACCGTTTCATGCTTTTTTGAAGAGACGTAAGCTAAAACCTTTATGTATGTTGAAAGTGATATAAACGCTCCTTGAAAATAAATACAAGCCAGTAAATGGCGAAGCTTGACTGCTCTTCCGAATTACTGCACCGGGGCCCACAGTCCCCACTCGCACAGTTCTCGAACCAATAATGCGTAAAATTGAATGCTGTACCAATTGAATTGAGCGATTCTCGGTAAAGTAAGGCGCATTAAACATGTTTGGGAGTATCTTATTATTAATATAACAGCAGATTACACACAGACTTAAGTGTAAGAATGCTTTTTACCTTGAATAAATTAATGGCGTTCTTATAATTAAGTCGAATTATTTTCCCATGAGAATAGGATAGAAAAGAGTTATATGTTTATATGTAGTTATATATATGTAAAGATATAGGCAGTGAACGCTCAGGTTTTTCTTTTTTTTAATGTAATTTTATAGATATTGACCGCCACCACATATCACTATTAACATAATATAAAATTAAAATAAATTATTCAACCAAATCCAAAAAAGTGATCGTAAGGAGATAAAAAACCCGATGTAACTGCAGAACAAAGTCAAATAAAATAAGTGTAAACCAGATACTTTTTACCGCGGGAAAATGTCAGATTATAAGAAAAAGTTAAAGTCGTGTTCTACATGAGCGAAATGTAAGAGACAACTAAATTATCTATTATATCACTATTTGTGAACCAGAATTGCTGTAAGGATCTCGTCTCATTCATCATCATCATTTCAGCCATCTGAAGTCCACTGCTGAACATAGGCCTCCCCAATTGCTTTCCACGTAGATCGATTCTTTGCCGCCTGCATCCACCGGCTCCCCGCCGCCCTGACCAGATCGTCGGTCCATCGCGTTGGGGGCCGCCCTCTACTACGTTTGCTGATTCGTGGTCGCCATTCAAGAACCTTAACGCCCCATCGGTCGTCGGTTCTTCGAGCTATGTGCCCCGCCCATTGCCACTTCAGCCTGCAAACGCGCTTCGCTATGTCGGTCACTCTGGTTCTCCTACGGATTTCCTCATTTCTGATTCTATCACGTAGGGACACTCCGAGCATAGCTCTCTCCATTGCACGCTGAGCGACTTTGAGCTTCCTTATGAGGCCCATAGTCAGGCACCACGTCTCAGTCCCATACGTCATCGCTGGCAACACACACTGGTCGAAGACTTTCGTCTTGAGACACTGAGGTACTTTGGACGAGAAGATTTTGCGTAGTTTCCCGAACGCAGCCCAACCGAGCTGGATTCGACGATTGACCTCTTTCTCGAAGTTGGACTTACCTAATTGGACTTTTTGTCCCAGGTATACGTACTCGTCGACAACTTCGAGGGCCGAGCTTCCCACTATTACTGGGGTAGGCACAACATGGATATTTGACATGATTTTGGTCTTATCCATGTTCATTTTAAGACCTACCCTTCGGGAAGCTCTGTCGAGGTCTCCGAGCATTGTGCCCAGATCCACAAGCGACTCCGCTATGACCACTATGTCGTCGGCAAATCGAAGGTGAGTCATATACTCGCCATTAATGTTGATGCCGTAGTTTTCCCAGTCCAGTAGCTTGAAAACATCCTCCAGAGCAGCAGTGAACAGTTTCGGTGAAATGACATCACCCTGTCTCACGCCTTTCTGCAAGAGGATAGGATTCGTGCACTGGTCCAGTACTCGTACGGACATGGTGGCGTTTCTGTATAAACTCCTCAGAACTTCGATGTACCGATGATCAATGCGGCATCGCTGCAGGGACTGAAACACTGCCCAGCTCTCGATCGAATCAAAGGCTTTCTCATAGTCCACAAACGCTAAGCAAAGTGGCTGGTTATACTCCTCGGTCTTCTGTATAACCTGCCGCAGCGTGTGAATGTGGTCTATGGTTGAAAAGCCTTTTCGGAAACCGGCTTGTTCGGGAGGCTGGAAGTCGTCAAACCTTTGACCGAGACGGTTCGTGATGACCCGTGAAAACAACTTATAGACGTGGCTCAGTAGCGTGATTGGCCTATAATTCTTCAAAAGGGATTTGTCACCTTTCTTGAAGAAAAGGACAACCACACCACTGGACCACGCCTGTGGCGTACGTCCCTCGAGAATGACGGTATTAAAGAGCTTCTGGAGTACCTTAAGTACTGGTGTACCACCCGCTCTCAGAAGCTCTGCTGTCATCCCGTCTTCCCCCGGTGCCTTGTTGTTTTTTAGTTGTTTCAGGGCCATCCTAATCTCGTACAGGCTGACGTCCGGGATGTCTTCGGTGGTATGTCGAGTTAGTTTGGCTCTAGGGTCTTTAGCCAAACAAGTAGCGGGATCTTGCGTACTGGTATACAACTGTCCATAAAACCTTTCGATCTCCCTCATAATCTCAGGTCTCGACGTGACTAGACTGCCTTCGTTGGTCTTCAGCTGTGTCAACTGACTCTGACCAATAGACTGATCCCGTGCGAATACTTTTGAACCCCTGTTCCTCTCTATTGCATCTTCAATACAATTTGTATTGAATTTGCGAATATCGAGTCGCAAGGATTTCGAGATCTGTCTATTGATGAGCCGGTAAGAAGACGCTTCCGCTGAAGACTGCAATCGCATGTCTCGTCGCGCTTCCATGAGATTAAGAGTTTGAGTCGACAGTTTATTGGTTTTAGTTTGTCGGGTCTTATAATGTTTGGACCCGACAACGTGGACAGTCTCAACCAGCCCGCCGCTTATATCGTCAACGGTTACGCAGTTCTCCAGACCTGCGAAGCGATTTTGAAGCTCGAGCTGAAAGTTCTCGGGGTTTTGAATATGGGCAGCTGAGGGTCGGAGCGTAGACCTCATCAAACGGGACCTTTCAAGCTTTATATTAATATTCAATGTGCCCCTTACCATTCGGTGATCGCTACCGGTTTTCACCCTGGCGATCACAGAGACATCATTGAATATTTGTCGCTTAGTGGTCATGATGAAGTCTATCTCATTCCTCGTGAAACCATCGGGGCTCAGCCAGGTCCATTTCCTGTGTGGTGGCTTCTTGAAGAAGGAGTTCATCATAAAGAGGCCCTCCTTCTCCATGAAGTCAGCCAACCGCTGTCCCCTATGGTTCCTTCGCCCTATTCCAAATTGCCCCACTTTCTGCTCGTCACCGCTTCGTTGGCCTAGCCTTGCGTTAAAGTCTCCCATAACAACCGTGTAGTGAGTCGGTGAAGTATGAATGGCGGCAGAAATGTCATCATACAATATCTCCACGTCCTCGTCAGGGTGTGCCGAGGTCGGTGCGTAAACCTGAATTACCTTCAACGAATACCGTTTGGTGATTCTGAGTATTAGGTACGCTACCCTGGTCGACACACTCCGAATAGACACGACGTTGTTACGGATAGACTTCCGGACGATAAAACCGACACCACCTTGGGACAGGCGATCGCCCTCCCGGTGGTAGAGCAAGTTGCCGGACTTAAGGATTACCGTATCCTCTCCCTGTCTACGGACTTCGGATAACCCGATAATGTCCCAGTGCAACCGCTCTATTTCCTCCTCCAGCTCGTCAATCTTCTCGTCGGTCCTCAGTGTACGCGTGTTATAAGTTGCCAGGTGCAGAAGTCGTCGTTTTGGGTGGTAGCCGGATCTCTGCCGGTGATTCTTAGCACCCCCTGCCCCGCCGTTACCAAGACCGCTACCGTAATCTGGAATAGCGGGGCCGCCGGGGACTGGGGGCCGTTTGCGCGTGTGTGCCATTTTCATTTGGGGGTATTTGCCCATAATCACCACGCTGGGCAGACGGGTTGGTGATCGCAGTTCCAGCCAGTACGCAGGATGACGCTGCTGCCCATCATCCGGTAGCATTTCTCTTCGTCGATTTTTACGACTCCCTATGAGATGAGAAGGGGTGACGCTATTCTAAGCCGGCGCCACACGGCAAAGAAAGAAAAAAGGATCTCGTCTGCTCCAGTTATATATGAGGCAAATCCAATGCGACTTTTTCTTGCTCTTTTTACTTCTCAATTTGTGTTTGTCAGCGTTAAGTAACTTCACAAATCGAGTTATTTTCTTAAGAATGTAACATCAACCACCTTTTTTATCATTTAGTCAAAATAAATAATCATCATCCAAAGGAAGTCCACGGCTGAACATGGTCAAAGTCAAAAGTCAAAAAATATTTATTTCATAAACTATTACATAATACTTGAAAACGTCAAAACATCGTAAATAATTTCCATTGGCGAGGGCCAATAAATTTCCAGCGTGACCTATTGTAGGCGGCTTGCATCCTTCGTAATCCTGCTACCTTTATTTGATCGCCCGCCTATATATTTTTTTTTTGACAATTACACCAATCATTTAGTTCCAAGAGAAGTATCATTAAGAACTTGTGTTATGGATACTAAACAAAAATAAAATAAAATAAAATATACTTTATTGTCTTTAAGATCAACATGATCATTTAGATTCGTCAAACATTTACACAAAATGGAAATTCCATATATTTTTTTAACAACAATGAAAGTAATATGAGCGGTACCCATAATAAAGGTGTAGAAGCAAATGGGTTCGTTGTCAGAATTTGTCAGTTTATCTGTCTGTTGTGGTTTTCTCAAGATTTGTCAGTCTGTATCTGTCAGTCAGCCTGTCGTGATTCTAAAGGAGGGAGGGGATTGTTCGTCGGTCAGACAGTCTGTCGGTGACTCTAACGAGGCTTCCAAAAGGCAACGAGATTGAGAAGAAGGCCTCAAGAAACTCATCTCTGCTTTTTTTAAATTATGTCCTAAGATCTAATACAATTAAGAAATAAATTATTAAGATTACCGCTGTTCATAAAACTAACAAAATCTAATATCTAAAGATCATATCTCATCTAGGCTTAAGAAAGAAAGGAGCAATTCATGTCACTTCCAGGCAGACTTGTCGTTCATAAAATCTTTCACACTATAATAAGCCTTCTGGCCCAATTTACTCTTTATGTAATTTTTTCAATTTAGTTATAGATAAATTTGCCACATCATCCGGCAGCGTATTGTACATGCGAATACTGTTCCCCGCAAAAGAATTTGTAACTTTATGGAGCCTATACTTTGGCATAGCCAGTTTATTCTTAGTTCTTAAGTTAAAATTATGTCTATCACTATTTTTACTCAAAACAACGGATAAACATACCTATATACTTTTTTTTTGTAAATACATACTTAATATACTTTGGAAAACACCCAGACCAGGACAAATATTCATTTTCATGCACACAAAGATTTGTCCTATGTGGGAATCGAACCCACGACCTCTGGAGTGAAGTGCAGGTATACTGGCCTCAACGCCATATCGGTCGTCAAATCTTGCGGGGGGACGTTTCACGCTACCATCAAGACCGCCATAGCCAAGACAACTTCTACCCCAGTAAAGTTGTGAAGACTTCTCCCTATAGGCTTCTGTGTAGTTTGGGGATCGACACAGAAAATCGCATAATACAGCCACAATACTTACATATTTTAATTTAAACTTTATCGCACACATTTTTTTTACAAAAGGCGAACTTAATGCCATCGGATGGAGGTCACCAGCCGAGGGACTCGAACCCGTAGACAAGTCGATTTTTTTAGTAATGTTTTACTTCTAGTAAAAGGTTATATATATTATAAGACAATAATTACAAATATTGTAAGACAAAAATGCCCAAAAGCAAGGCCCAATTATGAAGAAATGTACAATCCTGATAAAGCAAAAAGGTTTTACTACTACTAAGCAATGTGGGATGCCTGTAACATAATAAGTTTATGTCACCAGCGCGTTGCCGACCCATTAAATGACGCTTATTCAGGATAAAAAGGCATATGAAATAAATGATAATGGAAGCCAATGCTGGTTATGGCAGAAGAAATATGAAAATAAGATTAATGCAGTAAAGATGAGAGTACTCAGAAGTATTCTAGGTGTGAAATTGAGTGATAGGATTAGGAATGAAGTGATAAGGGTCGAAGCTGGTGTTAAAGAAGATATAGTGACAAGATGAGAAAGATATGCTTAGATGGTTTGGTCATGTTGAGAGGATGAATGAAAGTAGACTAACGAAAGTCATTTATGATGGCCAAGTGAATTAAAGTTTGGGGGGGGGGGGGAAGACTACGTAATACCTTCCATGGCTAAATCCACAAAGTTTTGGAGAAAGGGCAAGTCAAAAGTACCATTAACGAGTTAATGAGTGTAAATGAAGCTAAAAGGTTAATGAGTGTAAATGAAGCTAAAAGTGTCTGCCAAGATCGTAGCAAGTGGAAAGATGTGATCTCTGCCTACCCCTACGGGAAAGAGGCGTGACATTATGTATGTGAAATAAATGCCTTCAAAACCTGAAATAAATTCAATTTACAACAATCATGACTTTTGCCAATTGAAAAATATTGCAGGCATAATTGTTACGAGTGCACTACAAATTTCATTTAGTTTATCTATTTAGGAATTATTCGCAAACGTTCGAAATGTAAATCAATTTAATTTAATTTGCGAATTCAATTATAAGGTATCTACTACCATGCTAATTAAAAGCTTAGTGCACTAATTAATTTGAAATGCCATATCAATGGCATAGGTATAATTAGAGGGAAATAGAGATTTTACGCAACTTCGATTTAAAACTAGTGCTGTCACTTTTATTTAATAAAAAGAAGACAGTGACAGCACTACATATAAACCCTAACCTCTAACTTTAGATCTTGTTTTGTAATAAATAAATAAATAAATAAATATTTTCTAACAATTACACCAATTATTTAGTTCTAAGATAAGTATCATTAAGAAACTGTGTTATGGATACTAAATAACGGATAAACGTTCATAAATACATTTTTTTCGGTAAATAAATACTTAATGTACATAGGGAAACACCCAGACCAGAACATATGTTCATGTTCATGCACACAAATATTTGTCGTGTGTGGGAATCGAACCCACGACCTTGGAGCGGAGAGCGGATATACTCGCCACCACGCCATATTGGTCGTCAAACCCCCTAAACCTTTTATTAAGCGCACCTGCTTGAACTATCGCATAGGCTTTTAAACTTCTATTTATCCTAAAGCCAGTTAAGGCAGATATGCCTTATGGCAATAAGTTCGCACTTTGGATCGGCTTACAGTCCCTGCACACCACTCAGCGTCATTTCGTGGTAGTTTCCGATACTGTGCCTCGAAGTGCTGGAACAACCTCCCTCCACCCATAAGAAAGCTATCTAGTGTTCGGTGTTTTAAATATGAATATAGGATGCATCTATTGAGCCTGCAAAAGTCTGCTCTAGTTAAGTAAATTGGATTTTATATAATGATCCTATAAGTTAAGATGGAAGTTAGGTAAAACTATCTCTTTTATTTTTTAGTTTCTTTATGTGGAGTCATCTACCTCATCTTAACGGCATCCGCAGAATACCAGCGTGGTGACAATCTTTGTTGCGAAATTACTGAGCGGAGGCCTTTTTGGTACTATTTTAGATTTAAGGTGTTGTTAATTACAAGATTTTTTTGAAATTTAAAATTTTAATGTACCAAATAAACGTCCTTATTCTTATTGTTATTTTGTAATACTTTTAAGTATGCAATAAATTTTTAATAAATAAATAAGGAATATGCGTAATCTGATCCTCAAGAACCTGGTGCATAGTGATCCTTTTTTTTTTTTTTTTTTTTTTTTTTTTTTTTTTTTTTTTTTTTTTTTTTTTTTTTTTTTTTTATAGTGGTAAATTCCTTTACGCATACTTTGCGCCGCAGGGACAGCACAAAGCTATGTCGGGCTCCCCGGCCGAGATGATAGTGGCCGGGACTACCGACTAAACCCCACTGTTTCCTGCCCAACGTAAGGTGCCAAGAAGGTGACAGAAAGACCTTATCCTCCTGTAGCACCACGCCAGTCCGTTTCACAGACCCGTCATCTATTTCGTCAACCCATAGTTGACCACCCCATGGTAGCAGCACACCAGGAAACGTGTGTGCCGCCTCCTACTCCTTCGGGATACGGAAAAGTGCGAGTAAAATATTCCCTGACCTTTTACCAGCACGCCCGGCTATGATGTTAGCGCCCCGGCATAAGCCCGCCGGCGCTGCCCTCTCCTTCGACGTCTAAGGGGATCCGCTGTTGGGCTCTCCTCCCTAACGCGCTCTTCCGCCTCTTTTGCGCCCATAACCGTCTCACAGAAACGGTGCACCGCCACCCAGGACCTTTCGTCGCCAACCATTGCGCCGACCATCGTTGGCAGCGAAAGGTCGGGACCGATAACTGCAACGAGTTCCGCTCTATATATTGCCCACTTTGGACACTCCTCTACAGTATGCTGGGACGTATCCTCTAGTGCCCGCACTGATGGCATACCGGTGTGCGCTCCCTCATCGCCACGTTGCAAAGGTACCGCCCAAAACAGCCGTGTCCCGAGAGGACCTGCACAAGGCGATAAGAGAGCGCCCAACCCCGACGTCCTAACCATTCGTCAAATACCGGTCTCATAGCCTCTATTGTTCGGTGGCCCGCACTTGGCTCCCGAAGTCTGTTCTTCCACTGGGTGCGAATCATCTCACGTGAATCATCTCTCCAACGTCGTAATATTTCAGGCGGTGGTACCGTTTCGTGGCTTTTCGCCTCAGCCAGGTTAAAATAAACATCTTGTAGCGCCTTCGCCTCTAAATCCCAAGGAGGAGTTTTTGCCAGCAGGCACGCCACCTCGAGTGCATAGTGATCCTACCAAGACCTAAGGAGCCCATGTCAACCTCACCTGCAAGTGGTGCAGCTGCTGATCAACTGACGAAGCTCAGGCGAACATAACAGTGCCTGGTAAGCGGCAATAGGCTCACCACCTATTACGTAGTGACTAAATATATAATTGGCGAAATGTGGGCGTGTTATATGCATCTGCCTACTCCTTCGGGAAAACAAGCGTGAATGTATGTATGTTTCCCTCACGTTGTTGCACTGCTTGCCTGTTTGTTCGTTACTAACAAGGATCCAAAGCGAATATTATCTATGTGAGGCAATATTTCCTTGGTACCGTACGTGGATTAGGAAGCCTAGCGGCAAATCAATAGTTCAATCGTTGGCAGGCGCGCACTCGATCAGCGATTAGTTTTGCTCTGCTGGACGCTGTGCCGGACCTTCCCTGTAAAAGCCTGTACGGCGAAATTACTACAAGTTCTTCTCTTCATAACTACATGGTTACTTAATACACGCCCTATGTACTTTGAGATATTGATCGTACAAAAATATTTAGAGGAAAACTTGAATTCTTATATAATCAGTTGTGATATTGTTTTTGTTCATATATTTACTTAACTAAGGGTTGTATTTATTATATCACTTACTATACATACACCAAAAAACGAATCCATGTTATATAGACTACAACATTTTCTGAAGCATTTCTGTGTAACGTCACGTTGGTATAATACAGACAAAAGCTCAGTTTTCAAAGCATTTCATGCAATGTAACGTTCCTGCGAATGCTCGGTATTATGTTACGGGTAAATGCAGACCGCGTGCGTCTTACGTCCCTTTCCCTCCGCGTCACCCCGCAACCGCGCATCGCCCGCACTCGTGGCTCGACGAAATGTTACACCAATACGCTCGAAGAAATGTTACACCAATATGCTCTTTGATTTATAACAAAGAGGCGAGCGTGCTTGATGTTTAGTTCGTAAAAGGATGATACACTAGAACATGAGCGGCTCGTTGTTCTGTTACAACTAAATGTTGTAGTCTATACTCACCTTTAAGGTAACAAAGGTGGACTAAACCGTGTTTGTCATCATTCATGATCATGTCGTGTGTGAAACGGGCTTATAATGTTTGGCAATCATCATCATCAGTCCAAAGACGTCCACTGCTGAACGGCCCATGTTCAGCTGTGGACAACATTAGCTTTCAATGTGACCAATTGCAGGCAGCATCCAACGTGATCCTGCAACTCTTATCAGGTCGTCCTTTCATCTTGCAGGTGGACGGACGACGCTAGTAGTCATACTGTGTGTACCTACAAGTTTATATCTTGTACAATGGGCATAGCGTCTGCATAACGTTAAGCAGCGAGGCAGCTGAGAACCACAGTCATCCTGCATAATCTGCAAAGCTCGCGGACATCAGCAACCGCTCAACAGCTCGGCGTGTTTCTTTTCTACCAAAGGACTGTCCAAAACTTTTCTGCCCCACCTTTTTGGCAAGGCACCAGTGAAACATGAAAATGTATTAAAAAGCTTAATTTAATTTGCTAATTACTCAATGATAAAAGAAATGATTAAGATGATTTTTACGAACACAATCATGGGCACGGCTTCACAGTTGAATACATTTAAACTATCCATTGCCCATAATCACTTAATTGGGCCAGCGGGTTGGTAATCGCAGTTCCAGCCAGTACGCAGGATGACGCTGCTGCCCATCATATGGCAGGATTTCTCTTCGTCGACTCATACGACTCCCTTTGAGATCAAAAGAGGTTGCACTATTCTAGGCCAGAACCAAACGATAATCTAGTTTTATAATAATCTAGTAAACTTTACCAGAGTTATTTTTATATTATTAGTAAGGATTATAATTTAGGTGTACAGGGATCATACCAAGACCCAAGGAGCCCAAACCTCGCCTGCAAGTGGTGCACCAGCCGATCAACGGACGGTAAGCGGCAATATCTTCGCCACCTATAACGTGGGACCAACTATATAATTGGCGAAGTGTGGGCGTATAATAATAGGTTGGGGAAAAAGTCTTTTCGTATTTTTGTATGAAAAGTCAAGACATTTTTTTCAAAGTTTATTTACATTTATTTACAATATATATGTACCGTTTTGTTGAATAACTTTCTGCCATTTTGTGGGCAGAGACATTATCCCGTTACTGTAGAAACTTTGGGACTTCTGATCAAAAAAACGGGACAAATAGTTTTGGCAGTCCTCTCTTGAGGTCAACCTTACAGAACCTAAAGAATTCTGCAGAGACCGAAACAGGTGAAAATCTGAAGGCGCAAGGACAGGGCTATATGGTGGATGCACTAGGACCTCCCAGTCGAACTCTCTTAATTTTTGCTGAGTGGCTAAAGATGTGTGTGGTCTAGCGTTATCGTGATGAAAGACCACACCCTTCCTGTTGATCAATTCCGGCCGTTTTCTCTCGACTGCTTCCTTTAATCTCATCAGTTGCTGGCAGTAAAGATCAGAATCGATGGTTTTGCCGGGCGGTAAAAGCTCATAATAAACAATGCCCTTCCAATCCCACCATACACACAGCATCACCTTATTTCGTGTTAGGCCAGGTTTGGCCACAGTCTGTGAAGCCTGGCCAACTTTCGACCACGACCTTTTTCGCACGTTCTTGTCGTACGTGATCCACTTTTCATCGCCAGTTATCAATCTCTTCAAAAACGGCTCGGTTTCATTACGTCTCAATAATGAATCGCAAATGAGTACACGGTTCATTAAGTTTCTTTGAGTGAGCTCGTGTGGCACCCAAATATCGAGCTTTTTTGTATAACCAGCTTTCTTCAAATGGGTCAAAACTGTTTTGTGGTCAATTCCCAGTTCTTCAGCTACATCGTAACTACTAATATGCCGATCTTGCTCCACTCTTTCAAAAATGGCGTCCATTTTATTCGTAACAGGGCGACCAGAGCGAGGTGCATCTTTAACATCAAAATTTCCGGACTGAAAACGTTTGAACCAAATTTGTGCTACTCTTACTGACACTGCATCAGGTCCATAAACATCACAAATTTTGTTCACTGCTTGAGTTGCATTTTTGCCTTTTTTATAATAAAATTTTAAAATGTATCGAATTTCTTCATTAGATTCACTCATTTTTACGGAGAGAAAAACAAATGAAAAATAGCGGGAAACAACTTTTTTTTATTTTTTTCTTTTCTTTATAATGGAACCTTTTTAATGTTACCAAAACCAGCCAGACACAAATAGTACAGTCAAAAAAATTTTATAATAAGTTTATACCTACGTTATGCGAAAAGACTTTTTCCCCGACCTAATAATATGCCTCTGCCTACCCCTTCGGGGAAACAGGGGTGAATGTATGTATAAATTTGTTTATTTTTAATTAGATGTAATCATGAAGACACGTTTTTAATCTCATAAGATTTAATTTCTCTGATTCGTCCCCCAAACTCATATCATCTACATATCACTCAAACATCAAAGACTACATCAAATAAACAAACTTTTGTATTAGAAAACCTCATTTATTCATTCACAAAGGCAAAAAGGTCACCAGTTATTTAGATACCGCCCAAAATAGAGTAAACAAAAATCCTAAAAAGCAATAGAAATGATCGCATTACTACGGATATCAACATGATATGACGTTCAAAAGGAAACCAGCCATGCATTGAAATAAGGTAAACGAGGAATCGAATGACGGACCAGCAAAAAGAGATCAGTTGGGATACGAAAAAAGCTATCTACTAGCAAAATGTCAGCGGGGATCCATCTCTGGCTCACCAACAAAGAATCGGCCGACGTCCATTATGATAATGAAAGTGAGTCCCGTTTGTCTTAAAGTCGTAGCTCAATTTGCAAGGCGAGAGATAAACGCTGTTAAACTGTCGAAGTTCGTGACAAAGCCTGAATAATGCAGATTACACTGAGAAAAATACGGCCGCAGTCAAATCTGCATATTTTATTGGTCCCTTTTCAATGTTCGCCACCCATATTCGGCTTATTTTGTATAATCTGTGCCTTTTAACTTCCTATGGAATTATTTTAATGAATTTCGTCTGTTGCTGCTTTAATTGTATTATATGAGGTTGTATTTTATCCATGTTCATAAAGTACATATATACAAGCTTAAAATCACGCATAACATGTTTCCCCGAAATGGTAGGCAGAGGCATAATAAACGCCCACCTTTCGCCTATTATAAGGTTGGTCCCACGTAATAATTGGGTAGACTATTGCCGCTTATAGGGAACTTTTTGTTTGTTGTGTTGGTTTGCCATGGCCTCGAGTGCAGTTGAGGTAGTGTTCAGGTCCCCCCCCCCGACTGGTCTCCACCTTGTCGTGGTGGGGGGCTGAGTACCTCCCGGTAGGGCGCAGGAGGCGACAGGGAAAAGGTAACACCGAGAGACCGACGATTCTGGGTGCCCTTAGTACTGACTACCGGGGGAGAAACTAAGAGGGACCTGTGGAGGGCGCAGCGGGCGGGCCAGGAGGGCCCGTCAAGCAGCGCCAGGAGGGTCTTAGGCAGTGGGAGTAGGGGGCCCCTGCTGTCTAACCATAGACCCTCCGAGAAGTCGGCCACACACGCTATGGTCGCACAAGGAGGTAGGAGGGGCGCGTCCACTGCGCCTCTCTGAGGAGGTCCTCCCGGTTTTGGTACGGGGGACGTTGGTCGCAGGCGGGGTGTCAGACGCTGCAACCCAGGTACTGGCCCTCGCCTTTTTCTCAACAAGCGGCGGGCGTCGTCCGAAGATTTTTATTGGATATTACTGCTGGCAGTCGCGTATGCCGGTGTTGAGCCCCACACCTCCCTTTCGGTCCCTCTTTGGCCGGAAGGCAGTGCGTAATTGCATTTTGTTACCGACGTGAACCAAAAAAAAAAAGGGCTCCTAAGATCTTGGTTAGGAACCCTATATACGAGATGGTCATAAAATTAAGAACATAAATATACTACTTATTTGTAGTCCTTTCTAAGTCTATCATCATCATTTCTAAGTCCGTACGCATCTTAGCATTTTATTGAAACGACTTTATGGTGTGTCTAACTTCCAATTTAATTTGAAACAGAAATACAGTTGTTATTCGATCAGCCATAAACCCAGTTTTAGATCTCATCTCAAGACGAGAGGTCCTGTGAGAATTCAGACGTGTGCAATAGTTTTTGTTTTTGTTACGAACTCACCTACTATATCTATATCAGTCATCTCGTGACCCAAAAGTCACTTTAAAGTTTTCGAAATGTCGGTAAAATTATACAATAAGTAGCGGTTTCATTAGAAAAAAATATTAATAATACTTCAAATTACTTTACAACTAAAGTAGACTATGTCTCTACCATAGTCTTTACTTAAACATCCACACTAATTAAAGAATTATAAAATAACATAACGTGTAAACAATTAACAAAGTAATCTACCAATTTTCTTCGCTACAACGAGCCTACCGAAAGTAATTATACCAAACTAAGGACATTAAAAGGGTCAGCCGTAAGAGCAGGTGTAAAATCAAATGTGGACACCTCAATGGCTACACAGGGTCGAAATCCATTTACGTAATCCCGCAACGCACAAAGGAGATACCTATTTAATAAGGCCCATTCGAGAACGTTCGAGACATAGTAAGGTTTTGGGCGAATTATTCTAATATATACTCAACGAGGTTTCGTATAGGAAGAATATTCAGAGTCCTCGGCTGTACGAATTGGGACGGGGCGCCAGTAAACGTAAATTCGTTCCGAAGTTGGAATGCCTTACGTGATACAGCTTAGGCGTCGTTCGCACTTATTTAGAGCAGCGCAGCCACATTATATCTAGACGTGGAGTGACGAGGATGGAAGCGTACCTTCACTCTCGCCAATTGTACTTTGACTTTAGAACTGAAGCCAACGAGTTGAATCCTACTGAGAAATTAATTTAGAATCGGGATTGTGTGCAACTCCCGTTTGTCGGAGCCAGATTTAATGATATTGACTCAGTAAAGAACCTTTGTATGTTGTCTATAATAGTGTTCATCGGTTTGATGCAATTCCTTTGAGGGTTAATATGTTACTCTCATTGTTGAACGTTTATGTCATTACTAGATGTCGTCTGCGGAACCGCTGTCACAGATTTCTTTTTTCCTCTAAAGTGTGATTATATGGAGTTTTCTCGCCATAAAGGTGATCTTTTGTGAATTCAGTTCCTAGTTTCACTGTTTCAGCGTAATTGAGAAGCTGATATTCGAACTTAAACAATCTTCTTAGTCGATAAATATTACGAAATAAAAGAGAAAACATGCTGCTTTTTACAGAAAAAGCTAGCTGTTGAACGATTTGAATGTTAAGCGTGATATTATAATATATGTGTGTACTGCTCTTTATATAACATTTCATTCAAAATCCTTAATATATTTCATTTTATTTAATTTTTATACTGGGCGGAGCACAAAGCTATGCAAGCTCCTGCCGTAAATTAGTAAATTTAAGCATTTAAAAAAGATTGCCAATGGATTGGAAGTTCAGCAAATGTAAATTAGGCAGTACGACTTTCATATGTAATCTTGAGTATGCTTGAAGATACCTTGTAGTATAAAAAAAGGCTTTCCGTACCTACTGTCGAAATTAAGGTCACAGTTTAAAAGCAAATTATTAAGAAAGTATTTCAATTAAATAGCTTTTGAATAACATCGATAATTCCCAAATAAACATAATCATATACCTAATTTCTTGCAGCAAGCAGTTAGCAAATAAGCTATTTAATATTAAACTCAGTGGATAAATTTAAACCAATTCAAATGTAGGATAATCTAGATAAATCTAAATGTTAACGTGTCGGGGCATTTGCTCGGTTGACTTTTAGCTTGTCCGCGTTTGACGAAGGTCATGCCATAAACCCTGAATTTACTACGTATAAAAGGGTCAGGATTAAAAGTAACTTCGTATAAAAATAAATACGTTGATTGCTCACGACAACCACAGATATAGATACACAAATAGACAACGCAATTACGATTTGTATTGACAACATGCGTGCCGACTTTTGAACAATTAATGTAACGTCATTGCCGATATTTCGTGACGAGAAATCCAAACTTATTCATCGACACTGATGTCGCTGATGATGAATCTTTCATTATTAGATTTTAAGACATAATCTGAAAAAAGTCAAGATGAGTTTCTTAAGGCATTCTTCTCAATCTCTTTGCCTTTTCACAAATTCATCAAAATTGTCATACATATTTAGTAAGAACCCTTACTAATATGTATGACAATTTAGATTGTATATTTTGCATGTAGGTTTGATTGATGATTGATTGTAGGGTTTGATTTCAGAACAGGGCAAATATTCTACACAGTAACAACTTATAATATAAATGGCACGCCCGCACCGGGTAAACTGTTGTTACTAATGTAATGCAGGAACACCAGCAAAATGTACACAGGCTTGGCAATAAAGATCTATTCTATTCTTTTATATTCTATTCTAATAATGCCCTTGACGTACAAAAGTACGCCATAAGTGTATACTCTCCCTGCCACGTAAGATTTTTTTTTCGATAATTGTAATGTTGTATCAAACAAATTAGTTTTAAATTCTTCCAAATGTCTCTAATACAATAAACTTGTACCTTTCATAGTAGTAAAGACATAACAAATTTTAACATACATACATACATAATATCACGCCTGTTTCCCCGAAGGAGTAGGCAGAGGCATATTAAACGCCCAGACTACGCCATTTCTATTGTTGGTCCCACGTAATAGGTGGCGAGCCTATTTCCGCTTTCCGGGCACATATTTGCTAGAGCCTAGTCCGTTAATCGGCAGGTGCACCACTTGCAGGTGAGGTTAGCTTTGACTCCTCAGATCTTGGTAGGAGCCCTATACGACTTAACAAACATAATATAAACACATCAAACTACAGTTTTATACTTTTTCATTAAACTCGTAGTCAGGAACTGACCAATAACTCATTGCAATGTATTTCTTAACTGGACTCCTTAAGAGTTCAAGAATTCTCGTTTCAGAAGTTTTCCAAAACATTTTAAAGTTGGTTGAATGTTTGTGAAATACAAACATTTGAAATATTCTGTCGAATGCGATGAAAGAAAGTTCAAGAAATTTTATCGAGTTATACTGAGATTGTATTCACCACTTTTGTACTTTATCAATTTGTCTAAGCAACAAAGGGCCTTATTTGTATGACAACAAGTGTATTAATTCTAACAATAAGCTTAGTACTTTACATAAGTAGCCGTCTACTTAAACATTTAAACAATTATATAGATTTTCTTTAAACATTTCCCGATATTTAAATTGATACAAACACCAAAAATTAACATCGTTCAGCCATAAAAGACCATTGCTGAACAAATGCCTCTCTAATTGTTTTCCACGTCGATTTTGAACCGCCTGCATCGACCGGCTTCCCGTTATCGTGACCACATCATCGATTCATATGAGTGTAGCAATTAAAAATAAGTGTAAAAGTAAGTATATAATCTTTCTGGTTGTGACTCCAGCTTAAGCCCAAGGTCTGCTTACTCGTTGTTGCAAGGTTCGAAAGGGTTACCAATGCCCCGGGACAAAGCAGGTTCAAGAAGGAACATGGTTGGTTTTTAGTGAGTAAAAGTCTGAAACACCCTGTCGCTCTACCCTCAGCGGGAGACGGACATTTCATTATTTTCTATCAAAAAAAAAAGAATTTCAGTTTCTACACGGTATGGTCAATTCAAGTAAGGAAATAACAATCATCATCTCAGCCCACTAACGTCCCACTACTGAGCACGAGCCTCCTCGCACATACCAAGGTGCGAGGGTTTTGGGTCATTCTCCACCACGCGGACCCAGTGCGGATTGGCGGAGGCATGGCGTCCTGCTGTTAGAATTTTTAAAGCCGCCCATTTAGGCCTCTAACATGGCTTCACGACTACCACATTTTAGCGATAACCGAGACCTTCCGAAGCACGGAAGCGCTCGATATCAAATGCTACACAAACGGTCACCCATCCAACGACTGACCTCTGCAAACTCTGCTTTAACAATCATATGAAAATGTATTCATACAAGTACCTTACAAACTCACGTTTAGACCCCCCCATATTTATAAACGTTTATTTAAACAGAATCTAAAAACTACGCTATATATTTATAGCATACACATTATGCAAAATAACATTTTGTCGTCGGACTGTGTCCTGCGAGCCCCTCCCTATTACCCGGGCCGTAAATATCTGGCGAAAGTATTTAAGGGATTTAGATCCAGCTTGTACTGTACGGCCCTGATGGAGGTTTAGCCGGTAAAAGTTAGGCACAACAAGGATTTTATACATTTTAAACCGAATTAGTGTAAGCTTTGTTCGATTTTCTTCCTTTAAATATCTTAATTCGTTTAGTCGTTCTTTATGTGATAGTCGCTAAGCCAAAAATAACAACAAATCTGGATATTAATGGGACTTAAAAACACTGACCTTTTTATTTTTCTAGTTGGTTTTAATGAGTTTAAGATTCTTTTGAGATTCAACGCTACTCATGAACTATTTTTGGTAACATATCAGCGCACAGATATAGATAGACCTAGATAACGCAAGAGCAACTACTTCGCGTGCCCAGCTTACGAACAAAAATCGTAAGCGGCCACTTTCGCGCTCAGTCTGCATCGGTCTATCTATATCTGTGTATCAGCGTATTTACATTTGATACTTGCAGGCCTCCTGCCTATCCTTTCATAGAATTGTACTCATCCAGGCAGACCTATGCGAATTGGCTCAAGCAAGTTTGTTGTTCTATTGTTTGGACTTTGAAGCCGAAATCTTGGACCAGAATTTGTCCAGCGACTACTTATTGGCCAAGATGGCTGCGACAATTGAGAGGATGACCGGGACCATCAGCTTGACGTTGTTTCTGAAGCATGGAAGAGCTCGATGCCAAACGACACACACAGTCAGTCTTGGGATTAACTGACTTTTGCTCAATTTCTGAGATCGCTTTGGACCATCTAGTGTCATTCCTTCATATATCAGTGGTTGACAGTGTTACTGTCAAATTTCTGTAAACATTTTTGATTTCTTATATACTTATTATTTGTTAATATAGATTCTTACTTCTTTCTTAGAGCTGACCTTGGGGAAATCTATTTTCGCTGAGCCATGAGCGCTTCTTTCTTATTATTTCTGTCTTTGTTTCCTAGAACATAAAACAGTTATAAAAAACAAAACTCAATCGACGACTAACATCTTTTGTTTATAACAAAATAGAATCAACAAAAGGTGATAACTTTTTACATTTATTGCAATAGCGAACACTTAAATCTACTCATCTGTAGACACACAGATAAAAGTGGACATTTGCATTGCAAAGCAGTCACTTATTAGGCAAATATTTGTTTTTCGTTTATGAAATCAGCTTCTCAGTTCTCCACCGTCGGCAAACCCGGACTGTTACTTAAGCTGATTAACATTGCGAGATTTCTTGATGATTTTAATTAAGATTTCAGCTAGAAATGTGAACGTTCCGTGATGCGGGAACTCCTTCTCGGCAAATTAATTTGTTAATACAGTAATTAAAAGGTAAGATAGTAAATTAACCAGGTACCTGTTAATGACAAATAATAATGATCTTGTATTTTAAGTAGAATACAATCTAACTGAAGCTCTAAGAAGGTCGTCTTGAATAGAAATTGTTTTTCAGCTTTTTAGAACTATTCAATTACAACTTATATAAAAAGATATTCTATAATTATGTTTACTCGTGCATATTTATGTGAATAAGTTCGTCCAAAGTTAGTCCCGTCCGTTAAAGCGTGATTGAGTTACAAAATACAAATTTTCACATTAAAATAACATTTTAATCACAAAATCTTACGAAGGTTTAATAATAAGCATTTGTAATCACATTTTATTTATTTTATATATAACCAAATTCAATTTGCTTAGAATCATCGATTCATATTTCAAATCAATTTACGATACATACACAATATACATTTAAATATGTTTTACATACATACAATCACGCCTGTTTTCGCGTAGGGGCAGAGGCTTATTTATTCCCACACTTCGCCAATTATATAGTTGGCCCCATGTATTTATTATGGTTTCTTAAATATATTGTAAGTTCTCTTACTGTTATTTTTGTACCTTTGCAATTCAATGGTGGAAACACAGGTGTTCACAGCGGTTGCGGTGGCGATTAATTAGTTAATCAATTGGAAACTAGTAGCTCGACAAACTAAGCCTTGGAGTAAACGTTGCAACATTTTTTTTTAAATTTATTTACTTTAGATCACCAACAATTGTTACATCATCTTCTACATTTTACAAAAGTTTTATCTTAATGCACAGTTAGTAAAAGGTGAACATAGAATGCTTAAAATGAGAAGGTACAGTAATCATCATATGAGCCAACAAGTAACGCAGTCAACGCAATAACAATGATATATACAAAAAATTTGAGAGACATTGGAGTATTCCAAGAGTCTTTCAAGACCCCGGCAAAAGTCTGCTTCAAATTAATAAATAAATAAATGTTTCTGACACTTACACCAATTATTGAAATCTAAGATAAGTATCATTAAGAACTTGTGTGATACTAAATAACGGATATACATACATAAATATTTTTGTTTATATACATAAGAAAACACCTATCTTGTAATATCTTGTAAGCTATCAGCACTTCATTTAAGTCTTTCTGACAGTTAATCATTTGATACTGAATGGTGTTATAACTGCTGAACTAGCTTCCACACAAATAATTTAGATAGTGCCAAGGAAATTTAGAATTTTAAATAATCATCATCATCAGCTCAGCCATCTGACGTCCACTGCTGAACATAGGCTTCCCCAATAGATTTCCACATTGAGAGATCCTGAGTCGCCTGCATTTATCGGCTTCCCGCCGCCTTGACCAGATCATCGGTCCATCGCGTGGGAGGCCGTCCTCTACTACGTTTGCCGGTATACAAATTATTAAGCCTTTTACCGGAAGGAGTAGGAATAGATCAGACCCTTCCACTTGCTACGGTACTGGTACATACGATCAGCGTCACTTATACATATTCACCTTCTCAAGTACTCCGGTTTAGTATACCTTTGACCAGCCCACATGTTTTTTATAAATACTACTGTCATAATTTAACGATACTGTATATTACGAGAAGGTATAGAGCACATCTTTTTTAAAAAAAAAAACGGTTGTTCTATACATAATACTTTGATGTAAGCATGTGATGGATAAAAAATATCTTTGTAACAATTCCCGCGCTACTATAATTTCCCGAAAAATCGAGAAACTATTCAACACGACACGTGTTTTACCCTTACACAGGGCATTTTCAGGTAAGATAGGAGCCTCAGAACAACGATGTCTTCACGACCAACGCTGAAACGAGAGTAGTTTAGATATTTTTAATCCATCACTTGCTTACAATGGATTTCCGCAAAGTAGATATTTGTAATCCATCACGTGCTTGCAGTGGATTTTTGCAAAGTAACGCCTGAATCAATAAATTACTTTGATGTAACCCTGTATTATTATATTGAAATGTAACTATTAGGATGTTTAATGCAGTTCCGTGTTTCAGTTTGAAGGATGCGTTGAATAATCAAATTATTGGTCTTGGGTCTTATGACTAATTGCATTGAGTGCAGTGTAGTGCCCATAAGTATTTAACTAAAATAGCACTTATTAATTAAGTACTAATTTTGGGCAAGCTAATTAGTTACTACCACTAGAACTTCGAGTAGGTTTTTTATTGTGTAATTGAATTTGGACTTTTTTAGAGTATTTGTCTGAGTCAAGTTATTTCATTCATCAAGTTAGTGCAGCGTTTGCGTAATTTAGTCACAGTCTCAAAGTCAAATTTTCACTGCACTATTGGTATACACTATTCCTACACTTGTCTTTTTTCGCGTAGGCGCCAAAACTATTCCAGTGTGTTTTTAAATAAAGCAAAATGCAAATTTAAGAACCGATAGATAGATAGTATAATCTGTGGCCCACTTCTGAGACAGCGGGTTCGATATATGAACTTAAATATTTTTCTTGGCTATGTTAAAAAATATTTATTTTATATTTTACTGGCGGGAGAAAAAATAACCTTGACGATTTTCTTGCCCGTTCTTTTACGATCAAACTTCCGCCCGCAGTGAATGGGCGCGCTAGTTTTTAAGTTTTGACCTTCATAAGAGCTCTATTGAGCCAAACCTGAATATATGATTTTGACTTTGAATTTATTTTCAGTTTTGTGATATCTACAAAGTCACAAAGGCAGAAAAATTTTAGTATTTAAAAATATATATTTTCTTCATTTACAAGATTTAAAAAAAAAATTACCTACTTTTAATTGTGTGTTATTATATAGGTATAAAATGATTTTTAGATGGTAGTTAAAATAACAATATTCAAACTGTTCTCCCTATTAAAGGGTTTCCAATAACGTAAGGATGTCACGTTTTGTTAACTTTTGACAGGAAGTATCAATGTAGACGTCTCAAACATGACATAACATGAATTCGTAAAGTTGCTTCTGAAGTAACGTCTCAGTGAACAATGAAACCTGTCAATATAAACAGAAGTTACTTCGCCTTAAAAGTTTTACGCGGTGAAGTGGTTGACTTTCCGTGTGTTATTCAAAAACATATACTTTTTATCTTTGAATAATAGGTTCGTGCGTTTAGCACATTTAGCCAGTGTCAAGAAAGAGAAATTTTAATAATAAATAAATTATAGTAAATGAGAATGAGTGGTGGTAAAAAAGATAAATGGTAAATGAGATTCCCTGCCTCTAAAACCTTTGAGTTCTCAGTAAAGATGTGGGTCTATACTAAGATCTCACATGGACTTCTCAAGAGAATTAAAGAGAAAGAAAAAAGATGTTGCACTGTTTTGTTCAATCACCAACACTCATATACGTTCTCAAACACTTAACGGTTAATAATCCACCGTTATTACACATTATAATAATAATAATAATTGCTGTCACACATATATTTTCTACTCGTGATATTTTTATTTCTATTTATTTTATAATCCAGTTTATTTCCTAAGAGTTTAAGTAAATATAATATGTGTTACCAAATCAATTTAAAATACAAAACATAATTAAAATGACAAAATTAGCTGTGAAAAATTTTCAAACCTTATATTGCTTCGAGTGACATGTAATGTCAAATAAAAATGGTTCAATATTAAATTAAAGAAAAATGATTTTAAGGCCACGAGTAGGAAAAAAAAGAACAGCGGATCAGAATCCCGCACGCCCAACATCTTCGCGGCCCCACCCGTCAGGCTCCACGGCAGCGTCGTCATCTGGGGACGAGTATGGGACTCCCCCAGACACCAGCTGCGTGTCGAGCGACGAGAGTGAGCCGCCGTCGCCCCCGCCGTCGCCACCACCTGTACGGCGCAGAGGACGACCCCGTCTGCCGGCCGGCTTGGGACTTGCAGGGCATGCCGCCCCGCGTCCGGTCCTCGCCTCCGGTGGATTAGTGCGCCGCATGAAATGGACTCAAAATATGAACATAAATGTAATGCGTGCGTATTATAGGGCTACGGAGGGAGAAACCTTTATGACCGCGTACCGTACTCGTTTATTGCCTTTGTTCCAGGCGCTTGAACCAGATACCACCGTCACTACGCAACGATTATCGGATCAAGTGCGTGCCATAAAGCGTTGCAAGATGCTTGATGACGCGTTACTTGATAGGCTACGCTCCGACACATTACCGATTCAAGCCATTGACACTCCGATACGAAGCCCTCTTGCCCCGATGCCACCGCCTACTTCGGTGACAGTGTCGCAGGTGGACTTTGATGCTGATGCTGTCAATTGCGAGAGTATTAATGTCAGTGAGTATGAGCAATTGAGGGCGGTTTTGGATGATGCGATTGTGAGGTATAGGTCCACATTATCGTGCATTAGACCACGATTACCACGTTTGCCCACACATAGACGAAATTTGGCCTTAATGGGAGTCCTGAACACTTTGCTAGTGCCGTACTTAAGCACAAGTAAAGATCTTACTGATACTCATTCGATCCTTTATTGTGGAGCTATTGCAGCATGTCAAGTTGCCCATGTAAAGTTTGTCGACACTCCTCGTGCACAACGTGCAGTTCCTAGTGCTCCTGCTTGGCAATTGAGGATCGAACGACGTATCAATACGTTTAGGACTCTCATTGGGAAGCTAATCTGTTTCAGGGAGGGAAATCATCGACCTCGAGTAATGCGCTTTGTGTCACAGGCCTTTGCCGGGACCGGAATCCGATCGTCGGATTATTTGGCTTGTGTCACAGAGCGGATTGACTTTTTGAAACAGAAAATTTATGCTTGGGCAAGCCGTATTCGTCGCTATAGGGAACGTGTGGATAGATACTGGCAGAATCGTAACTTCCAACAAGATCAGAGGAAGGTATACCGGATTTGGGAGAGACCTAACCAACGTGTACTAGATGATAACTTACCGGATGTTGATACCATGAAAAACTTCTGGCGCAGCATTTGGTCGGTACCGGTCGAGTACACCGAGGGTGACTGGATGAGTGTTGTAAGTAGCAGATGTGAGTCCATAGAAACCATGGAACCTATTACCATTGTTCCATTGGACGTAAGTTGTGCAGTAAGTTCTACTCAGAACTGGAAGAGTCCTGGAGTTGATGGACTGCACAACTTCTGGCTGAAATGGTTTCGTTCTTCTCACTCACTACTTGCAACACAATTCCAGCAAGCCCTCGAGGTTGGATCTCTTCCAAATTTTTTAACAACAGGTGTTACTTTCCTGCTGCATAAGTCCGGTGGTACCGCGGAACCAAAAAATTATCGACCTATCACATGCTTACCTACCATCTATAAGCTCCTTACATCTATTCTGACCAAAAAACTTAATATGCACATTGTGGCAAATAAAATTTTGGCCCCTACTCAGAATGGATGTAAGGTTGGGTCCCGCGGTACTAAGGAACTTCTCCTCATTGACATGGCCATTTGTAATCAGGTCAGGAAAAGACGAGGTAACCTTTCGGCTGCTTGGATTGATTATAAAAAGGCTTATGATTCAGTGCCTCATGCGTGGTTGGAGAGGGTCTTAAAACTGTATAAAGTAGATACAAAACTAAGATCTTTCCTTAAATCCTGCATGAGACAGTGGACCACAGTCCTTTGCCATCCGGGCACCCGAGGGGAGCTCTCGGCTTCTCAGGACCAGATTAAAATTGAGCGAGGTATTTTTCAAGGCGACAGTCTGAGCCCTTTATGGTTCTGCCTGGCTCTGAATCCTCTTAGCACCTTGCTAACGAATTCCGGATCAGGCTATCGCCTTCGAAGAGGGGGTGAGGTTATCTCTCACTTGCTGTACATGGATGACTTAAAACTTTTCGCGACCAAAAATTCAGAGCTAGTGTCATTGGTGAATATCACTCAGATATTCAGCAACGACATCGGCATGGAATTTGGTATCGACAAGTGTGCGGTCATGCAAGTACAACGAGGGAACGTTGTGAATTCATCAAATTTACAACTTACTAGTGAGATTTCTCTCAGATCTCTCTCTGAAGGTGAAACCTATAAATATCTTGGTATGTCAGAATCGTTGGGTTTAAATTATGGGGACATAAAGCAATCAGTGAAGAAACGTTTCTTTGGTCGTCTTACAAAAGTACTTAATAGTCTTTTGTCTGGTGGTAACAAGGTACGTGCCTTCAATGGTTGGGTTATGCCCTTGCTCATTTATACCTTTGGCATACTAAGGTGGACTCAGACTGAACTAGACGCCATTGATTGCAGGGTTCGCCAACTGTTAACGGCACATCGCATGCGACACCCGCGTTCGTCGGTAATGAGAATGTACATCCCGCGAAAATTTGGTGGTCGGGGATTTTTAAATGCTAAAACACTCCACAATCGCGAGGTGTACAATCTCAGAAATTTTTTCCTTACCACGAATTGCGTGATGCATCGAGATGTTGTGGCAGTTGACAAACACCTTACCCCACTCAATTTAGCTAATGAGAACTGGCGTAAACCGCTTACGTTAAGCATTCAGGATCGCAAGGAGATATGGAAAAGCAAGGAGCTCCATGGGCGATTCTACAAGGCCCTTACAGGCCCAGATGTAGATATCTCCGCTTCGGTGAACTGGCTACGTTTTGGGGACCTCTTTGGGGAAACTGAAGGGTTTGTCTGTGCAATTATGGACGAAGTTATCAAGACGAACAATTACCGAAAGTATATACTGAGAGATGGAACTATTGACATATGTCGGGCATGTCATCGACCCGGAGAATCTCTCAGGCATGTGGTTTCGGGTTGTTCGCATCTTGCTAACGGCGAGTATTTGCACAGGCATAACCTTGTAGCCAGGATCATCCATCAGCAACTTGCTCTTCGGTATGGCCTTGTCGGACCTGAAGTGCCATACTATAGATATGAACCGGTGCCAGTTCTTGAAAATGGTCATGCATTGCTCTACTGGGATCGATCCATCATCACTGACAGAACTATTCTCGCCAATAAGCCTGATATTGTTTTGGTGGATCGATCAGAGCGCCGGGCAATTGTTGTTGACATCACAGTTCCACATGACGAAAATCTCGTGAAGGCAGAAAAGGAAAAATTAAGTAAATATCTGGACTTGGCCCACGAGATTTCTGCCATGTGGGATGTGGACTCAGCCACGATTGTTCCGATAGTGGTTACGGTCAACGGGTTGATAGCGAAGAGCTTCGACCAATATCTTAAGAAGCTCAAGCTAGGTAGCTGGGTTAAGGGTCAGATACAAAAGGCAGTGCTTCTCGATACGGCGCGCATTGTCAGGAGGTTTCTCTCTCTGCAGCCCTAGCCGCCAGTCGTTTGGGTGTTACCTCGCGACCGGCGGTCTCCGTTTTTTATATTTTTTACAGTATTGTATTTTTTTCTTTTTTGTTATATAATAATTGTAAAAAATATAAATTATGTGTAAATTAAATAAATATATGTGAATAATAATAATATTCTCTTACAATTACACCAATTCTTCAGTTCCAAGATAAGTATCACTAAGAACTTGTGTTATGGATACTAAAGAACGGATAAACATACTTAAATACTTTTTTTTTGTAAATACATACTTAATATACATAGGAAAACACCCAGACCAGAACAAATATTCATGTTCATGCACACAAAGATTTGTCCTGTGTGGGAATCGAACCCACGACCTCTGGAGTGAAGTGCAGGTATACTGACCTCCACGCCATATCGGTCGTCAAATTAATATTACACACACACACATTAATATTAATTTATGACACATTAATATTAGAAATATCAAAAATTGTAGAAAATAAAACCAAACTGCATACATGACGCTTTACTTTCCCGCCAAGAAGTCCCAAAAACACATTCGCTAAGACTATTTTAATTAGCATCATTTTTCAGCCCTATAGAGTCCACTGCTAAACACAAGCCTCCCCAATATATTAGATTCTATTTGGGGTATTAGCCCATAATCACCACCTGTCCATCATCCGGTAATATTTCTCTTCGTCTCTTACAACTCCCCATGAGATGAGAGGACCCCATCTACTACCTACTACTATTAAGGCCGGTACCATTCGGCACAAATTACTACTTCAAACTTCAAATATTTATTGCGATCATGAGTAGATACATAGGATGTTATTAAAGGTAATGGTACATACATGATACCCTATTAGGGCGCAGCAACACAATTTTAATATAAAATTACTTACATACTATTTAATTAATCTTATATAATATTATTTATCTATTTATATATTATTATAGTCATATATACCTCTATTATTATTTTCCGATATATTTATACTAATTCCTTTAACATTTAATCATTGAATTATTATTTATTTCTTTATATTTTACACTGTATTACAGTTTACTTCTGTCCTCGACTACTCAATTGATATTGTCTCTTACTAATGATTGCAGAACACAACTTCTTATAGACATATCAAATCCTAAATTCTTGTTGTGTTTAATATTATAACATTTTGACGACTGATATGGAGTGGAGGTCAGTATATCTGCACTTAAAAAACCATATTTAAGTATGTACATTTCGCCAATGATATTGTTGGTTCCACGTAATAGGTGGCGAGCCTATAGCCGCTTCCCGGGAACCAGAGCCCAGAGCCTCGCCAGTTGATCGGCAGGTGAACCACTTGCTGCTGAGGTTGGTTTGGGCTCCAAAGATGTTGGTGGTTTTTTCGTTTTTTAGTATTCATAACACAAGTTCTTTATGATACTTATCTTGGAACTAAATAATTGGTGTGGTTGTAAGAGAATGTATTATGTATTGCAAGAGGGCTCCTACTGAGATCCGAGGAACATAGAAGTGCCCGGAAAGCGGCAATAGGCTCGCCACCTATTACGTGGGACCAACAATATAAATGGCGAAGTGTGGGCGTATAGTATGCCCCTGTATGTATGTATGTGTGTATGTTGTAAGAGAATATTTATTAAAAAATGTTTGTAATTGCCGGGGGAATAAAACTTGACAATTTTTTTCCCTATTCTTCACCCATCCTCCCGCAGGGAACGGGAAGCGTAAGTTATTAAGTTGACGTTTGTAAATAGCCAAACTTAAAAAAATAATTTAGACTTTTGTCTTTAAGAGAACATAAATTGCACCTCGAATAAAGCTTTACAACAGTAGTAAATTCTGTTGAATATCACACAAAATCGTAATTTTCTAATGTAGGTAAATTTGGCATAAGTTGAGAGCGCACAAAATAAACGGCAATTGCAATTCTGAAGCATTTAGCTTCTCCCTCTGTTATACTTATAAGAGACTAAATTAAAAAAATAAATTTCGATTAGAACCTTTAAATTATATTTAATACAGCGCTAACGTGGTGGTCTTCTTTCAAAATGCCAGTTGCGATTGTCAAACGATTTATCGTATCGTGACTCAACAAGATATGAGTATTCGAAAACTTTTTAAGAAGAGAAAATTTGCTTTTGGAATTAGTGCCTTTAAAAAGTAAATTTATTGTGTATGAATATATAGAGTATAAGAGCGTTCTATAAAAATGCCTCTATAACGATAAAGCTTACCAGTGTATTACCTTACAACATTCATTTCCAATAAGACTTTTTAAAAGTGCGTAATGCATTGTGTTGTTGAGACTTGAGAGCGCGATATATAAAAACGGCAATTGCAATTCTAAATCGATTAGGTAAATGTATGTTACTAAATTGGGTGTTAGCGAAGAAAATGCATTTTTAGTATCTTGACGACCGATATGGCGTGGAGGTCTATACAGACCGAGGACCGACAGAGGTATACACCTGCCTACACTTCACTCCAGAGGTCGTGGGTTCGATTCCCACACAGGACAAATCTTTGTGTGCATGAACATAAATATTTGTTTTCGTCTGGGTGTTTTTTTCTATGTATATTAGGTACCCATGTATTTACAAAAAAAAAAGTATTTAAGTATGTTTATCCGTTGTTTAGTATCCATAACACAAGTTCTTAATGATACTTATCTTGGAACTAAATAATTGGTGTAAGTGTAGAAAATATTTATTTTATATTTATTTATTTCGAATTAGACCTTTTAAAAAGTGTAATGCTGATTATAAGTCAAGAGAGCGCTTCAAATGCCAGCTGCGATTCTGAAATGGTTAAGCGTATCCATGCGATGCAAGAGAAAAGTGTTGGATGAGATTTCGAAAAGAAAAAAGAACTACGATTAAGTTTTTTAAGTATGTAATGCAGAGTGTAATTTTATAGAGAATCCATTTGTTATAATTATGGGAAAAGTATTAAAAGAGAAACACTAATATCTTTTAAAAAGTAATTTGCGATTGCGCTACATAGATGCCAGTTGAGATTCTGAAACGATTAAGCATATTCATGGCGTTTGCGTTTTGACGTAGCGGTCGTGGCAGTTGTCAGAAGCAACAGGGCGGCCATTGGCGGGCGCGGCACATGCGCGGCTCGCAGGGTGCGGGGCGCGGGACGCAGCCTCCGAGAGCATGGAGTTTAATGAATCGCCGGTACCCGCGGCTTGCACTGCGCTCCTCGCGACGAGCCGCGCTAAAAACTTCGTAACCTAACCCCCGCGCGCCCTCTCGCTGCAACAAATAACAACTGCAAGGTAAGTGCAAAATGCAATAGCCGCGGCACAGATAGCATTGTTCTGTTGTGGTAACTTTTGATATACTTTGACGGGTGACGTCGGCCGTACCTATAAACTTTTGTTGCGATAGCAACGCTTTATGCTTTATGTATTGTCCTTTGTTGTTATTTTTTTTAATAACTGGCCTAATAAAACGTTTATTACAAAAAGTGCATGTAATTTTTAAGACTGTTGGTACAAGTTGGTATAGTAAAACTGAAAACTAACACATTGTTCATTTATTTACAAAAAAAGTTTTAAATAATTGTGTGATTTTGACTATATTTTTATAAAGTTCAATTGTTTCTTTTCAATTCAATGACACTCTAAAAAGTTTTTAATTGTGTTATTTACTTCAGTGCGTCATGTCAAAAGTTTACTTTCTGTCAAAGTGAAGAACTTCGTTGACAACAGGTTGAGACATTTTTATTTCTAAAGTGCTCGTGACGCTGCCGCGGTATTCCAACATATGTGTATCGGAATAGATCGGTGGTTTTCGAAACAATCACAAAAGTTAAGCAGCTATGACTGAGTTTATGGATGGGTGACCGTATGTGTAGCGTTTAATATTGAGAAGAGAAGTTAGGACGCTATCGGGGGACTGTTTGCACACACTACCTCCGCCAGTCTGCACTAAACTGTTTTTTTTACACATGTCGTCTACTATTGCATGTTTTTTCCTTATTTCGGACTGCTGGAAGAGATTCCTTTTGAAATTAGCAGCTGTATAATTTTTGTTTCCTTTATATGTTTTGTGTGTACATAAATTGTTAAATAAATAAATAAAAAAAATAAACCGCGTGGTGAAGTATGACCTGAATTAATTCAGTCGCAGAAAGTCACAATCCCATAGATCTAAAAATCAAAAAAAGACCAAGGCTTAGATTTCCTTAAAACTAAGTAAAAGCAATGTAGCGACCGGATTCTTTAATTCCTCACTTTAGTTTGCATAAAGAAGGCCGTGTCGCAAAAAAAACACTGTCTAGTTTTCTTTTTTTCTTGTGTAAGGAGTATTTGTGTGTAAGTGTTTTTTATTTTATTAGCGTATTTTATTTAACTCTGTGAAACCTTAAATAGGGTTACGTTAATCTGTTAAAAAATGTGTGAAGAGAAAAGAAACCTTTAAGCTTTTATATGTAACATATCAGTCAGAATTTAGATTTATTGTTAAAATTTGAATCGAATCTACAAAAAAATAAAAAACAAGCCTATTAATATGAAGTTTTGGGCTAAGAATATAATGATACCTATTGAAATAAATTATTAACGAGTTCAAAAAGTTTACTACTTAGAAAATCCTCTAAATATAACCTAATATCATATTAAAAATACTGATAGAGCATCAAATACGGTTCTTGTAGCTCGATTATCATTTCTGATTTGTATTAAGTTTAGGTTCATCATAACCTAGCATTATAAATAAATAAATAAATACCGGGCATTGTTATGATCGCCAAAGCCTCGTCCGTTGATCGGCTGGTGCATTACTTGCTTGGCTTGGGTTCCTCAGGTCAGGTCAGGTCAGAGTTAAAAAGTAATAAACATACATTTAATCCCAACAATAAAGATATGCATAGGTACGTTAAGCATTAAGAGGGGAACTTGGTTAAGTATTGACGACCTAACTTAGTAGTGGGGACGATAAGGGGTTGACATGATGACCTTAAATTATACGAAAAGCTTTATAAACCTTGATCAGAAGACATATAGAGACACAGCAACAGTAGATGATAAATATTTTTTTTAAAGTCAAAAGGTGAAACCTACTTATATTAGATAACATGTAGTACGCGGTATTTATATTAAGTTAAGAACGAGAGCGGAATATAGAAGTTTTACTCGGGTCTTATCTGCTTTTGAACAGTCGTCCAAGTTGAGTCATGACCTACTTGAACAGCACCGAATTGACATGGCAGTAACAACTTCTTAAACTAAGTAACAGAGCTCCTGCCATATTATGTAACTCAAAATCTGTTAGGATACCCTTTATTGTGACGATTTTAAAACTTTCATTGAAGTATTAGTACAGACACACTCGTAGTGGTCTCGAATAAAGCGAGCAATGGTTAACGATATTATAACAAGATTATTTTATGTTTATTTAATTATCAAAATACACGTCAACTTATAACAGGCAGATTAAATGCCCCATTCCGTACTATGTTATTTCATAACTATTCTTATTAGAACACAAAAACAGATACTTCGACAAAAATTATAACACATTTTACGGATTTAATTAAATCGCGGAATATTTTAATCCGGAAGTTTCAATTACTTTACAGTCATTAGTCATCCAACCATCTTCTCTAATTGAAATTAGGATGTTTTTTAATTTCAAATTATTTTAAAATTATATTAGTTTTAAAGTCTATAGAGACACCTTGTATCCCAGCCCAGCCTACCCGTGACCACGAATGACTGTAAAGTATTCGAAATATCGGGATTAAAATTAGTTAAATATATCGCGATTTAAATCCGTAAAATCAGTTATATTTGAAAGGTACAATCGTGTAAATAGACGAAAACCACATACAACAAAAATGTTACGAATATTTCAATGGTCGTCATAGTACAGAATACATAATTTGAATTTGTTTGTAGTCAGAAAACTCAAAAACTACTGGGCCGATTTCAAATATTATTTCACCTTTAGAATGCTACTTTAACCCTTAGTAACATAGGGTATGATTTTATTACTAGAAAAAAGGAAGGGTCTTTAAGATAGGTCCAATAATGTAACCTAAGGTGTAAAAGATATGATAACTACAAACCGAAGTGAAAAGATGGCGTACAACTAGTAGATCATGACGATTGTCTTTTTTCTTTCTTTATTTTAAATAATGGCTTTGTGCGTCTAGCACATTTAGCCAGTGTCAAGTAAGTGTATATTAATAATATATAATTCATAGTAAATGAGAATGAGTGGTGATAAAGATGATGAATGGTAAATGAGATACCCTCCCATAAGCCTCTTGAGTCCTCAGTAAAGATGTGGGACTATACTTGTATACTGTATTGTGGCACTGTTTTGTTTGATTTACCAACACTCATTAACGGTTAATAATCCACCGGTATTACACATTAATGTCAGAAATATCACAAATTTTTGAAAATACAACAATACTGCAGACATGACGCTTCACTTTCCCGCCAAGAAGTCATGAAGATTGTCAATTGTCATACTTTTTTTTTCTTCCTCAATAACTGTCAATGACATTGTCAGAAAGCTTAAATTTTTTAATTGTGACTTCACCCTCACGATGTAGCATAAAGCGCACGATTGCAATTTTTAGTCACACTTTATATTTTTTAACATAATAAAGAGAATAAATTAGGTTTATCGTTTGCGTTAAAAAGGTTTCAAAACGTCTGGATCAATTTGAAAAATTATTTTACTAATAGAATGCTACATTATTTGTAAGTAACATAGGGTACAGTATTAAGCTATTTCATTTAGATATTCCTAGGAAATTCTAATCATGTTACTCAAGGTGTAATTCCATTACCTTAAATTATAATGGTTGTCAGTTGTCACCAAAACTTTTTTCCGTGTGTGTCTGTCAACACGGAGTCAACTGTTAACTGTCAACGTCAATGTCAGATAGCGCAGAGCCGCAAACTGTGGCTGTAGACCTGCGATGTAATGTCAGCATAAAGCTCACTATCGATCGGCACTGTTTATGGAATAATAAGCAAGCGAATTTCAATTTGGGATGAGTCGCGAAACCATTTTGTCGACCGTATCTATAATTAACGAGCGCGCCTATTGTTTAGGTTGTAGGTGGGGTTTCTAATTGATGGATTTTTTCAATGAAATAAAAAAATATGGGATATTTCTATGACCACAAGTCTTTTGAAAGTATTAAAAATATAGTAATAAATAAATACACATTTTCGAAGATTTTTAACAATGTGTTAAGATATAATTTTTTTGCTACCACTTTTTTAACTCCGTTTACAAGTGAGCCGAATCAACGTGCGACTGAAAGGCTTCAACCACAGATATCGATATAATAGATAAAACGCAAGTATCAAGATTTGTATTGAAACCAAGCGTGCCGATATTTAGGGATGGGAAATCCAAACCGATTCATCTACACTGATGCCGCTGATGATAAATAGTTTATATGTGTTTATGTTACAATATTTAAAAAAACAACAGACGCACGCGGACTGTAAGTAGCGGCGGTCAACCCCGACAGTGACCAACTGCGTACAAATTCGTACATGCGAATCACATGCATTTGAGTACAAATAAACATAATAATTAAGTACACAGGAAAAGCAACGATTAAATTTACACAAGCAAAGTACAACCTTAAAGCAAAGCAAAGTTAAACCATGTACTGAAACGATGTCCGCTCAGCACACTGTCGGACACTATAGGATGTCACGACGCGACACGATTATATAAATATATTCAGATATATTTTATTTATTATTATAGCCACAGGGCTATAACCGTTTTTTGCAACATTATTACGCTAGTAATATAAAACTATAAGATGTATATCCCATGGTCTTAATCTTTCACTTAACCAAATCAACATAATTGGTTCATAGATTTTAAGATTACTTTCCGAATACTTTTTTTATTTATGTGAAACGTTATGATGACTACGTCCTGCGTGACAGTATGCAGTTAAAAAAAATATAAGGAGCTTCATACCGTGGAGTAAGCACGGTACAAAGCGCCCACTCATGGCCTGCTAAAATGCCGTGTCACGCCCCGCTCTAAAGACCCGGGATCACTGGAACCAGGAATCACGAAACATAGACAAAAATATTTTTGTCTATGTTATTATATTAAAGAAATTCTTGGCAAGTTATATTGATAAATTGAGTTATTCCAATCAATTTCTTACGTATCTGCTTTTTCATTGACTTTTATTCACCCCAACTTTCCTTTAATATGACATAGGAAAAAAAATCTCTCATTATTAGAAAATTTATCACCATCGCCCATTGTTCCCGAAAATAAAGGATCTGTCAATGTTACTTCAGAATGAATGAACTGTCAACTTGTAGTCAACGATTACAAAAAAGCCCCCCTCCCTAGTGGGTAAGTGAGAGAGAGCAGTCATAACTGTAGGCACTTCACTTTTTCCTTTTGTCTTATTAAATGATAAGATTTGACACATTGTCGTATCGTGTCTGAATTATTTTGTAAGGTAAATTACATTCTTGAGAATAAGAAGAATGTAAGAAATATAACACAGCCGCTCGCTCTATTTTAGAAGACAAGGATAGAAAAAATACAAGAGAAAGAAAAAAGGGACTATTAAGTCGCTCTTCCCAAAGTCAAAGATAGAGAATGCATAAATATTTGGTTATTTTTTCAGAAGTCGAAAGCAATCTGAGTGGCAGCTGTTATTTTTACCAACACGCAATAAGTATGTACAAATTAGGCACAAAGCAGGAAAACATCTAACATTACTTATATGCTTTGTGCAAATCGGGAGTTGTAATAATATCCTACTAATATTATAAATGCGAAAGTTTGTGAGTAAGTATGTTTGTCACTCTTTTACGCGAAAACGATTGAACGAGTTTGAATGAAATTTGGCACGCAGCTAGTTTATAACCTGAATTAACACATAGAATATTTTATACTGTGCACTTATAAATATGTGTCCTAAATGGGACATGACACCACAACCTAGAGACCGAGCGCGGATTATTCGAAAGGCTTACCGCGGCGTCGAGACGTAGCAGACTCACGAAGGAACATGGTTGGATTTTAGTCAGTAAAAGTCTGGCTCTCCCTCCCGGGCGGGAATGGTCATTAAATAATTTTCTAATCCAAAGGAAACAAAGGTATCAATGGACGATCAAAAAATTGATTAGGTAGATTTATTTTTTAATTTATTGGCATTCTCTTTGTTGCTTATACTTGCATTGAGATATATAACTTCCCTTGAGGTACATTGGTCTTGGTCTAGATAACTCCGCCTTTTCGAATACTTGCTTAAAAAAATAGAGAATTGTTAAAATTAAATCCTGTATATCTTTACAAAATCATACTTTGACATGCCTTTAAAATTTACGTCGAAATATATCACTATACGCCATTTTTGTTTTCCTTTCAATATTTTAATCCTGTAAATTTTATCGGCGTTCAGCGAGCTGTGTTCCGGGGCATTAACGGTTTTAAATCTGCAGTAATTTACATGTAATGATTTTTGGGAATGCAATAATTGCTGTGCAGACACATTAATGCGAGCCTAGTGATTTCATGGTTAATTTAATTTTGAAACGTAAATTAATATTCAGTCGTAAGGTAATAATGAATGAGAATTCTATACACAATAGAATAAAGGAATAAAAGTTATAGAGGGTATTTTTGTCAATGTTTGTCTGACGACCGATATGTCGTGGTGGCGAGTATACCCGCATTCCACTCCTGAGGTCGTGGGTTCGATTCCCACACAGGACAAATATTTGTGTGTATAAATATGAATATTTGTTCTGGTCTGGGTGTTTTTCTATGTGTATTAAGTATGTAATTACAAAAAAAAAAGTATTTTTATATGTTTATCCGTTCTTTAGTATCCATAACACAAGTTCTTAATGATACTTATCTTGGAACTAAATAATTGGTGTAAGTGTCTGAAATATTTATTTATTTTTGTTTGTTTCTTTGGTTGTGTTTTAGTTGTTAGTTGTTTGTGTTGTTTTGTTAGGAAAATATCTAAATGTTATTTTAAATTCAAAACCTTTATAATGCTTATATTGAACTTCATTTATTTTTTAATGTAAAATCTTCAATATTAGTTTTTTCTCCCGCCAGTTTCAAAAAAATGTATAGTATAAGCGAATCATAAACAAACGATTGCACTTTTAATATTTAACAGTAGGTAAATACATTGCTATTCAATTTGATTTGAAAGACAGAAAGGTCATTGGTTTGAATCACAAATTCAAGAACAGAACGAATATTTGTTTGCACAAGAATTATTGTTTATGTCTGGGTAAATATGTTGTAGCTGTACTAATAAAAGTAAAAAAAAAAATACTTTTATTAGTTTAAACCATGTAATATATGTCCATTATTATCTATTTGTTGTGTATATAACTACTCATATATAATACCCATTAGCGCATTAAATTAGTTTCTCTCAGCTGATTAAACACACACACAAATGTCGAAGAAATATTAGACATAGGGTAGAATTTACTTCATATCATTATAATATTTTATTGTCTAGTATAGAGACAAAACTCTGCTAAGCGACGACCCAGTGGCGAGACCCCTTGCCTTTAAATTCAGAAGATATCGGGTTCAAACCCTGGTGGCGCACCTATGACTTTTCGAAGTATGTGCGTATTAATCGCTTGCTCCGTGCATCGGAGAGCACGTTAAGCCGTTGGTCCCGGCTGTCATGAACATCTATGGCAGCCGTTATTAGGAAGTCAGTGCCTTCTAACAGACTGACAGCTGGTTTAACCATAGAACGATGTTTCCTCTGGGTTGCGGAGGTCAGACGGCAGTCGCTTTAGGTAATAAGTGAAATTCAGTCAAATCTGGTTGTACCAGTGAGCAGACCCTGGGATAGTGCTAGGATATGATGATAGGTGCAACACTCTTCATAGAACATCGGACCATCGAGGAGGAGGCTGTCCATGTTTACAGATTCCTGACGACAACCCCTTTAAAAGTCGCCATCTGTCTTTTTTTGTTTGAAATATTGCGAACACCACATCATCATCATCATCATCTCAGCCCATAAACGTCCCACTACTGAGCACGAGCCTCCTCTCACATACTATAGGTGCGAGGGTATTGGGTCATACTCCACCACGCGGACCCAGTGCGGATTGGCGGAGGCAGGTGTATGGCGTCCTGCTGTTAGAATTTATTAAGCCGCCCATTAGGCCTCTAACATGACTTAAAGACTACCACATTTAGTGATAACCGGGACCAACGGCTTAACGTGCCTTCCGAAGCACGGAAACGCTCGATATCAAATGCCACACAAACGGTCACCCATCCAAGTACTGACCTCTGTAAACTCTACTGTACTTCGGTGATCGTTTCCGACCACCGAGCACCGCAGAGCTACGAGCGCTTCAACACCACATGGGACAAGACAATACTGTGACTTAGATATAATCTTTGATTTCATCTTATAGCTTTTGTAATAAAACGTAATGATACAGTATCATTTCATAGGTACCTAATTAACATTAACGACACTATCATTAGTAAGTGTACCGCGTCTCATACGGTCCCATAAAGGGGTTGGTAAAGACAATTTGGTGAATTTCTATGTTCAGTACGCACATTATTGTGCTAGTGGTGAGGTTATGGGGTTATGGCGCCACTATAAAAACGCGGGCTTCCAGCCGTTTAAGCGGCAATATAAAGTGCCTTTTACGCGGGTTTGCCGTATATTCGTAGTTATGAATCGGGCTTTAGAATGAAACTCTTATTCTTTTCATTCACGTCTATGGGAATATTATATAAAGGCGTATGAATGAACGAGAAGGTTCGTTTTTCTAAAGTTTGTTTTATCGAAACTAACCAACAATTTTTTGTATTTATACTAATTATCTCTATTTGTAGGGAAGTTGGAAGATAGATCGGAAAGATATATAAAACCTTTTTATTATGTATAATTTAGAAAGAAACAAACGAAAGTAGATAGTAAAACGAAAGATAAATATCAAATGTCAAAGCTATACCAATAGTAAGTTATCTATGGGGACTTCTTGGCGGGAAAGTGAAGCGTCATGTGAAGTATTGTTTTATTTTTTAATGACTTCAGCGCACCGACTGAAATTTTCTGAGAAATCGAGAAACAATTCATTAACACGACACGAAGGTAAGAATTTATTTAATTTATGTTTCATTTATTCCAAATCCACAGCTCTTAAAGATATATTACAGAATCTTACAGCTAATGACAGTTTTTTACATATACTGGATATAAACTTAGAGAATATTAGACGACCTCAATCAACGACGTCCACCCGAGAAACGCTGAAACATGTTCTGTGGGAGCTTTCAGCTGCGCGGGAGTTGTTACATTCATTAATAAATAATTTCTAACAATTACTCTAATTATTGAGTTCCAAGATCGTTCATTAAGAACTTGTTTTATGAATACTACATAATGGATAAACATACTTAATTTAATATTTTTTGTAAATACATACTTAATATACACAGAAATACCCAGACAAGAACAAGTATTCATGTTCATGCACACAGAGATTTTTCGTATGTGGAAATCGAACCCACGACCCCGAAGCGCAGTGCAGATATACCTACACTAGGTATACTGACCTCTACATACATTGTCATAAAAGTTGTTACAATTATTGTTACACCACACACATCTCTTGACAAATTTAAAAAAATCTGGATTAATCCATCATGATATATCGCATGCTTAATGGAATAGTGACTTAACTCAAAAAAGATGATTTTTGGGACTACACAAAACAAGATCTTCTAAAGAATACTTGTAAGCGCATTAAATTGATACTGACGTATTTGTAATTCTGCTTGTGTTTTGAACGTTTGATTAACATAACATCGATGTTCCTTTAAGCATGCGATATGTATATTGAAACTGTCATGCTTACGTAGGACGAGCAAGGCGATCCCTACACAAGTGTCTTAAGAACAAAGATCCCTAGGTTACATGTATCAAAGGGTGAAAGGTGTCTAGTCCTTCGCCCACATTGATACTAAACGTAATCCCAATCCCTTAGTCGCATTTTAGAACGCCCGGGGTCAAGACAAGTTCATATTCTTTAAGGTATAAAGTACTAAGGTAGTATTCTTGCAAGGTAATATAATTCTTCCCGCAACTAAACAATTATTAGAAAGTCATTTGATACCATAAATTGTGTTTCAAACTTCAAAATTATTTATTTCATAAACTATTACATAGTATTTGAAAGCGGCAAAATTAAATATAAATTTAAAAAAAGCTGAAATACGATTACACTGATATCACGAAGCTTAGATTTACTTAAATGCAACAAAACAATTAAAAAACAAACAATATTTAAGTGTTAGTAAATCTTAGTGCCAGTTCCGCTCTGTAAGAAGAACTGGCAAGAAACTCACAGGCATACAAAGTCTTTAAAATGTATCCATTAGTTTGGTTCTTGAATTACAAATATCTATATTATCTAATTAGTTGCTTGTATTTTTTTTAGTAAAGTAAAAGTAAAAAGTTCTTTATTTCATAAACTATTACATAGCACTTGAAAACGTCAAAACAAAATATACATGAAAAAAAAATTTATATCAACCCTGAAATCACGAAGCTTAGATTCACTTACATGCAAATAAATAAAAATTAGGTGTAAGTGAATCTAAGTGCCAGTTCCGAGCCTCCGCTCTGTGAGAAGAACTGACAAGAAACTCACAGGCTATGCTCTTTTAAATTATTTTTGTTACATGACACACACAGTGTAAATTTGATGATACTGAAAGGGTCCCCCGAAGCTGTAACCAATAAAGTAGCACTAAGGGAACCTTCCATCACAGTCAAGTAAGTATGTATTGTGAAACTGAGCTGAGCCTGTACAATAAGGGATGGTCACGACAATGATCTGGTTGACTTTTTATTCTAATATACACATACAAGTTGAAAATGTTAAGCCCAAGCTTGTTTATCCGATAAGTAATCATTAACAGCATAATACCCCTTTTGAAGAAACTGCTTTTTAACTACAGTTTTAAAAGTTGCCAATGGTAGATCAATTATTTCCTGCGGAATTTTATTAAAAAATCTGATACTATGACCCAAAAATGAATTTTTAGTTTTGTGAAGTCGACAATTTGGCAGAGAGAGCTTATTTCTATTCCTAGTATTAAAATTATGTACTTTTGAATTTTTATCAAATGTATTAATGTTTTTGCGAACATACATTATATTATCAAATATATACTGAGATGCAACCGTTAATATGTTAATTCTTTTAAACATCTCTCTAAGAGAATCTCTGGACTTAAGATTATAGATAGCTCTTATGGCGCGCTTTTGTAGTACAAATATATTATGTATGTCCGCAGCAGATCCCCACAATAACATACCATATGACATAATGCTATGAAAATAGCTAAAATAAACTAATCTAGCTGTTTCTTCGTCTGTTATGAGTCTTATCTTTTTGATGGCATAGCATGCTGAGCTAAGCCTTCCGGACAAATCCATTATATAGGGTTCCACTGCAATTTAAAATCAATATTGATGCCTAAGAACTTTGTGTCATTTAATAACTCGATATTCTTGCCATTCATTTTCAAGTTAGTTGAGACTTTTGTAACATTAGGCAATGAGAACTTTATACATTTAGTTTTACTTGCGTTAAGAGATAGATTGTTAACCGTAAACCAATGTAAAACCTTCGCAAGAGCATTATTTATCACGTCAGAATGATCCTTGCCTCTGTTCACTTTAAATATCAGAGATGTATCGTCAGCAAACAAAACTGTTTCGCACAGATCTCTAGTATAGAAAGGTAGATCGTTAATATAAATTAGAAACAATAAAGGGCCTAAAATCGAACCTTGTGGAACTCCCATAAGCAATGGCGCGCCAGAAGACTCGACTCTATTAATAACTACTTTTTGAGTTCTGTCACTCAAGTAAGATTTAATTAATTTTAAAGAATTACTATTAACACCATAATATGTCAATTTAGCTAACAAAGTAGGATGGTCAACGCAATCGAATGCCTTCGAAAGATCACAAAATACTCCAATCGCATCCTGCCTGTCCTCCCAGGCGTCAAATATATGCTTCATTAGGGCTACACCAGCATCTGTAGTGGATTTACTCTTAGTGAAACCATACTGCTGAGAATGAAATAAGGAATTCAGAGAGAAATGACAAAGTAATTGATTAAAAATAACTTTTTCAAATATTTTACTAAGAGCTGAGAGTACTGATATTGGTCTATAGTTAGTAGGATCAGACTTCTCACCAGCTTTAAAAAGAGGTATTACTTTACTGTATTTCATTAAACTTGGAAATGAACCATCATCAATACATTGATTAAAACTGAGGAGCAATAATATTAATGATAGATTTAATAATGTTGGTTGAGATTCCCCATAAATCCTCAGTTAATTTTAAATTTATTGTATTAAAAGTATTAACTATTGTAGAGCCATCAATATGTCTAAAACTAAATAATTCACTACAAAGAGGTACATTGTCTTCAAGAAGAAAGACTGCACGCTGAGTAGAGGAGTCAAGTGCTTGAGTTGTCTCTAATGGTATATTCACAAAGAATTTCCGAAATGCGTTGGCCACCTCTTCTTCTTCTACAATATCTTTATCATCGACTTTAAGAGTTATTATGCTATGATTATTCTTGTATTTTCCAGATTCTTGATTTATGACATTCCATGTAGCTTTAATTTTATTTTTGGAATTCATAATTTTATTTTTAAGATGCATTGACTTAGCAGTGGTGCAAACAAGTTTGAACAATTTTGAATAATTTCTAACATATTGAATAAAATTTGAATCTGTTGAAGTACTTTTTTCTCTATATAAATCAAAAAGTTTCTTCCTACTTTTATAAATACCGGGAGTAGCCCAATCACAAAACTTCCTTTTGTTTGAAATTTCCACACTTTTCAGCTTAAAGTTATTCTTAAATTCTATTATAATTTATAGCGGAATTGTTTTCTAACGTGGTAAGCTTTTCGTTGACATTGCTTTGAAATTTCAAAACCAGATTCTTTGTTATTGGTCTAATTAATATTTTTTTAGTTACATTTTGAAAATTATATTAAAAACTAATAAAATTTTAATATTAAAAAAAAATATTTAAATATTATACATTTAATATTTTATATATTTCTGTATTTTATTCATATTTAACAAATAGTTTATAATTTTCAAAGTTTATGTGCACTGCCTGCTGCTTTCCTGTTCTCTGCTCTTTTAAATTATCAATTATTTAGTTACTTTACTTACAATCTTCAGTTGTCTTTGAAGCTAAACAATGCAATTTAGTAAAACAGAACAATATTCAAGTTTACATTGTCAATGGCTAATATTAAAGGGTTTGCAAAGAGTTTTTGAATAAACATCTGAGTCCTAGCATACAAGCTGTAATAATATATTATATAGCCGAATAAATGTGAACATCAGCAAGATTTCCTCGCAAGGTGCTGACAGTGTTTGTGATGAGAGCGAAAATGCGGACGCCGTCGAAAACTGCATTTTGCTAGGTTTTAGGAAGTCGGGACCTGTTAATAACAGGACTCTTTTTGTGCTTATATGAAGTGAAACATACACAGCCTTACTAATAAAAAATGCTTAAACCGCGACTTAACGATTGAATAGTTACCCAGTGCATAAACTTTTGAGTAAAGTTATACACGAATTACACAAAGACCATACCAATAAACATTGTATTAGCTCTGAATAGTTAAAACGTCTGCTGCTTTACATGGTTTCTTTTAAATAATGGCATCGTGCGTCTAGCACATCTAGCCAGTGTCAAGTGATATATTAATAAGAATGGTAGTCACTTATTACCAGTTCATCGCACTTCATTAAATAACTGTATTTATGAGGTGACGGTAAAATAGTAGTATCGAACGGTAAAATAGTAAGTGACATGACAATCTGTGTCAATGATTAAAATACACCGTCGAATATAAAAGTATATTATTTAAAATTAATTATTGCGAATCAGTAGCTTTAAATGTTGTTTCTCTATTTTTAGGAAAGTTTATATTTATGTAATTAGAGAAACCTGATAATATAATGATTGAATTGTATACAACATTTTTTAAAAATAATAAATCTCTATTTTCAGAGCAACGCAGTTGAGTTTGATTTCGCAATTAAACCAAGGGTTTATAAAACATATTATATTTATAATTCATAGTAAATGAGAATGAGTGATGATAAATGGTAAATGAGATACCCTCCCCAAAGCCCCTTGAGTCCTCAGTAAAGATGTGGGACTATACTGAGATCTCTCATGGATTCTTGAGAGAATTTGAAAAGTGATGTTGCACTGCTTTGTTTAATTTACCAACACTCATTACGCTACGCTTAATAATCCACCGTTATTACATATTAATGTTAGAAATATCACAAGTTTTAGAAAATAAAACAAAACTGAAGACATGACGCTTCACTTTCACGCCAAGAAGTCCTTTACATGGTTTAAACATAGCATTGGCAATATTTTTCCGTTACGTTTATTTATTATATTTAGAAACAAACAGTCATATACAAAAAGAGATTAGTACTAAAATTAAACATAGTTTTAGACCTATAGTTTCATATCTAAGGCACTTAAATGGAAAAATAAAGAGTTTCCTCGAAATTATATAAAAACTAGATAATTATAACATTACATACAAGTGCATACACATACATTCATACATATATATATGCACACAGCTATATATACGCCCGTATACATACTTAGACACACATACCAATGCAATATTTAAACAATGTAATATATACACACACACATACCTACTCATATCCATATGTATATGAACAGTATCTGTAATACTAACATACAATAATAGGGTACAACCATTAAAATATAATAACCACAGTTAAGACGAGGCAAGTAATTGCAACGATTTTTACCCAAACAATTTAAACTTTTACTAAAAAAGTCAACATCTATGAGTTTATCATTATACAGTCTGCAAGATCTTCTGATAAAACTATTACTAGCGTAACACGTTCTACAAATACGGATAAAAAATAAATGCTTTTTACGGCAAGCTCGTTCACTTCGATGTGGCACTCTAAATAATATTTCATGAAGAAAAGCAGGGGCATCTATTTGATTATTAATTATTTTATAAAGGCATGCAACGTCAGCCAATTCGCGACGGTGACACAATTGAGTAATGTTATGTGCTACGTTTAGAAACCGTCTTGTTTGATTTTCACATCATTTGTTGGTTTCTAAACGTTGTTGGTTTCTAAAAAGATGTTGAACTGCTAATAATGCAATTGAAATGATAAAACTACATCAAAAATGCAAATAATTAGTTCAATTATTATTTATTTTTGTTTTGAATATATCATAATTATCATCATCATCTCAGCCATCGTCCTCAGCCATCTGACGTTGCCCAACCAAGCTGGATTCGACGATTGACCTCTTTCTCGAAGTTGGACCTACCCATTTGGACTTTTTGTCCCAGGTATACATACTCGTCGACAACTTCGAGAGCCAAGCCTCCAATAATTATTGGGGTAGGCTTAACATGGACATTAGACATAATTTTCGTCTTTTCCATGTTCATTTTGAGACCTACCCTTTGGGAAGCTCTGTCGAGGTCTTCGAGCATTGTGCCCAGATCCACAAGCGACTCCGCTATGACCACTATATCGTCGGCAAATCGAAGGTGAGACATATACTCGTATTCTACACATCATAACAAGAGTGATAACCAAGAATTATTGTGGGAAAACGATTTATACCTTTAGTGTTAAAAAATTTCAAATATTTAGTAGCAAGCAATCGAACGCATGCACAACAGTGAGTGTGACCCACAGAACAGAGATACCTTTTCTCTGTTCTCTGGTGTGGCCGATGCGTGCTGCCGCGATTTCGAGAAATGTACTTAAGAAATGGTATATCGAGTTTTAATTAAAATATTAAACATTTTTTGTGACAGTCACATCTTGACGGCCGATATGTGGTGGTGGCGAGTATACCACTCCTGAGGTCGTGGTTTCGATTCCCACACAGGACAAATATTTGTGTGTATAAATATGAAATCACACGCGCGCGCGCGCGCACACACACACACACACACACACACACACACACACACACACACACACACACATACAAATTAATATTATGGAAACACTAGACTAGTTAAGGTTTTAATTACTTTCTGTTATTTGTTTTTTTCGTAACAATACATATTTTGTTTCTGTGTCCTTAAACACGTCAGCTTGATAACCACGATACAGGCTGCGCCTAGTGTGGTTGTCACCGAAATTTGTAAATAGATATAAGTGGACTTGAATAAACTTATTATTATTATTATTATATGTTCTGGTCTGGGTATTTTCCTATGTATATTAAGTATGTATTTATAAAAAAAAAGTATTTATGTATGTTTATTCGTTATTTAGTACCTATAACACAAGTTCTTAATGATACTTATCTTGGAACTTAACGAATGGTCTTACACCATGTCAGAAAAAAATCAGAAAAATTATTTCTTTATTTACATTTAATAACTCTAAAATTATTGATGTCCCAAAATAGAAAAGATAGTTACCCAGATATCCTTATGCTGAGCAGAATATGTAGATCTGGGGATCAAAGCCGAAAGCTTCAAACTTTTTCACAAAAAGTTCCAACTTTTTACCCTATATATTAAATTAAATTAAATTTTAAGCTACATACTTACTTACGCTGATAGAACGGGGCCCAAAAAAAAACTCCTCTTTTAGTACTATTAAAACTAAAAAAAACCATTAGTAATTAGTTACACTTGGCTTATTATTATTTAGTGGTGGTTGACAACCCTAATCTACCTATTGGAGGGTAGATAGGATTGTAATGCGGTCAGTAGCATGAGAAATGTGCAGAGTGTTTTCAATAAGTTGGCTTAGCGATTATAGAACAGATTTTTATATTAAGTGATTCTCTTACAATCACACTAATTATTTAGGTAAATTTATCTACACAATATAACATAACTTAACGTTTAATCGTTCGTACTGTGATTACGATTCATTTTCATTAAGGGTTGCGAAACATTCCGAGACTCTGTACGTGGTATGCATATTTGCTTCAATTCGGAATGAGTGCAATGTTTGATGTTATAGAGACGGTAGTTTTAGGTTTCGTACTTTTCCATTAGACTCCTGGAATCTCAGTCTTTTCATGACCAAAAATCATTGCAAAATATTCAGAACATGCCTCCAAGACCTCTAGACATTGCACTAGAACGTTTTAGTGACGGTATTCTGCAATTTGGGACCTTGTTGATTTATATATTATTGATACCTTTGGTATCTCAGTGTCCCCGTGACCTCGAATAACAATTTCAATAAAATGGAACTTGAGAATAAGAAGTAAAAGAAATACTCTTATTTTGTGCTTTTATATGTCTTTAAGAAAGGAAAGTTTTGGATATACTGCTATTAATAGAACGAAAAGTAGCAACCCTAAAGAATAGGCAATGGAGGTTAGTCAAGATAATTGTGACGGACTTCTTGGCGGGAAAGTGAAGCGTAATGTCTGCAGTTTTGTTTTATTTTCTAAAATTTGTGATATTTCTAACATTAATGTGTAATAACGGTGGATTATTAACCGTTAAGTGTTTGTGAACATACATGAGTGTTGGTAAATCAAACAAAACAGTGCTACATCACTTTTCAAATTTTTTCTCAAGGAGTCCATGTGAGATCTCAGTATAGTCCCACATCTTTACTGAGGACTCAAAGGGCTTAGGGGAGGGTATCTCATTTACCATTTATCATCTTTATCACCACTCATTCTTATTTACTATGAATTATTTATATTATTAATATATCACTTACTTGACACTGGCTAAATGTGCTAGACGCACGAAGCCATTATTTAAAATAAAGAAAAGATAATTGTGACCGGCAGTGCACAGATGCAAGCATCGACCTCGTATCAGAAGGTCGTTGGAGCGTTTTGATAAAACGCAACACTATCGCTATCCGCGTCCTGTTTACGCCGCCCGTGCCGACCGCACACAGATTAGCACTTACGTTAATTTGTGCATTTTTGGTTTGAAAAGTGAAAGTGGTTGTAACTACTATTAACTGTGTTTAAGGTGACCAAGATCCAAAAGAACATAATAATCAATATTTTGTACTAACATCATCTTCCTATAATGTTGACTAAATGTGATGTGTGACTAGCGCTTACACAATATTAACAGTGTCTACGTGAATCAAGAAAATTTATTTTATAAATATGTGGGGATTTGAATCGACAACCCTAAAGAATAAGCAGGATATTTGTGGCCGTGCACAGATGCAAACATCGGCGTCGTATCGTGCGGTCGTCGGAGCGTTTTGATAAAACGCAACACAATTTCCGTGTCCAGCCTACGCCGGGCCGACCGCACATAGATTAGCACTTACGTTCATTTATGCAGGTTCCTGCTCGTGCCAGAAAACACGGTTTTTGCATCGGAAAGTCAAAGCGTAGAAAAAACTATTTAGTACCCAACTAGACAACTACAATAAAGATAAAACTCTAATTTTGCGCCTACTCGGAGCGATTGTTTTCTTTTCTATATACATACATACATACAATCACGCCTTTTTCCCCGAAGGGGTAGGCAGATGCATATTGAACGCCCACATTTTTCGATTATAATGTTAGTCCCACATAATAGGTGACCCTATTGACGCTTACCAGGAACATTTGTGATTGCCAGAGCCTCGTCGGTTGATCGGCAGGTCTACCACTTGCAGTAAGGTTGGCTTGGGATCCTAAGATCTTACCAGGGGGTGGTCAACTATGGGTAGACAAAGATGATGGGTCTGTGACACGGGCTGGCGTGTGGTGCTACAGGAGGATAAGGTCACTCTGTCACCTTCTTGATACTTTACGTGGAGCAGGAAACAGTTGGGTTTAGTCGGTAGTCCCTGCCACTACCATCTCGGCCGGGGAGCCCCATTTACTTTGTGCTGTCCCTGCGGCGCAAAGTATGGGTAAAGGCATTTTACCACTATAAGAAAAAAGAAGGAATCTTAAGATCTTGGTCGGATCCCCACACATCTTAATCTTCTAATACTGGTGAAAAAAGGAGTTTTTAATTGTAATTAGATTGGATCTTTAGACTATTATTTCTTCGACAACATTCACAAGTGTAGGATAGTGGCATATTATGATAATTGTAATTTTACATATTGATTTTGAAACTCCATAGAAGCCTCTAGTAAAGCTTTTTTTTTCTTTTAAATAATGGCTTCGTGCGTTTAGCACATATAGCCAGTGTCAAGTAAGTGATATATTAATAACATATAATTCATAGTAAATGAAAATGAGTGATGATAAAGATGATAAATGGTAATTGAGATGCCCTCCCCTAAACCCCTTGAGTCCTCAGTAAAAATGTGGGACTATACTGAGATCTCACTTGGACTTCTTGAGAGAATTTGAAAAGTGATGTTGCACTGTTTTGTTTCAATTACCAACACTCATGTACGTTCACAAACACTGAACGGTTAATAATCCACCGTTATTACACATACATTTTTAAAATATCACCAACTTTAAAAAATAAAACATAACTGCAGACAAGACGCTTCACTTTCCTGCCAAAAAGTACTTTAATATGAGTTTCTACTTTGAGTTGCCTGTCTCGAACTTTACTTTAACTGTGACAACGCAATTAACTTCGTATGAAAAGAACTGGATTTATTAATGTACTTGTGCGTGTTCGTGTACTTGACTCTGGCAATTATTCTAAGCAGTGAGTACATATGTACGGAAAAACGTTTTAATAACTGAAGCGTTTTTATAACTTTTTTTGTTTGAATTTGATGTTGCGGTTATTTTTCAATACTAAAAAATTAAGAACGGGAACTTAGTGACAAATTCAAAATCATAATATGATATTATGGGGATTATCAGAGTACTAGTAATATTATGCTATGCTGGAAGATATTCATTTAAGGGATAAGCAGTGCCGTCGTACATGTCTTTTGTAACTTCTCGCGTTGTGTATGTTCCTTATGTGCATAATTTTTTTTTTTTTAATGTTACACGTCATAATGACTACATCCTGCCAGATGATAAGCAGTCGATGCAGTCCAAAAAAAAATGAAAGCGCTTCATACCGTGAAATAAGCACGGTACAAAGCGCATCCACTCATGACGGCCTGCTAAAATGCCGTTTCACGCCCCGCTTTAAAGACCCGGGATCATAGGAAATAGGAAACACATGAGCCGGCAGCGAATTCCAGAGCTTAGTGGTCTTGCTCAGAAACGACCTCTCAAATTTCTTGGATCGAGTGCTGATAGTCACACAGTATGAGGATGTCAAGTCAAAGTCAAGTCAAAATACTTTTTATTTAATAAACTATTACATAGTACTTGAAAACGTCAAAATTATAAAAAAATAACAAAAAAGAAATAAAATATAATTATACTAAAATCACGAAGCTTAGATTCACTTGCAACCAAACAATTTAAAAAAACAAAAAATATTTAAGTGTAAGTGAATCTAAGTGCCAGTTCCGAGCCACCGCTCTGTAAGAAGAACTGGCAAGAAACTCACAGGCTTTGCTCTTTTAAATTATCGATTGGTTAGTTACAATCTTCATTTGTCTGTGACGCTGTACAATGCAACATAATATAACAATATTCATGCTTTAAGTCATTCATATTAGAATAGCCTGTATGAAACGGCAGTTTAATCCCAATGGTTTGGAATGGATGAACTGGATGGTTTCGAAGACCAGCACGTGTTGTTCGGGAGAGGAAAGGAGAGGGCGGGATGAGATCGAAAAGCTCCTCAGAACACTCGCCATAGTAGTTCCGGAAAAAGACACTGAGAGATGCAATGTCTCTACGCAGCTGGAGATCCTCGAGTGAGGCTGTTACCTCAGCATCCCCTATAAATCGAACCGCTCGCCGTTGCAGTCTGTCAAGTGCGTCGAGGAGGTACTTAGCAGAACCGTCCCAAAGATGGGAACAATACAATAATGTAAATATTAATCTATAAAAAGACGTGTAACATTTATTTCAATAAAATTAAATGCACCTATTGTGAATTAAGTATTACTTTGATGTGAAGCATTAATTAAAGTAACAATCATATCATTCGGAAAGCCCTGGGGAGTTTGTATGGCCCGCGCTGCATCTCAAACAGACACGACTCAATTTCACTTAAAATAATCTCAGTCTTCCTTGGGTATTGTTTTTATTATTAACTAGCTTATGCTTGCAGTTTCGCTCGCATGTTATAGCGTAACATCACTTTATGAAATTGCGGATTATAGAAAAAAGGGCATTATAAAAAGGTATAAATGTAGAAGCATAAAAAATTTAAAATGGAATTTGCATGAAACCTTTATGTTTAAACCTCTATCAAAATCAGATAAACTTCTTTGGGTACAGATTTTATAAGCAATTGCCTATTTTCTTCCTGACAAGTACAAGTGTTTACGCTGATGTTACACCATGCCATATATCCAAAATGGCCGCTATCGCAAATTTGTTCAAACCCCCCAAAGTTTGTGTAAAAAGGGCTTTAATAGTGGAACACATGGGCGCTGTAGAAAAATAGATAACTATTTTAATGAATAAACAGCTGATAACTATATTAACATATTTTATTTATGTTAACTTTTCATCTGTATGTATTTAATTATATGTATAAATTTATTTTGCAATCAACAAAGATTTAAATTATTTCTTACTCAAATTACTACTTGGGGGGCATCACATTGACACTTAGTATATTTATCTAACCATATATTTTTTATGTACCTGATAAAAAACGCTTTAGCTCCTTATAGGAAGACTAAGTTGTATGTTGTTTATTTACATAAAGAAACTGTGAGCATTGAACGCTGTAAATAATATAAATCATAGGCTGATATATAACCTCTTTTTTATTATTGTCGTGGTTTTACTAATAAATTGTTAGGTCAATTTATAAGACAATAGTGACCTATTATCGGCATAGATGTACAAGATATAGCTAACAAAGGGTAAGAGAAAACATGCAATACCAATATAATACGGGTTCGACACCAGCATCCAATAATAGTTACATATAAATAGGTCTAACGTATAAGGAAAAATATAAGGCGGATGTGTTTATGGAGAAGATCGACGCTCCTAAGATATTGGCGCAAGGCAAAGGTCGATCTGACTGCCGTAATCCGGGAGAGTTTCCAATATATTGGATGGGTAGGAAGTAACTACACCCTGCCCTCGCTGTGTTAGTAATAAAACAAATGTATGCAATACTATGGCTTATACAATCACTCTATATGAAGACGATTTACTCTTAAATCACTGCTTAGTGAAAGATAATTGAAAGTGAAAGTTAGTGCACGCGTTAATGTGAAAGTTTACTTTATGCACAAAATGCCTTGAAGAGAACATATGGTGACTGCCGAAATCCGGGACAGTTTCCAATATTGGATGGGTACGAAGTAACTACACTCTGCCCTCGCTTTGTTAGTAATAAAACAAGTGTATGCAATACTATGGCTTGTACAATCACTCAATCAATCAATCAATCAAACAAATCATTTTATTATCACTGTATATGAAAACGATTTACTCCCAAATCAATGTTTAGTGAAAGATAATTGAAAGTGAAAGTTAGTGTATTTGTTAATGTGAAAGTTTATTTTATACACAAATTGCCTTGAAGAAAACATAATAATATGGTGACTGCCGAAATCCGGGAGAGTTCCAAATATATGAAAAGGGTACGAGGTAACTACACCCTGCCCTCGCTTTGTTAGTAATAAAACAAGTGTATGCAATACTATGGCTTGTGCAATCACTCTATGTGAAGACGATTTACTCCCAAATCAATGCTTAGTGAAAGATAATTGAAAGTGAACGTTAGTGTATGTGTTAATGTGAAAGTTCATTTTATACACAAGATGTCTTAAAGAGAACTGCAGTAATCCGAGAGAGTTTTCAATAGATTAGATGGGTAGGAAGTAACTACAGTGTGTGTTAATTCGTGTTAATTCCTTTGTACTTAAAATATGGATTGTGATACGACTGTTCGTGTACTATTTTTAGGTAGATATATCACAAGAAATAACTTATTACAGGCAGACTATGTTGAAAATTTTCACTCGTTTACTATATTGTCGATTTAAGCGACTACGGTTGAATTTATGGTTGCAATATGATGACAAGCAATTAATTAATTGCCTTTAAAGTAAGAAAGGAAAAAAGATATAACAAATCGGTGTTAAATTCAAACATATAAACATGCATATACTTAGCTCCTATTTTTCAAATCAGATAAGTGTAGCGTCGTTTCACAATAGACGAGTTTATTCGAGTTACAGTGAAGACCACGAACGGAAGCCAATTTCACGCGTACATGTACGTTTCCAACATATCGGCATCACAGTCGCTCCCAGCCTCGAAATATTTCAAAAGAATTGCATATGTTTGAAAGATCACATTTGAACTGCACGTACCAAATGTACGAAGCAAGGTTTTACTAGAAGAATATTTTATTTAGATACTTGTGTTATTTCAATTAATTTAAATAAGATGATGATGATAAGGACATCGTCATTTAAAAGAAAATCCAATTGGGATATAACTGCGTTCGTCACTCTCCATTATATCCTGGCATGATCCCGGTTGCCTTAGACTGAAGCTTAGGGTCCGGGGTCTGCTCACTGGTTCAACCAGATTTGACTGAATTTCAGATATTACATGACTGCCGTCTGACCTCCGCAACCCAGAGGGAAACATCATTCTATATTCTAAACCAGCTGTCACTCTGTTAGAAGGCACTGACTTCCTAATAACGACTGCCATAGATGTTCTTGACAGCCGGGACCAACGGCCTAATGTGCTTTCCGAGGCACAGAGCAAGCGAAAATTACGCTTAAAAGTCATAGGTGCGCCACCGGGGTTTGAACCCGAGACCCTCTGAATTTAAAGGCAAGGGGTCTCGCCACTGAGCTATCGCCGCTCCTTCCTTCGTCCTTCGTCACTCTAATATATCATTTCTTAAGTCTCAAGTACAAATATCTCACACCAATTATTTAGTTATAAAATAAGTATCATTAAGTACTTATTTTATGGATACTAAACGGAGGATTATTAATTTTTTATTTGTAAGTACGTACTTCATATACATAGGAAACACCCAGACCAAAACAAATATTCATGTTTATGCACACAAAGATTTCTCCTGTGTGGGAATCGAACCCACGACCTTAGGAGCGGAGTGTGGGTATACTCGCAACCACGCCATATCGGTCGTCAATCGGTATATACAAGTTTATTTTCAATTTCGAAGCAAAGGCCATATTTTCTGGTAGTGAAATATTGTTGCATTTGCTGGGGTTGCAAAGTGCATACATCAAAGTCACATATTATTTGTAAGCCACGAGCAAACGTCAGTACAGACCGACAAACGTTGTCGATCGTCTTCACTTTGCATGCAGATTTTGCTCAATTCTGACATCACCTGTTACAATATTGAACGACTTAAAGGGAGGCAGAACGCACAATAATGTTACGATATTAATATTTTTTATAAGAATTTTGATTTGAGAGATTTTTGATTTGTCTTTAAGCTGTTATATTAACTTATTTAAGTTCTGTATCTCTAGGCACGCACAGTAATCATACCAAAAATATGCGTTATTAAATTTTTTTTATAGGAATTTTCATTTAAGTGAGCTTGAATTTGTCTTTTAGCTCTTCTATTAACTTATTAAAGTCTATTTAGGTCTGATATTGGTAAATCAGTTCACAGTATTGTATTTTCTTTTTATAAAATTACTATTATAAAATTTGGGGTATTCGGTATTTTAAAATTTGTTTTAATCAATGAACTACAAAGGTTCGTTATACTCGTATTATCCCGATAATCAACGTGTTAATCAAGTTTTTAATTTAATATCAAAGCAGCTTTGATCTATACAGATACAAAAAACCCCTCTTTGGAAGTTAAAATAGGCATTGTTTTTTAAAGTCGCAGTGTTACTGTGTCAATGCCAATATCAGCCAATAAAAGAACCTATCTAAGCACCTTATAAATTGGACCTGCTTTCTGGAGCAAACCAAAAAGATATAGCCAACCAAAGATAATATTTTTAAAGATTGTGACTTAAATTAACTTTTTTGAACATTGCTTAGCTTTGCGATCATTTCCAACCACCTACTCTTCCCCTAAAAGCACCGTTTATTCATTTTTCCACACAGAACGTTGGTCGCTTAAGACATTTACATTTACAAGTGTTTCACCTCAAAATAATTTAAAATACAATGAAATATTTCAAATTGTAATAAATTTTGTAACTCGAATAATCAAAGTACAAAGAATGTAAAACCCGCAGAGTGTAATCTGTTTGCATAACATTAAGACTTTGAATAACGAACAAATATCTAAGCTCCAAATATTCAGAATTCACAAGACGAAGCGATTTTACGGTAAGCGTTGTGCCACAGTATAAAGAGAGCCCCAATAGGCTGATTCATATAATTCGAGTTGAAAGTCCGACACATATGGGTAATTTTATATCATTTCTTTATACAAGTCTTTATTATATTCAATCTATCATATTTATTTAAGGTCTACATTATATTAGAATATCAATTAAATCTTAAATTTGCTCGAATACTTACTTAGATTCAAAAGAGTTATTACATGTTTTATGAATTGAATTATGGTTTGAAATGAGAACTTCTTAGTTTTAGACTTTTTTAACCTATAATTTGTGCATTAAACGCATTTAGCAAAGCCTTCATCATCATATATAAAAATATATATATATATATATATATATATATATATATATATTTCTTATTTATATTACGTATGTATTTGCAAAATAAAGTATTTAAGTATGTTTATCCGTTGTTTAGTATCCATAACACAAGTTCTTAATGATACTTATCTTGGAACTAAATAATTGGTGTAATTGTAAGAAATATTTATTTATTTATATAAGCCTTATAAAGTCCACTGCTGAACTTAATAGATGACATTCGATTGGGACAATTTTCTCATAATCACCACGCTGGCCAGGCGGGTTGATGATCGCAGTTCCAGTTAGTACGCAGGATGACGCTGCTGCCCATCATCCGGTGGGATTTCGTTTCGTCGACTCTTATGACTCCCCTTGAGATGAGAGGGGTGGAACTATTCTAGGAAGATTATCGACAATAAGAGCAACAACTATAATTATGGTACAGTAATAATACCCTATACAAAAATAAAGTTGCTGTGTCTGTTAGTAAACATACCAATATATTTTTTTAAATTTTAGTCTGTCTATATATTTGTTCCGGCTAATCTCTCTAATGGTTATACAGATTTTGACAGGACTTTTACTGGCAGATAGTTGACGTCTAGGCTACATTTTAAGCAAAAAATATGAAAGTACATTTAGGTTACGTGGATGAACCACGGGCGACCGCTTGTATGAGTAAAGAGATGCCCTACTATAGACGACTTTTTCACCATTCACATTAAGATAGCCTTTTTCAGTTGTTTGTCTGACATCAGATCTCTCAGCAATTTTTTACGTTACTCGATTTGGTTTGGTAAAGTACTAAACTTTAAGTGATTAAAATTTCAGCAACTTAAGGCAGACCATTATGTGTGGGCAACGATTATTTCTAAAAACAAATTGGGTCTCCTAATCCACTCAGAATATTTGAGATCTCTTTCGTTCTTAGACCTTGATGGATCGTTTATATTCGTATTTGAATGATACGAATATAAACGCATTTGAAGAGTACGAGCAGGAGAGTTTCTTCAGGTCCTATACTAGCTGGGATTGTGTGTTTCATTATAGAGCAGTCTCTGGGGATTTTTCCTAGTCCTTGGAATAGGTTGCTCCTCGCTAGGCGGAAAAGACATCGTGTCAGTTTTTTTTAACCACCTTCTTAGTTATTTTTTCATAAAAATGATTAGCAATTTCAAAAGCTTAGTATTTATGGTCTCGTTTCCATCGTGTTGTTAACCAAAAAAATCTTCGTTACAAGTAGGTGGCTATATCGTCAAGTTTTGAACTCGTTATCAACTGATTCTTTTAACTACATCGATAGGCTACTAACGCCGTAGATAGCCCGTTACTTAGTACATCTTCTATTCTTACACTGTGATACTTACTCAGACCTTCAGTGGTCTCAGATAACCCGGCCGGACGCAAACTGTTCGATCCCTTAGCTGAATTCCTAAAATACCAAGATCAAATCCGCATTTAAATAAACATACTAAAAGGAAATAGCTTTGTTGCAGATATTTCGGACGACTACGTGGTGTCGTATAAGCATTTTGTTATAATTTCGTTAAATTTGATACATTTAAGATTTCATCGTCGCTATGTTAGATCAGTCGTTTAATTAGTCTGTCGAAATCCATACTTATATTATTAAGAGCGAAAGTAACACTATGTCCTCTCTAGCCTGTGAGTCTCTAGACTCCTGCATAGCCTGTGAGTTTCTTGCCAGTTCTTCCTACAAAGCGGTGGCTCGCAACTGGCACTTAGATTCACTTTCACTTAAATATAATATGACTGTGTTTTAATTGCTTTGATTGTAATTATATTTCGACGTTTTCAAGTACCAAGTACTTTATATATTAAAAGTTTTTGTGTTTGAGTTTGTGTGGCTAAAGTTTAACCTGCGTAATTTAAAATTGGTACACAGATATTAATAGACTATCATGAGAAGGACATAGGCTATTTTTAATGCAAAGAAAAGGTTGTAAGGGGAAGAAACAGGAGATCAAAGTTTCCCCCCCGGACAGATATCCACCTTGGCGTGGTGGGGACGCTGAGTACCTCCCGGAGGCTGGGAAAAGGTAACACCTAGAGGTTGGCGACTCTAGGTGCTCTTAGTACTGACTACGGAGGGGGAATTTAAAAGGGACCTGTGGAGGGTGCAGCGGGCGGGCCAGGAGGGCCCGTCAGTTAGCGCCAGGAGGGACTTAGGCAGCGGGGGCAGGGGTCCCTGCTGTCTAACCATGGACCCTGCGGGAAATCGGCCACACACACTATGTTCGCACAGGGAGGTAGGAGGGGCGCGTCCACTGCGCCTCTCTGAGGAGGTCCTCCCAGTTTTGGTCTGGTGGACGTTGGCCGCAGGCGGGGTGCCAGACGCTGCAGCTCAGGTACTGGCCCCCGCCTCTTTCTCAACAAGCGGCTGGCGTCGTCGTCGGAGACCCTTTGCTTGAACTCATTTCAATATAACAGAGCGCAGTTGATTCTCAGTCATCTGTTATTTTATAACCCTACTAAATAAAAACTTTACTTTTTTTTTCAAAATGAAATATAGTGAAATTACTTGATGTTAAATATAAGATATTTAATATTGTACTGGTTTTTTTTATATGTTCGACCTTTCAAAACTACCATTAAGAGGCACATCTATTGATATATGAGTATTCTTCTTCTTCTTTTTTTAAATAATTGCTTCGTGCGGTGTGCACATTTAGCCAGTGTCAAGTTAGATATATATTAATATCATATAAATTATCATAAATGAGAATGAGTGGTGATAAAGATGATAAATGGTAAATGAGATCCCCTTAAGCCCCTTGAGTCCTCAGTAAAGATGTGGGATTATACTGAGATCACACATGGACTTCTTGAGAGAATTTGAAAAGTTATGTGGCACGTTTTATTGCATTTACCAACACTCATGTACGTTCACAAACACTTAACGGTTAATAATCCACCGTTATTAAACATTAATGTTAGAAATATCACAAATTTTAGAAAATAAAACAAAACTGCAGACATGACGCTTCACTTTCCCGCCAAGAAGTCCTCATATTAGTATTCAAGTAAAGTGTATCTTATAGTATTTTTAATAGGAATGTTTTGACGCTGCCTTTTCCAATTCGCCAATAGAGTATGACTTGAATTCATCAAGCCTTGGTTTGTGAAATAAGTCCCGTGTTTAGTGATGGTATATTAACTTGGAAAAGGTGCACTCCAATGAGATTGTGTTTTACGGAATCCTCCCTTTACAAACCATATGAAAACTCCTTAAATGAATACATAATATTTCATAAGTATTTCTGCTAAAAATAATATTTCATATACGTATTTATTGAAATATAATACTTCATAACTTTCATCAAATATATTACACTTATTACATTTTTGAAGTTGTTGTCGCCAGAAACCACTTAAGGCGATATTATTACTACGAAAATTTGTTATGAAATATTACAATATTTTTCCTTCAAGTATGGTTAAGGTTGCTATAGCGATGTAAGATGTCTTCTAAAAATACCTTGGTCAATTTGACTTAGTATAGTTTTATACGAATGAAGCCTAGTATCGGTTAATTTTACAGAGTTGAAAAAACTAGTAATATTTTCATATTCGTGCAGGCGGTTTTTCGCATGTCGACGTGGTTCAGCTAGAAGAACAAGAATATAACATACATACATACATACATACATAATGTCACGCCTCTTTCTCGTAGGGGTAGGCAAAGCTCACACATAATATAAGCATATGACAAATGCAGGTACATTTTCGTAACGCGTCGCGTCACGTAGCTTAGTGTTGTCGCGTCGCGTCGCGTAGCTTAGTGTTGTCGCGTCGCGTAACTAAGTTGTGTCGCGTAGATCGCTCACATAGGGCAAAGGGTCAGCTTATTATAGCATTTTCCCGCACGATATGCGGCTGACTGTACATTTACCGCACTAAATATTACATAGTACACTGTAGGGAAGTTTCGGGCCCCAAATGTGGCGGGGACAGATAACAAAATGAGGGTTGCCCTAGAAGTCGACAGACACATTGCGTGTATTTATTTACCTAATAATAATGTTATTCGCGATACAACTTAAGGTTTTTCGATTCAAAGAATATTTACTGTCTAAAGTAAGTTTACATTTCACTTAAAAGACAATTTTGGCTTAATTTTTGAAATATAGCAAAAGTGTGTAAGTTAGTGACCAAAATATTATGTAAAAAAAGTCTATGTTCCTGATAATCATGAAATGACAAATCATTTTTTAATAATAACATATTTTTAAGTTTCATGTATATGCTAACATATTGGCCCTTTAGGCAATACTCAATAATGGTTTAATTATAATTATTGTTGTTATAAATTTACCGAAAATACTTTAAAGGAAAAATCACATAGTATATTAGGTTAGATAGATTTTGGTGACGTTCAATAAATGACGGAAAATAGAAAAGTATAACAGTTCAAGTATGTTTGTGTAAGTTGTACAAATAGTTCCTTATCCCCTATATATAATCTGACTCAGAACTTTTCAGCTATATAAAAAGATTATATAACAGGCCAAAGTTTTATAATAAAAAGTTACCTTCCAATCCTTGTCGTTTCTTTGGAACTAACAAAGACAAACAGAGTCGGTCCTTATAAATTAGTGTGCTTACTAGGTGCGCCCGAGGAGTCCACAAATAAATTGTTTTCCAACCTATCTAGGAAGGGTTATTTAGAAAATCTAGACAATCATTCGGAATGTTCTGCTTCGATGAATTTTGTAGGTTTATTGTCAATTTTAAGAGCTTATTGTTTTATGGAACGACTTCGAAAAAAGGTGGAGGTTTTATTTCGTCGGGATCTTATTTTGTTATTACTCGAAGAAGGTTGAATTGACTTACGAGTCAAGCAATTTCACAAGATGAAAACAGCAAAATTCCTCGGTTTAAGTAGCTATAATATGCCGAAATTGTGATTATAGAAACTACTTTTTAAATAAAATCCGTCGACATCAAATTAACTAGTATCAAAAGAAAATTGAGTCCAATGTATTTTTTTTTTTCGGACATTTACAACATTTTTATTTCATTCGAAGTAATCATCCATGTGTCAGGCAACTGTCAGTTATGTCAAAGCTGTATCGCATTCCCCGGATCAAGTGGCGATCCAATATTTGGGAAACACTAGTGGGAGTGATGACTAGACTTTCAAACAAATGAAATTTGGTAATCCATTCCGCTATCCATCGGGATAGCCGTGTTGTGCTGGAATTGAAGTGGTTTCCAATACGTTTTCTACATACTGAGCTCTAACGTGTACTTAAAAACAAACGAGAGAAATTTAATTCATTCTTTCAGATATATTCATATTCATTCTATAACTTATGATTTTAATTGAAATTATATTTTATTGACGGCGAGAATTCAATCGACTTCGATAGCTCAATGTGAAAGTCTATTGGGAAGGTTTATGTTCTGCAGTGGACGACATATGGCTGAGATGATAATTTATTTGTATATTAATCCATATCTTTACGAAATTTTGCAGTAAAATGCATTGTAACTTATGATAAACCTATAATCGTCATTATGTACGCTCATTAACGGCCTACTTGGCTCAGGCCTCTTCTTACAAATCAATAACTAAGCATTTAGTTTTTTGCAAAAGTCATCATCATCATAATCATCATCTCAGCCATCTGACGTCCACTGCTGAACATAGGCCTCCCCAACAGATTTCTACATTGAGCGATCCTGCGTCACCTGCATCCATCGGCTTCCCGATCAGATTATCGGTCCATCGCGTGGGAGGCCGTCCTCTAATACGTTTGCCGGTTCGCGGTCGCCATTGAAGAACCTCAACGCCCCATCGGTCGTCGGTTCTTCGAGCTATATGCCCCGCCCATTGCCACTTCAGCCTGCAAACTCGCCTCGCTATGTCGGTCATTCAAGTCCTCCTACGGATTTCCTCATTTCTGATTCGATCACGTAGGGACACTCCGAGCATAGCTCTCTCCATTGCACGCTGAGCGACTGAGCTTTCTAATGAGGCCCATAGTCAGGCACCAAGTCTCGGTACCGTAAGTCATCACTGGCAACACACACTGGTCAAAGACTTTCGTCTTATGAAACAGTAACAGATACTATTCTAATAGCACCCAAATTGTATCGATTCAGGAAAAAGCCGTCACAAACCCTTAACGAAACGTTCCACTACTGAGAACAGACCTCATCTTATAAACCAATGTACTGGGGATTTCGGCCACTCCGGCACGCGGACCCATTGCAGATTGGCGTGGAGTTAGGCGTGTGGAGTATTGCTAAATGATATTTTACAGCATACAATAGGGTTCCTAGCTTGGTTTAACAAATACCACATATAGTTTTTTTTTTGTTTTAAATAATAGCTTCGTGCGTTTAGCACATTTAGCCAGTGTCAAGTAAGAGATATATTAATAATATATAAATCATATTAAATGAGAATGAGTGGTGATAATGATGATAAATGGTAAATAAGATGCCCTCCCCTAAGCCCCTTGAGTCTTCAGTAAAGATCCACATCTTTACGGGGGCTATACTGAGATCTCACATGGACTTCTTGAGAGAATTTGAAAAGTGATGTTGCACTGTTTTGTTGCAAGTGTTAGTAAATGCACTTATATACGTTCACAAACACTTAACGGTTAATAATCCACTGTTATTACACATTAATCTTAGAAATATCACCAATTTTAGAAAATAAGACAAAACTGCAGACATGACGCTTCACTCTCCCGCCAAGAAGTCACCACATATAGTTATAACCCCAAACAAAGGACTGACTTCTGAGAACTTTTCATTGCTTCAATAGTCGGTTCTGACCACCTGATAACACGGAGCTACAATATAATCTGTTGAACAAATTATACAAACACATACCTAAAATTCATTATAAACGGTTCGCCATTAGAAGCGCGTCATTATTATTATTTGTAAATTTTATTATGAGGCGAGTGTCTTGATTAAATATTCGTGCCCTAAAGGGGAGTTACTTTATACTTTTCCGTCCCAAAGATCCTCAGGCATTTTTTCATTAAATGCTTTTGAGTCAGCCCGATTCATTTTTCGGGAATGCCTTTGACAGATCAATAGTTCTTTTTGCGAAGTTCCCAAAGGGATTTACTACTTAATTAAGTTTAAATTGTAGGGGAATCGCCGGTAACGAGCAAAGTTTTCGCCACAATGAATGTAATTAATCGGGAACTTTTTAACTTCAAAAATTAATATTTGAATTACTTATCTCAATTTTTTTAATTATTATCGGCCTTGGGGTCTGTCGGTTGGTAACTGTTTTTTAATATGCAATTTTTATTATGTGATGATAAGTCCAATATATGTTATAATATATTCAAATTCATTGAAGCTATTATTTAATATTGTTACTGTACAGTCCTCTCAGCAGTTGCAATGCCCTTACGACCCCGTAATGATTGCTTAAATCTATGTCTATGTATGTGAACGGTTAAGGTAAATAATAAAGCTACCTTTAGTGAATGGGCTACTCCTGGGCTACATAAAAGTAGAAAGAGGCTGTATGAACTGTATGATGAGAAAAAATTAAACAACAGTGAACAATTTTATAATTATGTAAGAAAATATTCTAAAATATTTAGAAAAGCATGTCATGCGGCCAAGTCTTATTATTTAAGCTCTAAAATAAAAAATTGTGATGATAAGATTAAAATGACCTGGAATATTATTAATAGTGAAACGGGAAAAAGTAAAAATTATAATACTGAGTTTAAACTTAATATTGATAAAAAAACTCTTACATCTGACTTAGATGTAGCCAATGCTTTCGAAAACTTTTTTACTAATATTCCAGAGTCTATCACAAAAGATTTAAATTGTTCGCCCACTTTAGCGGAGTCTATTTTGAAAGATAACGTGAATATATGTACAGTAGATTTTACGTTTAGTCATGTTACATCTATGGATATAATTAAGACATTCAATACTCTTAGTGTTAAGAAAGCTGCAGACCTCTGGGGCAATTCCATAGTAGTTACCAAGCCTATCATTGTTTCAGTGGCGCACAGTTTGGCTCTAATATTTAATAAATGTGTAGATTGCGGCAAATTTCCCGATCTAATGAAAGAAAGTAAAATCATTCCATTATATAAATCGGGCAGTACAACAGACCCAACAAATTTTCGACCTATCTCAGTGCTGCCTACATTTAGTAAAATTTTTGAAAAACTTGTTTACAACCAGATGTTAATATTTTTCAATAAAAATGGATTAATGCATTCAAAACAATTTGGATTCACTAAGGGTCGCTCTACAACCGATGCAGGTGTTGAGCTTTTAAAACATATATTTGATGCTTGGGATAATTCTTTGGACGCTTTAGGTATTTTTTGCGATCTGTCCAAAGCTTTTGACTGTGTTCCTCATGAAGCATTGATAAAAAAATTAGAATATTACGGAATAAGAAACTCCGCATTGAATCTTCTCACTTCATATCTAAGTGATAGGATTCAAAGGGTTGAGGTTAATGGAAAGCGTTCTCAGGGGTCTGTTGTAAAAATGGGGGTACCGCAGGGCTCGATTCTCGGTCCGTTTTTGTTTTTGATTTATATGAATGATTTGCCATATTTTGTTAAAGAAAACCACGAGATAGTTTTGTTTGCTGATGATACATCATTATTGTTTAAGTTAAAACGAAATCAGAATTTAGACGAAGTAAACAGTGCGATCTCGAAGGTGGTGCACTGGTTTGACGTTAACAATTTGCTATTAAATGGGGCTAAAACGAAATGTATTAAATTCGTGACGCCTAACGTCAGACAGGCAAACTCTACTATTATGGTAAAGGAGGATGAGTTGACCCTTGTGGATACTACCAAGTTTTTAGGGATTACTTTAGACTCTAAGCTACAGTGGGGCCCACATATTGGTGAATTGTCGAGTAGACTTAGCTCTGCAGCATTCGCGGTAAAGAAAATTCGCCAATTAACAGACGTTGTAACAGCTAGGCTAGTTTATCATAGCTATTTCCATAGTGTTATGTCCTATGGTATTCTTCTGTGGGGTTGTGCCGCAGACATTCAAACAATCTTTGTGCTGCAGAAGAGGGCTATTCGAGCAATTTATAATCTCCCGTGTGGACATTCACTAAGGGAAAAGTTTAAAGAAATTGGTATTTTAACAGTGGCCGGTCAATTCATTTATGATAACCTGGTTTATGTACACAAGAATACTGATCAATTTAGTAAGAAAAGCTGTGTACATAACCTAAACACAAGGAATAAGCATAAATTAGTTGTACCTGCCACTAGGCTCCAAAAAATAAACAAATCTTTTAAAGGTCAATGTGTGCGATTCTACAATAAAATCCCAAGCAACATACAGCAATTGAGCCTAAATAAATTTAAATTAACAATAAAACACAAGCTGTCTTCAAAGGGATATTATTCTATTAAAGACTATATGGCAGATAAAAATGCTTGGGATTAAACTGCCGTTTCATACAGGCTATTCTAATATGAATGATTTGAAAACATAAATATTGTTAAGGTTATGTTATATTGCATTGTATAGCTTCACAGACAAATGAAGATTGTAATTCTAGTACCAAACTAATGGACATATTTAAAAGAGCATAGCCTGTGAGTTTCTTGCCAGTTCTTCTTACAGAGCGGTGGCTCGGAACTGGCACTTAGATTCACTTACACTTAATTATTTTTTATTTTTAAATTGTTTTGTTGCATGTAAGTGAATCTAAGCTTCGTGATTAAGTGTAATATTATTTCGATTGTTTTTTTTTTCATTTGTGATCATGACGTTTTCAAGTACTATGTATAATAGTTTATGAAATAAATAATTTTTTTACTTTACTTTTACTTTTACTTTGTACCTATTTTTTGGTTACTTGGCGGTTTGAAAAATTCTAACAGCAGGACGCCATACACCTGCCTCCGCCAATCCGCACTGGGTCAGCGTGGTGGAGTATGACCCAATACCCTCACACCTTGATTTGTGTGAGGAGGCTCGTGCTCAGTAGTGGGACGTTAATGGGCTGTGATGATGATGATGATGATGTACCTACTTTAAAAAATACTATTTATGTACATCAATGTGGCAAGCAATTATTATTAAACATTTGAATTAGTGGTTACGGTTCCTGTCGTCTAGGTTTTTAATATTGTTGACCGAAATGGAGACCCTGGATCCTAAGCTTAAGTCTAGGGTAAAACGGGGGTAATGAATAGCGCGGCATTCGATGTACCCGTTCTTCGTAACAGGTCATGGGTTCTAAACACAAACAAGTGTGTTTATGAATATGGATACTTGTACTCGGGCCTACTACACTCGCGAGCAACCAAGTCAGAGTTTGAACTCGAGACCTCTTAAATTTAAAGGCAAGGCGTCTCGCCACTAGGCTATCGCCGCTCCATTTTTTTTTTTGATTAACGTCGGTAACAAAATGCATTTACGCACTGTCTCCCGGCCAAAGGGGGACCGAGAGAGGTGTGTGGGGCTCACCACCGGCAGACACGACCGCCAGCAGTAATACCCACTAAAAATCTTCCGACGACGCCCGCCGCTTGTTGGGAAAGAGACGGGGCGCCAGTACCTGGGTTGCAGCTCTGACACCCCACCCGCGGCCAACGTCCCCCGAATCAAAACCGGGAGGACCATCTCAGAGAGACGCAGTGAACGCGCCCCTCCTACCTCCTTATGCGACCATAGCGTGTTTGGCCGACTTCTCGGAGGGTCCATGGTTAGACAGCAGGGGCCCCCTGCCCCCGCTGCCTAAGACCCTCCTGGCGCTGCTTGACGGGCCCTCCTGGCCCGCCCGCTGCGCCCTCAACAGGTCCCTCTTAGTTTCCCCCCCGGTAGTCAGTACTAAGGGCACCCAGAGTCGCCAATCTCTGGGGGTTACCTTTTCCCTAGCGCCTCCTGCGCCCTACCGGGAGGTACTCAGCCCCCCCACCACGACAAGGTGGAGACCAGTCGGGGGGGCTATCGCCGCTCCAAAGTCAACTCGACTCAACATTAAAACATTGTTTAAAATATAAAACATTTAAATATAAACCATATTACTTAGATTAAAAAACCAAGAGTCACCTAAAAATATTTGATTTGAAATTCTAATTAACAAATAATTGCTTCGAGTTTAATTGTCCATAGCAAGCACCTACTCAGGTAAGATTAGTATTATTACGATGACACCAAATCTCTATCGAACAACGGGTGAGCTATTCTCTGTAATGGTTGCCTAGACAACGCCGGACAGCCCACAATGGCTGCAATTAACTGAACAATTTAACTTTTTAATTGCGAATTAAGAAACAGGGGGCCAAAGGTTGGGCACTTTCGCGAAATGAAATGTTGGCGGCAGATTTTTTTACGCGATGTCAAAAAGAGAAATTACACGGCGATTTATTTTTTACTTTTGTGGTTTATTTAGTCGATACATTCATTCTATTCTCTATCTTTTTACATACAAACATAAATATATCGATATACTCTATGCAAAATATGAAATAGTTGTTAAAAAATAAATATTAAAATACTTATTTTATTAAAATTAATCAACCGCAGTTCACTTTTATTTTTATAGTTTACTTAGTCATTAAGTTTGTTATGTTAATTTTTATTAAACACTTTAAATCAGAGATCTTCTTAATTGCACTCAATCGGTAGCACTAGGCCATCGCTGCTGCAACAAGCAATACTTACAACAAATAATTCGTCTTACAACCAAATGACAACGAATTAAAAAGGTCAGCATTATTAGGAAAAATCCCCTACTTAGTTTCTTCTTTTTCATCCGAGTATAATAATACAAAAGGCTGTTAAGATAAAAACCTTAATGAAGCCTGCATCAGATAAATGTAGCCTTTGTGCAAACGACAAGCTTTTTTAACCTTGCTCGCTCTGACGGGGACACTGAAAAGAACACGGGATCTTATTTATAAGCAGAGTCTTATTTATTTACTAGTGTTTGCGTGTGATTTTGTCCGTGTGACAGAATAGGTACTTTGTTATTTTTTCGGTGGAGAAGAAACCTAAGTTCTTCCTTATCGCATGAGATATCTGCCAAAGTCGTTACAGCTGTTTTGGAGATAAGACTCAACATACGAATTAATTTATTCCTCTTATAAGTCGCCAGCGATGCGAGACTGTTTGAAATCGTTACCGCGGCCTTGGAACATTGCAGTCTCAAGAAGGAACATGGATAGTTTTTAGTCAGTAAAAGTCTGGCACAACCTTTCGCTTCACCCACAGCGGAAAACTGTCATTTGATTCTTTCGAATAAAAGAAAAATAATATGCATTAGTTTCTAAAATATATCACCTACCGGAAGTGACTATAATAAAACAAGTAAATACAATGCACCTTTTGTAAGCGAGTTAAGTTGATAGTAAATAATTTCAGTCAATAGTTAATTGACAAATACTTATATATTTTCGGAAATTCTGTATGACGGTAAATTACTTTTTACTTCTATTTTATGTACAGTATCCTTCTAATATTATAAATCCGAAAATTTAAATTACAAAATTATTACATTTTCACACAAATACTTCTAGACCGATTGTGATGAAATTTGGTATGTGTATAGCTGCATTCTTGAAATAACACATAAGATTTCATCTCGATATTCCGCGAGGCGATGCTAGAAGATGAATATGTTGTAGCCGTACTTAATAAAACACATATTCTGAGTGATGAATTTGTCAATTTAAAAAAGTACAAAAGTATAAATGTCAAGTCTTCCATAAAGTTCGAGTAAAGAGAAGACGTACGAAAACTATTCACTCAAATATCAGTCAACGAGTGCAAAGTTTTTCTTAAAGTCTGTTATTTAAAAAGCTACAACGTATGCAATTTTGTTTTCACACTAAGAAAAATGTATAAACATGAACCAGCTTTTATTCAAATTACATTACCATATGGGGTAAAATACGAAATCTTCTTGTACACGTAAAAAGCTGCGGCTTACATCTAGTCCTCTTGATAGAGAGCATGAAAGTTTTGTAGCGACACCGTACAAGCGATGAACGGAACGTAAAAGATGAATGAAAATACTGAATCGCGCAAACGAAATTCCTCAAGCTCGTAACTATATATGCAGCACCCAACCATCATCGGTTGGGCCGCGGCCCCCGGGCACATCCATCCGCCCGGTGGAAGATCTTCCCTTTAGTTGGGAGCACGTCATCCGCTCCCTACAGTCTTATCTAGAGTCAGAGTCATCAGAGTCATCTAGAGTCTATCTACAGTCAGAGACTTATCTAGAGACAATACATTAATGAATAATTATAATTACATGACGACCGATATGGCGTGGAGGTCAGTATAGCTACACTTCACTCCAGAAGTCGTGGGTTCGATTCCCACACAGGACAAATCTTTGTGTGCATGAACATGAATATTTATTCTGGTCTGGGTGTTATAACCTATGTATATTAAGTATGTATTTACAAAAAAAAATTATTTGAATATGTTTATCCGTTATTTAGTATCCATAACACAAGTTCTTAATGATACTTATCTTGGAACTAAATAATTGGTGTAATTTTCAGAAAATATTTATTTATTTATTTAATTAAGTTTTTTTCTTCCACAAACCTTAGCTTAAGGGCTATGTTTACAAAAGTGCTATATTACTAATTATTATGTAGTTTTGTGGGAGACTGGACCCTGAAACTAAGCCTATTGATATTTTCTGGTCTCCAGTAGATATAACGTGATTACAGTGTGCACTTATTTGCCTTTAACATATTAATTACATATATGTAACATGTTGTGTTAGATAAATAAATATTATATATCCGCAGGCCAAGTGTATATGAACATACAAACTAAGTTTAATTTCAATTTTGTTTAGAAGATCTACACATATGGACAAAAAAATTTTTTTTATACATTCTGCCCCTTTACTGTTTGTGGAATGAATTTTGTTCTGTGAATCTATTTGAGATGATACCAATCGTCACTATCTTTTATCGCATCACTCGCCATGGAGTACATACCTCATACCTTGCATATAAGTGACATACATACATACAATCACGCCTGTTGTTGTAGGCAGAGGCCTATTCTATGCCAACATTTCGCCTATTATAATATTAGTCCCACGTATAAGGTGGCGAGACTATTACCGCTTACCGGGACCTCGTCCGTTGATCGGCAGGTGCACTTGCAGGTGAGGTTGGCTTGGGCTCCTTAGAGCTTAATCGGATCCTTATACACCCAGTGTACACTGGATTCATAGAAGTGACAGAAGTGCATATTGTTTGTTTTGAAAGAAACTATTTGCCACGTATCATTGGGGCTTAGAGTGAGGCGAGTTCTTTGGCGTGGTTTTCTCTACATATTTCAGCATAACTCTTCAAAAAGAGGTTGAAACGATTTTTAAAGGGTCGGCAACGCGCTAATAATATTTCTGATTTTGGAGCGTTTATAGGCTTTTTTTTATTTACGTCGGTAACAAAATGCCTTTACGCACTGTCTCCCGGCCAAAGGGGGACCGAGAGGGGATAGTGGGGCTTACTGTAGCAGACGCGACCGCCAGCAGTCCTACCCACTAAAAATCTTCCGACGATGCCCACCGCTGTTGAAGAAGGGGCGGGGGGCCAGTGCCAAAGTATAAAGCATTTGAAACCCCGCCCGCGGCCAACGTCCCCCGGATTAGATTCGGGAGAACCTCCTCACAAAAGCGCAGTGTGTCGCGCCCCCCCTACCTCCTTATGCGACCACTGGCGTATGTGGTCGACTTCGCGGCGAGCATTCATAGACTGCGGACGTTCTATCAGGTGGGCTGTTTGCTTGAAACTACAGCCGTATAAATATACCTATTACGCACAGCCCAACTAACACATAGATAAATAATTAAACAACCTACATAGAACTTATAATACCTAATGTTGCATCTTAAATGTCCCAACTAAGTTACCTGCTCCATAAAAGTTCACAACATTGCAATCCAAATCTGAAACAAGAAACTTTTAAACTTAAACGAAAACAAGAATGCATAAATACATAAAGTTCTCGTGCAAGTTTAATATTTATTTGTACACAATACGCAGAGAACTCGTTGAACTTTGTTTAAATAGCTGGAGAGATTTAGCTTTACGTTATTCGGGAATAAGCATAGACAATGTAAATATGACAATAGGATTTGGTGTAGAAGCCGGGTGGGACTCATATCGTCGGCGTGCCACTCTTGAGATAACAAACGCCGCCGTCTTTGTGAGTTGGATGTAAAATTATTAAGCAACGGAATGTCGTAAATGGGGTTTCGCTTTACAATGGAGGGTTAAGGGCGAATCGTCTCGAGCGCGCTTGGAATGATTAAGTTTATCGAATACCCGCTATAATTACCCTCCAGCTCACATTGATTCTCCCTTTACCACGAGACGAGAGAGAAAAAAATGAACGTTGTAATTGCTCGAGCAGATATTTGGCATCGGGAATTATTACAGCGCACCCTCGTTCGCTTTTCGGCGCCAATTTTTCCTCGTACATACTTTAAAAGGTATTAAATTGTCGGAAAACTTTGTCGGCCCGCTTGACAGTCGTAATTTTGCGTGTTCAAAAATCTCTCTGTCAGTTGATTCTCGACATAGCCACAATGCGAACATCGTTCACTTTTATTGATTTCTTTGTAATTACTATTACTAGTAATTATATCTACTAAATAATACATACAAACAAAGGCGACAACATTCTAATTTGGGCAGTGATAATGGTTAGTATGTTACAAAAGCATAGACAAAAACATCTTTGTTTCAAAAGAGATGATAGGGTGAATACACCTACACAGAAAGCTGGACTAGCGTAAGATTTCAAACTTAATCATTACGATCTATTTTTATGTGAATCCAAACGTGTGTAATAATTGAAATTACATATGTAATTATTATTTTATGCTTTAGTATTGTTTACTAACGATTTCTTTTTTAATTGATTTTACTAACGCGAGCAGGCTTTGATTTTATATAGCAAATGATATTTCACTTACAATACTTTCAATTTGTAACTTGTCTATGGAGACCCGTCACCTCAGTCCTCCCCAAAATTACGAATCACTGCGACGCATTCGAAATATCGGGATAAATCCGTCAAATCTGTTCTATTTACTATTCGATTTGATTAACGCGCGCAGGTTTTATTTCAACGTACAAAATGATATTTCACTGACGATAGTTCACAATTTATCAAGAAGACCCGTAATCTCTTTCCCGAGACCACGAATCATAGTAAAGTATTCGAAACGTCTGGATAAAAGTGGTGAACTCCGTAGAATGTGTTCTATTTAGCATTAGATTTTATTAACGCGAGTAAGCTTCGATTTAATATAATAAATGATATTTCACTTACAATAGTTTTCAATTTATAGCTTTGCTATAGAGACATTCATATTCATATTCATATTCATTTATTTGCCATAAATAGGGTTACATATTGTGGATCTTATTATAACTATTTGAGCTCTGCCTATTTAGCTACATTATTACATAGCATGCAAACTTAAATCCTAAAAAGAGGTTACATTGATTGTTCCTACTTCATAAAATTATTTATTTAATTAATTTTAATATCATAATTTTTACATTTCTTATAACTATTGTTAGGACTAGGTTAGCTATATTTATTTCATATTTAAAAAATCATTTATAGAGTAAAAGCTCTTTTCCATTAACCATTGCCTTAAAACCGTTTTATACCTGTTATATGGCAGGAGTTTTATTTCATTTGGAATGTTATTGAATACTCTGATAGCCATCGCATAACCATTATTATTAAATTTACAACTTCTCGGTGCAGTATTTAAAATAAGCTTGTTTGGATTTCGCAAGCTTCTGTTAGTGTTATCCTTTGCCTGCTGATAGAGGTACTGATTTTGCTTTACAAATTTTCCCATTTCCAATATATAAATACAAGGTAGAGGCAAAATATTCAGCGATTTAAAATAAGGCCTGCAGGAAACATCTGGTGCAATGTTTGATAAAGCTCGAATGCATCTTTTTTGAGCAATAAAGATTTTACTGATATATGTGCCATTTCCCCAAGATATCAGTCCGTATCTGATTATTGACTCTACGTATGCATAATAAGCCATAATAGCTGTCTTTTTATTAGTTATTTTGTTAAGTTTATATAACGCAAAAGCGAACCTATTTATTTTATTAAATACTGTCTCTATTTGTCCTTTCCACGAAAATTTGCTATCGATTATCACACCTAAAAACTTAACATCTCTAACGCATTGTATATTTTTTCCATTCATATTTATTTCAATAATTGACAAGTCATATCAGTCTTCCCCGAAACCATTTCATTGTAAAGTATTCGAAAAATGGTGAACTCCGTAAAATGTGTTTTATTTTTCATTCGATTTTATTAACGCGCCTAGGCTTTGGTTTAATATAATAAATAAGTGACATTTCACTTACAATAGTTTTCAATGTGTAACTTACCCGTCATCTCAGTCTTCCCCGAAACCACGAATCATTGAAAAGTATTCGAAACATCTGGATAAAAATGGTCAACACCGAAAAAATGTGTTTTATTTACCATTCGATTTTATTAACGCGAGCAGGCTTGGGGTGCTCCGGGGCGTAAATCTCTATTTGTCGCAACTAAAACAGGTCACGGCGAAGGCTATTTACGTTCCCTAAATGCTGCCGAACTCTCTGCGGAGCGCTCTAATCCACTCCGAACGGGCTGGTGTCAAACGCAGGCCTGGGTTGTTTGTATTGTTTATTGTCGCGGCGCTCGTTCGTTCGGCAAAGACGACGCCAACAGACCATGTTTCAATTGATAGAGCCGCACGGTCCCCCCGGGAACTATTATATTCCGACTCAACTATACTTACCCTCACTTAATGCGGCCTTACCTGTCTCTGACTGTTTTGACGTGGCAGTCATTAATCTATATCCGCCGTTGTATAATTACTGCGGATGGTTTTGTTTGAAATTTTAAGGAAGAATTATTATTTTTGATTTTGTATCGTTATTGAATAGTTCTTGTCCTATTCATTTGTTAATGCCTTTGTATGTTAAGTACTTTCCATGAATATGTTAGCATGTGTGTTCCAGCTTTAATAGTTCCTCATCTTTCATACCGGCGTTAAACGCCATTAATGCAGGCCGCCATGAGTGGGTGCGGCTGCTATCGTTCTTCTTTCGTTATAGAGATTGTTTTTTATTAAAAAGTTCTATTCCTGATCCGATTAATAATTATTGATGTAAGTTTTAAAAGATTTAAAGATATCTTGTATGCAGTTTTGTACAATTCCTGTAGGTCGCTCACTGGCGCTATTAATACACCAAATTTTGGTTAGACGTTTTAGATGTGAAATAATTTCACATTGGAAAAAGTCCCACTTTAATATCATTATTTAATCATCTATAAATTTGATATATCACGTTTTAGACAAAATGTACATGAAGTAATGCTTAAATTCAATTTGAGCGTGGATATAATGCGGAATTTCAATATCTTATTATAATTATTGCGACTGCCGCTAAAGAATATTAGTTCGATAGCCGACAATCGGAGATAGTGGTCCTATTGGGTGATTTCATAACATCTAACAGCAGGACGCCACACACTTGCCTCCCCCAATCAGTTGCGCTTGCGAGTAGTGAAGTTTGACCAGACTCCCCCTGGCATTGAAGACTAAATTGTGCTCAGTAAAGGGATGTTAATGGTTAGAGGTCCTTTTGAGCGGTTTGAAAACATCTAACAGCAGGACGCCGCACATATGCCTTCACTTATCCGCACTCCCAGAGTCCGAGTCCCCCTCACCATGTAGACCTGTGTAGCGTTAATGGGCTAAGATGGTGAATTCTAAATTTGAGTTTATGTCCACATAAATCATATCGAAACCACCACAACAGCAGTTGTACAGAAATAATAATAATTATAATCTACCCAAAATCACGTACAAGACCAGCAGTAGAAATGCCTATGTAGAAAGCATAGCTGCTTACAGTTTGTAGGTTATCCTAAAGACTTGTAAGATAGCTTCTTGGTGCCCCCGCAAGATCAGCGTCGCGAATATGCTGAACGAGCATCATTTCAATTCAAGTTGAGTTTTTCTTTCACGTTCTTATTATTCTATTTAGATTTACTTAAACCTAATTTTTATTAATTTGCATGTAAGTGAATCTAAGCTTCGTGACTTCAGTGTTATATTTAGTTTTTTTTAATGTATATTTTGTTTTGACGTTTTCAAGTGCTATGTAATAGTTTATGAAATAAAAAACTTTTTACTTTTACTTTACTACTTTACTATTCTTGATTTGTGTTAACTATATTTTGTACTTATTTTATGTTATTTTTTTGCAACTTGTGTTGAATAAATATTTTTTTCTCTTATTTTCTTTCTTTCTTTCTTAAACACTTGTAAATGATCTTAGGCCCATGAGTCTCAGTAAATACCAGAAAATAACATTTCTGAGACAATTAAATATAAATAATCAACACCATATCAGCCCTATGGGCTATGAGTCTACTGCTGGACATTGAACCCTCCAAGATTACATTCTATTGTGGGTATTATAATCACCACGCTGGGTTGGTGATCGCAGTTGAAGTCCGTACGTGACGCTGTTGCCAATCATTCGGTAGGATTACTTTTCATCGACTTGTACGAATCCCCATATGATAGGTTAATATAAGATAAGTTAATATAAGATAATATAAGTTTTTCCTATCGCGGGCCAGCTGGAAGATATTTCTATTTGGAATAGGCTGTGCCCTGTACCCAATGTTTCTTAGTTTTTTAGTATTTCTGTATATATATTTCTGTGTGTGTACTAAATAAATAAATAAATGAGAGGGGTTGGAACTGTTCTAGGCCGGTACCACATATATGACATAATATCACGCCTCTTGCACATTATACGTTCACATTTCGCCAGTTATAATGTTGGTCCCACGTAATAGGTGGCGAGCCTATTGCCGCTTACCGTTTTTATGTTCGCCAGAGCAGTTCGTTAATCGGCAGGTGCACCACTTGCAGGTGAGGTTGGCTTCTCCGATCTTGGTAGGAGCCCTGAACACAGATAAATAATAATAATAAAATGTGAATAACGAACTGACAGTCCAACTAGCACGCTATCATACTCATACACAATTCCTTAACTATTTTAAAGTCGTTTAAAAGCTATAAAATGAAAAATGCACATATTTATTAATACCTCTCCAACATCGTCAAAAGCGCATGCCGAAACAAACTGCACATGAAACTTTTTAGTGACCTGAAAATACCTAAACATGCACACTACCCCCAGTTGCCTCATAGTTTCCGGAAACTGTTGTTGGGTCCCGCTCATAGGATATCACCAACTATTTTAATTTACTAATGCTTCCGTTGTCGCTGCTACTAGTTTATCGTTACATACATTTATTACTACAGAGCGGCGATGGCCCAGTGACGAGACCCATGGACTTTAAATTCAGTGGATTTTAGGTTCAAACCCTGGACGCCGATCTACGACTATTTGAAGTTATGCGCTCAATTATCGCTTGCTCCGTGCCTCGGTAAGCACGTTAAGCCGTTGGTCCCGGCTGTCATGAACATCTATGGCAGTCGTTATTTGGAAGTCAGTGAAATCTGTCGACAAGCGGCGGGCGGCGTCAGAAGATTTTTAGTGGGTATTACTGCTGGCGGTCGGTTCTGCCAGTGGGGAGTTCCACACACTCTTCTCAGTTCCTCTTTGGCCTGAGGGCAGTTTGTAACAAAATACATGTGTATCCATTTTATTACCGACTTTAATAAAATATGATATGATGATCTAAAACTATGCAAATCTTGTACACTGAATATGCTTAAGGCGGCAGTTGTAATGGTTTTTATAAGATATGAGACAGAACACACTCTCGTTTCGGCGTTGGTCGAGAAGACATCGTTCTTCTGAGGCTCCTAAGTTAACTGAAGATGCCCTGTGTAACGGGAATTATAGTTGCGCGGGAATTGTTACAAAGATATTTTTAATCCATCACTTGCCTACAATGGATTTCCACACACGAAGGCCTGAACCAATAAATTAATAAATTATTTTACGATATTCAAATTCCTTTGCATTGGACCCACGCTTAAATTAAATTTACGCATTCATGCACATTTGCCCATACAACTATATCAATCGTAAGTGAAAATGAAGCGTATTATTGGGTCTGCTAAGGAATTTCGGTATACTATTATAATTATTGAGATTGCCGCTGAACCGAATTAGTTCGGTAGATTAACTCTATGAGGCGGTTACTGATGGTACGATTGCGTATTAACATCCCTGATGTGCAGTGAAGCCTTGGAATCAACATTGTATTGGTCATTGTAAGAGTCCATTGAACTGAAGCTGTAATTGACTGGCTTAAAAAAATTAAGTCTAAATATATTTATCTTTAATATTGCTTTTAGACGAGGTAAGCCGAGAGCAGATAAGCTACAAAAAGATAAAAAAGTTTTTAAATTAACACTTAAAAAGTATTTTTAGCACACTTAACTTAACATTTAAGTTTTTTTGTAAGTTAGAGACTCGTTATCCCAAAGACAAACTATGCAAATAGTTTTGTGGAATAACTGTATTTTTAATAAATAACTAATTATAAAAGAGATATTTCATAAAACATATTTACATAGAAACGTAATTATACAAAATATCATTAGGTATTTAAAAAAAAAACCTTCATTGAAAGAAGTATATACAAACAATTGATATTAAAACAACAGAAACTCGAGTAATGATATTCAAGTATTGTATAGTATTCTTTTCAAGTAACTAGTGGCCTCGAACTCGTCTGAGATCTACTAATGCAGTTACCAAAAAAAACTGACAACCAATATAAACCATCTCAATAACTTCAGCTTTTACACTAAAAAACCGCACTATAACCAGTCCATTGGCTTATAAGCTATATATATTATATTATATTCGGAAATAACGGATAAACATACTTAGATACTTTTTTATTGTAAATACATACTTAATATACATGGGAAAATAATTGCTATGAGGTCACAGACAGACAGAGACACATATACACAGAAATTTCAGACTTAAAACACCCATATTTTGTGATCGGGGGTTAAAAAAACAGGGAATTTGTCTCTTTGCATTCGACATGACACTTTCATAAAACGGATTGACATAGGGAGCTTTGACAGCATCTATCCGCTATTAACAAAAGAGCTAGTTAGAAAATTGTAGCTAAAAACCATCTCTATTCCATCAGCTTTCAAACAGAACAAACCGAAAATCAATCAAGTCATTCGTTTAAGAGCTACAATAGCATAGACAGACACAAATACACACATTATCATACGGGCCCGGACTTACAGATATATTATTATGTACATGTCTAACTTATAACACCCATATGGTTTGGGCCAGGGTTAAAACACCTAAATTTTGTGTTCGAGGATTAAAAAACAGGAAATTTGGCTCCAATTGTTTCTTTGCATTCGACATGACACTTTCATAAAACGGATTGAAATAGGGAGCTTTGAAAGCATCTATCCTCTATTTACAAAAGAGCTTATTAGAAAATTGTTGCTAAAACCATCTCTATTCCATCAGCTTTCAAACAGAACAAACCAAAAATGTATCAAGTCATTCGTTTAAGAGCTAAAATAGCATAGACAGACACAGATACACACATTATCATATGGGCCCGGGCTTACAGATATACATATCTAATTTATACCACCCTTATGTTTTGGTTCAGGGTCAAAAAACAGGGAATATCAAAGCAAGGCTCCATTTGTCTCCTTTGCAATCCACTTTGCAGTTTCGCAATCGATTTGAATTCAAGAGCTGCGACTTCGTCTAAGAACCATATCGTAGTTAACAGAATGAGCGGATAAGCTGGTAACGCGGCCCCGGAACATAACGGGTTGAAGAAGGAACATGTATGGTTTTTAGTTAGTAAAAGTGTGACATACCCTTCCGCTCCATTCGCAGCGGGAGATACTTATTTAATAATTTTTCATCTGCTAAAAAAGCGCCCCCACACTATCTTTTAAACACAACAAAACCGCACCATACTAAAATCAATAGTTCGCCTCTTATACAAGTTGAAACCATTAGAGATCTAGGTGATCTCATTGATTAAAAATAAAATTCACGACAAAATAGCAGCTTCAAAAACTCTTGGCTTTGTTTTGCGTAATATCAGACACTTTCGTAATTACAAAACCAAAATTTTACTATACAACTGTCTGGTAAGAAGTATATTGGACTATGGCTCGGCTTTGGCGACCTGACTATGCAAACCACAATTTTAAGCAATCATTGCTTTAACAATTATATACAAAGACAGAGAATTGATGCATTCGAGGTGTGGTGCTGGAGGCGTATGTAAGAATTCCATGGACCGCCAAACGCACTAATGTAGCGATCCTATCACAACTTCACAACTGTGTGCTTCCAGCGCATACTTGTTTGAATACTTAGAACATTCATTGCTATTATTGTTCTTGAGAACACTGAAGTTAAGCGATCACGAGGTCGCTCACCATCGAGATGTACCGATCAAGTGAAGGACTCTTCGTCTTCCAAGATCTATTCTGTCGTGAGGGCGGCGCTAGACAGAAACCGGCGGAGGCGACCAGTCAGATATGACCACAGATATGAGAGACCGATTACAGAGAAGAATTGTAACAACAGTTGACAAACCTAATAAACAAAAGAAATCCATTCCATTCCATTGTCATCCATCCAGGTCCATTGGCTCAGAACGATGCCACAGACAAACATATATACACGTCCAACTTATAACACTTTTCTTTTTGGTCGAGGATTAAAAAACAGGAATATCCAAGGCTCTATTTGTCTCCTTTGCATTCCACGTTGCATTTTCACAATCGACTTGAAATTGAGAGCTAATAGTATGTAAATGAGATGAGTCTCCGACTGCATTAAGTAGATTGGTCTTTCTTCAAGTATAGCGTGTTTTAAACATCTACTTACAATATTTTATTGCAATGCCAAGTTCCTTGTCCAATGCAAAGTCCAATTTAAATGCCAAGATCGTAGCAAGTGGAAGGATGTGATCTCTGCCTACCCCTACGGGGAAGTGGCGGGACATTATGTTTGTAGGTATAACACAAGTTCTTACTGATACTTATCTTGGAACGTAGCAAGTGGAAGGATGTGATCTCTGCCTACCCCTACGGGGAAGTGGCGTGACATTATGTTTGTAGGTATAACACAAGTTCTTACTGATACTTATCTTGGAACGTAGCAAGTGGAAGGATGTGATCTCTGCCTACCCCTACGGGGAAGTGGCGTGACATTATGTTTGTAGGTATAACACAAGTTCTTACTGATACTTATCTTGGAACGTAGCAAGTGGAAGGATGTGATCTCTGCCTACCCCTACGGGGAAGTGGCGTGACATTATGTTTGTAGGTATAACACAAGTTCTTACTGATACTTATCTTGGAACGTAGCAAGTGGAAGGATGTGATCTCTGCCTACCCCTACGGGGAAGTGGCGTGACATTATGTTTGTAGGTATAACACAAGTTCTTACTGATACTTATCTTGGAACGTAGCAAGTGGAAGGATGTGATCTCTGCCTACCCCTACGGGGAAGTGGCGTGACATTATGTTTGTAGGTATAACACAAGTTCTTACTGATACTTATCTTGGAACGTAGCAAGTGGAAGGATGTGATCTCTGCCTACCCCTACGGGGAAGTGGCGTGACATTATGTTTGTAGGTATAACACAAGTTCTTAATGATACTTATCTTGGAACGTAGCAAGTGGAAGGATGTGATCTCTGCCTACCCCTACGGGGAAGTGGCGTGACATTATGTTTGTAGGTATAACACAAGTTCTTAATGATACTTATCTTGGATCGTAGCAAGTGGAAGGATGTGATCTCTGTCTACCCCCAAGGGGAAGTGGCGTGACATTATGTTTGTAGGTATAACACAAGCTCTTAATGATACTTATTTTGGAACTAAATAAGTGGTGTAATTGTTAGAAATTATTTATTTATTACTATTGAAATGATATGACTTTAATCCTAATTGCTTGAAAGTTGATATAAAGATTTTAAATTAATTCGATATTCGTATCTTAAAAGTTTTGCACGTACAAACGTAGGTGAGAGTAAGTAAAATCTTACTAGAAAAATATAATAAATTCTTACGGGAAGAACACGATCATTAACACAATATCGAGATCCTCACGGACGTAAGTTCTTTCTTAATACTCTAATTATACCTGAAAGCACGAACAGAACACAGTGTGTTGAACGAGTCGATCGAATACGGGTTTACCTTACCTTATGTAGACTAGCTTATTCCCGTGGCTCCTCTTGAGTAAAGTTTTATTGAGGACCACAGGATGATGATATTCAAAATTTGCCTCCAATTTAGATATACAAATGATCATCTTTATCGATTATGTGTTGTGTTAATTATGTTATTGTAAATGATATTACAACCATAAATTATTTATTTATCTACAATTATTAACCCCATATATTTCAAATATTTTTTTATCTTGCGAGCTTGTAAGCTGAAGTGGTATTGGGCTGGGCACATGGCTCGAAGAACCGACTATCGATGAAGCGTTAAGGTTCTTCAATAGCGATCGTGAACCGGTAAACGTAGTAGAGGACGGCCTTCAACGCGTGGACCGATGATCTGGTCAGGGCGGCGGGAGCCTGATGGATGCAGACGACTCAGTTTCATTCAACGTGGACATCTATTTGAGAGGCCTATGTTAGCAGTAGATGTCATATGGCTGAGATGAGACAACCGAGACAAAATACAAAAATAACCGACTTAAAACAGTATTTCAAGCTTTAAATTTAAATATAAAAATATTCTACTTTTTAATCAAGTCCATAGTAATTAGTCGCAGAGCTTTCACTACAAATTTTCTATTTAATTTTTTTACAAATTTTTTTATTTTATTTTACTAATATTTTACAGTTTTCAGTGTGATGTTGTTTGTCTTTTTGTTTATTATTATTAGTACCGCATATTTCGTTATTATTTTTTGATCCTTATAATTTAAGTTTTAGAAATATTTTGTAAATATTTTATAAGATGTACGTTCCGCACTGCACCCAAAATGGCCCAGCTGAAAACCAGCGCTAGAACACTGGACTAGCATATGCTGAGTTGGGTCATTTTGGTGCATCATATAAACATTTATTAATTGTTTTTAGTTTTAATTTTTAATTGTATGGTGCACCAATAAATATTTTATTATTACTATTCACATATATTTATTTAACTTACACATAATTTATATTTTTTACAATTATTATATAACAAAAAAGAAAAAAAATACAATACTGTAAAAAATATAAAAAACGGAGACCGCCGGTCGCGAGGTAACACCCAAACGACGGGCGGCTAGGGCTGCAGAGAGAGAAACCTCCTGACAATGCGCGCCGTATCGAGAAGCACTGCCTTTTGTATCTGACCCTTAACCCAGCTACCTAGCTTGAGCTTCTTAAGATATTGGTCGAAGCTCTTCGCTATCAACCCGTTGACCGTAACCACTATCGGAACAATCGTGGCTGAGTCCACATCCCACATGGCAGAAATCTCGTGGGCCAAGTCCAGATATTTACTTAATTTTTCCTTTTCTGCCTTCACGAGATTTTCGTCATGTGGAACTGTGATGTCAACAACAATTGCCCGGTGCTCTGATCGATCCACCAAAACAATATCAGGCTTATTGGCAAGAATAGTTCTGTCAGTGATGATGGATCCCAGTAGAGCAATGCATGACCATTTTCAAGAACTGGCACCGGTTCATATCTATAGTATGGCACTTCAGGTCCGACAAGGCCATATCGAAGAGCAAGTTGCTGATGGATGATCCTGGCTACAAGGTTATGCCTGTGCAAATACTCGCCGTTAGCAAGATGCGAACAACCCGAAACCACATGCCTGAGAGATTCTCCGGGTCGATGACATGCCCGACATATGTCAATAGTTCCATCTCTCAGTATATACTTTCGGTAATTGTTCGTCTTGATAACTTCGTCCATAATTGCACAGACAAACCCTTCAGTTTCCCCAAAGAGGTCCCCAAAACGTAGCCAGTTCACGGAAGCGGAGATATCTACATCTGGGCCTGTAAGGGCCTTGTAGAATCGCCCATGGAGCTCCTTGCTTTTCCATATCTCCTTGCGATCCTGAATGCTTAACGTAAGCGGTTTACGCCAGTTCTCATTAGCTAAATTGAGTGGGGTAAGGTGTTTGTCAACTGCCACAACATCTCGATGCATCACGCAATTCGTGGTAAGGAAAAAATTTCTGAGATTGTACACCTCGCGATTGTGGAGTGTTTTAGCATTTAAAAATCCCCGACCACCAAATTTTCGCGGGATGTACATTCTCATTACCGACGAACGCGGGTGTCGCATGCGATGTGCCGTTAACAGTTGGCGAACCCTGCAATCAATGGCGTCTAGTTCAGTCTGAGTCCACCTTAGTATGCCAAAGGTATAAATGAGCAAGGGCATAACCCAACCATTGAAGGCACGTACCTTGTTACCACCAGACAAAAGACTATTAAGTACTTTTGTAAGACGACCAAAGAAACGTTCCTTCACTGATTGCTTTATGTCCCCATAATTTAAACCCAACGATTCTGACATACCAAGATATTTATAGGTTTCACCTTCAGAGAGAGATCTGAGAGAAATCTCACTAGTAAGTTGTAAATTTGATGAATTCACAACGTTCCCTCGTTGTACTTGCATGACCGCACACTTGTCGATACCAAATTCCATGCCGATGTCGTTGCTGAATATCTGAGTGATATTCACCAACGACACTAGGTCTGAATTTTTGGTCGCGAAAAGTTTTAAGTCATCCATGTACAGCAAGTGAGAGATAACCTCACCCCCTCTTCGAAGGCGATAGCCTGATCCGGAATTCGTTAGCAAGGTGCTAAGAGGATTCAGAGCCAGGCAGAACCATAAAGGGCTCAGACTGTCGCCTTGAAAAATACCTCGCTCAATTTTAATCTGGTCCTGAGAAGCCGAGAGCTCCCCTCGGGTGCCCGGATGGCAAAGGACTGTGGTCCACTGTCTCATGCAGGATTTAAGGAAAGATCTTAGTTTTGTATCTACTTTATACAGTTTTAAGACCCTCTCCAACCACGCATGAGGCACTGAATCATAAGCCTTTTTATAATCAATCCAGGCAGCCGAAAGGTTACCTCGTCTTTTCCTGACCTGATTGCAAATGGCCATGTCAATGAGGAGAAGTTCCTTAGTACCGCGGGACCCAACCTTACATCCATTCTGAGTAGGAGCCAAAATTTTATTTGCCACAATGTGCATATTAAGTTTTTTGGTCAGAATAGATGTAAGGAGCTTATAGATGGTAGGTAAGCATGTGATAGGTCGATAATTTTTTGGTTCCGCGGTACCGCCGGACTTATGCAGCAGGAAAGTAACACCTGTTGTTAAAAAATTTGGAAGAGATCCAACCTCGAGGGCTTGCTGGAATTGTGTTGCAAGTAGTGAGTGAGCAGAACGAAACCATTTCAGCCAGAAGTTGTGCAGTCCATCAACTCCAGGACTCTTCCAGTTCTGAGTAGAACTTACTGCACAACTTACGTCCAATGGAACAATGGTAATAGGTTCCATGGTTTCTATGGACTCACATCTGCTACTTACAACACTCATCCAGTCACCCTCGGTGTACTCGACCGGTACCGACCAAATGCTGCGCCAGAAGTTTTTCATGGTATCAACATCCGGTAAGTTATCATCTAGTACACGTTGGTTAGGTCTCTCCCAAATCCGGTATACCTTCCTCTGATCTTGTTGGAAGTTACGATTCTGCCAGTATCTATCCACACGTTCCCTATAGCGACGAATACGGCTTGCCCAAGCATAAATTTTCTGTTTCAAAAAGTCAATCCGCTCCGTGACACAAGCCAAATAATCCGATGTTCGGATTCCGGTCCCGGCAAAGGCCTGTGACACAAAGCGCACTACTCGAGGTCGATGATTTCCCTCCCTAAAACAGATTAGCTTCCCAATGAGAGTCCTAAACGTATTGATACGTCGTTCGATCCTCAATTGCCAAGCAGGAGCACTAGGAACTGCACGTTGTGCACGAGGAGTGTCGACAAACTTTACATGGGCAACTTGACATGCTGCAATAGCTCCACAATAAAGGATCGAATGAGTATCAGTAAGATCTTTACTTGTGCTTAAGTACGGCACTAGCAAAGTGTTCAGGACTCCCATTAAGGCCAAATTTCGTCTATGTGTGGGCAAACGTGGTAATCGTGGTCTAATGCACGATAATGTGGACCTATACCTCACAATCGCATCATCCAAAACCGCCCTCAATTGCTCATACTCACTGACATTAATACTCTCGCAATTGACAGCATCAGCATCAAAGTCCACCTGCGACACTGTCACCGAAGTAGGCGGTGGCATCGGGGCAAGAGAGCTTCGTATCGGAGTGTCAATGGCTTGAGTCGGTAATGTGTCGGAGCGTAGCCTATCAAGTAACGCGTCATCAAGCATCTTGCAACGCTTTATGGCACGCACTTGATCCGATAATCGTTGCGTAGTGACGGTGGTATCTGGTTCAAGCGCCTGGAACAAAGGCAATAAACGAGTACGGTACGCGGTCATAAAGGTTTCTCCCTCCGTAGCCCTATAATACGCACGCATTACATTTATGTTCATATTTTGAGTCCATTTCATGCGGCGCACTAATCCACCGGAGGCGAGGACCGGACGCGGGGCGGCATGCCCTGCAAGTCCCAAGCCGGCCGGCAGACGGGGTCGTCCTCTGCGCCGTACAGGTGGTGGCGACGGCGGGGGCGACGGCGGCTCACTCTCGTCGCTCGACACGCAGCTGGTGTCTGGGGGAGTCCCATACTCGTCCCCAGATGACGACGCTGCCGTGGAGCCTGACGGGTGGGGCCGCGAAGATGTTGGGCGTGCGGGATTCTGATCCGCTGTTCTTTTTTTTCCTACTGGCCACGTGGCCTTAAAATCATTTTTCTTTAATTTAATATTGAATCATTTTTATTTGACATTACATGTCACTCGAAGCAATATAAGGTTTGAAAATTTTTCACAATTTATTATTTTTTATTATTATTATTATTTTTTTTTTTTTTTTTATTATTATTATTATTATTAAAACAATAGATCCACAGACATTTACCTTATTCTTATTGGAATCTACATTAACAAAACAGTAAAGAAAATAATATTTACTAATAAAACTAGGTCCAAGCCTCATTATATTATTAATATACTAAGGGTTTCTAGAAGACCCTCATTGCAAAACAGCAGACTGACGAATTAGCAATATTCGTAAGTACAAATAAAAATAATACTCAGGGTTCCTAGAAGACCATCATTGCTAAACAGCAGTCAGACGTATTAGCAATATTAGTCAGTACAAATAAAAATAATAATCAGGGTTTTTAGAAGACCCTCATTACTAAACAGCAGACAGACGTATTAGCAATATTAGTCAGTACAAAAAAAAAATACTCATGGTTTCTAGAAGACCCTCATTGCTAAACAGCAGACAGACGTTTTGCAATATTCGTAAGTACAAATAAAAATAATACTTAGTATTTCTAGAAGACCCTCATTGCTAAACAGCAGACATACGTATTAGCAATATTCGTGAGTAAAAATAAAAATGATAATCAGGGTTTCTAGAAGACCCTCATTGCTAAACAGCAGACAGACGTTTTGCAATATTTGTAAGTACAAATAAAAATAATACTTAGGGTTTCTAAAAGACCCTCATTGCTAAACAGCAGACATACGTATTAGCAATATTCGTGAGTAAAAATAAAAATAATAATCAGGGTTTCTAGAAGACCCTCATTGCTAAACAGCAGACAGACGTTTTGCAATATTCGTAAGTACAAATAAAAATAATACTTAGGGTTTCTAGAAGACCCTCATTGCAACACAGCAGACAGACGAATTAGCAATATTAGTCAGTACAAATAAAAATAATACTCATGGTTTCTAGAAGACACTCATTGCTAAACAGCAGACAGACGTATTAGCAATATTAGTAAGTACAAATAAAAAGGTAACATAAGGAGAATAGAACAGAATGCTATGTATGTAACGGCGGCAAAGCGGCAATCGTTCGTGTTTTATCTCAGTTTGCACACGCCCGCCGCTCGCGGAAGCTGCAGCAATAAAAACTGTCGTATGTATTGTACGTGCAGTTACGACATACGCTTCTACTGTGACTGTAGTATGTATCTATAATCGTCGTCGCACAGTTATTTGATACATCATATCGGACTTATAAAGTCCACTGCTGAATATTCCATTTCCTGCGAGGAGTTTAAGAACAGAAGAATATGACAAGAAAGTCGTCTCGTTTTTTCATAATTACACTTAATACAAACTCTGCTCAGTTTGAAGCTAAATGGCGAAGCTAAACATGAATTTATGCAAACATTTATACTTTGGAGGGAAAGCTAAATCCTATCCTTTTTATCCCAAAAAATTTAAAGTTTCTATAGTAAAATAATAAATAATCTTAAAATCATACCAATTGCTTAATTCCAAGATAATTTACAACTTGTGTAACCTTGTGTTGTATATCTAACGAATAAATAAACTAACATACTTTTATTTATAAAAATATATACTTTATAGTCATATATAACACATACATTCTTAATAGACATATAAAACATTTATGATGGACAAGTAAATGGAAGTGTTGGGAGAGGAAGACCAAGTAAGTAAGTAAGATCTTTCATGACCAACACCAGAAAATTTTGGAGAGAGAGAACGGGTCAAAAGTACCCTAAACCTACAGGCATGTATAAGAAGGTTAATGAGTGTGAATGAAGCTAAAAGTGTGTGCCAAGATCGTAGCAAGTGGACGGATGTTATCTCTGTCTACCCCTACGGGAAAGAGGCGTGACATTATGTATGTATAAAACATGAAGTATAGGCTAGTACTAATATATAGATTATTATATTTATTGAGCCAAACTTGCATAAAAACAATAACTTAGACTTTAAACATATATAAATACTAACAGATTTTTTAACTACCTTAATTACAAACAAACAATCCATCAAAATCGATATATCGAGCTGATTTCATTTTTGTTTGTGACCAGCATTGTAATCACGATGACCTACTTTTCTGTGAAAGGCATTTTATGACATTCTGGTAGCTAACTTAATGGCTTCAAATATGGGTTTTGTAGCATTGAACACATATAGCACTTAACAATTTTTCTGTGTTTTATTTTGTCCTTATTGGTTGACCGCAAAAAATTGTTAGAGAAAAACTGACATATTTTGAAATAGGAACAATATTTTGAATACTGATAAAACAGAAAACAAACACAATATTTTCATTACTAAAGTTTATTTTAGTGGTATTTTATATTACAAAATGTTATAATTAAACAAATTTTTTCGTGCATTTAAGATAGAAAAATCCAATAATGTTATACAAATGTTTTTTTTTATCTTAATGTTGACATAATAAAATATTATTGAAGAATAAGTAGAATACCGTCCATGAGAACAATGACATATTTTCGTCTTTAACCAAAAATTAAGATTTTTGAAATGGATTACTTTTATTCTCTGCGTGTAATATAGACTCTGGCGTTGGTAGTGTTGTGCTGCGTAATGATATTAATACCGAATTAATTGCCCGAAGCTTAAATAAAGGTCATAAGCTATTCAGGATTTTTTTTTATGTGACACGTCATTATCACTACATCCATTCTTTTAGATAATATTAAATCATCGAATCTCAATTTTCACCATAATAATATTGTCCGTCACAAACTTTAGTTTAACTAAAATCCGCGAAAAAACTGCAGCAATTGCTAAGTGGACGCACATGTCATTGTGTACATTTAAGTATTTATTGATAAATAAAATTTTATTTTCATTTCAGAAGTATATTTTTGCCCATGTAATGAAAAGTGTAACATTTAAAGATAAATTGAAATCGACGATAACCAAACGCAATAACGCTGCAAATAGTTTTAGTGATTCATTCACTTTGTCAACGTATTTTATGTAAAACGACGGTAGACTGCGAAACTAGCTCCGATTTATGTGTTCGTTTTGCCGCTTTTCAATGTTACTTTTTTAGCGGAAAATTCATGATTCGCCCATTTTTTTCGGGCTATTGAAATAAAATGCTTACACACCCTATTTGCGATGTACGTGTTAAATCTATTAAGGTTTTGATTTTTTATAGATTGCTGGGATTAAAATTTTTCATTTTGTAATTTTAAGGTAAATTTAGCTTTTGAAATTTTAATATACGGAATTTATTTGATTTTATATTGCAAAATAAAGTATGAAAAGTTTGTATGGGTACACACGTTGCTTTTTTAAAATATTTTTTCCTGTTATTGATCAGTTATTTCATTATTTGTATACTATGGCATAAGCTTTTGTAGAATTATCGACTAATTAAATAAACCATCACAAAGTTTTATTCAAACCATTTTTACGGGTTTTCGTCATAACGACCACACTACATTATGACTAATGATACGCGATTCAGAAAAATTAAAGCGCTCCACCCTGTACAACAGGCACGATAAAATCTTATGATGGCCTGCACAAATGCGGTGTATAGGGATCCTACCAAGAGCTGAGGATCCCAAGCCAACCTCACCTGCAATTGGTGCACCTGCCGATCAACGGACGAGGCCTTGGCGAACATAACAGCGCCCGATAAGCGGCAATAGGCTCGCCACCTATTACGTGGAAACAACTATGTAATTGGCGAAGTGTGGGCGTATAGTATGCCTCTGCCAGCCCCTTTGGGGACACAGGCGTGAATATATGTATATATGCACAAATGCCGTTTCACGCCCTGCTTAAAAAAGCCGGGAGTACAGCTGAGACATACTTGCGCCGTTTGTTACACTTTCATCACAAGTCCCAAACCACTTTAGACGATTTCAATAAAAATTGATGCAAATATAATATAGATAACACTTTAATTAACAGCTTTCGTAAAATAATGTTATTAGGTTAGTTATTTTACAGAAATCACTTAGTATTATTATGTGAAAAAAGCTGAAATGAGTTTCTTGAGGCATTCTTCAGACAGATTAACTGACAAAGAATCCATTTTGCTTTTAATTCTTGATTATGGTACCGCTTATATCTCTTTCATTGTTGTTAATGAATTTCCATTTTTTTTTTGTAAAAAAATAACGAATCTATAATTATGATCCTGTTGATCTTAAAGACAAGTATATTTTATTTTATTAGTATTATGAAAGGCTCCATTAAACTGACATATATTTTTCTCTTGTTTCAGTTGCTCTGATTACGAAGACTGTGGATGACAATAAATATACTCCTAGATATTATGATTTTTGTGAACAAACACATCACTTTACAAGTTCGATGTGCGAGGGAACGAGGGCGCGTGTGTGACTTGCAGTTGGGTGAGGTGTGAGGCGATGATGGCGGAACAGCTGAGGAGGGCCAGGTCCGTTACCATGGAAACGGGAGGCCTGCCGCTCGTCTCCACCTTCGCTTTGCTCACTATTGTTGCTGGTTCGTACATTTTTATTTTCTGTTAATATGAGATCACTAGATAAGAGTGTCTGCCTATTATGTGGGACCAACCTTATAATTTATTGCGAATTTAAGGCGAAGTGTGGGCGTATATTATGCCTATGCCTACCCTTTCAAGGAAACTGGCGTAACCATATATACAATGTAATACAGAAATATTTTAGCGTAGTTAAAATTTTAGAAAATTTTTGATAGATAAAATTGTTTCTGCCTAGCTCTTGTTATTAAAACCAATACCATTTGTTAGTACCTTTTCAGACATAATAGCCCTAATTCAGAAATTAAGCCAGCCTCGCAAATTTCTGTAAAGCAAAATACAAGCCCACTTTCAAATATTTTTTTTGTCTTTTGACCAAATTAATTCAGCTAAAATACCGTCCGAAAGTCGTGGTTATATAGCAGTCCTTTAATTCATATCATAATAGATTTCTTTACACTTTTACTTGCGCCTTGTTTGGATGTCTGTATGATAAATTAACTATTTGATTGCTTGTCGGGAAAGTGAATTGTCATGTCTGCAGTTTTGTTTTATTTTCTAAAATTTGTGATATTTCTAATATTAATGTGTAGTAACGGTGGATTATTAACCGTTAAGTGTTTGTGAATATACATGAGTGTTGGTAAATCAGACAAAGCAGTACATCACTTTTCAAATTCTCTCAAGGAGAGTCCTTGTGGGATCTCAGTATAGTCCCACATCCTTACTGGGGACTCAAGGTGCTTAGGGAAGGGTATTTCATTTATCATCCCTCAATATATCACTTACTTGAAACTGGCTAAATGTGCTAAACGCACGAAGCCATTATTTGAAAGAAAAAAAAACTATACAACTCCGTTTATGTTCGTACATAATTTTTATAATTTTAATCTTGTGGGATGTAAAACTTATCTACCAATAATTTTTCTTACCTACCTGATGTAGTATATGTAAAAAGAGAGATTAACTTTTTTCAGACTGGAAATAAAAACCGATGTTGCGCTTTTCTGTAAAGTCGAAAAAAAAACAATAAGTGAAGATTTTTATCCAACTGAAAAGAAATAATTTATTTTCATCTAACTTGTGTCAAGTTGATAAATCTTTTGAAGAAAGAAAAAGATTAGTATAGAGGTTGCTTTCTATATATGTTTAAAAAAAACTGGTAAGCGGCAAAAGGCGTATAATTTGCCTTTACCTACCCCTTCGGGGAAACAGGCGTGATATTATGTATGTATATATAAAATTCTATAAACTCCCAGAAAAATTAAAAATGTTTGACCTAGCTCGTGTAATTTAAACCAGTACTATTCATTGGTATTTTGCAGACGTATACTAGTCCTCATTCAGAAAGCCAACAAATTAAGCCAGGCTCGCAGACTTTCATAAAGCAGAACATACCAGTCCACTTCCAAATATTAATTTTGTCTTTTGACCAAACTAATTCAGCTTAAATATCGTCCGAAAGTCGTGGCTATAGCAGTGCTTTGATTTACATCATACTAAAAGTCTCATTTGGGTAATGAATCGTAAACGGAATGCTTATTAGGCAGAGAGGTTTCATGTTTTTCATCATTTATTTTCAAGTTAAGAACTAATTTTGTTTTATTATAATAGATCCAACCGTTTATTTTCTTTTTGACAGCACCAACGTTCTGTAACTGCGTCATGTTACGCAAAAGTTGACTTTTAAATGCGAGGTTTTAAAAATACGACAGCTGCTTAAGTTTGCTCCTTGATCCCGTATAATATAATCATCTTTGACAAATTAAGTCCATAAGAGCAGTCGTTTTTTTACAAATTACATAAAATAACAAACGTTTTTAAAAAAATACGTTATATGGTTATCAACATAGTGATGTTACGATTGAGATATCGATATTGTTCATTAACTATTTTTACACGGGTATAATGTAGTATTCTAATGCAGTATAAATATAGATTGGTATGAAATGATATGAAAAAAATATTGTGACTTTTATTTATTTATTAATCAAAATCAGATTCATCGTCGCTGTCACTCGAGCTATCGCCGACATTTATAATTAATTGTTAATTCATATTATCTATCCCTTTTTTTTTTCGGATGGAAAATTATCAAATGACTGTCTTCCGCTGTGGGTGAAGCGGAAGGGTGTGTCAGACTTTTACTGACTAAAAACCATCCATGTTCCTTCTTGAGCCTGTAACACCAAGGCCGCGGTAACCCTTTCAAACAATCCTGCAACCCTGGCAGGCTTGGCCCTGAGGGCCCCCCAGTGTGCTGACATCTCTTTGAGGCGCGCGTGGAACACGAACGCGCCGTCGACGCGGCCTGTCGCCTTCAGTGGATCAGTGACGAGAGGCAAATACAAATACAAAGCATTTATTGCTTGTCACATGGAAGTAGGTTGTAACAACAAATATGGATAGATACAATGTGACGCCCTGTAAGGGCATAGCAACATAACAAAGGACCTACTAAGTGCCTGCGTCCTAGATGACTTACAAAAATTTAAGACAAAGAATAACAATATACTTATTTATTTATATAGATTAATTGATTTTATCATCGAAAAATTCCTGCATATTATGATAGCATTTTTTAAATTAAGAATGTCTTCAAAGTTTTAGTAAAAAGCGGAAGATTATTTATATTTTTTATGTAATTTGGTATATGATTGAATATTTTAATTAACATGCTATGAGGGCTTGTCGAGATTAGTTTTAATGTTGAAAAAGGGATTTTTAGTTTGTTCTGATATCTATTGTTTCTTCTCATTCTTTTCTCGGGTGAATATAGGGTTTGGTTTTATTTTATAAACTTGCATGACTCCATAATGTGAATTGAAGTGAGAGTTAGAATCTGATGTCTAATAAAGTGTGCTCTACAGGATTCTAGTTGGTCAATGTTTTCTAATATTCTTATGCATTTTTTTTGTAGAGTAAAAATTTTACTCACGTCACTGGAGTTTCCCCAAAAAATAATGCCATAAGATAGTCTGGAATGTGCATGTGCATAATATACTGTCAGTGCTGTTTTAAAATCCGTGAGTCGCTTAAGCCGCTGTAAGGCATAAATAAAGGATGACATTTTATTTGATACTTTCTGGACATGGTTTTTCCAATTTAAGTGTGTGTCTAATTCTAATCCTAAGAGAGTAGCAGAATGTACAGATTCAATTTTTGTATTTTTATATTGATATGAGATGTCTAAGGCAGATTTCTGGTACGGCTTAAACTGGATGATTTTGGTTTTGTTAAGATTTAGTTCTAAGTTGTGTGCCTTAAGCCAATCTACTATTTTTTCTAGAGTCGTATTTAGTTTTTCTTCTAATTCTCTTTATAGCCAGAACAGGGTATCAATACAGAGACGTCATCAGCGAAAAGTACGCAGTGTGCGTCTAATATGTTTGGAAGGTTATTTATATAAATTAGAAAAAGGACACAACCGAGGACACTGCCTTGTGGAATGGAACCCGTTGCTTGAACTCGCTCAGATCGAATGTTGGAGATTACGCCTGTTTCAAAGTTCGTGTTCTCGATATCTACGTACGTGTAACGATTATGTAGGTACGATTGGAACCACTTGTAGGCAATGCTTCTGATGCCTGTCTGGTACAATTTATTTAGAAGAATTTTATGTCGGACTCTATCATAGGCTTTACTCATATCGAATAGAAGACCTACTGCAAAATTCTTATTGTTTATTGCTTCAAAAATCTGTTTAGTGTATTTGTATATTGCTAGAATTGTAGAGTGGTTTTTTCTAAAGCCGTTTTGGTTTTCATGCAATATCTTGAATTTTTCGTAAAAAGAATAAAGCCGGTTTATCATAGCGGATTCAAAAATTTTTGCTGACGTGACTGTGGTTGATCCCTTTTTGTGAATGGGCTTCATAATAGATATCTTGAGTGCATCAGGAAAAATTCCTTCAGAGAAGGATTGATTTACAAGCATTGTGTACGGGATTGTTAATAAATCGACCCAGGACTGCACCAAGAAAGGAAGAATTTCTTCATGGCCAAATGGTGTTATTTTTTTTAAGTTAGTTATTATATTCTTTATCTCTTTAGATTTTACAGGGCTAAGAAAGAAACTATTTTCGATTGTATCCGAAGTCGTTGCTGTCATATTTATAGTAGAGTCTTCATGTTTATTTCCAACAGAAGCAAAAAAGGTGTTAAAGGTGTCTGCTACCAATTTAGGGTCTGTTTGTATTTCTTTGTCTGTCGTTTCTAACTGTATACTTTTATTTTTGAGTCTTGTTTTATTGGTTTCCCTATTAATTATTTGCCACATAGTTTTAGTTTTGTTTTTCGAGTGGTCGAATTGGGACTCATTTTTAAGCTTTTTTAATGTAGTTATTGACTTTCGAAGTAATTTACAATATGTTTTGTAATATAGTTTTAAGCTGTAATTTTTAGATTTTGATATTAGTGGTGTTAAGAATCTTTTAAAGCGACAGGAAGTTCTTAAGCCCAATGTTAAATAATTTACTTTAGCTTTAAACTTAACAGATGCTCTGGCGCTTGCGCCAGTGGTAAAAGCGGGCTGCCATTTTGATACTCTGCTTCAAAGTAATTATGAAGTTTGATCACCTTTTCTCTCGTCTGTCCTTTTGGCACTGATCCGTTCGGCATTTTATAGTTCGAATATAAAACAATACAAAACTCAGCAAACAATGACTAGTACGGGCGTCTTGTTGCGAGTGACAAATAACAGTGACAAACACAAAATGGCGGTGGACTATCGAGTGTTGCTACCTTGAAAAAATACTACTGCTTACCCATAGACAAAAAATGGGTAAATAATAGAACGTTTTAAAAACCCCGCTCTAATATTTAGGGAGATTATTATTACGTATCAATGTAACAGCGCTAGCGCCATTCCTACGACTGTTCTCTTTCCGCACAGACTCTAGAACTCTAGAAAAATGAATCCATATCGTGCACTTTAATCACTTGATCACAACACTATAACTGTCAAATTAGATCTGTCAAATAGAAAATAAACGGTTGGATCTATTATATTAGAACACAGAATTTAGCCAATGTGACGACCGGTATGGCGCGGTAACGAGTATACTCGCACTCCACTCCTGAGGTCGTGGGTTTAATTCCCACACAGGACAAGTCTTTGTGTGTATAATAATATGAATAATTGATCTGGACCTGGAGTCCGGGTGAAAAAAAAAGGATTTATGTTTATCCGTTATTTAATATTCATAACACAAGTTTTTAATGATATTATCTTGGAACCAAATAATTGGTGTAAGTGTCAGATTGTTTATTAATTGTTATTTATTAACTCATTTAAAAAACAGGTTGACAACTTTCTGATGTTTTTGATTGTTTGAGCATCATCATTCACCAGCGTCGAATGATGTTTTGTGTTTATCTTAGTTTACCGAGTGAATTAGTAATATTTCTAAATATCTCTGTGTTAATCCAAGCTATAAATCACCTGTATGCCAAATATTAAGCAATTCAGTTCAACCAAAAAGCGTGTTCAAGTTTAAAATATTTAAACGTATTAACTTCCATTTCCATTCCATTCCATTTAGAATATTAGAAACAAATGGGTTTATAGGGATCCTACCAAAAACTTAGAAGCCCAAGCCATCCTTACCTGCAAGTGGTGCACCTGCCGATCAACGGATGAGGCTCTGGCAAACATAAAAGTTCATAACAACTTTATAATTTACGAAATGTCGGAGTTGAAAATGCCCCTGCCTACCCCTTTGGGGAAACAGGCGTGATTTTATGTGTGTGTGATATATGTCACGGGTTTTGATAATCCCATATGATTAAATACGGTATTATCAAAAGTAAACTAACATAGCGCTACATTTACAATGGGACAATAAAAAGAAACCTTTTTCCAATTCAAACAAAGCTATATTTTTTGACGTAGGAATAAAAAATGTATTTAATGATTAGATTATAACAAGCAGTTATACCTTATTAAGATTCATTCTAGACTTTTTAACCCAATAAATAACAAAGTAAACACCTGGAAGTCACGCCGGTAAAGAATGGCGCGGCCGCTGTTTTATATAATACTCGTACATTTAATTACGCATGTAAATAACACAACAAAGTTGCATAAGCATCACCACAAACAATGTTGTTATTGTTGTATTAAATAGTTAAAACTGAAGTGAGTTTCGTGTAAAGGAATACTTGCAGTTTCACTACCACCCAGCATTTGCACTTTAAAGTGAATACGGAGCTAGATTCTTGCACGTTGCCGCCTTGACTGCGAACCCCAGGCCGCGCCTTCGAGATTCCTACCTTAATTGAAAACGCTTTATATAGGTACCATTTTCTTTTAATTGTTTAAACTTCCCAGCTCATCTCTCCTACATTCCTACCGGTTTCATTAACGCACCTAATGAAAACAGTGTACCCCAAAACACATCGGATTTCAGAGGAATTGATATGCACAAAACCGACATTGGAATACAGCTAATCATTTGATTAATTGTATGGAAATTAGTGAGCGTACGTACGCGTGGCGAATTTAACGCAAATCTATCAAAATGTAATTATTAACGTTCGATGCGCGTGAAATACTGTATAATTGGAATACGTAATCGAATAAGCCGTTCCTTATGTGGAATACGCACAATGTATTAAATTTTCATCAAGCTTTCTGATGGCAACAACATTTATTATTGAAATTAACATCCGTTTGGCAGCTTACCGCTTGGAATTCGGTTTTATGTTAAATTCTGTTTTCCCAGCGTACTGAGGTATTTTCCCGCGAAATTACTACTTAAGTCACCGTATGGCTTTATGACTATGTACAGGAAATACTGAAACTGTATATAGGATAAAAAGTACGAAAGCTAGTGCCGTTTCAGTTTCTGATGTACCATGTCATATTACTATGCTACAATTATGAGTACTTCATAATCTCCTTATCTTCGTATTGAATTATCGTTACTCAAATAGATAGTATCCAAGTGCTGATCTATTTATTTATTTAAAAGAGATACAAACAGTGGACATACTAAAGATTAAAATTAAGAAATTACAATACAATGGAAAAGGTTCTGGTATGTACACCAATTATAGGTATCTACAGCATTCAAAACAAAATTATGGAATAAGAGGCTCCGCATTGGATCTTCTTACTTCTTACTTAAGTAATAGGATTCAAAGGGTTGAAGTTAATGGAAAGCGATCTCAGGGTTCTGTAGTAAAAATGGGGGTACCGCAGGGCTCGATTCTCGGCCCGTTTTTGTTTTTAATTTATATTAATGATTTGCCACATTTGGTAAAGGAAAATCACGAGATAGTATTGTTTGCTGATGATACATCATTATTATTTAAAATAAAGCGATATCAGAACCCAGACGATGTAAACAATGCGATCTCAAAGGTGGTACACTGGTTTGACGTTAACAATTTATTATTAAATGGGGCTAAAACGAAATGCATTAAATTCGTGACGCCTAACGTCAGACAGGTAGACACCACTATTAAAATAAAGGAAGATGAGTTGACCCTTGTGGATACCACCAAATTTTTGGGTGTTATATTAGATTCTAAGTTACAGTGGGGCCCACATATTGGTGAATTGTCGAATAGACTCAGCTCTGCTGCATACGCGGTAAAGAAAATTCGCCAATTAACAGACGTTGAAACAGCTAGGCTTGTTTATCATTGCTATTTTCATAGTGTTATGTCGTATGGTATTCTTCTGTGGGGTTGTGCCGCAGATATTCAAAATATTTTTGTACTGCAGAAGAGGGCCATACGAGCAATTTATAATCTACCATGTAGACATTCACTAAGGGATAAATTTAAAGAAATTGGTATTTTGACAGTGGCGGGTCAGTTTGTTTATGAAAACCTAGTACCTATATGTACACAAAAATTTTGATAAATTGAGTAAGAAAAGTGATATACATAACCTAAACACAAGAAATAAGCATAAACTAGTTGTACCTGCCACTAGGCTCCAAAAAATTAGCAGATCTTTTAAAGGTCAATGTGTGCGATTCTATAATAGAATCCCAAGCAATATACAGCAATTAAGCCTAAATAAATTTAAATTAACAATAAAACGCAAGCTGTCTTCAAAGGGATATTATTCTATTAAAGACTATATGGCTGATAAAAATGCTTGGGATTAAACCGCCGTTTCATACAGGCTATTCTAATATGAATGACTTAAAGCATGAATATTGTTATATTATGTTGCATTGTATAGCGTCACAGACAAATGAAGATTGTTACTAACCAATCGATAATTTAAAAGAGCATAGCCTGTGAGTTTCTTGCCAGTTCTTCTTACAGAGCGGTGGCTCGGAACTGGCACTTAGATTCGCTTGCACTTAAATGTTTTTTGTTTTTTTAAATTATTTGGTTGCAAGTGAATCTAAGCTTCGTGATTTTAGTATAGTTATATTTTATTTGTTTTTGTTATTTTTTTATAATTTTGACGTTTTCAAGTACTATGTAATAGTTTATGAAATAAAGTATTTTTGACTTTTTTGACTTTTGACTTTTGAAAACTAACAATTATTATACGCTTAAAACTATGTCACTGCAACAGCGTTAATATATAATCAATATAACAAAATTTTAAAAGAGACAGGTTAAGATGTTTTAAATTGTTATAACCGATAAAGAGCCTCAATAAACTAACTGATCTTTGGAGGTTCTGATACAGTCAAGATAAATCTACTGAGTGAATCATTAAATATATCAAGGTCATTTGATATAGCACACTGTCTATTATAAGAACGACATATTCTGTCCAAATGTGAGTTAAAACCTAAATTAGACCTAGCGAGAGGTACAGTCAAAATCATTGAAATACTGTGGCGAGGGTAATTATGAGGCACCTATGTCTGGTCTGCTTAACTTCTGTAATCGTTTCTCACCACCAAGTCTCGACTTTAGTTCTTGACCTTCGTCACTACACGAGGGTTTTAAAATCAAGTCTAAAGATGTTGAATAATGGATCCCTTATCGGATTATTGGCACTTGTATAAGTTTTAATTTTCAAGTACCAATTATACATTTGTTCTCAAATTTATTTGAGAGAAATGTGAAATTGCTTTTTATTTTCTTAAAAAATATCTGTCTTTGAAATAAAGACGGCTCTCGGCCTGTCTCTATTATTTTATAGCTGCCATGTCATATTAATAGCTCAAAGCATTCGTTTATTTTCATAGCCCAGCCGTATTAAAAGTCGTAAAAGCCCCAAATTTTTTTAATAACCTTTAGGTTGTGATTAGCATAATTTAATATAACGAGAGTGTATTTTTTTAGTAACTTATCATCATATTCTAGCATAATCTTGGTTACCCTAGACTTTAGCTGGAGGCCTAGGGTCTGTTTACAAGTTTGACCAGAATTGGCTGAATTTCAGTCATTACATGGAGCGACTGCCGTTTGACCTCCGAAGCCTTGAGGCACTGACTTCCTAATAACGACTGTTCTAGATGATCATGACAGCCGAGAACATCGGCTTAATGTGCTTTCCGAGGCACGTGGTAAGCGATAATTACGCGCATGACTTCGAGAATTCATAAGTTTGAATCCTCTGTAATTGATGGCTATGGGTTTCACCACTGGGCTCTCACCGCTCTAGAACCTAAGAAATATTTCTACTTACACCAACTGATTGTAATAATACTTGTATTTCTAATATAAATCTGACGCAACTGGATACGTTGTCTCTTTATAACGCGTGCCATTTGGAAACGAAGCACATCCAATAAATTTTGAAATCCTCGAAGCCGAATCCGTTCTCCTTCAATTTTCTAAACCAGCGACGACGAACGACCCTAATGTATAAGGTTGTACGCAGACATGATAACTACAATGATTTTTTTACAATCGCTCCTAGCTTAGCAAGAACAGGTAGTCGATAACGATTACGGGAGTCAGGCAGAGTTTACAGATGTCAGTCCTTGGATGGGTGACCATTTTAATAGCATTTAATATACAGCTCTAACTGCGGCCCCGGGACATAGTAGACTCAAGAAGGAACATGGATGATTTTCAGTCAGTAATAGTCTGGCTCACCCTTCCGCTTTACCAATAGCAGAAGACGGTCATTTGATGATTTTCCATGCAAAAAGAACAGATCTACCTCCACCATTCCGCACTGGGTTCGCGTAGTGGAGACAGACCCAAGGTTTAAGAGAGGAAGCCTGGATCTGGGAGACATTAAGAATGAGTATTGGTCCCTTTAAAACAAGCAAACAATATTATTTTTGCATAAAATTTAAATTTAACTTCCGTCTTCGCCCGCGTTTGTCATACAGTTTAAGTTTTCCACAAGAGGCAAATAAACTTAAAAAGCATGTTAAGCTTAGCCAACTTCATAGTTAGATTCATATTTTAAAAATAATATAGCGTAATTACAATTTATATAAAACAACATGAAATATAAATAATTTATTGATTCAGGCGTTTTTTTCAAAGATTTGTAACAATAAGTTCCAGTCAGCTGTTGTTTTTCCGCACGAAAACACATTCTCTGTAAGCGTACAGTGACAATGTGGGTGCCATTCGCTCTTTTGTTGTTTCAATCTGTTTGTGGGCGCGCGGACGTTCATATTACGCCCTCGCCCGCACCTGAACGCTGCCGCAAAATATTGCGCTTAAACTTCGCTCGGAACGCTCGTTTAGATATATCCGACATATCAAAACTACTAAGACAAAAAAGCTTAAACACTTTCTTGACTTTGATTGCTTTGTACATCTACAACGTTATTGTTAAAACATTATAAACCTTAATTTAGCTTTGGCTTGAAATTAATTTCACTTAAAGCTGTATTATTTGGTTGATTATTTAACACAGTATGAGTAGTGATAGTGAAAACCACCACACCCTTTTTTTTTTTTTTTGTTTCACGTCGGTAACAAAATGCTTTTACGCACTACTTTCCGGCCAAAGGGGGACCGAAAGGGGGTGTGGGTCTCACCACCGGCATTCGCGACTACCAGCAGTAAGACCCACTAAAAATCTTCCGACGACGCCCCCCGCTTGTTAAGAAAAAGGCGGGGGCCAGTACCTGGGTGGCAGCGTCTGACACCCCGCCAGCGGCCAGCGTCCCCCGGACCTAAACCGGGAGGACCTCCTCAGGGAGGCGCATTGTGCAGCGCCCCCCCTACCTCTATGTGCGGCCATGGCGTGTGTGGCCGGCTTCTCGTAAGGGTCTATGGTTAGACAGCAGGGGCCCCCGCCCCCACTGCCTAAGACCCTCCTGGCGCTGCTTGACGGGCCCTCTTGGCCCGCCCGCTGCGCCCTCCACAGGTCCCCCTTAGTTTCTCCCCCGGTTGTCAGTACTAAGGGCACCCAGAGTCGTCGGTCTCTGGGTGTTACCTTTTCCCGGCCTCCGGGAGGTACTCAGCCCCCCCACCACGACAAGGTGGAGACCAGTCGGGGGGGAAAACCACCACACCCTGCCCAGACTGGGGTCAACGTCCCTCGGACCAAACCGGAAGGACCTCCTTAACACGTTAACTGCCGGCCATACATTGGGTGAAATTTATATTTTTTTTTTGTGTGTTCTTCAATGTAGTTTAGTACGATATGGATTTATATGTATCTTAGGCTGCAATCGCATGTATGGTTTTTGAAATAATCTCAAAAAACCACGTGAGGTCACCGGTGACCTACGTGGCGCTGGGATGTCAAAAATTGAATTTTCGTTACTTTGGCGCCATCCCGGCCACCCCTCCGGTCACCCGCTCCGCAGTCGGCTGCTTGCGTCCGCGCTAGACGCACGTCTTTCTGATTTTTATTTTTCGCGTGTTCGTTCGTTCTCACTATGGATTCAGACGGTTTCGATATCGACTTAGGCCTTACTCAAGCAGATTTGAAACGCATTGACTTGCTGGAAGCCAGTATTTACGAAGAGATCGAAAGACACTGGCAATGTGATTAAATAAAAAAGAGGGTACAGTGAGGAGTACGCGACGTTATTGTAACAATTGTTACTCCAATAATGTCAAATTATTTGGTTCAGCATTGGCCAGAAATAAAACAAAAAAAGTTTCTACTTTTTGTGATTCCTGCGAAAATAAACCGCATTTATGTTTGAAATGTTTTAATAACATCCACAAATATTGACGTATTGTATACGAATTTGTAATCTTCTGTCTTTGATTTATTTTTCTAATTCTTTAATAAATATTCTAATATTCATAATGCAGTTATTTTATTATACATTTTACATACCCACTAATTTGTGAAATATTTTTTAGGTTTTTCAATATTTTGTCAAAAATATGTACACAAAATAAATACTTTTTTTATACTGAAAAGGCCATAAAAGTAGTAGTATAATAAGCTATGTCAAGTAATAAAATCGATAAGTTTTGCTACACATAGAATCTAAGCATTCACACCCACGAACAAATTGACAGTAAACTGCAAATTTTTCTATGTAAATCTAATATTTTACAAGGTAAACGAAAACCACTGTGCACAAGTATATTACAGCGCCACATCGGTCACATGCATACAGAATATCAATGGAATCTGTATCCTATGGCCCACAATACAAGTGTGAAAGCAGGTCGTCGTTGAGGTCACCGGTGTCCTACGTGGCTCCAAGATGTAAGTTAGGGTCCGGCCACCGGTGACCTACGTGGCAGTTAACGTGTTAAAGAGGCGCAATGAACGCTCCCCTCTTACCTTCTTGTGCGATCATAACGTGTGTGGCCGACTTCTCGAAGGGTCTATGGTTAGACAGCAGGGACCCCCTGCCCCCGCTGCCATAGACCCCCCAGGCACGCCCGCTGGGCCCTCCACAGGTCCCTCTTAGATTCCCCCTCCGTTATTCAGTTCTAATGGCACCCAGAGTCACCAATCTCTGGGTGTTACCTGTTCCCTAGCGCCCTCTGCGCCCTACCGGGAGGTAAACAGAAACAGCCCCCACACCCCGCCAAGGTGGAGACCTGTTCGGGGGGGAGGTACAAGACCCTTGACCAAGTCTATAGTACTACGTTTGATGGTTTGCGGTCGCCTTTGAAGAACCTAAACGCTATCTGTCGCTTCTTCGAGCTATGCCCGGCACTGCTACGTCAGCTTGCAAGTTCTCCTGGCTATATAGGTCATTACATGTCTTCTACAGATACAAACGACTATAAAGCCTTCCTTGATCTAAATACTACACGTATTTTATGTCAGCATAGAGAAATACTGTGAAAAGCGCCTAACTGCCAAACACGTTGCCTTTGTCGCGGCGTCCCCAGCCATTTGCGTCCAATGAAAATTAATAACAGCCCGACACTGGGACTACCGCTGTGATTGACTGCCGCCGACCTAATTTTTTATTCCCCTTATAAATAGGCTTAAGCGAAAATCGGCTCTGAGACATGTCTGTCATTTGATACGAGACAAAAATGTTGGCCTAATAGCCTCGCTGTTTTGTAAAGAAAATCGGATACAAAATTGGGCAAAATATTTGCTTGCATGAATTAATTATTTATAAATATAGGATTGGAAGGGAGGAAATTCTCGAGAGTAAGATTGGAAACGTTGATGGAAACTAAGCTGTGTTTAGAAATCAGTCTTAATCAAAATTACTTATTCCAGTTTGTCTCAATAAAGCAATAAAGCTTAATCCTGTTGATTCTAAAAGCAAAATCACACTCCTGTCTCGCCAATGACCGAGTCCGAATGGTAGATTATGCAAGAATTTTACTCTTGTACCCCAGGGGTCGCATCTTGGACCAATATTGTTTTTGATTTTTATCAATGATTTAACCAAGTACATACATAACAGTACATACAAAATATTTGCCGATGATCTTAAGATATATAGAGAAGTTAATAATTTTAATGATGTTACATTACTACAAGCTGATATAACCAGAATAAAGGAATGGTGTGACTTGAATCAGATGCATCTTAACGTAAAGAAATGCTATTATATCAAATCTACACGCAAGAAAACGTCCATAAACTCAACTTACGTACTGAATGGCTCGATTTTACAGGAAGTTATTGAAATACGCGACTTAGGAGTCCTTATGGATAGTCAACTAACTTTTAAGTCTCACATTGACTCCGTTGTAAAAAAAGCAGCAAAACAACTTGGTTTCATTAGGCATAACACAAAAAGTTTTAGGTCGTACTCCTCTAAAATCGTGCTTTATAATGCATTTGTGCGTAGCTGCTTGTAGTTCTGTAGTGTGGCTTGGAATCCTTTCTACAGTCTGCACTCTCAGCGTATTGAGAACATCCAGCGTGCTTTCACAAGATCACTAGCTTACACATACTCCGGGATATCTCACAGGACTCCTTATGACGTCCGATTAAGCTATTTTAACATGCAGAACTTGCACCAACGAAGAAAGATTCGCGATCTAACATTTCTATTTAAAGTAGTTAGTAGCTTTATCGATTGCCCCAAAATTTTGAAATAAATATCTCTCAACGTGCCTCATAATTACCCTCGCCACACTATTTCAATGATTTTGACAGTACCTCTTGCTAGGACTAATTTAGGTTTTAACTCACCTTTAAACAGAATATGTCGAAGCAGAATATATATTCTTATAATAGACAGTGTGCTCTATCGAATGACCTCGATATTTTTAATGATTCACTCAGTAAATTTATCTTGATTATATAACCTCCAAAGGTCACTTAGTTTTTTTTTTAGGTTACAACAATTTAACACATCTTCAATCTACTTTTTGAATTTTTTGATTATATACTAACGCTGTTGCACTAACATAGTTTTAAGCTTATAATAATAGTCTGTTTTGTTTTGAATGCTGTAGATACCTATAATTGGTGTACATACCAGTACCATTGTAATTTCTTAATTTTAATCTTTAGTATGTCCACTGTTGGTATCTCTTTTAAATAAATAAACTCTTAATATCTTTGATTTGATAGGAGTCCTAAGCGTGTAGTGTCTCTAAATGTGTAAATAATAAATAAATAAAATTGGTGTATCTGTTGGTAATCGCGTCGTGCCGAAGCTAAATTAGTAAATTTTAATGATTTGTATATTTGCCATTCATCTGTTGCTCAGTTTCTCTTGCTCTGAAGATTCAGTTTTGATTAAAATTATTTTACGTCATAGGCTTGTGTAAACAGTATAGAATGGCATTACACCGTTTGCTAAGTAAGCTAGTTTAATTATAAAATCATTAACCTTTTTTCTTATAGAAGGAAAATTGAAAAAGTATTAATAAGGTGTCATATCTATAAAGCCCACGCCATTTAGGCGGTCCGCTGACCGCTAATGATTTTCATGAATAGCATTAATATCGCTATTAAGCAAAATTGTTTCATTATGAAATGTAATGAGCGTTTGTCTAAACTGGGCTTCAATAGCATGATGCTGTTACCCGCAATTTCTAAGTATGGCTTATTATTTGCGTCATCATCATTAGTAGTGTAATAAAAATAATAATTTACTCTTTATTATACACCATGATAAAGATTATACATGAAAACAAAGAAAATTAAACAGGTAGATATATACAATGGGAGGCCTTATCGCTTAAAGCAATTTCTTTCAGGCAACCTTAAATGGACAGAAAAGTTAAGGACACAGAAGAGAACATCGTGATGTACAATCATAATTGAAAAAAATAAAATAAACACAAGATAAAAAATAAATTAGACTAACACGAGGATAAAAAAGCAAAACTACTACTACTAATAAAATAAAAACAAAAGACAAGCTATAAATTTACAAATAAAATATTGCTACATATAGGAAGATTAAAAATGTACGGTTCGTTATTTAAATGCATGCCCTTCGGTCGGCGAGTGAGCTCTCTGGTGAGGTTTTTCTATGAGATTACAACAACACAGTGTCTACTGGCGATGACTTGTTTCCATTAGTTTATTTATTAGTTTGCCTGCTAGAGTGCCAACTACCTATAAAAAAACACGGCACTAGCACGCTGACCCGCTTCTATCTTCTTGACAATGTCATCTGGCAATATCTTGTATTCCACCATTCATCATCAAATCCTAGCATTATGTAGCCCCAGACTTAAGCTTAGGGCCTAGGGTCTACTCACTAGTTCAACCAGATTTGACTGAATTTCAATTATTGTATTCCACCATTACTTATGGAAAAGGTGCTTAGACTATTCTCTTAAAAAGCAAAACTTATAAATTAGCACAAAGAGATTCAGAAGTGGAACGTTTTCAAGAAATGATGATTATGATTATGGAATTAGCATTAAAAGTTATTCCATCACAGTCAAGCTAGGAGTAACATGAACGACAATGTTTGAGCGCTCGTATCTGTAGAACATATGAGTGCTACCCTAACTTTCACAAAATGTTATAGAGTAGGTTACACAGACAAACACTCAAATACACAATCAATACAAGAAAGTTACTGCCCTTGTGGAATGCTCTCTGGCGAGGAATTCCCGTGAGATTATAGCATGGGAAGCCCCATGTTCAAAAAGGGCGTGTAACGGTTTTGACGCTCTACTCATACCACTGGTATTGCAAGCTTCCATTAACTGCAACGACTACTCTTCATCAGGGGAGCCGCATTCTTGAGTGCCAACTAGTGGTATAAAAAAAACATACAATTTTTCCGCATCATTTTATTTACAGTCCATCTGCAATATTCGGCAGGTTTAGTAATTAACACAGAAATTGCGACTCTAAATCAGAATTTGCCTTATAAACTCAAAAGCCACTTACAAGTCGCAGGGTCCACTCTAATAATACCCGAAAGAAAACACACAAAATAAAATAAAATAAATAAAATAAAATATACTTTATTGTCTTTAAGATCAATGATCATCATTTAGATTCGTCAAACATTTACACAAAATGGAAATTCCATATATTTTTTTAACAACACAAATACACAAACATCTCCAACACTATTTCGCTTCCTTGCATCGCTACTTTCCATACCATTATCGTGCTATGCTGTTACATTACTGTTCTAGTAAGCGGTAGATCTAGTACTTAATATAGCAGTTGTGAATCCAAATCAGAATTTGACTTACAACCTCAAAGCCACTTCCAGTTGCAGCGGTATTGCCCCAGCCAGAGATCGAAGCGCTGTCTAACCCGCATCTATTAATTCCAATTCCATGCCAATAAGCTTGTCAGCCATTTCGACGCTATTCAGTCTTGGCATTCCACTAATAATCGCTAAGACAAGAGCTATTAGAATCAATATTCGAAGTATCTGAGGTCTTAAACTATCCCAGTCTTGTCTGAAGCTGTAACTTCTATTAAGAATATTTCCAAAAAGTAAGAGAGACATAATTGCTGTACAAAATAGGATGATTATAATTTCAATGACCTCACGGATTAGTCTAAAAACAAAACGAGTTTCATGTGCGGGAATTTCAGACATATAAAATCTAAGATACTAATGTATTTGCATACACTGTGTTGTATGTGATTGGATATTGGATATTTATCACGACTCTCTTGGGAAATTTAAATTTAAAATTCAGTCATCCTGTCACTGAAACAGTTTTTGGGATTTCATTGTGTGCGTCTTTGTTTGTTATTTGTCTTTAATATTATACATATTTCAAACTTTTTTGTTATCTTTTGTTTTAATGTTGTGTTCACCTGTAATTGGGTTGCATGCTAGGTAAACTCTTATAATGTATAATTTTAAATGTAAACATGTAATCTGTTGGTGTACCAAATAAATAAATAAATACGATACTTTATGAGAGCAACACAATGAAAAGTGATAATACTATCTATTACAGCCGAACATTTTGCATATAACACACACACTCACACACACACTCACACGCACACACACACGCACACACCCAGGCACATACTTACACATTAGTTATATAAGTTACTTAAGTCTTGTATTTGAATTTTGATCTCTTTAGAAACCGTATTGTTGATGGCCGCGATACAGGTTTTGCCTAGTGCGGTTGTCATTGTAAATTATTACTGTTAATACTGGAATGCGTAATAAAGATTTATTATTATTATTACTTTAGATATGTTCTTATCAGTACTATAACCCATGTGTACATCGTGTTGTTTCTTTCTAATATTTGCTGTGAGTTAAAATTATACTACATATTAATAATGGCCCTTTATACCGATTCGTGAAGCCGTTTTTCTCGATTGAGAAACTGATATTTTTCATATTGTTTATTATTAGTAAGTTAATAAGTTTGGTGAAATGATTTCTAACACAACGACCTACTTAAAAAAGTTTTTATACCAATTTGAAAACCTTGTATTCAAAGCTTTAACCCTGTACTACATCTGAGAGAAGAACTCGCAAACAAAAAGTTAGAAATACCTACTGTACTTACAAAGTTGAGCAGAGTTAATACTTCAAGCAATGTCGGAATGTAGGGACAGAGATTGTATTTGGGTCGCGTTATTTCGGAGATTTTCTCCAAAACATACATGTGCACATTACAAATACATTTTGAAACGACGGATATTGAATGCAATATTATTTTATCTTCTACTTTGAACTGTATTATCTAAAAGGGGCGATTAAGTCATAAGTGCTATTTCTATGTTTGCATCTACTACGTCTGCAGTAAAGATTTGATTTGGTTTCAACAGTATTACGCTCAAATACTTTTGTTTTAAAAAAATTACGTTCCTACACTCACTTTTATTTGTAGTATGTTACAAATCTTGTGGAACTCACACAGTACTAGTAGTTGTGATAGCAGTAAGTAAAAGGTTGAGAACTGAAAGGTTGTGAAAGATTCATATATCGCAATGTGGCTATGTATTTCAGTTGTAATCGTACTTTCACCACCTTTGCAAAACTAGTACTTGTGATGTAGGTGATTCTATATTTTATAAAAATAGCCAATGAGAGGGTAGGCATTAATTGTACGAGCGAGTCAATCTCTCAATAAACATGTTACGCGATTGACTTGGTTTTACTGCAGCCGATTCCCGTAAGTTCCCTTAGTGTCCAGAAACTTCTCAATACTGATATTCCAATCAAAAAGTGTAAGTAAGATAAATTGCATATAACCACTCAAATTAAGAACGCATCAAAATTTATGAGCAATCTATAATTAATAGGAAGTTAATGTGCTATGCTGAAGTCTGACAGATGGACAAATGATTCGCAGTACGATCTCAATAGTCGAGTTTCTTGCCCAATTCTTGTGCTAACAAATTCCCGCCTGCAGTGAATAGGCGCGTTAGTTTGTTAAGTGGACGTTAATACTACTTAGAATAAACGATTTTGACTTTTACTTGTTTAGACACTGCGAAACCCTAAACCAGCCGCTCAGATAGAGCTGGTGAAGAAAATAAATAAGCAACATTTTTTACCAATTTCAACGTTTCCACGAAAATATTCGTACCACAATCTTGATGCCATTAATCGTTTTGATGTCACAGTATGGTACGTTTAGTGTGACCCTTTTTATGCGTCTCTCCATACCGATTTGCGCTCCTAATCACCGAATGCCGAATGTCGAGAATCGTAACTGATTCGGGGTTTCGGGATGTTCATCGGCCGGCCGCATTTAAATGGCAGATACTAATCGATGGCTTTTCATTGTGAAAGACGACCGGTACAAATGATGTTTTGGATATAATCGACTTTGGTTTATGTTTGTGCGCTCATCCCTTTATTGAATTAGTTGTGTTGACTTATTTTGCATTGTAGGAGATATTAGTTTCATTGTTTGAACTAATGGGTATGAGTGTATTTGTTGTATTTTGAATATTTAACTATGTGGAATATAAATCGAATGATATTTTATTTGAGATGTGAATAAACTTTCTTGCACAAATAAAGACAGTCTAATGCCACTTTCATACGCAGTCTATCAGCACTCGAATCAAACATTTGGTGAATGGTTCCTGTGTAAGACCATTTGACTTTGAAATTCTCTGCCGGCACGTCGTGTGCTCGTAGCTCTGCGGTGCTAGGTGGTCGTAAACGATCACCGAAGTACAGCAGAGCTTACAGAGGTCAGTCCTTGGATGGGTGACCGTTTGTGTGGCATTTGATATCGAGCGCTTCCGTGCTTCGGAAGGCACGTTAAGCCGTTGGTCCCGGTTATCACTAAAATGTGGTAGTTGTTAAGCCATGTTAGAGACCTAATGGGCGGCTTGACAAATTTTAACAGCAGGACGCCATACACCTGCCTCCGCCAATCCGCACTGGGTCAGCGTGGTGGAGTATGACCCAATACCCTCACACCATAATATGTGAGAGGAGGCTCGTGCTCAGTAGTGGGACGTTAATGGGCTGAGATGATGACGTCATGTGATTCCCAACTCCTTGTCTTTTTTAAGTGGGTAGCTAGTGGTAAGGCGCTCCTACTTTTCTGGACTGAAATGACTTACCATCAGCCAGGATGTGGTTATTATCACATAAAAAAGAAAAATGAAAATTTAATGCTGCAAGGCATTCACTTACTTTTAACCCAATAAAAAGCAATACCTACGAATAAGACAAACATATGCTTAATACAATTGAATATTTACTAAAAATAAACTAAAAAAATACACAAAATGATATAAAGTTTCATTAGACGATGATTACTTATAAAATCATTTATTTTTCGATTCTTAAAGGTTCAAGACCTCTTCTATTGTAATAAAAATTCTAAACTAACATTGGTTCGAGACGATTGAATATATGAAATAAGAAATATTTTATGATGAAGGTTAGTTTTAAATGCGACCTACAGCTTGGTATAAAGGCTTAAACATGATTGCCCAAAATTGATATCGGCGCCAAATGCGTTTAACTTAACACCCATCCAGATGGAAACAATTAAGGACGACTTCTCAAGTGGCATAATCAGAAGCTATTTATAATTTGTTTTTTAACAACTTGAATAGGCAGGCTATTTATGTTTTTTTATATAAGTCTAAGATATGGTAGAAGTTTTCGAGTAGGTAGTTGGGAAAGGTGAAAACTTGTCCATTGCCTCTCCTGTAGTACCACGACTGAGGAGTAGTAAAGCTAAATGAACATTTATATGTTAATATGTGTTTTTAACTATAAAATAAAGATGGGTGTATCAAGGAATCGTACCAAGATGACCTTTATTTTTTTGATTTACGTCGGTAACAAAATGCATTTACGCACTGTCTCCCGGCCAAAAGCCGACCGAGAGAGGTGTGTAAGACTCACCACCGGCAGACACGAACGCCAGCAGTAATACCCACTAAAAATCTTCCGACGACGCCCGCCGCTTGTTGAGAAACAGGCAGGGGGCCAGTACCTGGGTTGCAGCTCTGACACCGTGTCCGCGGCCAACGTCCCCCGGACCAAAACCGGGAGGACCTCCTCAGGGAGACGCAGTGGACGCGCCCCTCCTACATCCTTGTGCGACCATAGTGTCTGTGGCCGATTTCTCGGAGGGTCCATGGTTAGACAGCAGGGGCCCCCTGCCCGCTCGCCACAATAGGGCGGTAAGTCCCATCTTTGAGGAGTGGCTGGAGAGGCGCCACGGCGTCCTCACCTTCCGCCTGACGCAGGTTCTAACCGGGCATGGCTGTTTCGGTAGGTTCCTGCACAGAATCAGGCGGGAGGAAACGTCCGGGTGTCACCATTGTGAGGATCGGCCGGAGGACACGGTGGAGCATACCACCGCGGTCTGCCCCGCTTGGGCGGCGCATCGACGTGTCCTCGTAGCGGCTATCGGCGGCGGCGACCTCTCGCGTTCGGCCTTGGTGGAGACCATGGTCCGGAGCGAGAGGGAATGGGATGCTGTTGCCTCCTTTTGCGAAGCAGTCATGCTAGCAAAGGAGGCGGCGGAACGAGAGAGGCAAAATGCCTCTTGTCACGGATCCAGGCGCCGCGGGGGACGCCCGAGACGTCGGGAGCCGAGAGACGACTCCCGGCCACCGTAGGCGCTGGCTTGTGGGCGGTGGGTAATGGGTAACTCGCCGCCCTTCCGCCAACTATAGGCGACAGGCCGCGTCGACGGCGCGTTCGTGTTCCACGCGCGCCTCAAAGAGATGTCAGCACACTGAGGGGCCCCTGGGGAGGGGGCCAAGTCTGCCGGGGTTGCGGGACTGTTCGAAAGAGTTACCGCGGCCTTGGTGTTACAGGCTCAAGAAGGAACATGGATGGTTTTTAGTCAGTAAAAGTCTGACACACCCTTCCGCTTCACCCACAGCGGAAGACGGTCATTTGATGATTTTCCATCCGAAAAAAAAAAATAAAAAAAAATAAAAAAAAAAAAAAAGGGGCCCCCTGCCCCCACTGCCTAAGACCCTCCTGGTGCTGCTGGTTGGGCCCTCCTGGCCCGCCCACTGCGCCCTCCACAGGTCCGTCTTAGTTTCCCCCGCGGTAGTCAGTACTAAGGGCACCCAGAGTCCCCAATCTCTGGGTGCTACCTTTTCCCTAGCGTACAAGTGTTACACCTGTCGATTAACGAACGAGACTCTGGCAACCAACAACAAAAAGTTCCCGATAAGCGGCAATAGGCTCGCCACCTATTACGTAACATGAAACTGCCTGCATCGTCAAAAAACAGGCGTAAGTGAATGTATGTATGTAAAACAATGGCGTAATTCTGAGTGAACCATGCAGAAAATTGAAAAGCTCTTTCTTTTTAAAGTCAGGCGATACAAGCGGAAGCGTATGGATGTATGTAACAAATTTTTGTATCCATCTTAATCAATAACAAAGTTCTAAGGTAACAATCATAAATTAAATTGAATTAAAAAAATATATTTTTTAAAGTCGTTTAAAAGGCAACGATTAATTAGCAACAGTTCCATAGTTTTTATTTAATGAATGGCGTCCATGATGCTTCACTCCGCGTCGTCAGCGAATCGCTACTATTATTTGCGCCCTCCCGATCCATTTCGAGCCAATTGCACAAACAGATTGAACCTTTATTTCTTCCGATTGTATTTGGTTACTGTTAAAATGGTGCTGATTCGACAGAGCAATATTGCAGCGGGTTTTTTTTAAATTAATGTACACAATAACAATTTTATTCTGTGGAGTTTAATTATTGAATGATAAGAGGTAAATACGGGAATATGGTGATTGATTGACCAATTCACAGCTTATGTAAATATTGTAATTCATCATCTGAGCATGATATAAGAAATATCATAGTAGACAGTTTCACTTTCGTTCGGCCAAACTTTACAATAAAATAAATAAATTAATATACGTACACAACAGAAACTATGACGACTGTCAAATATGATAACTAGCTGGATTAAGACTCTTTTATAAAGATATAGAAGCTCTATTGGAATAGAAATAGGAAATATCCCACCACACACATCACAGTACACCACACCACACCTTTTGACTTTATTTTATATTGCACACATGTAATAGTATTGTAAGACGTATAATTTTTAAATAAGATATGGAAGAGCGGAGCCTCCTAATACAGGCATTGTTTGCCTAAAATGATGTTCCTAACACATTTGTACAACGAAATTATAGATAACATAAAGAAAGATATTATTATATTATAGATCACGCCACAGTGTCGGAGATCACTAATAAGTTGCTAAAACAGTGTGGAGTGGAAGCAGATGTAAGCCCCCAAAAAAAAGTTTTTAGAGTATAACGTAGTATAACGAGTCTTACGAAAAATATAAGAATTCAAATGCAACAAAAAAGGAACCCAACCAACGACCTTTATTTATTTTAAATATGTATGTATTTGTGTTTATATATGTGCATGTGTGTGTATTTTCATGTAGATCAGCGTACTATTTTGTGTAGGTATATCATAACTATAAATATCTCTTACTCGCACCGCCTTTAATGTCTCTGCTAACCCCAAGGTTCGCTGGTAGACAATGCCTAATGGCATTAAGTTCGCCTTTTGTACATTGTATTTTTATGTGTGTACATACATACATATATTCACGCCTGTTTCCCCGAAGGGGTAGGCATTGGCATATTATACGCCCACACTTCGCCAATTAAATAGTAGGTCCCACGTAAAAGGTGGCGAGCCTTTTGCCGCATACCGGGCACTGTTATGTTCGCCAGAGCCTCATCCGTTGATCGGCAGCAGCACCACTTGCAGGTAAGGTAGGCTTGGGCTCCTCAAGTCTTGGTAGGATCTCTAAACATCTTTATGTGTGTGCACAGTAGTAAAGAAAATAAATAAAAAAAGACATACCTCTGTAAACCATGCTTGATTTCGTGATACTATCTAACTAGATAGATGGTACAAATTGGATGCATGCAAATTGGACTGGGTGTTTCTTATTTATGTTAAGTATATATTTACAAAAAAAAAGTATGTAAGTATCCGTTCATTTGTATCCATAACACAATTTCTTCATGATACTTATCTTGGAACTAAATATTGGTGTGATTGTAAGAGAATATTCATTTATAACTATGCACAATTAATTTTCGATTACTTATAGTATCTACTTATTTACTTAGAAATAATATGTAACGCACAATACTCCTATCCATAGTAAATGGGCGCGTTCATTTTTAAGGTTATCTTGACATTCATAAGTTCTTCAATGGAGTGAAAAACTGAAAAAAGCATTTTTCTTTTTTATGTAGGATTTTCTATTCACCTCTACTTCACCTTCAAGAGTTAAAAAACCAACCATAATTTGAAATGAAATAAGCCAAAACTATAACTTATACACTCGACCTGCTGGGGCTGACGTTGAGCGGCCATAGAGTTAGCATTCGAGAATATTGCAGTTTCATATTACTATTACTTTTGAATGATAAATCAATTAATTGCGACTAAAATCTTTAAAAAATTTATGACACATCTGTTTTCCTTTATCAGATTTTGAAACAAAAGTGTTTTATGGTGTAGGGGTCAGTAAACCTACTAGCAGTCCGCTCCGTCCGTCTTTGTAACAAATCTTCGTATGCATGAATATGAATAGTTATTCTAGCCAGGGTGTGTATTTACCAAAAATAGTATTTATGTATGTTTATCCGTGGTTTAGTATCCATAACAGTTCTTAATAATACTTATCTTAGAACTAAATAATTGGTGTATTTGTTACAAATTATTTATTTGCAAGTGATGGATTAAAAATATCTTTGTAACAAATCCCGGGCAACTATAATTCGAAAAATCGACACGTGTCTTGTTGCTATTTATCTCGATTTTTCGGGAAATTATAGTTGCGCGGGAATTGTTCGAAAGATATTTTTAATCCATCACTTGCTTACAATAGATTTCCGCAAACTTATAATAACGAATAACTTATAAAACTTATAAATGAATCAATAAATTAATATTTATTTGTCGAAGTGTTCCCGAATGATTACATTTCAAACAGGGATCTTTTACAAATGCGGGACAATGTTTTATAAAAGTGTAGGTGATACTACGCGCTAGTGGTGTCTCTGGTATTCTAAGCGTCCACAGGCTGCGGTGATCACTTTCCATCAGATTGTTCTGGTGTTCACATAATAAATATTACGTCAACATTATGAAGAACAGAGCAACGACTTTAAAATTAAAAAAAAATGTTTAAAAAGTTGTAAGTCGAATGTCCACAAAAAAGTTTTGTTTTGTAGGTATTCATGCAAGAAAAGTTTTTTTGTATTTTCAAGAAGAATAAATTTTGAGTCGTTTTGCAGGCCAGCTCCAAGGATCGGGGTATTCGGAGCAGGAGCCAGAGTTCCTGTCTCCGTTGGAGAACATCACCACACCGCAGGGCAGAGACGTGCATTTCACTTGCACGGTCAACCATTTGGGCACTTTCAAGGTGAGATTTTTTTTTTATTAATTTCTCGTCTCGTAAGGGTGTGACTAAGAGAAGCGTAATTTTGAGGAGACTACAGTGCTAGCTACGCGTCTATCAGCTCTGCGTTACTAAGTGGTCGATAAGATTAAATGTAGTGACAAGAATTGAGAAAGGTATGCTTAGATGGTTTTGTCATGTTGAGAGAATGAATGAAAGTAGACTAGCAAAAGTGATTTATGATGGACAAGTGATTAGAAGTGTTGGGAGTGGAATACCACGTAAGACCTTCCATGATCAAATTCAGAAAATTTTGGAGAAAGGGCAGGTCAAAAGTTCCCTAAACCAACGGGCGTGTATGTGAGGTTAATGAGTGTAAATGAAGCTAAAAGTGTGTGCCAAGATCGTAGCAAGTGGAAGGATGTAATTTCTGCCTACCCTGCGGGAAAGAAGCGTGATATTATGTATGTTTCTAAGATTATCTTAGGTAAAGCAGAGTTCATAGAGGTCACACGAGGCTGTCTCTGGAGGCCCGTGCTCAGTAGTTCTTACAGCACGTTAATGGGCTGTGATGATTATTGGCGCGACATAGAACTAAAGCGTTAACAGAGTTTTGAGGCCAAACGTGCCTTTACTGTTCCTACTGAATATGGGATATTCTGGTTTAAAGCGCTTATGGGACTTGATTACTGATGTCTCGATGACCGGATGCTTTTTGATATTAAAAGAATTGGTGATAAATACGAGTAAATTGTATAAATTTAACATTTTCCTAATCTTCTTTGAAGGTGGCCTGGATAAAATCAGACACGAAGACGATCCTCGCGATCCACACGCACATGGTGACGCTGAACCCGCGTCTGTCGGTGACCCACAACGGACACAACACCTGGAAGCTGTACGTCAGCAATGTGGAGCCCAAGGACTCTGGGACGTACATGTGCCAGATCAATACTGACCCCATGATGAGTCAGGTAAGTTCTTCTGTCGTTGACTCTCAACAGAACCAACACTTGGAAGCTGGGCTTCAGCAATGTGAAGCCAAAGGACTCTGACGCGTACGTGTGTTAGATCAATACGGACCCTTTGATGAGTCAGGTAAGTTCTTCTGTCGGTGACCCACAACAGACACAAGACGTCGAAGCTGTACGTTCGCATTATTTTGATAAATACACTCTTACATACAATTAATTTTTTCTATATTTTGCACTCTTTTATGCAATAATGCACATAGTACTGAGAGTCTACCTATAAACTATCAGCGATAGGAAACAGCTTTCACAGGGGGCTTTGGTTACGTCACCTTTTTTGTGTCACATGATACCGATAGCTTTCGGGCTTCAGAAGACACGTTAAGCTCTTGGTCTCAGTCTTCACTGTCGTGACAGTCTTTACGCCAGAGTCCATTTTGAGCGGCTTGTAAAAATTTTACAGCAAGGTTCCAAAGATCTGTCTGCACCAATTAGTTTCGCTTCCAAATGATACGACCTTAATTCTGCTTTGGCTTCTGAAAGGAGGATCGAATGTTAATAGGTAATAATTTATTTAACATTATAGACAGAATCGAGTACTTTGTCTATTTGCCATGCTATATGTGTCTCGCGTGATTAGAGAACTTAATTATTAATTCAGTTCACCGTGATATGCATGGTTACTGCCAGTAAGCTATCAAAGAACAATGCAATGATCTAATATACTACGCACTGTCAGGATTACGTGTGATGTACCGTGTACATAATATGGGTTACATTTCCGGTTGATTGCAATGCGGCTTATTAATAAACTAGCTGTGCCCGCGTCTCTATTCGGAGAGAAGTTGGACTGAAAGAATACGTGCAGACTCTTTCAATTGCTTTTGTTTCAAAATTCTAGTTCAGTAACTTTCAAGTTTGATGTGGAAAGAAACATATAAAAATGTTTTGGATACTTTCAAAATTCGGGGCAAACGAAACCTCTATTTATATTGATTTGTTGTACATTAAATCAAATTGACAATTTAAAACATAAAACGATGAACTGATTTAGGCGTACTAAACTACATTTAGATAGTTTTATATCGTAGAAGGAGAAAATTCATAAACCATACCTCGGGGTAGGTGATTGATTGTATTATTCGTCATATAGCTGTTGCTTAGCGTATAAGCGCGTCCGATAGTTTAAGTTAAGTTCAAAATTGTTAATATGTGGATAGTGTGTTTGACTACATAGTTACCTTATTATTACATATATCAATATCATTTTGTAAAACATTGTACTATGTAGTTGTTTGCTATTCCAAATAAAGAGGAAAAAAAAACCTCATAGTAAGAAATAAAGAATACTTCGTGAAAAACAATGAAACTTTTTGCGAAAATAATTGCTGGTTACATTGCTATATTTCCCTACCAAAAACCTTTCGATTTACAATGAGTTATGCTTACGACGAGACTATAATGACAGGAAGAGATTTAGTTTCATTAAAAACTTGTATGTCGAATTCTCGTTAATGATTACAGCCAGGCTGTGCCGTATCCATAGAATTTCATCCCAACTGCCAATATGCCAGTAAATAATGATATCAATAAGCGTTACATCGACAGGCAAAACTGGGGCGCGGTGCCCAGATTTACTTCGCGGCTTTATTTAATGCTGAACGATGGAAAATCATTAATTTATGCTTATTAATGAGGATTATGTATTGTTTTATTAGTTGAAATATATATTACATTTCTCGATTTTGATATTACCAAACAGTTCCGCGATTGTAGGTGGTCGATGCTAAGCGATGGAAAATCATAAATATATATTAAAGGTATCGCAGTCATGGATATGATTGTACTAAATAGTTCAATAGCCTTTGTGAATAATAAATGCTTTTCAAGACAATTTGGACAGTCGTGTAATTACTAGTAGACTTAGACGCCGTGACCCACAAGAATTATGGGAAACTGAATAAAAAGGTGTACCTATAGGAATACTGCCAACAACCAAAAAGCCTTTTATTTTTTTAGCCTATTGTTTTTTTTAATTTATTTATGTCGGTAACAAAATGCATTTACGCACTGCCTTCCGGCCAAAGGGGGACCGAGAGAGGTGTGTGGGATTCACCACCGGCAGACACGACCGCCAGCAGTAATACCCACTAAAAATCTTCCGACGACGCCCGCCGCTTGTTGAGAATAAGGCGGGGGCCAGTACCTGTGTTGTAGCGTCTGACACTTGCGGCCAACGTCCCCCGGACCAAAACCGGGAGGACCTCCTCAGAGAGGCGCAGTGGACACGCCCCAACTAACTCCTTGTGCGACCATAGCGTGTGTGGACGTCTTTTCGGAGAGTCCATAGTTAGGCAGCGGGGGCAAGACCCTCTCGGTGCGGCTTGACGGGCCCTCCTGGCCCGCCCGCTGCGCCCTCCACAGGCCCCTTTTAAGTTTCCCCCCCGGTAGTCAGTACTAAGGGCACCCAGAGTCGCCAATCTCTGGGTGTTAACTTTTCCCTGGCGTACTCAGCCCCCCCACCACGACAAGGTGGAGACCTGTCCGGGGGGAAAACATCCAAGGAGCCTAAGCCAACCTCACCTGCAAGTGGAGCATCTGCCGATCAACGAACGAAACTCTGGCAAACATAAAATATCCCGATAAGCGGCAATAGGCTCGCCACCTATTACGTGAGACCAACAGTAAATAGGCGAAATGCCTACCTATTCGAGGAAACAGGCGTGATTGTGTGTATGTATAAATATATTGTTACTGAAAGGTGGAGAATAAAATAATGATCCAAAATAACGATTCACTGAATGATGTTGGATGAGAGCTTAATGATTGATAATTTATAAAACAATGAGTTGATGAACCGTGGCATATTCATTAATACTAATTGGTCCATACTTTAGTTTAGCTGATGGTAATTACAATATAATTTAAGTGAAACTCGATCAGCTCTACCCCACCCCGATCCAGACACTAGATAAGTTTCAAACTTCAAAATAGAACAATGTTTTGCATAAGGTACCTCTGAAGATTTAAAACTTGATAGCTGTATGTTTATTAAATAACATTACAGACTAAAATGTTTGTTACAGAGCCAAAAAGTAGCGAAATTGATTTGTAATTGTTCATCAGTGAGTTATCATTAAATGAAGGCAATTAAAGCGAGAGCCATCAGCATTTTGGAACACTGTTTTGCATAAAGACCTACTAAAGAATTCCAACTTTGACAAAATTACAAATAGTTGTGGGTTTATAAAATGTCATTACGAAATATTTTGTTTTAGAGGCAAAAAATATCGGAATTGATTTTTATTATGGGTCAGTGGCTCAGTAACTAAAGAATTACAACTTGATTGTTGTACGTCTGTATAATTTCGAAAAGAGCATTCACCTGACAAGCTTAAACAAGTACGATCACTTATTAATTAGTACACATTGATGTTACAAGACTAAGGCCTCACAACGGTCACTAATTCTGAAGTACTTTATATGAAGTTGACAGGTATGATGTTAAACAGGATTAGTGTCTGTTGTGCAAGTCGGCTAACTTCCATCAAATTATTAAAGATTAACTTAGACAATGTGTTTAATGTGTTAGAAAGTATCGAAATTGATTTTTAATTATGCATCAGAGGCTCATCAATAAATGAATGGCAATTAAGGCGAGAGGCATCAGCGTCGGATGGCCGCGCCAATATTTAAATGTATGCAATCGACAGCGGCCGCGACAGCTTGCAGCGGCGACGGCTCCGATCGAAGCCGAGTATAGATACATTCTTAAGCCTTATTTCTATTACATTTTGTTACAATATTTTTATGCCTTTGGTGCTATAAGTATTCTAAATTAAGAAATAAAGATTATTTTTATGTTTACCTTTACACGTAAAACAATAAAAGGCTTAAATTTAAAGGTGTTTCCTTACCATTCGCCTTTAACTTTTCAGATTATATAATGGGCATTAAATAACAATGTGTACTGCATCCCTGACTAAAGAAACATTCTTCTGACAAGCTCAAACAAGTACCAAGTACGCAATGAATCTTATAAATTTAGCCAAAAAATATCGAAATTGATTGTGGCATTCAAATCTGTACGAGTCAGCTCAAACATTCTTATGCATTATTTTATTTTGTTTAATTGGCATAAAACTTGACGCCCGATACATGAGTAACCGTGTGACTGGGAACATATTTATTAAGTTAGTGTAATAAACGCACTCGGCAGCTACACACGTTTTTCATTTTACACCCGTAGTCGTCTGAAACTGGGACGCCCCATCTGTTTAGTGTGACACCGGGACGGCCCACACAATCATTGGCGCATTAATATATGAATGGCAATTAAGGCGTGAGGCATTACCATCGGATGGCCGCGCCAGTATTAAAATGTATGCAATCGATGGTGGCTGCGACAGTTTGCAGCGGCCGGCGCCATGCGGCTCCGATTGAAGCCGGGAACAGATAAATTCTAGAGATTAGATTACTATTGTGTTTTGCTACAATACGCCTTTGGTGTCAAAGCTATTTTTAAATTTTGAAAGGTAGCAAGTTTACACGTGAATTATTAAAAATATTTGAGTGCAAAGGTGCTGACTATTTAGAAACATTAAGTACATACATACATACTATCACGCCTGTTTCCCCGAAGGGGTAGGCAGAGGCATATTAAACGCCCTCACTTCGCCCATTATATTGTTGGTCCCACGTAATAGGTGGCGAGCCTATTGCCGTTTCCGGGCATTGTTATGTTTGCCAGAGACTCGTCCGTTGATCGGCAGGTGCACACTTGCAGGTGAGGTTGGCTCGGGCTCTTTAGGTTTTGTTAGGATCCCTATACACCCATTAACATTAAGCCAGAAACAAGAAACATTAAGTATTACATAACAATACTGCCTCCCTTACTTGACGAGCCTGAATGCTTGAAATAGAATAATACTGCAATCTAACTCGAATAAGTAAACCACCAATGTGCGCATAGACAAAGAGCTACCAGCACTTGTCTTCCTGCAGCTCCCAATGAGTAGGTTGATAAAAAAGATACGACTCCTAAGCGTCTCGGTGTGCGCAATAGAATACAATAAGTGTACTACAGAAATATTCAGCAAAAGAGGCTCTTCAGTACTATAATGCTGTGGTATCAAAGATATATGTAGAACTGTTTCTATCAAGTTTAAGCCACAAGGGGCTTCATTCTTAAAAAATAAAAGTAATAATAATAATTTATTTAAACACAAAGGGGCTTTATACAATATATACTATCTTTATACTAGCAAATAAAAGTGACAGCTCTTTAGATCTTGGTTCGTTATAATCCTCAGTGTCTAACAAAGATCAAGCTAGGCGAAGAAAAAATAAAGATAAATCATCTAATAATATGCCATATTCTGTACCATGATGATTTCAATCTACAGTGTAAAGATAAAGATAATTTATTTGTCAAAAAACAGTACATTAAGGTGTTACATAAATATATTAGCATCTTGCATTTTACCATTACTGGTGTACAAATATTGATCTTATAAACTAACAGAATGAAATGAATGAAGTTATTGATCATTAAAATAAAAATTACATTACATCATATCCTTTAAATATTCATCAACAGCGTAATAACATTTTTCTATTAGCTTAGAATATAATTTATGTTAAAATGTAACAATTGTTTCTTTTTTATAATCATTTGGTAATTTAGTATTAATTCGAATAGCCATACAATATGAATTCTTACTGAACATGCTCGTGCGTTGATTATGCACAGAAATTTTATAAAGCGTTATTATTTCACTATTTTTTTCTCTTGCTATGGTTTTAAAGAAGAATGGAACATAGTTTTACTCTGCATACATTAATATTCCTCCGCCATTCCTAAAGCGTGCATTATAATTAAACCGAGCCAAGAATCCCAAAATCTTAAAGGTAGGTATTTCGTCTGAAACAACGTCACCTAAAGCGCAGGTGCGAGAGGGAAATGTAAACAGACTGCTAGCATTTTGGAAGTTTGTCCTCTACCCACGTATGAAGATGTCGCGGTGGCATTCCTTGCTCTTTGGCTACCGGCTGCATTCCGGCGAAAGTCGACAGAATTCCCATGTCTACCTGCCCTACGCGAAGGTAAATAACTTAATAAGTGTCACTGTTGTGTATGTACAGGAATTTCTTAGAGCCGCGGCTTGAAATTCGGCAAATTATAATGGCTGTTTTCTTCTACTTCTCGTTTATTCGATTACAATGAATTATATACTATCACCACCACTAAAGTAAATAACTTAATAAGAGCATAGCCTGTAAGTTTTTTGCGAGTTCTTCTTACAGAGCGGTGCTCGCAACTGGCACTTAGATTCACTTAAACTTAAATATTTTTTGTTTTTAATTGTTTTGTTGCATGCAAGTGAACCTAAGCTTTTTGATTTCAGTGTAATCATATTTCGATTAATTTCTATATTTACATTTAATTTTGACGTTTTTAATTACTATGTAATTGTGTATGAAATAACAATATTTAAAGCTTGAAGTGTCACTGTTGAGTAATTACTAGAATTTCTTAGAGCCGCGGCTTGAAAACTTTCTAGTACATCTCATTTATTTGATTATAATTAATTCAATATTTCCCTTCACTAAAGTAAATAACTAAATAACTGTCACTGTTGAGTATTTACGGGAATTTTTCTGTGCAAAGGCAGGAAAATTTATATGATGATCACTTTAATACACAATGTCTGATGAGGATAACGAGTACAATCCGAATCAAAGCTGGTTACGGAATTTAACGAACTATATGAATCCTGGCATATAGAGAGAGACTCTCAAAATTGTCATAGACAAAGTAAATAAATATTTTTTTATAAACTAACACATTGAGAATAGGGTGTATAGAGATATTACCAAGACCTAAGAAGCCCAAGCCAACCTCACCTGCAAGTGGTGCTTCTGCCGACCAACGGACGAGGCTTTGGCGAACATAACAGTGCCCGGTAATCGGCAATAGGCTCGCCACCTATGACGTGTTACTGTATAATTGGCGAAGTGTTGGCATATAATATGCCTCGGCCTACCCTTTGGGAAAACAGACGTGAATGTGTGAATGTAATATGTGACACAGAACAGACAAATATCTGTTTTTTTTTTAAAAAAAATTTCCTAAAAAAATTGTTAATCTACCCGTCTGAAATATGGTTTTTATGTACGAACTCATAGTCTGCGGTGTAACTTAGTTTATAATTTTTTTTTTTAACTTTGTAAGCATATTTTGCAACTTGTTTTGTGTTTAAATAAATAAATATATAAATTGCCACATATAATTAATTAATCCAACGACCTTTAAAGCTTAAAACAGGTACAACAACCTCAACGTATAACCGTTCGTCGAATAATCGTTACCTCAGTTAAGCCGACCCTAACAAAATAGTGTTTTGTTAATCCACTGTTTCCTGGAAAAGCTCATACATAAAGTGTTGAAAACTGACTTGATCCGAGTCTGCCTGGAGCTGTTAGGAACAGAGTTTCGTAGCCGAGGGACCTGAAAACAAAACAGAAACTTTAGCTTAAAATTACTTTGGTTTAGTTGACCATCATACTGTATTACGTTGAATGAAGCTCGTCTTTTCATCTAAAAGCCATGACGATTTAAATCCTGATTAAAAAGTCATTACATTTTTGTTAATACCACACTCTTTGGCTTCTAATAAGATAAGTTTCTTTAACATTATCGATAACATTCATCATGACGGTAATCAAAAATGTTAGGAACCTGTTGTTACTCGTAGTAGTCCCATAATTTCTTGCGATAAACCAAAGTGCATACTTATGTTACGTTGGAAGCGCTCGTAGATCCACGGGGGGAAACGATCACTGATTAAAAGCAGAGTTTACAGAGGTCAGTCCTTGGATGGGTGACTGTTTGTGTGGCATATGATATCGAGCGCTTCCGTGCTTCAGAAGGCACGTTAAGCCGTTGATCCCGGTTATCACTAAATGTGGTTGCTGTTAAGCCATGTTAGAGGCCTAATAGGGCGGCTTGAAAAATTCTAACAGCAGGACGCCACACACCTGCATCCGCCAGTCCGCACTGGGTCAGCGTGGTGGAGTATGACCCAATACTCTCGCACCTTGATATGTAAGTGGAGGCTCGTGTTTAGTAGTGGGACTTTAATGGACTGAGATGATGATGATACTTACGTTACGAGTTTTTAATTTTCCGAAGTTAATATGTGATTTAGCTTCTTGTAATTATCCTTGTAGTTACTAGAGAGCTTATCAAATTTTAACACAAGGCTGCTACCTACATCCAAACATCAAAATGTTGACTTCAAACAACAAAATCTAATTTGACAAAATTCCCACTGAGTACTCAATTAGCCAAACCATCCGAATTCTAGTGGTAAACTTCCAAGTTCCAACTATTAAACGCAACGGCGTAATCAATTTGATTGTTTGTCGTAAATAATGCTCGAGTGAACTTACCGTTTTTTATTTCATGAATTCCCTTTGTTGAACCGTGACATGTTTTTTTTTTTTTTTTTTTATTTTATTTTATTACAAAATAATGTAATAAATAATAATTTTATTATAAAATGTTAATTCGATTAAGCATTTCTCTGTTACTATTAACTCGATGTTGTCTTTGACAAAAAGTTTTAATTGTTTCAACTCAAACTTATATTCCTAGGTCTTAGGAAAGCCTTTTCTATTTCGAATTGAAATTTTACTGCAAATTTTGTATTGAAGAACAAAATGTAATTAGTTTCATGAGCAATTTCTCTCTACTCAAGGAATTGCGCGCATTGCATATGCAGTTTAGCTTTTCAGTTCCTGATCTTAAGATCTTTTTTGGGCCCAACTACCCTCGCAAACCAAAGTTTGGAATTACTTACCTGAAATTGCTTCCGCGCGATCTTGAGTACTAAATAAAGGTACTGGGTTGATTTTAATGAATTTGGTATCAAGTCAAGGGTTGCACCTTTAAAATGATAAAATGCTTCTGATTATTAAAAAAATATTCAATGCTCTTAAGATCGTGCCGCGCCGAACTGATTTCAAGTAAGTGATTTTAAGCTTTTTCCCTCGACTGTAAAAAAGATATTTCATAATTTAGGTTGTCTAAGCAAATTCTCACTAGCGTTTACACGACAGGTAGTCCATAAGTTGAGGCTTCATATGTTTAAACTTTATTTGTAGTTTCTTTATGATATGATTCCATGTAGAAGTTTTTGTTTTCACATGCATATGTCAAATATGACCGTACCTAAGAAAATTCGTTGTTTCTTTTTAAAAGTGCTTAATTTACTTACTAGGCTTATGAGGTCCTTCATAAGCCTGGTACTGCTTTTACGAAACTAACTTCTACACTATATTTAACTATATTTTTTACTAAATATCTGCTAATACTACTATGATAATATCTGTAGATGAAATATTGATTATGTCATAAGGATCTTAAACTCTCGCAAAGATTATAATGTCGTCTTTCAATCTGCCTAACTTTGGAGATAGTTCCCAACCGCCTTGTCTATTGCGCGCCTCGAGCACTACGGAATATGATATATTTATTTAATCAGAACGAAGTACACCAATTACACTAATTATCAAAACAGTAAAAGTTACATATAATATTAAAATCTCACACATATAAACTTCTTTTATCACTTTCTCTCACAATACCTCAGACACTGACAAAATCTCAGGCCATCCATCCGCAAACAAATCACAGTCGGGTGCTGCATCCAGGATGGCATTAAGTGCGTTGAGTGTCCGCGGAATGGGTGATATTGAGCGATATGTGTGTAATCTGTTCAGTAGTTTGAGCTGTACGTTGGATAAGGTTTTCATTTTGTATGTAAGGAATTATATTTACTCTCATACTTATTTTAGAAAACAGCGATAGCGCAGTGACGAGACCAATAGCAACACAATGCTTTTCCAAATCCTGACGTATGACTTTTTGAAGTTATGATCGTAATTATTGGTAGCTCCGTGCCTTAGAAAGCACGTTAAGCCGTTGGTCCCGGCTGTCATTAACATCTATGGCAGTCGTTATTAGGGAGTCAGTGCCTTCTAATGTCCTGACAGCTGGTTTGACAATAGAATGGTATTTCTCTCTGGGTAACGGAGATCAGACGGCAGTCGCTCCGTTTAATTACTGCAAAAATCTATTTAAACCTGTAAGCAGACACGGGATCCTAGTTTGTAAGTCCAGGACACAACCGGCAAATTGCTAGGATGTTGATGTGATGTTGTCAGTAGATGTGATATTGTTTATGCCAGAGTGATCCCAACCGCTCGCAACGTTAATAATGTCGTCTTTCAATCTGCCTAACTTTGATGGTAGTTTCCAACCACCTTGTGTCTCGCGCGCCTCGAGCGTTACCGAATATGATATATGTGTAATCTGTTCAGTGTTTAGAGATGTGCGTTGATAAGATTGTTTTTCTTTAATGTATTTAGTTCTTAGTATGTACTTTCATAGTCATTTCAGAAAAATACTGACAGAATATTGTCACCATTGAGGGCTCTAATTCTTACAAACGAAGGTGAGGGGGATTCACATCACCTACTACGTCAGGCATGTGTGGCGTCCTGTCACTGACCTGTGCTTACAATGTCTCTGATTCGGCTTAGCGATTATCAAACATTATAATAACCTTTTTTTATTTTTATTTACGTCTTTAACAAAATGCCTTTACGCACTGCCTCCCGGTCAAAGGGGGACCAAGAGGGGTGTGGGAGGAGTGTGGGGCTCACTGCGGAAGACGCGACCACCAGCAGTCCTACCCACTAAAAATCTTCCGACGACGCCCACCGCTGTTGAAAAAGGGACGGGGGGCCAGTGCTAAAGCCCGCGGCCAAAGTACCCGGAACAGAACCGGGAGGACCTCCTGAGAGAGGCACAATGTTTCGCGCCCCCCTACCTCTTTTCAATTAATCAGCAACTGCTATAGTTTTATATTAAAATATAAGTTAAGGTAAGTAGAGAAACGCTCGTAGTCCGCGGTGCTCGGTGGTCGTAAATGTTAACCCGTTGGTCCCGGTTATCACTGAATGCGGTAGTCGTTAAGCCATGTTATAGGCCTAATTGGGTGGATTGAAAATTTCAAACAGCAGGACGCCATACAGCTGCCTCCGCCAATCCGCGTGGTGGAGTATGACCCGATACCCTCGCACCTTGGTATGTGAGAGGAGGCTCGTGCTCAGTAGTGGGACGTTAACGGGCTGAGATGATTGATGATAAGGTAAAAACAAAACAATACATAGACTATAAATGAAATGAAATGTATTTATCGTGTCATCAAAACTAGAAAAATGTCAACCTAAAATAACCATACACTAAAGACTGTTTGAGGTCCCCAATTCCCTATTACATGCTAAACCACTATTAATGCACAATCGAGTAATAATAATAATTTCTTACAACCACACCAATTATTTAGTTCCACTATAAGTATCATTAAGTTCTTGTATTATGGATACTAAATAACGGATAATTATATACATACATTTTCTTTAGTACATACATACTTGTTATATATAGAAAACCTCCTGACCAGAACAAATATTCATGATCAAGCACACAAAGATTTGTCCTATGTGGGATTCGAACCCACAACCACAGGGGCGAAGAGCAGGCTGACCTTCACGCCACATAGGTCGTCAACTTAGACAAATAGTAGCTGTTAAGAGCATCACTTTATTTTATTCAAAGAGAAATACGATAAATATTTTGCTCACTTTGCGTCTACCAGAGCTATTTGCTTAGGCTTGAAGCCAAATACGAGTGAGTGGAGAAAACATTCAGCATTTATTTGCAACCGAGAGGCTGATATCTGTTAAGTGTTAAGTCAAATTTACTTAAGCATGAAGAGTATTTTGGGGTCCACTCGTAAAAGATAAGTCGGTTAGGTAAATAAGGCGCCGTTTATACTAAAGTGTTTCCAGTCAAAGATATTTCTTAAACGTCAAACTGGTACGAGATTTCTTGTAGAAAGATTATTAAACATCAAACAACTTTGGGCTTTCTTGTAGGAAAGTTACTTTAATGGCATAAAATAGTTTAACATCTTTTTTACATACATACAATAACGCCTGTATATATAATATGCCCACATTTTGCCAAATATATTGATAGCCCACGTAATAGGTGGCGACACTAATGCCGCTTTCTGGGAACTATTATATATGCCGGAGCCTCGTCCGTTGATCGGGAGGTGCACCTCTTGCAGCTGAGGTTGGCTTGGGCTTCTAAGTTCTTGGTAGGATCCCTATTCACATGTTTTTTAATAGAACATACTTATATTTTTCTTAAGGTCAACAAGTAATAAATGTATCTACGCATTATATCATACATGTATTTACTAATAACATGTAGCAACGATACTGCTCACACCATCTTACTTCATTTGAATTTAGAGATACAGCCAACTTTTTTGTTTTGTTTTAAATTATGGCTTCGTGCGTTTAGCATACTTGGCCAGTTTCAAGTAAGAGATATATAAATCATAGTAAGTGAGAATGAGTGGTGATAATGTTAAATGACCCCCTTGAGTCATCAGTAAAGATGTGCTATACTGAGATCTCACATGGACTTCTTGCGAGAATTTGAAAATTGATGTTGCACTGTTTATTTGATTTACCAACACACATGTATGTTCACAAACACTTAACGGTTAATAATCCGCCGTTATTACACATTAATGTTAGAAATATTACAAATTTTAAAAAAGAACAGAAAACTGCAGATATGATGCTTCACTTTCCCGCCAAGAAGTCCAATAACAAGCCTTCACAGATAATTTTTTTTATAAAAAGTTTGACCTACCAAAAAGGTGCTTATCTTTTTTCCACCTGATTGCTTCATTTAATTCAAACGTATATCTAGCGTTCAAAGGGTCATCATTCACTCGGTTCGGTTTGGGCAATCAAATAAATATTGACCTCCTAATTGTTTTTGCGGCATTGACGGCTGGCCCTGTTGACATGGGCCGTGATGGACGAGCTCATTTTTTCTGCCCGACCCTTTTTGCAGCATGGAGTTCACATATCGATACGTCAGATTTAGTCGAGATATATTTGAATACGCTTTTTTGGAGATAAAGCAATATTGGTTGCTAACGGGCGCTGGCAACTTTCTGCTTGGTCCATTTCACACCCTTTGGGCTTTCGAACGCTATTTGACCTACAACTAATAGGTTTCTAGGGATGGTTCCAGAATAAAATACAATCTTTTATGAATCATGAATTCACACACCTTATAATTATGAAATGTTGCTTTAACTGAATCAACTGACTTAAGCGTACGCTCTATTCGCTCTATTTTTTCAAAGTCAAAGTCAAAAATACTTTATTTCATAAACTATTACATAGTACTTGAAAACGTCTAAATTATAAAAAAATAACAAAAACAAATAAAATATAACTATACTAAAATCACGAAGCTTAGATTCACTTGCAACCAAATAATTTAAAAAAACAAAAAACATTTAAGTGCAAGCGAATCTAAGTGCCAGTTCCGAGCCACCGCTCTGTAAGAAGAACTGGCAAGAAACTCACAGGCTATGCTCTTTTAAATTATCGATTGGTTAGTAACAATCTTCATTTGTCTGTGACGCTATACAATGCAACATAATATAACAATATTCATGCTTTAAGTCATTCATATTAGAATAGCCTGTATGAAACGGCGGTTTAATCCCAAGCATTTTTATCAGCCATATAGTCTTTAATAGAATAATATCCCTTTGAAGACAGCTTGCGTTTTATTGTTAATTTAAATTTATTTAGGCTTAATTGCTGTATATTGCTTGGGATTTTATTATAGAATCGCACACATTGACCTTTAAAAGATTTGTTAATTTTTTGGAGCCTAGTGGCAGGTACAACTAGTTTATGCTTATTTCTTGTGTTTAGGTTATGTATATCACTTTTCTTACTCAATTTATCAAAATTTTTGTGTACATATACTAGGTTTTCATAAACAAACTGACCCGCCACTGTCAAAATACCAATTTCTTTAAATTTATCCCTTAGTGAATGTCTACATGGTAGATTATAAATTGCTCGTATGGCCCTCTTCTGCAGTACAAAAATATTTTGAATATCTGCGGCACAACCCCACAGAAGAATACCATACGACATAACACTATGAAAATAGCAATGATAAACAAGCCTAGCTGTTTCAACGTCTGTTAATTGGCGAATTTTCTTTACCGCGTATGCAGCAGAGCTGAGTCTATTCGACAATTCACCAATATGTGGGCCCCACTGTAACTTAGAATCTAATATAACACCCAAAAATTTGGTGGTATCCACAAGGGTCAACTCATCTTCCTTTATTTTAATAGTGGTGTTTACTTGTCTGACGTTAGGCGTCACGAATTTAATGCATTTCGTTTTAGCCCCATTTAATAATAAATTGTTAACGTCAAACCAGTGCACCACCTTTGAGATCGCATTGTTTACATCGTCTGGGTTCTGATATCGCTTTATTTTAAATAATAATGATGTATCATCAGCAAACAATACTATCTCGTGATTTTCCTTTACCAAATGTGGCAAATCATTAATATAAATTAAAAACAAAAACGGGCCGAGAATCGAGCCCTGCGGTACCCCCATTTTTACTACAGAACCCTGAGATCGCTTTCCATTAACTTCAACCCTTTGAATCCTATTACTTAAATAAGAAGTAAGAAGATCCAATGCGGAGCCTCTTATTCCATAATAATCTAATTTTTTTATCAATGTTTCATGAGGAACACAATCAAAAGCTTTGGACAGATCGCAAAAAATACCTAAAGCGTCCAAAGAATCTTCCCAAGCATCAAAAATATGTTTCAAAAGCTCAACACCTGCATCGGTTGTGGAGCGACCCTTAGTGAATCCAAATTGTTTTGAATGCATTAAGCCATTTTTATTAAAAAATCTTAACATTTGGCTGTAAATAAGTTTTTCAAAAATTTTACTAAAAGTAGGCAGCACTGAAATAGGTCTAAAATTAGTTGGGTCTGCTGTACTGCCCGATTTAAATAGTGGAATGATTTTACTATTTTTCATTAAATCTGGAAACGTGCCGCAATCTATACATTTATTAAATATTATAGCTAAACTGTGCGCCACCGAAACAATGATAGGCTTGGTAACTACGATGGAATTGCCCCAGAGGTCTGCAGTCTTTTTAACATTAAGAGTATTAAATGTCTTAATTATATCTATGGGTGTTACATGATTAAACATAAACTCTTCTGTACAAATGTTTACATTATCTCTTAAAATAGCCTCCGCTAAAGTAGGCGAGGAATTTAAAGTTTTTGTAGTAGACACTGGAATATTAGTAAAGAAGTCTTCAAAAGCATTGGCAATATCTAAGTCAGATGTAAGCGTCTTGCTATCAATGTTGAGTTTAAACTTATTATTATAATTCTTATTTCTTCCCGTTTCACTATTAATAATATTCCATGTCATTTTAATCTTATCATCACTATTTTTAATTTTATAGCTCAAATAACAAGACTTTGCCGTATGACATGCTTTTCTAAATATTTTAGAATATTTCCTTACATAATTATGAAATTGTTCACTATTGTTAACATTTCTTTCGTCATACAGTTCATACAGTCTCTTTCTACTTTTATGTAGCCCAGGAGTAGCCCATTCACTAAAGGCAGCATTATCATTTACCTTAATCGTTTTGGGAGTAAATGCTGATTGAAAACTAATACAAAAGTCGCTAAAAAACATATTATATAAAATATTAGGGTCATTGCTTTTATCTACCATGGGTAAACTAAATGATAATAATTTATTGTTAAACCTCTCAAAACGATTATTGGTTTTTGGTGTTATTGTTCTTTTAGCCACAGTTTTATTTCTACAAAGCAAAGATATTTGTTGACCACAATGATCTGAATCTAATTGATTAATAATTTTTTTACTGTCATCACTCAGTATAATATCTGTAAATATGTTATCCAAGCAAGTGGCAGTAGTGGCTGTAATTCTTGTTGGCTCTAGAAACACATTTATCAAATTATATGATTTAAAAAGTGCTTTTATTCTTGTACATGCACTCGAACACTCTAGCAAATTAACATTAAAATCTCCACAAACAATAACATTTTTGTTAGCATTATAAACTTTTCCCAGCACTTCATCCATAATACTTTCAAATAAATCATATGAAGCTGATGGAGGTCTGTATACACTCAATACAACAAACCGCTCCATTTCGATACAGGCTATTTCAATAATCCGTTCGGCTGAGAAGCTTACTATATCATGGCGCTCCTTGAATCTAAATTTCTTATTTACTATAATTAATGATCCACCATGTATAGCACCCTCCCTGCAAAACGAACTACCTACCTGGTGATTATTAAAATTGAACATGAACTGGTTACTTTTAATCCAATGTTCAGTAATGCAAAAAATATCAATATGATTACCGTTCATGAACAATTCAATTTCTAGTTCCTTACCCAATATTCCTCTAATATTCTGGTGCACCAGGTTTATAACATTATTTTGTTTAGTAATTACTATGCCAGAGTTTGTCTCTGTTGTCTTAGATCTTAATTTAAATGATTTTCTATATTAGAAATAGAATCAGAATAATTAATGTCAACACAACAATTATTATCTACACTACTGCTTTGCTCAATAGAAGCAATATGTTTAGCCAAATTCTTGGCTGTTATACTAAAATAATAGGATAGCGAATTTGCTATCTGTCGCTTAAAACTAGATGAAAGGTAATATCTACCTTTAGTCATAAATTTGCTGCTAACAAAACTGTTAGTATCAATCAAATTAATACAATCATGATATGTACTTATAGTATGTAGTACACAGTTTAACTTATATCTAAGATTATTTTCCGCGTCTGGCAAGCTCTTTGAGTAGGGGAATGTGAACAAAATAATTTTACTTAAATCAAGAGACAATAAATTATTAATATATTCAATTAAATCCTTTTTGTTAACGTTACCCCTATTCTCCACTAAAATAATAAGAGTATTCTCATTACTAAATTTATAATTTAAAAATTTTTTCATAATTTTGTCATATGTTGCATCTGCAATTGCATGCCATCTGGCATGCAATAGTTCACAACTGATTGTCCCTTAGACTCTGAATTCAATTTTGAGCCCATATGTCTACCAATATCATCACTGAACATAATTCTTTTATGTACATCACCTTGTGTACAACATGTTACATCAATTGATGCACACAACGGCTGCTCTGCACTGACACTAGTATGGGAGCTTCCACATAAGGTTTTGGTGTCAATGCAGACCGAAGGAACACACTGTGGAGAACTCAAGCAGTTGTCGTTGCAAGAGTTTTGATTTATAAAAGAATCAAGGCGCTCAGTGTTATCATTTGAGGTTTTAAGTATCTTATCTATTGTTAAAGAACATTTATTGTAGTCCTTAAGGGACAATTCATATTTCCTAGTTAGATACTGAATTTCAAATTGCAAATTTTGTATTTTTGATTCTAAGTGCTTTGTGTCAGTATAGTATTTTGAATGACACTGTTTTAACTCTAGCTCAGACAACTTCCATTGTTCTCTTAATTTAAGATTAGATTTAATATTCTTGCATTTATTCATCAGGCTATTAAAATGTTTTAATTGTTTTTTTGATTTATAGATAAATTTATTAATTTTAATATATTTTTTTAGTTTATTTCTGCTGCAAAATAGAACTGACTTGTCTGGTTGATATGAGTTATCATTTGTGAGATCAATAGTAGACAAGTCCGGGTTTGAAACAATTGCAGAAGTAATAAACTGCGGGGCACCACTCATTAACTCACTGTATAAATTATTTGTTTCACGAGCAGCAGATTCCTGTGAGGACACTTCCAAGTCGGAGATGTGCACATGGGCATCTCGTAGTTCCTGCTCCAGTACTGAAGTCCTCCTCAGGGTCCTCTCATACTCTTCACTGCACTCTTGAAACCTATCTACTATAGATTGTAGGTGATCCCGCTCAATAACAACATCCTCATAACTAATATGAAGCCTTGAAAGTTCAGATTTTAATTTCTTTGTGTCATCTAACGCATTCACTAACAGATTTTCGTTCTCCTCTCTTTCCTTTGAAAGTTCTGCACAGAGCTCCGTTTTGGTCTTAAGCTCCTGCAACACCAGCTGGAGTTTGGGCTCCTCCTGCTGGCGAGACAACGCTTTACGGCTACGAGTATTCATATTGTGTTGCATAAAATACAATTCAAACGCGAGTTAAATTAAAAAAAATAACGGAGCACTTTGCTTTGCAGTATACGAAGTGACAAGTGGGTATTTTGAGGTTACCGGTAATTACTTTAAATTAATATTTTATAAAATTACGCAAACACAGCAACTGTCGTCAACACTGAATAAACGCTTATACAAGTATAATATTCTACTCAGGAGAAACAATCGACTTATTAAGTATTTACGTGAAGAAATGACTATCAACAACGGTTTTAGGACTTGTCACTTTTTACACTTAAAATACACAAATCACATAAAAAAAATTATATGTAACACTTATTTAACACTAAAATATGTGGTGATATTGGTTTTATATCGTTAAATTATGCTTAACTAATTAAATTTTAATTAAAATTATACAGAACAATTTTATGACTTAATTTTATGAATTTTATTTTATGAATTAATTTGTACTGTGTTCAAATATAATTTATCAAACCTAGTTGTAATCTGTGTAATGTTTTAATAACCTTACTGTTATCTTTATGAATATAAAAAAACAATAAAATCTAATCAAAATTGCGATGTAGAATCATTGATTAAAAAAATAGATTGCCTGTGTCTTAATATTAGAGGGTATGTGTCTTCATGGAGAGAGTAATATTGAACTTTGAAGTACCCAGAATGTTCTTAATTTGGAATTTCTTTATTTTATGTATTTTTGTCTGTGAAGTTAGCCAATCTAATATTAAGAAAAAGTTTTTATACTAATAAACCTACATAGTATAGTTCTAGAGTTATTTGTTAATAAATCTGCTAACCTGACCTAAACACTTTATATTAGATTTTTTTGTTCAAGATTCTAATATAACTTTACAGGTCAGGTTCTACAAGCCCCAAACATTATATTGCAATTTGAATAGATATTAAGAATAAAGTACAGCTCACACTAAGTTATCTCAAAAAATCTGAGTTTTGTTACTGTACAAATATTTTACTTATCTTAGCCGACATTAGATGCAGTCCCATTTTCAGAGGTGAGGATATAACGATGTATGATTCCTTCTTTAGTTTATTGCGCATATCAGTACTTAAATTACTTTCGTGTAATAAAACCAAATTAATTGATGTACAAAAATGAAATACAAACTGCCCTCTTGCAAAAATGATAAACCCATTTAAAAACTGTCATTAGTTGAATGGCTATAAAACAAGCATCTTAAAACATTGAAGAATAAAATAATATCAGATTATCGTAGCAGGGCTTTGGCTGCTTTCAGTATAAGTACTGTATATTGGTAGATATGGCGAAATGGACAGGAACTTACGGTCATGTGTAATATACGGGCACGTTTAAATAAGCCTTCAGCCGCTTCGCGACGAAGGGTATTTTCAATATGGGTAATTTCGTTGGGAACAAATACTTTAGAAAGCTTTATTGCATACTTGAGGATTAACTCGATATGAGCGTTGAAAAACGAGCTAGCTCGGGTACACACAAAAAACTGGTGGTATTTTATCTTAATTACTTGGGAATCTTTGTGGGGCTTAATCCGCACACTTATGTTGTCCATCGTCGCGTAAGTTTATGAGAGGATTACTTTTATGGCGGGGATTAAAGTCCCATTTGCGAAATGTTTACAGCTGAGTGCCCAGTGCATCTGGGCGGTGGATCACAGATTTTCAAATTGCTGATGTCGACTTTGTTCGTATTTTAGTTCTACAGATATATTTTTGGCAACTCTTAGATAAAAGAATTCCTAATCGTTCGTTCATTTAGTAGTACTTATATATAAGTAGATATAAATATTACATATTACAATTTTATTTTGGGTTTTTGATTTTAAAATTACATACCTAGAATTACCTATTAGCCGGATTGTAGTTTATATCAATTTAAATGAATATTGTAACGAATAGCCTATTGGTTAATTATCATAGTTCACAACTTTGGCCACATACATACAATTACGCCTTGTTTCCCGAAGGGGTAGGCAGAGGCACATTATACGCCCCCACTTCGCCAATTATATTATTAGTCCCACGTAATAGGTAGCGGGCCCATTGTCGCTTGCCAGGATCTGTAACGTTCACCAGAGCCCCGTCTGTTGATCAGCAGGAGCATAACTTGCAGGTGAAGTTTTCTTGGGCTTCTTAGATGTTGGTAAGATACATATATACACCCAGTTAGTCCAAAAATTCATAGTCAGATCTGCATGTGTGGTAGTCGTTAAGAGGTCGAGGTCTTTATAAATTCTTACTACTGATTCCACTTTCTCATTTCCTATGGGTCCATGTGGTGAATGACGCATCAATTCCTTTCGCGTCACTCTGTAAGTACTGTGATGTTACTGATGTGAGATCATTGGTACACTCACACTGGACTATATTATTACGGAAACCATTTAGGTATATAAACGACAGAATATCTAGAAAAAAATCTCATTCATCTGGTCAATTCTGGTCACTCAGTAAAAAAATTGTTATGCGGTCTCCTAAACTATAAAACGTATATCCATGTTTTATATCATTCATAAAGCATTGGATCCGACATATAGATAGTGTTTCAATCATTTCTGCTCATAAAATATTGTAGTATTATAGTGCACGCTATTCCGAGATTACCTCAATATCTGAATAGATGTATCTCATATATTATCGATACAGATGTGTTCAGTTTGCAAGGATATGCACCTACTTCCCGGAATATGCACCTACTCCTGAAACGAAGTATTGCACAAGAGTAACCGACTCTATTGAAACTTAGATGGGATTCATACGTGATCTAGCATACAATCTTGCCGTCGTCCGTTTTGCTTTGTAAAGTCCTTGCATCATTGTTTTATAATATTGTATTCTTTATCTCTGACTAAATTACACGTCAAGTACTTATGTACAATTTTAAGATAGAATAATGGTGGAAACTTGATATAAGCATTATTTCCATAAAATAAAGTGATCAAAATGAAACATAATCGTCACCTATTTTCAATTTTACCATATTTACATACATATACATACATACAGAACGTCACGCCTCTTTCCCGTAGTGGTAGGCAGAGATCACATCCTTACAATTGCTACGATCTTGGCAAACACTTTTAGCTTCCTTCACAGTCATTAACCTTCTCATATAGGCCCGTCGGTTTAGGATACTTTTGACCTGCCCATTCTCCAAAAGCGGAAGCGCAAGACCTTCCATGACCAAATCTTCTGGATTTAGTCATGGAAGATCTTACGTGGTCATCCCCTCCCAACGCTTCCATATATTTGTCCGTCATAAATTACTGTCGTTAGTGTATTTTTATTTATACGACATGTCAAAGATACGAATTTAACATACTAATAACCATAGTAAGGTAAATTATAGGCTCAAGTCAACCAAATTTGGGTTGCTAGAGAGCATCACCCAACAACTTTAAACAAAAGTTACACATAGTACTCACTTATTGGGCTACAAAATTTGATTGAATATTAATTGATAAGCTGTATTATCTATCGTCTCTTTTAAAAGCTTGTTGTTAAAATGAATAGCATAGTATTTTAAACTCTATGGTTCTTATAAAAGGAGATTTCATTTGTCTACGAATATTGACTATGTGGTATTCATGTTAAGCCTTAAACCACTCAACAACTCATAGTAAGCTTCAGGCATTTGAGTAACGAACGGATGTATACATTCATACATACACATACAATCACCCCTTTTCCCGATGGGGTCGGCAGAGGCATATTAAACGCCCAAATTTTGCCAGTTATAATGTTAGTCCCACGTAATAGGTGGCGAGCCTATTGCCGCTTACCGGGAACTTTTGTGCTTGCCGCCTCGTCCGTTGATCAGCAGGTGCACCAATTGCAGATGTGGTTGCCTTAGGCTCCTAAGATCTTGGTAGGATCCTCATGGAAACGGATATAAACGTTTGTAGTATAACGCAGAAGTTTGAACTCGATGCCAACTGGCTCTAAACCGATACTTTATAAATACTTTTCTTAAAAAGTCAGTATCTAATTTTATCTCTTCATCGTAGCTTTCTTTTATGTTTTCGTAGTTTTATATTAATAAGTAATTATTTTATTCTATTTAAGTTTATAATACTTGACTCGACGACCGATATGGCGTGGTGGCAAGTCTTACCGCACTCCGCTCCTAAGCTCGTGGGTTTGATTCCCACACAGGCGAAAATTTGTGTGCACGAAGATAAAACCTATTTTTTCTGGTCTAGGTGTTTTCTTATGTATATTAAGTATGTATTTTTACCAAAAGAAACACAAAGGGGTTTATGTATGTTTATCCGGTATTTAGTATTCATTACACAAGTTCTTAATGATCTAGCGATGACTTATCTTGGAGCTAAATGATCGGTGTAGTAGTCTGAAAATATTTATGTTCATTTGACAAAACAAGAAACACAACAATTCAAAATAATGCATAAATTCAGTTATAAGTAGAGTTTCTCGTACTTCATATATTATATAATTTATAACTCCGCTTTTCATCAACAGTTAACCTTTTACTGGCAGTGGTCAATATATGATGATAAACACCATAAAATTAACCTTATGTAGTTCACTTAAGGTTTAAATTTCATTGTGCTACAGAGTTAAATAAATACTCTTAGACATCTCACACTGTAAAAAATAAAATAAAATAAAAAAAATATTTATAGCTTCCCTTTACATCATTTACATTATACGGTTAAAAAAAAGTTTCTACAAATTAAAATTACAACCAGAATTTAATTTAATTTAATTACGAAGGTCGAGAGAGCAAAAGGTGATAACAAAGCGTGTAATATTGGCATTCGACTGCAGGTTCAGCTCAGGTACAGTCGGCGTTATAATAGTGGTAATATTGAAAGCGCCATTAACACATTGGACGCCACGCGGCTCACCGGTGGGCCGCGTTAGATATAGTATATTTTAACGTGGCGTGCAACGTGTAGCTCGACACACGTCTCTTTTGTCAAGGGCGTTAGGGCGTGTTTCGATAATAAAGCGCTTTGAGTGCTACCAATTATTTGACAATAACTGTACACATAATACTTAGAAAACATCCACACCAAAATAAATATCATAATCATACAGTTGTGGGAATGGAACTCACTATTCCCTGATTATGAAGGGTTCCCTTCAGCTACTTCATTGGTTACGGCATCAGGGGACCCTTTCAATATCTTCATATGTTCACTGTGTGTATTCCGTATTGTTGTATTTGATTGATAATTTAAAAGAGCATAGCCTGTGAGTTTCTTGTCAATTCTTCTCACAGAGCGGGGGCTCGGAACTGGCACTTACACTTACACTCACTTACACTTAATTTTAATTTATTTGCCTGTAATTGAAACTAAGCTTCGTGATTTCAGTGTAGTAATATTTAGTTTTTTTTTTAAATTTATATTTTGTTTTGACGTTTTCAAGTGCTATGTAATAATAGTTTATGACATACAGAACTTTTTACATTTACTACCTTAGAGCGTAATATAGAAGTACACCTCCATTTCATAACGGCCAATTAGTCGTTAAACACGCATTAATTTTACAAATAATTTACGGTTAAACCGTTGGAATAAATCGATCTGCCAATCGCGGTGGATTTCCTATCACAAATAGAGTTTGGACCGGTAGAGCTTTGGTTTAAACAAACATGTATAGAATGCTTTAAACGTATTTGTGGTCTCATGACCACTTCATGGTGATTAGTGTTAAATTGCGATACTAATATAAACAGTTAGGTATTGTAATTATAATTAAAACTCGTTTGATATCAGTAATACTCTCATGTTTTTTTTTCTTTTAAATAATGGTTTCGTGCGTCTAGCACATCTAGCCAGTGTCAAGTATGTGATATATTAATAATATATAATTCATAGTAAATGAGAAAGAGTGGCTATAAAGATGTTAAATGGTAAATACCCTCCCCTAAGTCCCTTGAGTCCTCAGTAAAAATGTGGGACTATACTGAGATCTCACATGGACTCCTTGAGAGAATTTGAAAAGTGATGTTGCACTGCTTTGTTTGATTTACCAACACTCATGTATATTTACAAACACTTAACGGTTAATAATCCACCGTTATTACACATTAATGTTAGAAATATCACAAATTTTAGAAAATAAAACAAAACTGCAGGCATGACGCTTCACTTTCCCGCCAAGCGCTCTAATGTTTATTTAAAAGAACAAGTCATATATTCTTAATTTGGTGCAAGTTTTCTTACTAGATGGCATTAATGGTAAGGTTGCCTGGAAGAAATTGCTTTAAGCGATAAGGCCGCCCATTGTATATGCCTACCTGTTTAATTTTATTTGTTTTTATGTGTAATCCTTGTTATGGTGTACAATAAAGAGTAAATTATTATTATTATTAATGGCATGCCCAATATACTTGTCAAAAACGAATGCAGTTCCTAAGCCTCTTGCTTAATAATATTTAATTTATTGCGACCACTTGTTCTACGGAGCTACTATAGCAGAGTTAGGTACCTGAAGTACAATTATATCAGCCCAAATTTGTCCACCGCTGAACATTAGCCTCCCCATTAGTTACATTCTAGTGCGGGTATTTGCTCATAATTAACTCTCATAACCATGCTGGGCAAGCGGGTTGGAGATCACAGTTTAAGCCAGTACGCAGGATCGATCGTTGTCTACGTCTACGTGAGCCCCCTAGTGGGGGGCCACGGCGCGGTTCCAGGGCGTGTGCCCCCTGGTCTGCGGTATCTGACGGCGCCCTTGAATACGGGAGCGGCATGGCTGTTCAGCCTGGTCATCGTCCGAGGTGTCAAGTCCGGTGTGTGCGCGATCAAGCCCTGGGCGATGAGCGCTTGATTTTAGTACGCCGGATCACGCTGCTGCCCTGGTAGCTGCTGCTGTCACTGAATCCCGTGAGATACGAAGGGGGGGGGGGGCATTATTCTAGACCAGTTCCACACGAAACAGCATATCCTACATGAAATCTCTGTGCTCTGAAGTAAAGAGTACTTATATCAACAGTACACGATTTATTATTTCACATTTGTCGAGCTGATATTATGGATAAATGGTGAAAGCTTCTGCAATTATTTCTGCTTCGACTAAATGTCTCCGACCCACACCAGGGAACAAGGTAAAAAAAAAAAAAAGTAAAAAAAAATATTTATTTCATAAACTATTATACATAGTACTTGAAAACGTCATGATTACAAATGAAAAAAAAAATACAATCGAAATAATATTACACTAAATCACGAAGCTTAAATTCACTTACATGCAACAAAACAATTTAAAAACAAAAAATAATTAAGTGTAAGTGAATCTAAGTGCCAGTTCCGAGCCACCGCTCTGTAAGAAGAACTGGCAAGAAACTCACAGCCTATACTCTTTTAAATATGTTCATTAGTTTGGGACTAGAATTACAATCTTCATTTGTCTGTGAAGCTATACAATGCAATATAACATAACCTTAACAATATTTATGTTTTCAAGTCATTCATATTAGAATAGCCTGTATGAAATGGCAGTTTAATCCCAAGCATTTTTATCTGCCATATAGTCTTTAATAGAATAGTATCCCTTTGAAGACAGCTTGTGTTTTATTGTTAATTTAAATTTATTTAGGCTCAATTGCTGTATGTTGTTTGGGATTTTATTGTAGAATCGTACACATTGACCTTTAAAAGATTTGTTTATCTTTTTAGTAGAAAATCAGGTCTCAAAACTGACAATAGCAAAAAAAAATTGCAAGTAATATGGGTACACAAATATTTAACGCGTTACCTGATAAAATTCGTACGTTAGCTGGACGTATATTTAAACGAAAACTGGGCTGTTTTCTATTCAATTAAATACTACTTTCAGGCAAACCATGTCAATCTTTAGTTCTTGAAATGTAGAAATGATAATTTTATTTAATAACAGTCTGACAGTGACATATTAATCAAAGCAATATATCGAATAATTATTTCTTTAAATTCAAGAAAAAATATTTTTAACATTTGCACACTTATATAAGTATATTTTGACGATACAATGAACCTGTATAAGACCTTTATGTAAGCACGCAAAATCATAGCAAATAAATCTATTTTATTTAATTTCATTAACATACTCCATTTGTATAGGAACTACGATGCCACAGATAGACAGATAAGTAAAACAACCCTGTTTTTGCGCCTGAATAAATGAAAACTAAAGCACTTGTGTACTTTTAAAATATCAAAAACACATTTCAAAGAGACATGTTTGAGTTTATAAGCTATTTCATTTCATTCGAAAACATTTTTATTCATAAACATTCCAACTAGAAAATGCTCCTAATTCTCGCCATTTTCCAGCAACTCCAGACTAAGCGTTAAATGCAGAGCGAAATAAAAGTGGTACTGAATTATCCTCAGATCCGTTTTTATAAAGCAGAGTACCACAACAACCAACAAGGTTTATGGATAATCCTTTGAGATCGTAAATCCGTATAGGAAGTTAAGCTACGATATTTAGATCCCTGGATTTGGGTTTTAGTAGCGCGGTTGGCTTCGTAATATTAAATTAAGGGTATAATCATGTAGCGTGGTTCGCTTTTATGTACAGGTAGAATATAATGTTCGTAGCTCTGCAATACTAGCTGGTCGGAAACGAGCAACGATATAAAGCAGAATTCATAGAGGTTTCTCCTTGAATAGGTGATCGTTTGGGTGGGACCGAAGAGCAGCAATTTGCTTTCGACGTATATAATTGCAATTTTAACGTTAGGACTACAGTCGCATCTGCTGTCGTTAATGTGCTGCTCGTGTGCAAGAGCCCTAACATTGATCGCTTCTGTCTAACGAAAGGCAAGTTAAGCACTGCACTGTGTATGCACATTTTTCTTTTGTTTCCCTTTCTGTCTTGATTTTGGTACCGCCCATATCTCTTGCTTTGTTAATATCTGTAGCTGAGATGTAAAGAATATTAAGCTCACTTTTTTCTAATTTGTTACTGTTTACCACGTATTAGAGTACATATTCAGATATCCAAAACCATTCAAATAACAGTTTAAAAAAAAGTATATATATAGTAAAAAAGATATTTTTTATGGTATTTCCCAATTTCCCATTTTGTATGTTAAAATTTGACGAATCTAAATGATCTTGTTAATGTTATAGACCATATAATTTTTTTTTATTTACTGTATGTGGTAGTCGTTACACATAGTTAGAGTTTCAATAGTGTCTTGAAAATCTATCTGTAGGTGTCAGGACGCTTAATATACATATGAAAACACCCAGACCAAACAAATATTCATGTTCATGCACACAAAGATTTGTCCTGTGTGGGAATCGAACTCATGACCTCTGGAGTGAAGTGTAGGTATACTGATCTCCAGGCCATATCGGTCGTCTAAAATGTTGTTGGTTTTGTTAATCAGTAAAAATATAAATTAGTACTTTACAGGGAACAACATCTATTTGCTTTCTGTTACCAGATCATCACAGTGATGTTCTTTTAAACGTTTGTTGGAGAATAGTAGTGGCCCCAACAGATCGTCACAAAATTTATAAAATTTCAGAAAGATGGTCTTTAAATTTCTTTAAATTTGCCTGCTATCCGATAGCATTATCCCAATAAAGTCAGTGGACCTAAGAAAAAAAAATAGAATTTTTCTTGTACTAACTTTTGGTTAAGGTACAATCCTCAGACCCCGCTATTTAGAACAAATTTTAATGTAAACCCAATACCAGTTCAAGCGACAAATTTGACAAAGGCAGAAGGTTATTTATCGTTGTCTCTGAAGTTAAACTGTGATATTATAGTGGTAGCGCGAGTTCAAAGCAGGTTAACAAATTCTTGAGACGCCCCAGCTGAATGTAACGGGTCGGTGGCGACATCAAGGCAACTATGTGTCGAAGAATGTGTTTATGCCGTTAGGAATGGAGCTGCTTAGGCAAGATTCCCGTTCCACATCTCAACGTGATAATTCTATTGTATAGTGCAATGAAACTTCGGCATGGAAGCCACTGGATGTTTGGGGAATGAGGCTTTATATTATAATTGGAGATGGCGATGTTAAATAACCATTTTCATGTATCGTAATTGTATAATTAAAAAAATATAGTCGAATTGTTATATTATAATAGGAGATGGCGATGTTAAATAACTATTTTAATGTATTGTAATTAAAAAATTGTAGTCGAATTGAGAACCTCCTTTTGTGAAGTCGATTAGGAATAAAAAAAATGATTTTAAAAGACACACATTCAAATATAACAATAATATAGCAGACAGTAATTATTATTGATTCGACGGCTGATATGGCATGAAAGTCAGGATGTCTCTGTTGCTAAGGTCGTGGCATCGATTCCTGTATATGATAAATATTTGTATACTTGAAAACGAAACTTTATTTTGGGTTGGATGTTTCCTATATATGCAATTCTTTTATAGCATTCCACACACTCTTACACAATTAGTTGTTGTAAGAACTCCATGGTTCCTAGCGGGCACAATTACTAAAAGAGGGGAGAAATTATTATGTTACTGTATGAACAAAAAAAGTAATTGTTTGATATTTTTTCTTCGCCAATCCGCACTGGGGCAGATGTATGGCGTCCTGCTGTTGGAATTTTTCAAGCCGCCCAATTAGGCCTCTAACATGGCTTAACGACTACCACATTTAGTGATAACCGGCTAATATAACTAATAAAACGGCTCAACATGCCTGCCGAAGCACGGAAGCGCGCGATATTAAATGCCACACAAACGGTCACCCCTTCAAGGACTTACCTCTGTAAACTCTGCTTTACTTCAGTGATCGTTTCCGACCACCGAGCACCGTGGAGCTATGAGCGCTTCACGTGCTCAGTAGTGGGACGTTAATGTGCTGTGTTGTAATATGTTCTGCGTCTTTTGGAGCTAAATGCAGTAGTAATAATATAATACAGCCTTTCTATTTTAACCACATCAATAAATAGAACATACCTTGGGTTATATTACTGATAAGAATTCTTTAGTCTTTACGATATTTTATATCAGAGAGAGGCACTTAATTATGCAGCCCACGTGATGGGTGTATAAGGAACCTACCAAGCCCTTTTTTAATTTACGTCGTTAACAAAATGCCTATACACACTGCCTCCCGGCCAAAGGGGGACCGAGAGTGGAGTGTGGGGCTCTCTGCGCCAGACGCGACCGCCAGCAGTCCTACCCACTAAAATCTTCCAACGATGCCCACCTCTGTTGATAAAGGGGCGGGGGGCCAGTGCCAAATTATAAAGCTTTTGACAATCAGCTCGCGTCCTATCAAGACCTATAGAGCCCTTCTTCCGACGACGCCCACCGCTGTTGAAGAAGGGGCGGGGGGCCAGTACCAGGGGATTTGTAGTTTCTGGCACCCCGCCCGCGGCCAACGTCCCCCGGATCAGAACCGGGAGGACCTCCTCAGAGAGGCGCAGTGTGTCGCGCCCCTCCTATCTCTTTTTGCGGCCATGACGTGACTGGCCGACTTCTGGGGGGTCTATAGTTAGACGGAAGGGACCCCCTGCCCCCGCCGCCTAAAACCCCTAGGCGCGGCCGGGCGGGCCCTCCTGGCCTGCCCGCTGCGCCAACGGCGTAGCCGGAGAGAGAGCGGGTCCCGCTCCCTCTCCCGCTCCGCGGCCTCCTTCTGCGACATCACCACTTCGCAGAAGGAGGCCATCGCCTCCCATGCCGTCTCGCTGTCGACCATATTTTGCATGATGGTCGGCAGCGAGAGAGCCACTCCACCCAGGGCCTCACAATGGTGGCAACACCGGGTCGACTCCCCCCCGGCGACGTCACACAGATACTTCCCGAAGCACCCGTGCCCGGAAAGTACCTGCGTGAGCCGGAAGGTCATTGACCCCCACCGACGGCCGACCCATCGCTCCAAGATGGGCCCGACCGCCTCGAGGATACGGCGCCTCGATCCTTCGGCACGAAACTCGGCGCTCCGAAAAAGCCGCCATGCGCCCAGAGCCTGCCTCTGAGCGTCTCTACGCCACCGCACCACAGTGTCCGGTGCGGGGCGGAGACCCTGGCTCCGGGATTGCGCGCCTCGCCAGAACACCGCCGAGAGAACCAAGGCGTCTAGGTCCCATGGCAGTGACCCGGCGAGCGCGCAAGCCACCTCCACAGAGATGGTGCGATACCCCCTAACGACTATAGAGCCCAAGCCAACCTCATCGCCAGGTGCACCACTTGCAGGTGCAAGTGGTGCACCTGGCGATCAACGGACAAGGCATAACAGTGCTCAGTATGCGGCAATAGGCTCGCCACCTATTACGTGGGACCAACTATATAGTTGGCGACGAAGTGTGGGCGCATAATATGCCTCTGCCTACCCCTAAGGGGAAACAGAGGTGAATGTATTTTAAACAGAGCTTTTACTCTGGGTTATAAAGAAAGGATAAATTTAAATACTTTTCTGCAAACATAGAAACATAGAACATGCCGTTTGGTAACAGCCTAGAATGGTTAGTACCATTTTCATCTTATGGGAAGTCGTAAGAGTCGACGAAGAGAAATTTAACCGGATGATAGGCAGCAGCGTCATCCTGTGTACTGGCTTGAACTGCGATCACCAACCCGCCTGCCCAGTAATAATTATTATGAGCAAATACCATAAATATAATGTAATATTTTAAGGAGGGCAATGTTCAGCAGTGGACTTTATAAGACTGATATCATGATTATGATCTATACATACATAATCACAAATCTAGTTAAACCGGTGAGCGGATTTTGGGTCCTAAGCGTATGTCTAAGGCACAACTCGATAAATGCTACCATCAATGGTACCACCATAACCACACATTGGTAATTTGGCCAAATCTAGTTAAACCGGTGGGCACACTTTGGGTATTAAGCGAATGTCTAGGGCACAACCAGAATAAATGCTACCACCATAATCACACATAAATCCCATAAAAAGAGGCAACTTTAAAAACTATTTAAAGGAGATCTTAATCACTGTAGCAAACTTTACTCTTCGCACCAAGATCTTAAAATATAAGGCATCACCAAGCATCGCAAGGTTCTATTCTACACTGGTGGACAAATAAACCGAGTAACCCTTAACCTTTGGGTTCAAATGCAATTTCCTTCAAACGTATGAACACAATTTTTACAAAAGTGGTATCGTTTGATAGGTAATTTTATAGGCTTTATATTGAAAATAAATTGTATGATGTAAGACTTTGATTTGCTGAGTACGTGCCTCTAGAATAAAAAGTCAATTAAAAGAAACAGTAAAAAGTTTAAAGATTTAATGATTAAAAGTCCTTAAGCACTGAAAACACATCGGAAAGCAATCAATAATCAATGCTTTAGTAATGTGTGTTGCCGCCTTTAGCTTGTATAACTGCTTGAAGCCGTGAACCCATTGATGTTATCAATGTAAAAATTAACTAGTAAAATCACAATGTTAGGGAGCACTTGAAGGTTAAAATTATTATTCAATATTACATTTGTATTCAAGAACTTGAAAGACTCCTTACCAGCAATTTCCAAAGTATTCGTTATGAGAATTCCAAGACTCTCTCATGAAATCGCGAAACGATTTATTGTGCGCTTTATAATTTTGCGCGTTCCTTAACTTTCAGAGTAATTCTATTTGTATGGTAATGTTTTCTTTTACTCTTTTTGTATGTCTAGAGTACACGGGGACAAACGCAAAGCAAGAAACAGCTTACAAGTATTTAATATCTGTTTAAATATGTTTCTTAACGTTGCGTCCTTTTTTATTCAATTGAGTGACATGAAAACGTTCACATTTATTTGGCTGTGATATTCAGTATTCATAATAAGGTTTAAACTACCATTAGTTGGTCGTTTTGGCATTACAGTAACTACAAGATCATTTAAATGGGAATGCGTTGAAGGAAAATCTGACTAAGCAGTGTTATACTTGTAGTTCCCATCTAGACGTCCTCCGTAAGCAAGATCAGTTAAGGAGTCGTGGTGTAATGGATTTTGCTTGATTTCATTAAGCAAGAAAATTTATGGCTTGTTCTGTAGCGTTTCTAGCAAGTCTTAGCAATTAGGTTACATGGATTTCTTATCATAATTTCATCAAGAAGTAACATCTCAATGCGCTGCCATAGGTCCAAATATATAGTAAGTTAAACCTCGTTGTAAAAATAAAGTATTTTGTGCTAGTGGTCGTAGTTCATTGGTGAGGTTCGATCTCATTGCTCTTTGTTATTTTTAGCTTAATTACTTTTTGGCTATTCATAAGAAACCTCCATTATATAATTTCGATATTGCTTCGACTCATGTTGCTTAGCTGCTCATACTTTTACTTTCCTAATTATTTACCTACGATTTTTTTACTTATTCAAAAGTATTTTAAAAATTAGTTGTGTTTTATGCAAATGTATATGTCTTGTATAAGAATCGATTGGACGGTTTGTGGAGCGAGGCTAAACTCCACACCATATCGTTTGATAAGTAATCAAAATACAGAAAAGTATGTCGAAGATTAACACAAGTGAGCTCAAAGCATATCGTATATCAAACAAAACAGGATAAAGATGCGATATGATGGAACTACAGTAAATAAATAACACATAAAACTAAAGCGTAAGTAGATGTTTGTGGGGTGAATCAACAAGTGAATTATTTGTTAGTAGAAAAATCGGCAGGCATTACTCAGCGTTCTTTGTTGCGGGCTACAGGTGTGCCTTATATTTGGCGAGTGTCGAAACTCGCGATAAAAGCTTGAAGTGTATTGTTGAGACGCTTTTGGGGTTTCGTGATTCGATGAGGAAAAAACTGAAACCAAACCTTTTTTGATCGACTTGAAATTGGAACATTAAGTTCAATATGGAATTCAAGTTATGTCCAACGGGTCTTTGCTTTATGATCGGACTTGTGAGTCAAAAATACTGATGATAATAATAATAATATCATAGCTATTATTATTATATATATTAATTATATACATATTTATATCAATCATATATTATTACTGATATCACAGTGCAAGATAAAGTTAACAAAACAGCATATATAATTGATATTGCCGTGCCCAATACTCATAATATCCGTAAAACTATTACAGAAAATATAAGTAAATATACCGAGCTTCAGGATGAAATTGTTAGAATTTGGAAAATGAATAGGGTTTACATAGTACCAATAGTTATATCCACAACAGGATTAATACCTAAGCACTTGCACCACAGCCTTAAATTACTAGACCTTCCACCAAGCATATACATAACTCTTCAAAAAGCAGCTATCTTGAATACAGCTTTCAAATCAAATCAAATCAAATCATTTATTTGCATAACATGGGTACATTACAATTTAAAGATGTTATAAAAATACATTTGTTCGCCATATTTAACCTTTCTAGGTGTGCCAAAACAGTACAAATAAGTCAAAATAAGTAATAAGAATAATATAATTACAATTTATGTCACATTGAAGAATAACTAAATTTTAATAAATTTATACATAATAATTAATTAATTTTATCATAAAGAAATTCATTTACAGAGTAGTAGGCTTTATTTATTAAAAATAGCTTAAGTTTGTGTTTAAAGCTTTCAAAAGAGACTACTGTCTTCAAACTCGTAGGCAATTTATTAAAAACTTTTATTTCTAAGATAAAAACACTTTTCTGTAGTTTCGTTGTTTTACAAAACGCCATTTCTGCTGTTGGTCTTCCTAAAAATGTAAATTTAATAATAATAGAGTGCACTGTGATATTTCCTTTTAAACCTGGTACTATATACTTGATGACCGGCAGTATAACTGCACTTCAATCCAGAGGTCGTGGGTTCGATTCCCATACAGGACAAATCTTTGTGTGTATGAATATGTGGTCTGGTCTAGGTGTTTCCTATGAATATTAAGTATCAATGTTTTCACAAAAAAAAGGTATTTAAGTATGTTTATCCGTTCTTTAGTATCCGTAACACAAGTTATTAATGATACTTATCTTGGAACTAAATATTTATTTCTTTATTTATATACAGAACGCCTTATATACGAGCAATTGAACGATTTTACGTTTCTTTTACTCATATAAGAAAGATTGTAAGCGATAATATTATAACAAAGAAACGAGGAATAAGAAAATGCAATGTGTGAGGAATATCTAAAGAATTGTAAGAATCCAGTGAACCATTCTCATATATCAGGATAATTGTCAGCTCGCTCAGTTTTAGCTCAGTAATAGTTCGGTTGGATATAATATTTTAGCACATTAAGGAGTAGAATAAAGTTATCATAGGTTTTCTGTCTAGGTATTCGGATATCCAATGTCTAAATTGACGCATTACAAATCCGAAAATTATCAAAAGTAAGCAAATTGGTCGTGAAGACATCGTTGTTCTGAGGCTCCTATCTTACCTGAAGATTCCCTGTGTAAGTGCGAAACACGTGTCGTGTTGAATAGTTTCTCGATTTTTCGGGAAATTATAGTAGCGCGGGAATCGTTACAAAGATATTTTTAATCCATCACTTGCTTACAATGGATTTCCGCAAAGTAACGCCTGAATCAATAAATTATTATCAAAAGTATGTAATTATCTATTAAGCAATACTCCATTATCAATTTTATTGCCCAACAATGTTTGTACAATGCTTTTAGCGATAAGACCGTCTAGATTGGCTTTAAATTTAATTTTTTTTTCAATATTGTAATCTGTAGTTTTTAAGTTTCTTGGCAAATAAAGAGTACATGTATCTATCTATCTGTTCTGAATCTATAAACCATTAGGTCCATTTATAATTGCAGCTGACTATTTACCTTTATAGAGTTACGGGTTTACAGTAATAAAAATAGGTTTACGGATCACAATTTATTGACAGTTTACAAACACTCGAGACATCTTTATTCTTTACCGATATTTAAAATGACTGAAAAGAGCTAAATCTTATCAAAACATCATTTTGTCCCTCTTAGTTGTAAGCAAATGACTGAAATGCAACGACCTTTTAAATCAAATTTAAAACGGTTGAGCAAGCCGCTTTAAGTATGTTAAATAGGCCAGATCACAATGATCGGCCTGTGCGTTTCATAATATATCGCTTTTTATAGATCAACTCTCAATACATTCAGTCCAGAAACAAATTCGCTACAAGTAAATTAATCCTTATTAAATTATTGCAGCTAAGTTTTTGCCCACCCCAAAGGAGATCAGGCGTCAGACTAGACAACGTGTTGCGGGATTGTGCGAAAGGGTTGCCGCGGCCTTGGTGTTACAGGATCAAGAAGGAACACGGATGGTTTTTAGTCAGTAGAAGTCTGACACACCCTCCCGCTCCACCCACAGCGGAAGAAGGTCATTTGATGATTTTCAATCCCAAAAAAAAAAAAAAAGACTAGACAACGTAAACTGGCTTCAAGACACAGATTTAAGAACACAATGTAATGTAATAATTCTATTCACGTCACGTAGACTTTGGTGTTACATAACAACAAAACTGCGCAATCATTGTGGGCAAGCAAGTCACGTCTCAGTCTGAACTAAACCTTCATTTCGCCGTGCAGGCATCAACAGGTAAGTGAGTCATTTGTTTTGCAGGTGAAATATTCTCCTTGAGTAAGGCTCTGATGGGGGGGTGCGTCTGTAACTGGCAACTGGGACGTGCAAAAACTTCGCTCCATTTTTACCCATCAACTGGGGTCAGTACTTGTGAATGTTTTGTCTCTTATATTGTGACAGAGGCGCGTAGCCGAGTACAAATGGACAGTTTGTATTCGCATTTACGTGCTGAAATGTTTTGTTGTAATTTTATACGTCATTGGGACTTCTTTATAATTATCGTCTAATATTGTGCGGAGTTATACATTACGTTGTGTACTTAAATCTGTATATTGAATTCCGTTTACATATACACATAATCTAACGCTCATATAACCTATTTGGGTTAGGCAATTTTCTTGCTTCAACTTTTTTTTATTTCATTATATTCAGGATACAAACAGTCCTTACACATAAAAGTTAATTTTAAAAATAATTTGCTTAATACTAGACCTACAGATTCAAAATTATATTATTTCCGAGTGGAAAGCGGTCTGACAACTCGGGCGCATATTACGCTGAATTGCTAAAACTATGAGTGTAAGTGAGAACCCCGTGACTTGACGTGAGCCCAGTTAAGCGGTGCAGGAGGCCATGCTCCTCGATTCCACTCGGAAGTGTGAAAATGTGAATTGTATCTATTATCCAATTCAGAGTGAAAAAAGCTTATTTTATGAAATACATAAGTCCATGTGTTAAAGTTAATTGACAAACAACAGCTTATGAATTTTTTAAAGCATAATGGAACACAAAGGTAAGTTTTGGCCCCAATTAAAATATTGCCCCAAAACAAACAGTTGTCCCAAAAACAAAAAAAAAGATTATTTAAAAAGGTTTAAAAAGTTGAAGCAAAGTTCACTTTTAGCACAGAGTTGGTGAATCGTGTCAAATGGTTATTGGTGGCTAGACCTACGCCCTCACGGACACTAGACGAGTATGAAGAGTCTTCGAAAGTCGCTGGCCGCTTGATAAATTTCCCAGATTTATGATATGCTTTATAAAATCGCGGCAAATGAACTATTGTTTTATGTGTACGGATTTTTTTGTAAACCAAAAAAATAATACCTAAACAATATCTGGTACTTAAAATTAAAATCATATTTTTTAGTGCTTAACTGCTTGCTTTTACTTACCTTTTAAGTTAAGTACTTGCTGCTGCTTAACTTTCTAATTCGAATTAGGCAGTCCCACTTATGATTTATTTAAACTCTTTATTGCACATAAATCAACAATAACAAAATATTACAAATAAAAAGGACATGTGCAAAGGCGAGATAAGAGATCTCTTCCAGCCAACCTCATGAGGAGTCAGATAGATAAAATACATATGCCATGCATTATAGCCAATTAACCAATGTTTCATATTTTAAGACATCGGGTTGGGTAAATACAATGCGTTTCATATTTTCCAGGTTTTTAGTCATGCGTCATTTTAATTACACGGAATTCATAAATAACACGTCCGATAATTATCATGTCAAATTCTTACTTTGATACACTATATCAAATTGGGCAATTTCAATACCTAGATCGCATTGAAGATCCGCTTTAAATAAATTCTACATAGAAATTCCATTTCGGAATTTATCGGACATAATAAGATAAATACACATTATCATTATCTTCATAATTATCGTCATCACAATTATCACCATCATCAGTATCATCATTATTATCACAATCACCACCATAATCATCATCAAAATCATCACCATAAACATCACCAGCATCACCATCATCATCATCATCCCAAAGAACTCCACTGCTGAACATAGGCCTCCCCCATAAATTTCCTGTGTGACCTATTGTAGTCGGCCAGCATCCACCTTGATCCAGCCACCTTTACCAGACCATCCACCACCATTAATCAGTCCATCTTGCGGGAGGACGCCCTGTCGAAGGGTCTCCACTCTTGGACTTTCCTGCCCCAACGACCGTCAGTTCTACATCACATTGAGTTTAATTACTTCGCGATAAGAATAATCATACTGTTTCTTTTTTGTACATCTGTAGTGCTTAAGGTATACTACAAAAACAAAGATATGGTATGTTCTATCTATGAATCTGTAGTGTACCTTACAATTATATTTTCTTTCATAAATTTTCAAAATTTGCGCAAACTTTGAAGGTACATTTGTACATTTAAATTAACGATTTACATTGTGTCAATTTTATTACATTACAGTCCCAATATTTTCATAAATTTTACAGATTTTTCACAAACTTTGAAGACTTTTAATGTACATTTAATTTAACGATTCACATAGCGCCAATTGTATGACATTAAGTCCCAATGAATCGCCATAATTCACCGTTAACTTAATATTATGTCCTATGATCGTATAAACAGTTTCCTTAGGAAAAGTTATAAGAATTCTGACCCATTCCGGCCTCTGTTTGGCTTTGATTATGAGGCGTAAGAGGAAATAACATTTACCCATCCACGTATTTCTTGGTTACAAATGTGTCCTTTACGTGCGTTCGTATTTATCTAATACCGCCTTGCCCACAACCCACAACTAGATAGTAGGTACATATTTGTTTCAAACATTTGTTCTGAGTAAGACGAGTTTGACAAGCTTATTTTATCTGTGCAATCAGTTATTACATAAAATAAAAACGTAATTAGTCTTCTCTGGAATTATTTAGGCACTGAAATTATATGGTTTTTGATAGTAAAGATGTCAACATCTCAGCTCATTAACATCCCACTACTAAGCACGAGCCTCCTCTCAAATACCATGGTGCGAGCAGCGTATTGGGTCACACCCCACCACGCTGACCTAGTGCGGATTGGCTGAGGCGTCCTGCTGTTAGAATTTTTCAAGCCACTCAATTAGGCCTCTAATATAAACTTAGTAATATTTTATGAATAGCTTATATTTTATTTATAATATGTGGTAGGTACAATTGAAAAGTAATAGCGTTCATAGGTTAGGTAGTGTTAATAAGGGTTCGATTTCGGTATTAGAAGCCAATCTCATCTGCAAGTGGTACACATGCCTATCAACGAACGAGGCTATGACAAACAAACTCCCCTAGTAAGCGACAATAACCTCCCTCGCCGCCTAATAAGTGGGAAAGTGTGGATAATATGCCTCTGCCTATCCCTTCGGAGAAACAGGCGTGATGATATGTGTATTTACAGTCCAACACTTTTTTACTTTACGTTGCATTGTGGCGCATGCAGGTATAGACCTGCTTGCACCTGCGCGCATTGTGGCGCAAGCAGGTCTATACCTGCATGCGCCACAATTCAACGCTATTACATATAACTTTATATTTTTTCACATGATGTGGTTATTCTATAATTGTGAGAACAGTTCTCATTTATATACATTGTATTTCTCTGTGGCTCTATATATTAGTTACTTTACGCGTTAGCTTATAATTTACTTGACATTCAAAAGTGCTCCATTGGAGCTCAACGTCTAAAACATTTATTCAAGTTTGGCTCAATAGAGCTCTTATGAAAGTCAAAACTTAAAAACTAGCGCGCCCATTCACTACGAGCGGGATCTTAATCGTAAAAGAACGGGCAAGAAAATCGTCAAGGTTAGTTTTTTCGCCCGCCAGTCGCTCATATTTAAGCAGTTTCTTTTTATATTCCAAGAAAGTGGTGTTTTACATTAAGCAAATACAAAATAATATCATAGTAAAGTTCATTACTGTTCCTAAAAGAAAATTCTAACCTAATTATGTAAACGCGATGGCGGGATGTAGATTCTTGCCGTGCTAGTCTGTTTTTCTTTGTACTCACGTTATCGCTTTCTTTCTTTTGAATAGTTCATAATAGATATTTGTAATACATTTAAGTGACGTTAAACTTACTTCTATACGGCTAAAATTACTTATTGCAGTGCCGAAACGGTACGATAGTCATACTGCACACAAACGATAGTATCTTTCAAACAAAACGCACTTTATTTATTTTATAAACTATTACATAGTACTTGAAAACGTCAAAATTAAATATAAATATAAAAAACAATCGATATATTATAACACTGAAATAACGAAGCTTGAATTCACTTATATGCAACAAAACAATTTCAAAAAATAACTAAGTGTAAGTAAATCTGTAAGAAGTACTAGCAAGAAACTCACAGGCTTTTATAAATTTATCCATTGGTTTGGTACTTAAATTACAATCTTTATTTATCTGTGAAGCTATACAATGCAATATGATATAACTGAACGACAACCGCATCACGCAGAAGGGCATTACGGTTTTGCTATTGTGCGTGTGTGTTGCCGTGAGCAGCAGAACGCCTACATTAAAAGCACACTTTGAATTTCGACTTTGAAATTGTTTTTATGACAAATAAATTTTATGAGAATCAATCATCTTCGACATTATAAGTTAAATTGCTTGGGAAGTTTAATGTTAAACTGTACTTTTTCGAAGTGAATTTCTTACTCGCTCACTTGAACTCTATATTACCATAATTCACGTGACATGAAACTGTCCGTAAAAGAGTTTACAAAGCAAAAGAAACGTGGAAAATAGGAAATGTCCTTTATAATATCTTTCTGAAACAAAAATGGCAGACGAAATGGGCGAAAGCTTTGCGATTCATTTCTGTTTTGTTGTTTTTCGTTTATGGTACGAAAGTTTAATATTGCAGAGTTAAAATTATAACGGGTACATATTTGCATGAGGAATGCGACCCGTTTAGTGCCGGGGTCGGGCGCGCGAGGAATTTTGTCAAAGTCGCTCCCGTGACGTGTATCAGCTGGTTTTCTTCGTCGTGCACCGGGACTACAATACGTTTGTCGGCTCCTATACATTCTCCTTCGAGAATAATGTTTACTTCACTCAATGTTATCGAAGATTCGCTGCGAAGTGCTTTGCAAATGCTACATAAAATAGATTCTCGTTAATTGATTTCTTCAAAAAGTGGTATATGAGCAATGTAACTTATGGCGAGCGATTGGGTTAGAAAATTAGACTCTCGCGGTTTTTAGGCAAGAACGCGATAATGGGATTCGGTTTTGATATTTGGACTGCACCAAGCTTCTGCTTGGTCTATTCTTCAGAGTCTTTTGATACTTCATTTCCGAAATAGCAAATTTTTAGAACAATGCGACTCGTTTAGTGCTGTGGTCGGGCGCCCGAAGAATTTTGTAACTGTCGCTTCAGTGACATGTATAGGCTGTTTTTCTTCTTCGAGCACCGGCAGTACAATACGTTTGTCGGCTTCTTTGCGTTCGCCCTCCAGCATTATGTTTATACTCAATGCTTGAAGTGTATCACAAATGCTACACAAAAAAAATCTTATTGATCGATTACTTAATATATTGGAGAATAAGCATTGTACATAATGTAAGAGCGATATTGTTAGGAAATAGGGCACTAGCAGTTTTTGTAACAAAAACGTTTTGTTTGGCGACGGCGTTTCTGTAGATGTTTTTTTATTGAAATAATTTCCTACTTACAAATTTTTGTAAGGGTTTACCTTGGTTACCTTTAAAATACTCAACATTTAAGCCTATGAAAGGCCTATTAGCCTCGGGTTTTCTCGCATATATAAACAAGTGCAGGTTCTTTATCTGGGCCAAACTATAGAAATCTTTTAACGTCATTTCTCCATCCGTCTAAACCACCTAGCACAATGAAATGTACTGGAAAGACAGACTGGAAGAAATTTACAGAATGCACTAACACAGAAACAATTTAGCAAACGTTTAACCGAGCCAAACCTGTTCAGACTTAACCTGTTTGTTTATTCTGACTGTGATAGTTTCTGAATCGAATAAACTTCCACATTTTGACGACCGATATGGCGTGGTGGTGAGAATACCCGCTCTCTGTTCTTAAGGTTATGGGTTCGATTCCCACGCAGGACAAATCTTTTGCATGTACATGAATATTTGTTCTGGTCTGGGTGTTCTCATATGTATATTAAGTATGAATTTACAAAAAAAAAGTAATTATGCATGTATATCCGTTATTTAGTATCCATAACACAAGTTCTTAATGAAACTTATCTTGGCACTAAATAATTGGTGTAAGTGTCAGAAAATATTTATTTCTTATTTATTTAAGCCCTAAAACGTTCTATCGGACCCAAAATCTCTACACAATTCTAAGCAAGATTGTACATGTTAATATATATACTCGTATACATAAAGGGGTAATGTCATTCGAAATGGTCCGGAAGTTTTGTCAATGTCACAATACCGCCGGCCGGATAATACATCTTCACACAACATTGGGGAACAACAGCCTGCTCAAACTATCAGATTCCAATCGTGTTCTCTGATGTAGACCACTATTAAATTCATTAAGATAATGTTCTAATAGTTGTGCATTGTTGCGTTAACTATAGGTTGGCCTCGAATAAATAGGACGTTAAACATTTGAATGGCTTACCTTTGACTGTGTGGTCACAGCGTTATATTCTCTAAGATAAAGATAGATAAGTTCTTAAGATAAATAATCTCTAAGATAAGGATAAAGCGAAGGATAATTTGAAATTATTACACTAATGCATAGGGCTGTTCATATATCTCCAGAGGTCGTGGGTTCGATAACCAATCAGGACAAATCTTTGTGTGCATGAACATTTGTTCTGGTATGTGTGCATGAATATTGCTTCTTTTCTACGTATATTAAGTATGTGTTATGACATAAGCACTTAAAACTAATATGGTCAATAACGGGCTTCCCAAATACAACAAACATGTGATTGGTAAACATAAAAACTGTTTCAAGTAATAAAATATAAAAGAGGCAGTTGCTGTACAGTGCTAATAACTCGTGGTAATTCTAGAAGATAATTCTAGGTAATTCTAGTGATTAAAAATAAAAAGTAATTTTTATTATAAGACAAACATAAAACTACATTAGTTAAACTAATAACATATAATAAGTCTTATCAGATTCTTACAATTCAATGACATATAACACAATACAATTTTATAAATCTTAAGAATACTTTACTTCATAAAGACATTAATGTCATGAAACGTTTGATAACGAAAATATTTTTTTAACCTCCCTTTGAAGGCGGACAAGCTTTTTTATAAACAGGCGTGCCCATAATGTGCGTGAGTCTATCAGACCTCGTCATGCGTCTGGGGAATTCTCCCAGCAAGTTAGCGTGTCGAGTGTTATATCACATTTCACAATGCAAGGGTACGTGACAAAAAGTTTCTTCCAAGGAAGTCCTAACAACAGCCTTTTGTTTACAGATGGGATTCCTCTCAGTAACAATACCCCCTGATATACAAGACGACGATGGTTCGCAAGCCAGCGCACCTGAAGGGGGGTCGGTAGACCTCAAGTGCACAGCCACAGGGGTTCCAGACCCCATCATATCCTGGAGGAGAACTGAAGGTCGCAATATTGTGTTCCGAGAAGACAATGGCAAGGAAATAAAAGGTATATAGGTCATATTTACAGGTCATTATTTAAAGCTTTTATTACTGTCATCTCATACATACACATATACATACATTCACGCCTGAGTCCCCGAAGGGGTAAGCAGAGGCATATTATACACCCACACTTAGCTAATTATAAAGTTGGTCCCACGTTATTGCCGCTTACCAGCCAATGTAATTAATTAGATTTTTTTTTTGGGCCACTTTAATAATTTGACATTTGTATTTAATTTGTATAATAAAATTGTTCCACACTATGTATATTGTTCAGAGTAAATGATTAAATTGAATTGAATTGAATGTTATGTTCGCCAGAGCCTCGTCCGTTGATCGATTGTTTTATGGATCCTAAAGAACGGATAAACATACTTAAATACTTTTTTTTTGTAAATGCATACTTTATTTAACACCCAGAGAAGAACAAATATTTATATTCATATTCTTATGCACAGAGATTTGTCCTGTGTGAGAATCGAACACACAACCTCTGTAGTGAAGTGCTGGCACTGACCTCCGCGTCATAGCGGCCATCAAATAAATAAAATTGAATTGAAGGGAAGAATATGAGTATTTCAATTGCATACATACATATTGCTACGTCTTATGTTGGTAGGCGTAAGCACAGATCACATTCTTCCTCTCGTTGCGATTTTAGCAAACAATTTTAGCCTAATTCATGCTGAACCTTCGCATAAACTCCTGTCGGTGTACCGTACTTTTTGCTCCGACCTTTTTCCAAAACCTCATAGCAATAGCCACCTATTGTAAAATGTTACTTGCTGCAATAATTATTGTATGACAAAACCTCTGCAATGCGACGAACAATATTTATTTACCCCCACAGTTTATCGCAGATCCCGCCTGTTTTATTAAATTAAGGAGAATAATCGACTTGTCCCGAGAGCACATAAAAGCAGGACATAAAATGTCAATTTTCCCTTTGAATTTCATTCGCATCGGTAAGATCCAACTAAGTGGTAAAAAAGAAACAAGACTTATTTCGCATTCAAAGCCCCCGGGCGGGCGCAGGTGTCGGAGCGGTTAAAACATTGGACTTTTATGGGATTTTATAAGATATTGCTCTGAGATATTGGTTAGAAACAAGTGACTAACAAATGGTGACGTATTGTATCGTTAACACAATATGGATTTATAATTATAGTAATGGGACTTTGTACGGATGAAAGTCGATTATATCGCACATCTTCTTGAAGTTACTTCAAAAAGATCATAGTTATATCAGCTAATAATAATTCTTATAAAATATTTTCAAGCTATATCCTTTTTTTTGACGTCGCGCAAAATGTATTTACAAATAATCTATAGGAGTATAGGGGTGCTTCCAAGACCTCAGTAGCCCAAGCCAACTTAACCTGCAGTGGTGCACCTGCCGATCAACGGACGAGGCTCTGGCGCACACAAAATTTCCCGATAAGCGACAACAGGCTCGCCATCTATTACGTAGGTAACTATATAATTGGCAAAATATGGGCATACGCTCGTGATATGAATCGGAAAGAAAGAAAGAAATGTTTATTAACTGCACAAGTAGGTACATAAAATTGTAAAAAAATCCCAAGACTGAAATTGTGCAGTCAAAAGGCATTGCTTCAGCTTAATGCAGCTATAACGATGCAACATTATCATAGCTGTGCTGGTTTTCAAGCTACACCTTATGACGCAGTGGCATAACTATAACTTAAACTAGGTAGTAATGATTTTAAAAACAATGAAAATAAAAAATTACACACAAAGTACTATTTTCAATTAAAATTACAAAAACTGAGTAATAACAAGCAATAAAAAGTTATCAAAAATAATAAAAATAAATAAACAGTATATAACAACCACAACAAAGATACATAAATTAATAGGCTCAGGCTTTATATTCCAAATATAGGCTCTGCACGCTTCGACCACGCAGATATGACCTCTGCCTACCCCTTCAGGGAAACAGGCGTGAATGTATGTATATATGTACAATTAATCTAAAAAGTACCAGTACGAAACATGTTACTATCTCTCTCAGCTTGTGTGTCGGTTAATGAGTGTATGTGTTGGTGTGTGTGCCATTAAGCATTGTTGTCTAAATTTCTATAGACTGATGAATGACATTGCAGACAAAGCTCGGTGGTTTAAGTCGATGTCCTGTCTTAAATGCTTATTTATAAAACAGCTACTGTACATGTCCAACATCGAGACAAATGATGTATGGGGGGGGGGGGCATAGGAGGGGCGAGGAGACGGTGCGAGGACCAGGCCGGCGACCGATTAGCCCCCGCTACTACACACTTGACCACAGGATCTCAAGTCACTTTTTGCTATTTTAAATTATTTCTTTTAATATATAATTTAAACATACAGTCCAATTTCATTTATACATCGAGGCGTAAACAGTACATAAGAAAAACAAATCAAAAAAAGAAGGAACACATGATTTAAACAACATCAGATGATAAGTTAGCAATATAAGAACTTGCAATATATATGCGATAAAATCCTTATCAAAGCAATAATCAAGTAGGGAATGTAAGAAATTTCTTTGTATTTTAATTCCCCGACCAAGGTTCACTGAGCAGTCGAGATTTATCCTTCTTTTTCGAGCCGTCGAATGGTTTAACATCACAAAAGTAAGTAGATCATGGTGTCGACAAAATTCATTTCCGTAGAAAAAACGTGTTCAAAGAACTCAATTACTACTTAAGCAAAATAACGCCGGTGTACCGGTAGAGGCAGGAAATTAAAGGAGCAACTAGGTATAAAATAACAAAACATAACAAAAGCCCCGGTCCCGTGTAGTTATAATGATCCACCCTTTACAAGCCCGACTGAAAACAGAAGGTGAAAAGACAGGAGTTTAAAGCAATTTAGGACTATTCTATTCTCTAACACATACATACGCCCGGGCGCTGCGTTGTCATTTTAATCGAATGTAATCCTCCGTTAAAATTTATATCTTAAATTGTAGGAGTTACGGTCGGCTTTGGGTACGTGGGGGTATTTAAACCTTTTAAGGGTGGTGTTTTACGAATTTGACCCGTTTTATTTAAGCCATTAAGCGTAAACAAAAGACTGGCGAGCGTAGGAGGCTGTGATAGTTAACAGAGTGGCGGAGCGACGCTCGCTTCGTATTAATTGGACGTGTAATACACGATCTACTGAATGAGCAAGATTTGCAGTGGCTTTCGCTTTTTATTTTAAGCGAACTCAAACATTTGTAGGCAATTTGACGACCGATATGGCGTGGAGGTCAGTATACCTATACTTTACTTCAGAGGTCGTGGGTTCGATTCCCACACAGGATAAATCTTTGTGTGCATGAACATGAATATTCGTTCTGGTCTAGGTGTTTTCCTATGTAATAGGTTGGGGAAAAAGTCTTTTCGTATTTTTGTATGAAAAGTCAAGACATTTTTTTCAAAGTTTATTTACATTTATTTACAATATATATGTACCGTTTTGTTGAATAACTTTCTGCCATTTTGTGGGCAGAGACATTATCCCGTTACTGTAGAAACTTTGGGACTTCTGATCAAAAAAACGGGACAAATAGTTTTGGCAGTCCTCTCTTGAGGTCAACCTTACAGAACCTAAAGAATTCTGCAGAGACCGAAACAGGTGAAAATCTGAAGGCGCAAGGTCAGGGCTATATGGTGGATGCACTAGGACCTCCCAGTCGAACTCTCTTAATTTTTGCTGAGTGGCTAAAGATGTGTGTGGTCTAGCGTTATCGTGATGAAAGACCACACCCTTCCTGTTGATCAATTCCGGCCGTTTTCTCTCGACTGCTTCCTTTAATCTCATCAGTTGCTGGCAGTAAAGATCAGAATCGATGGTTTTGCCGGGCGGTAAAAGCTCATAATAAACAATGCCCTTCCAATCCCACCATACACACAGCATCACCTTATTTCGTGTTAGGCCAGGTTTGGCCACAGTCTGTGAAGCCTGGCCAACTTTCGACCACGACCTTTTTCGCACGTTCTTGTCGTACGTGATCCACTTTTCATCGCCAGTTATCAATCTCTTCAAAAACGGCTCGGTTTCATTACGTCTCAATAATGAATCGCAAATGAGTACACGGTTCATTAAGTTTCTTTGAGTGAGCTCGTGTGGCACCCAAATATCGAGCTTTTTTGTATAACCAGCTTTTTTCAAATGGGTCAAAACTGTTTTGTGGTCAATTCCCAGTTCTTCAGCTACATCGTAACTACTAATATGCCGATCTTGCTCCACTCTTTCAAAAATGGCGTCCATTTTATTCGTAACAGGGCGACCAGAGCGAGGTGCATCTTTAACATCAAAATTTCCGGACTGAAAACGTTTGAACCAAATTTGTGCTACTCTTACTGACACTGCATCAGGTCCATAAACATCACAAATTTTTTTCACTGCTTGAGTTGCATTTTTGCCTTTTTTATAATAAAATTTTAAAATGTATCGAATTTCTTTACTAGATTCACTCAATTTTTACGGAGAGAAAAACAAATGAAAAATAGCGGGAAACAACTTTTTTTTATTTTTTTCTTTTCTTTATAATGGAACCTTTTTAATGTTACCAAAACCAGCCAGACCCAAATAGTACAGTCAAAAAAATTTTATAATAAGTTTACACCTACGTTATGCGAAAAGACTTTTTCCCCGACCTGTATGTATTTACAAAAAAAAAGTATGTAAGTATGTCTTTTCGTTCTTTAGTATCCATAACACAAGTTCTTAATGATACTTATCTTGGAACTAAATAAATGGTGTAATTGTCAGAAAATATTTATTCATTTAATGTAAAATTTTGGTTGATTTGATTTGTCGTGGTAATGAGATATGGGACTCCTTAAAGTTATTAATAATACTAACGATTTGTGAAGTGTTTATACAAAATAGTTTTTTAATGACTTTTTCTTAATTCTGTTTCCCCACATACCTAATTAATTGTATTGGAGCGCTCAATGCTCAACTGCGAGAGTAAATAGTGAACAACGATCAACATAGTTAAATAGTTCACAGGGGTCAAATGGGTGACCGTTTTTATGTGAACTGTTGATTTATTATTTCTTCCGATAATTTTACACAAAGTTTCCTCAAAATCCCTTAGTTCGATTTAATTGTGAGATTACAATAGTGAAAGGTCTTATTAGGCGACCGATAGATTCTAACAGCGGGACGTCGTACCTGCCTCCGCCTATTACACCAACTAATTACACCAAGATAAGTATCATTAAGAACTTGTGTTATGGATATTAAACAAAGGATAAACATACTTACATACTTTTTGTTTTTTTTTATTTGTAAATATAATACATACTTAATATACATAGGAAAACACCCAGACCAGAACAAATATTCATGTTCATGCACACAAAGATTTGTCCTGTGTGGGAATCGAACCCACGACCTCTGGAGTAAAGTGTAGGTATACTGACCTCCACGCCATATCGGTCGTCATAATTGTTTATGATAATATTGTGACGTTGCTATTCAACTCTAAATAATGATTCTGAGGAGTTAATTACTTATTAATCTTATTACACCATGAAGGCAGTCGCGTCACCGGGAACTTAATTAACACTGTATGAAGGAACACTAATAAAACATTAATCAACAAACCGGTTTCACGACACTTACACACCTAAAAGCATTACAAACACAGATGTGTAAAAGTCTACATTGGCTATAGACTAAACTGTTTGTGTTTTGTTTAAGACAGATAGATAGATATACTCTTTATGGACCAAAAAACTTAAAAACTACAGTTTACAATAGACACTGCATAAAAAATTAAAAGCCAATCTTGGCGGTCTTATCGATAAAAGCAATATATCTCTTCCAGACAACCCAACGCAAAGGAGAGAACAGGAAAGCAGTAGGCAGTGCTAATAAACTGAAATTAATAAACTTTTTGTTACATAATAATATGAATAAAATACACAAATATATATAATATAAATACACACATATGTATAATATTTCAAAAAAAATAATACGTGTAACTAATTAGATAACATAGAAAATTGTAATTCAAGTACTAAACCAATTGATAAATTTAAAAGAGTGTTTGTGAACCTGTGAGTTTCTTGCCGGTTCTTACAGAACGGTGGCTCGAAACTGGCACTTAGATTCACTTACACTTAAACATTTTTTGGTTTTATATTGTTGTGTTGCATATAAGTAAGTTTTGATACTTACTTTTAACTATTAAATCGAATACATTGGATGGGCGAGCGTAATCTTTAAGTGACGACGATGTAATTAATAATTATTTGTATGTTAATTTAAGTTCTCATTCAAGTGACTGTATATGTCTTTTTGAGAATAAATATCTTTAACCATTATAAGTGAATCTAAGCTTCGCGATTTCAGTGTAATAATATTATGATTGTTTTATACTTATATTTAAGTTTGACGTTTTCAAGTACTATGTAATAGTTTATGAAATAAATAGTGTTTTGATTTTGATATATTCAAAAAGTAAGACCTCTCCTTAAAAGAGTTTAATGTCTGAGCCTGTCTAATTGACTGTGATGTTTCAATGTAAGTATTTGCCGGTTTAAAGTATGCTGTTGTTGAAATTAATTAAATGTATCTTAAAAATCTTCTTATGTGCTTAGACCATCGTAATCAAATTAATTAGCTCAGACTGACAAATTCGCATAGATTATGAAAATTTTCAAATTATGTCTTTTTTTACAATATACTCTTATTGGTATCCGATCCTAATCCTTTGTACTTTTACGCTATTCCTCTTGAATGCTTTTTGCGTTGACACGACACGTGTCTTACGAGATTTTTTATTGGGAATAAATACGGACAGCCTTGTCACTTATCATCGAGGTAAACCTTTTACAGACAGAAAATATGAAATATAAGGCTGCATTATAGCCTTTGGGTTATAACGTTCGCTTAAATCCCCATGAAATTGATCACTTACGGATCCTACCAACATAAGTCCAAGCCAATCTCACCTGCGAGTGGTGCACCTACTGATCAACGGACGAGGCTCTGGCGAATGTAACAGATTCCGGCAATAGACTTGCCGCCTATTACGTGGGATCAACCATATTAGTGGCAAAATGTGGGCGTATAATATTTATCTGCCTACCCCGCAGGGGGAAACAGTCGTGAATGTATGTATGTATGTATAAGATTGAGCACCATGTTCCAAAAATTTTAAAAAAGCTTTTTATGTGGAAATTTGTTCTGAATATTATGTATATATTTACCATATTGCGTCCGCATCTTCTCTCTGTAATAGTAGTAATCTTCTGTGGGCGATGTATTATCCTCTAATTTTAGCATAAATTCTTTTACCAAGTGCAGGTCAAGATAATGAGCCGTTTTATAGTCATAGCGTTAAAGAGCATATATTCCAACAAACTTTCGCATTTCGAACATTTGCAGGATTCTTATAAAATAAAAAAGGTCCTTGATAAACTATTTCGCGAGAGCCTTTAACTGGATTAACTAAACCTTTTTACAGAAAGATCTGAAACTTTTATAACGAAGCAAACGTTAAACATTTCCATTTTATTTTCGCGAGAAAGTTCCCTCGCTCTTTCCGAGCTCAGCGTTAATTAGAAACGCTCTGTAAAATTTTCTTCGACTGTAATTAGCTTCGTGCATTTCAGTTAATTTTGTTGTTGATTATATACCTACACTCGCTTTACGACAGCAATCCATATCGCTTTCTACCAAAAGTAATTCCTAAAGTTTTAAAGTGTTTAAGGCGGAAAATTGAATCGGAAAACAATTAGTGCGCAAGCAATAATAACGTAACGACTCAGCCCGGTCTACACTGGGATAACAAGTTGCGAACGACATGTCACAACCCAGCTTTATAACCCGTTAATAAAACACAATTTCATACAGACCTGCTCTTGATATTAAGCGCGACGTAGTCGAGCATTATTTTATGTCGGTTCCCGAGATTTGAGAAACGGTTTGTTATGTAGCTATGTGAGCTGAAAATTATGTTCTTTGAAGTTAACGTTTTGTGAAAATTATTCTTGTTTTATTACTAATAATAACTGTGTGCATTTGACGGCCGATATAGCGTGGAGGTCAGTATACCTGCACTTCACTTCAGAGATCGTGGGTTCGATTCCCACACAGGACAAATCTTTGTGTGCATGATCATGAATATTTGTTCTGGTCTGGGTGTTTTCTTTGTATATTAAGAATATATTTACAAAAAAGTATTTAAGTATGTTTATCCGTTCTTTAGTATCCATAACACAAGTTCTTCATGATACTTATCTTGAAACTAATTAATTGGTGTGATATTATATTTATTATTTATTTATGTAAAATACTTACTATAAGTCTTAGTAGTACGATATAAGCATTGACTTCGGCAATTAAAATATATTGATTTTATCAAACATATTGATAAGACAATTGATTTTCTTCAATGTCCAAATACAGAAGATTTTGTAGAAAGGGTCGTGAGAAGGCTAATGAGTGTGTATGAAGCTACGAGTGTATGCCAACTTACCCCTACGGGTAAGAGACGTAACATTATGTATGTACGTATGATTTTATCTACTTACAGAGTTTCACAATTGTTGCCACTTCAATGCCAGATATTCCGCCGGTAAATGCAAGCGGTTTACTTGATACTGTATGTGTTCCGGTTTGAAGGATGTTCATTACTGGTAATGTTAAACTTGACAACTGATGTTAAATAGCACTGTTATTGTGGCACACAATCACAATCTGTCACGCATTGAAATAATATAATAAAAAATCTTATATAATTTAAAATCGCGACTTATTGTACTTCTAAGCTCGACATTTCGCATACTTTTTAATCATTTGGGATCACGAGTAGACTAGTTTTGTTAATATGGGAAATTCAAAAATATTTGCTTGGTGAGAAAGCACTCGTCAAGGTCAATCTACGAGAAGCATTAAGTTTGTGATAACCAAAATCAGGGCCCACCTTTGCAAGTTTTATCTTCTTGCCGTTAATTTTAATGAGGTAGATTGAAATGAACTCTTAATAACATACATACATAATATCACGCCTGTTTCCCCGAAGGGGTAGGCAGAGGCATGTTATGCGCCTACACTTCGCCAATTATATTATAGGTCCGATAGGTAGCGAGCTTATTGCTGCTTACCAGGAACTTTTATGTTCGCCAGAGCCTCGTTCGTTGTTTTGCAGGTTAGGTTGGCTTGGGCTTCCCAGATCTTAGTAGGACCCCTATACACCCTCTTAATAACCGTTACCAATAAAGTAGCGCTGAGGGGACGAAGGGTTAAGGAGTTCGTAAAGATAAGGTGAAGAGGTAAACCCACACCAGCTTAGAAATGATTGAAGAGATTTATGAAATATAATATATATTTTTGTAAATGGAGTCAACACTAGCTTGCTTGCATATTATTTGGTTTAAATTTGTATATTTTAAAGGAAATTTAATTAGGGATATCGAAAAAAAAACTGATGATTATATTATGGTCATTCAAAGTTCAGACACATTTTAAGTTTATTGATGACTGTACTCGTGACAGTGAAATAAAATTATATAAACTCAAGTTTGCTAATTTGACACACAAAATTTTACGCAGCGGCATCGAAACAAATCTAGTTCACAGTAAAACAATATTATAAATATTCATGAGAGACTATGTAACTCCCAAAGACTAAGGTACTAGTGTAATATACACGGCATTTTATATCATTATAATATCCTAGCACTATCCTGGTTGCCCTAGACTTAAGCTTTGGGCACAGGCACTGCTAACTGGTTTAATCAGATTTGGCTGACTTTCAGTTATTACTTGGAGCAACTGCCGTCTGACCTCCGCAACTGAAAGGGAAACCAGCTGTCTGGTTTTTATTGACTTCCTAATAACGACTGCAAGAGATGTTCATGACATTCGGACCAACGGCTTAACGAGCTTTACCAGGCAAGGAACAAGCAATTATTTCGCACAACACTTAGAAAAGTGGTAGGTACGTCACCAGGGTTTGAACCCAAAACACACTGAATTTAAAGGCTTTGGGTCTGGCTATCGTTACTATACACGGCATTCTATAATTCAGAAGAATTCTATGGAAAGGAAGCATATTTTTATCAAAAATCACAGATTCGTTCGGGCTCTAGCTTAATATACAAAGCAAAAGCCATGCATGGCATAAGTCATTCACCCTGTCAGCTGATAGAGTCAATGAACTCAAAAATTCGGGCGCTCGCTACGATACGACGAACATAGGTGTCTGCCCGTTTCTCGTAACACCTGTTACTACTATTACTATATTAGAATACAATTTCACTGCTTAAACACATTTTACCCTTTCAAGCCAATAATATATAGCAATTCATTGTTAACCGTCTTATAGCAGTCTAACGGAATCTCACAGCATTGAAGATTTGGTTCTGTTCGAACGAATGCACACACATGCATGTGTAAATAGAGCTTACTATCTTAGGTATTTAGAACGAGATCCCTAGCAAATTGGCGCTTGGTCATCATAAAACTAATATTAGTTCCCTACATACGAAATTCATGTTTTACATGGAAACAGGAAAATTATTTTTTTAATTGAATCAAAGTATGTGCCGTTATTATGTGTGCACATTTGCAATTTAATAAGAAATTAATTGATTCCTTTGCTGAGAAAAGTGCTGGAGCAAGAATTAACAAAATCTTTGAAGGCGTTTTGGACTGTCTCATCTAAATTGTTTTTTTTGGAAAAAAACTAACTAACATAAAAAATACAAAATTATCGAAATTCTAAAAAAAGGGGTAATTGGTTCTCCAACCCCAAGCTAAAATTATTTCGGTGTTAAATACAGTACTTGAATCGTCAGAGCATTGAATATGTCTACAGAATATTCGCAGACACAAATAGTCAATGGCAATCAAATTGATACAAAATCGACTTTTGACTTCTTCAACCTTCATTTCATTTGCAACTTTGACAAGCAGCTCGAGTACTGCACATACTCGTATATAAAGCAATGTGTACACTGAATCTTCTCAACAACTATTAGTCAATCGCAATCATACATATTTGCTTCGATGTGAAATACAGTACCTGAATCGTCAGAGCATTGAATATGTCTACAGAATATTCGCAGACACAAATAGTCAATGGCAATCAAATTGATACAAAATCGACTTTTGACTTCTTCAACCTTCATTTCATTTGCAACTTTGACAAGCAGCTCGAGTACTGCACATACTCGTATATAAAGCAATGTGTATACTGAATCTTCTCAACAACTATTAGTCAATCGCAATCATACAAATGCGCTTTCTCCTATGACTTCTTCAGCCTTCATTTCATTTGCGACATTCGCAAACAGCTCGCGCACTATTCATTCTCGTATATAAAACAATAAAGCAATGAATTATTACCATCTGAATTTAATTTGAGCGACCGTTAAAGTGGAATTGTGCAATGTTTTCATTAAATTGTTACGCTGAGATTAGCTATCGTGGTTTATTATAATTAAGGTGCGGATAAGGCAGGCGCCGGTATGGGAGCTGTGATATATGAGCTCGGTTTGGCTTTGTTACACAATTTGCGCTTGACAACGTCTTTTAGATTAAATATACATTTGTTTTTTAATATTTTGGGCCATACACTACATGACATATACTTTGACGACCTATATGGCGTGAAGGTCAGTATATCTGCACTTCACTCCGGAGGTCGTGGGTTCGATTCCCACACAGGACAAATCTTTGTGAGCATGAATATGAATATTTGTTCTGGTCTGGGTGTTTTTTTATGTATATTAAGTATGTTTTTATTTAAGTATGTTTATCATTCTTTAGTATCCATAACCAAAGTTCTTCATGATACTTATCTTGGAACTAAATAATTGGTGTGATTGTAATAGAATATTTATTTATTTAGTAAACTAAGAAACATTGGGTACAGGGCACAGCTTATTCCAAAATGAAATATCTTCCAGCTGGCCCGCGAAAGGAAAAAAAACTTAAGATTAAAATGGCTAGTATGTGCATAGTAATACAATAAACACAGGAAAAAAAAAAATTTTTTTCTGAAAATTACACCAATAATTTAGTTCTAAAATAAGTATCATAACAACTTGTGTTATGGATACTAAACAACGGATAAACATACTCAAATCCTTTTTTTTGTTGTAAATACATACTTAATATACATATATTTATCATTGCTATTTTCATAGTGTTATGTCGTATGGTATTCTTCTGTGGGGTTGTGCCGCAGATATTCAAAATATTTTTGTACTGCAGAAGAGGGCCATACGAGCAATTTATAATCTACCATGTAGACATTCACTAAGGGATAAATTTAAAGAAATTGGTATTTTGACAGTGGCGGGTCAGTTTGTTTATGAAAACCTAGTATATGTACACAAAAATTTTGATAAATTGAGTAAGAAAAGTGATATACATAACCTAAACACAAGAAATAAGCATAAACTAGTTGTACCTGCCACTAGGCTCCAAAAAATTAACAAATCTTTTAAAGGTCAATGTGTGCGATTCTATAATAAAATCCCAAGCAATATACAGCAATTAAGCCTAAATAAATTTAAATTAACAATAAAACACAAGCTGTCTTCAAAGGGATATTATTCTATTAAAGACTATATGGCTGATAAAAATGCTTGGGATTAAACCGCCGTTTCATACAGGCTATTCTAATATGAATGACTTAAAGAATGAATATTGTTATATTATGTTGCATTGTATAGCGTCACAGACAAATGAAGATTGTTACTAACCAATCGATAATTTAAAAGAGCATAGCCTGTGAGTTTCTTGCCAGTTCTTCTTACAGAGCGGTGGCTCGGAACTGGCACTTAGATTCGCTTGCACTTAAATGTTTTTTGTTTTTTTAAATTATTTGGTTGCAAGTGAATCTAAGCTTCGTGATTTTAGTATAGTTATATTTTATTTGTTTTTGTTATTTTTTTATAATTTTGACGTTTTCAAGTACTATGTAATAGTTTATGAAATAAAGTATTTTTGACTTTGACTTTAGGAAAACACCCAGACCAGAACAAATATCCATGTTCATGCACACAAAGATTTGTCCTGTGTGGGATTCGAACCCACGACCTCTGGAGTGAAGTGTAGGTACACACTGACTCTGATACTGACCTCCACGCCATATCGGTCCTCAAATATACAATTATTTATTTAATTAATAGAAATTACTAACTAAATTCGATGAAACCTTGAGTTATATGACATATGCTACAGAAATACAGTTTGTAAGCCAACCTCGTAATTTAAAAATTCAAATACTTTCTATATAGTTAAGTATCCTTTAATACAATGTACTTTATAACATATATTCGAGGGTGTCGTAGATGTTGTAGGGATCCTAAAAGCATCTAACGAGCCCAAGCTAACTTCACCTGCACGTGGTGCACCCGCTGATCAACAGACGAGGCTCTGGCGTACTTACGTTACAGATCCCGGTTAGCGGCAATAGGCTCACCACCTATTACGTGGGACCAACAATATCATTAATGAAGTGTGGGCGTGTTATATGCCTCACCACCTATTACGTGGGACCAACAATATCATTAATGAAGTGTGGGCGTGTTATATGCCTCTGCCTCTCGGAAGCAGGCGTGGAAGTGTGTATGTATTTATGTATGTATATATTTATTTATGAATAAATAATATGTATTTCATATGTATTTATTTATGGCTGTATGTATGTATTTATTAATTTATTTATTTATTCAGTAAGTACAGGTTATAACAACTTATTTATAACATAGTCCCACAAAACCGTGAGTACGGCTTAACTGCGGGGTCTGATTCTCCGTACATTTATCGTCTATATATATTTAATTTTAACTATATAATTAATTTTTAGTTCTGAGAAAGCATATGTATGTATGTATTTATTTAGGTATTTATGTTACATTCAAGCAAAAGTTTTGACCTTAAATACTTTTTTCCACAATTGTCTTTACATTTCCGTATGTGTTAAATTTCGATAACACAATGACACCCCTTTTCTAACTATACTCGCAGATAGAATGTCATAAAAATGGAATTATATCCCAGGAGAGTTTTAATCGTGCCAACCTTTTGTGCCGGCGATGAAACGTAAAAAAAGAAGGTAATGAATGTGACTGAGACAAAAGAAAATCATTTAATAGGGTAAAATGAAAAAAAATGGCGTAAAAGTGGCAGCATAAAGTGGCATAAATCAGGATTGTAATATATTGTATGGCTCGAGTTATATATTTGAAATGTATTCTGCATTTTTATAGCGAATCTCGGCTCATATGTCTGGAGTTTTGAATGTTTAAATAGTTGGTCTGCATTGAATTCATAAAAGCGTGATGGTTTCTGTTTGAATTTTATTGAAACGGATTTATTAATTGGGTTTTAGGTTCGCCTATATGAGCCTAGTTTTTATCAGAAATCTCACTTTACAGGCGCTTCCAAAATAAAAAAATAACACGATATGTTGAAATAAATAATTGTTACAGAGTTATGACTTACAGACGTTCTAAAATAGTAGGATTTGATGATGAACTCTAGATGAGACGTTTGCATGCTCCTGCATAGTCTAACTTTTGTATTATGGTCGACAGTTGAGCGGTACGAGGGCTCGACGCTGTCACTGCGCAACCTGCGGCGAGTCGACATGGGCTCCTACCTCTGCATTGCTGCCAACGGCGTCTCTCCAATCAGGAGCAGGAGATATGAAGTCTCTGTTTTCTGTAAGTATTCTGATGCTATTAAAATATATACTATATAATATATAATTATATAATTTATGTACACAATAGAAACTATAACGACTGTAAAAAAATGATTACGAACTGGATTAAGACTATTACCTATGAAGAAACAGAAGCTTTATTGGAATAGAAATAGGAAACACCACTCCACACCACACCACACCACACCACACCACACCACACCACACCACACCACACCACACCACACCACACCACACCACACCACACCACACCACACCACACCACACCACACCACACCACACCACACCACACCACACCACACCACACCACACCACACCACACCACACCACACCACACCACACCACACCACACCACACCACACCACACCACACCACACCACACCACACCACACCACACCACACCACACCACACCACACCACACCACACCACACCACACCACACCACACCACACCACACCAAGCTCCAAACACATTTGTACAATGAAATTATAGATAAAATAAAGATATTATTATTATATTATATTATTATTATTATTACTATAACAAAAATGTTTTAACATAATTATTTAAAAGGTATTGTTAATTATGAAAGGAATGTGCATATCATTACATACATACATACATAATATCACGCCTGTTTCCTCGAGAGGCGTACTACACGCTCACATGTAATAGGTGGCGAGCCTATTGCCTCTTTCCGGGCACTTTTATGTTCGCCAGTGCCTCGTCCGTTGATAGGCAGGTGCACAACTTGCCGGTGAGGTTGGCTTGGGCTCCTTAGATCTTGGTAGGAGCCCTTTACCCTATGCATATCATTAGAAGGTGTAAGATATCGTGCTGTGTTGTCCTGGCCTGGAATAGTGCCAACCTCTTTTATCTCATGGGGAGTGGTACGAATCAACGAAGAGAATCCTACCGAATAATGGGCAACAGCGTCATCCTGCGTACTGGCTTGAACTGCGATCACCAACTCGTCATTCCAGCGTGGTGATTTAGAGCAAAATAATGTAATCTATCGGGGAGGTCAATATCTAGCAGTGGCGTTTTAATGGCTGATTTGATTTAAGAAGGCAGTATAGTGGCACTTCCTTGTTGCCTGAAAGTTGTTGATATATAATTTTTTTTGTTCAATTTTTCATACTTACATCATTGATTGTTTGAATATGCATAATATTCAAATTGTTATGTGTATGCCTAATCTATATTGTAAGTCATTTTCATCATCCATTCGGTATCCCGGTTGCGCCCTTATGGGCCTAGGTAGGGTAGGCCTAAAATAGGTATATAAATTTTCGCAAAAAAAAAAGGTGTTGACTGTTTCTTCGTACCTCTACTACTAACTCTGTTTACTTTGGGACTAGACGGCTTAGGTAGGTAGGTTAGGACTAGGTAGGGTAGGCCTAAAATAAGTATAAAATTTTCGCAAAAAAAAGAGGTGTTGACTGTTTCTTCGTACCTTTACTACTAACTCTGTTTACTTTGGGACTAGACAGCTTCTTATGAGATGACTTAGGAATTATTATAAACCCTTTACCACTGTTAGGTGGCTTACGAGTATTTAATAAAGCAAACACAAAGCATTATTAACAGAATGGAGCGTGCTTTATACGGTTACGCGTTATTGAACACCTTCGTATGCTTTTCACAGTGTACATAAACATTCCTTTGGTTTACTAAGCGGAATGGTATACAGGTTTGCAATTGCGTGAGCTCGACAGCATGCTAATTAAAATTGTTTCGATTGACTGACAAATGAATTTAGTTGACAATTCTGAGTATTGGAGAATTCGTGCTGTTACTGACATTACCTAGCACACACTGATGTTGCGCTTATTTATATGACGATCGATGTAGCATGGTGGCGAATATACCCGCTTCTTAGGTCGTGGTTTCGATTCCTACACAGGGAAAATCTTTATGTTCATTAAGATGAATATTTGTTCTGATCTAGGTGTTTGGCCTATGTATTTAAAAAATAAATAAATGTGTATATGACACTTATACTAAATAATTGGTGTTATTGTCAGCCAAAAAAAAAGTAAAATAATAAGGATAAAATCAAATCAAACATTTATTTGTAGAACATAGGCACACTGTAATAATTACATACAGTTGCTAATATAGAAATAGTCCAACTATGTCTCGGCAATTGGCATACAAATATTAAAAGTTACTTTCATATACAATTTTTTTAAATGACATAGAAGAAATTTGGAGAGAGAGCATATACAAGTTTAATTTAAAAAAAGACTGCGGAAACTCGGAGAGATTGGTTGCAGGTAAATTGTAGATATAATAATAATAACTGAAGATAAGTCTCAGGTCTTTATAGAATAGGTCAATACGATCTCATATATCTTGTTGCCACAAAGGACAGCAAAAACATTACCTTGCTTTTAGTAATGTAAAATTTGTAAGCACATTATGAAACAAAATGTACGTAAACATATAATTATTGTACATATTTGAACATACCTTTGTACATACAATTATCGCAGTTAATGCACTTGGTTAATAAATTCAACAAATATCGGCTTAAACAAACAAGAACTAAGCCTGAGTAAATTCATAATTTTCGCTCCAATTAGTGTGTACAGTGAATAGGTTCGTTAATAAACAGTTTATGAACGATTATCGGTTTATTTAGTGGTATTTTATGTTAAAACGATTTTCCCAGCTCAGACCAATAAACGTCCCACTACTGGGCACGATACTACTCCCACAAACCATAGTGAGATAGATTTGGGTCATATTCCACCACGCGGACCCAGTGCGGATTGGCGCAGGTAAGCGTATGACGTCCTACACGTGAAATTTATTAAGCTGTCCAAATATAATAGGGTCTCATAGATGGCTTAACAATTACCACATAGACTCGTAGGAATAACCGGAAAGCACATTAAGCCGTTGGTTCCGACTGTCATTAATATGTATAGCTGTCTTTATTAAGAAGTCAGTGCCTTCTAACGTCCTGACAGCTGGTTTACTCATAGACTGATGTTTCCCTCTGGGTTGCGGACGTCAAAATTCGCTCCATGTAATAGCTGAAGTTCTGCGAGAGGCTGTTAGACCAGTGAGCAGACCTTGGGCTAGTGCAACAGGGATAATCCCAAGATGATGGTGATAACCAGGAACAACAGCTTGCTCAGTGGTGGGACGTTAGTGGGCTGATATGATGATTAGCCCATACATACATTTCATACACATAGTAGAAACTTATCGAACTTCTCCATCGTTTGTCAAATGTTAATTTGACACAGTCTAATGGTCAGCTGCAGGGTCGCATCCTATTGGCAAGCATTCATTCAGGTCCCTGAAGTTATCTGGCATACAATACACGTGGTCAGCCTAATTATAATGATAATTGAAGGAACTGACTCCTATACCACAGGGAAACCTAACATAGGATTCAGTGTCTGTATTTTATAGTGAAATTGTGAAAGTATCAATAAAGTATTATTATTATTATTATTATTAATTTCTCAAATCGACTTTTGGAAGAAGAATGTCAATAGGTTTGGGTTTCAGTTCTATCATCATGTCAGCCCATTACCCTACCATTACTGAGCACGAGCCTCGTCTCACATACCAGGGTGCGAGGGTTTGGGTCATATTCCACCACGCAGACCCAGTGCGGATTGGCGGAGGCAGGTGTATGGCGTCCTGCTGTTAGAATTTTTTAAGCTAATAATTCTAATATGACTTAACGACTACCACATTTAGTAATAACCGGGACCAACGGCTTAACGTGCCTTCCGAAGCACGGAAGCGCTATATATCAAATGTCACACAAACGGTCACCCATCAAAGGACTGACCTCTGTAAACTCTGCTTTACTTCGGTGATTGTTTCCGACCACCAAGCACCGCGGAGCTACGAGCGCTTCAATCTTCAGTTCTATAGCAGCATACAAACAGAAGCGCCAGAAGATATTGTCATGTCCAGATGGTCTTATCAATGAATAACTTATAATTTTCAAGCACGGTTGAAAGTATACAATTTGAATCTACTGACATACAAGATAAAAAAGTACTAAGTTCGCTGCATTCAAAGTCCGAAGGAGTTTTCTTTACCTGAAGCTCAGATGAATCTTCAAAGAAAATTTCCTACAAACAATGCGCCTAGCTCAAAATTATTACTTGTACAGTAACTACTGGGCTTCGTTGAAGCTTACTCAGACTCATCATAGTAAAACTGGAAACGAGATATTATCCTAAAGTTTTCCTTTACAACTCCGAGGTTCTTTCATGAAACTTTTATTTAAACTCTTTAAAGAAATTCTTTAGAAAAAGACAAAGATATAGGTATATATCCTTTATTGCACATTTAATTAGATAATCTACCGGTTAAGAATAATAAGGTAAAATTTAATTCAATATCTCCTTTCTCTAAATGAAATGCTTTTTATATCGCACGCATTGTGTGAAATAAAAGGGGAATCGCACACACTGGCGAACCTCAAATAAATTTGCGAAAAGCACACTTAGCCTAAGGCGTATTTATTCGGCGGGAAATTTTGCGAGCCTTCGGGAAACAAAGTACTTATCTAACTTCGATCCTTAACGAGACTTTTGGATAGACTTGTGTTAACTTAATTGGGTCGTCTTAATTTATAGTAAACATTTTTGGGCAGCGGATCTCCGAAGCGAATTATTTGGAAAGTTACGTTGCAGACAAATCTATTTTTTAAATATCTAAGTACAGTTAATCACTTTAAATATCGTTTGGGGGCGAAACAATTGACTATCTGTATTTGACTATGGGGAGACATAATATTGATTAGAAAAAAAATGCTTATTAGCAAAGTATTAACATTGAGAATGTCTTTGTTGCCTATAATATCACTAGGTTTAGTGTAATAAGGCTGATTGAAAAGGGGTTTCCAAAAGTATAAAGAGTAACCAGAACTTTTTGGCGGGAAAGTGAAGCGCAATGACTGCCTGCAATTTAGTTTTATTTTCTAAAATTTGGGATATTTCGAACATTAATGTATAATAATGGCGTATTATTAACTGTTAAGTGTTTGTCATCATATTCTAGCATTATCCCGGTTGCCCCAGACTAAAGCCCAGAGCTCAGGATCTAAGCACTGATCTAACCAGGTTTGGCTGAACTTCAATTATTACATAAAGCGACTGCCGTCTGACCTCCACAACCCAAAGGGAAACATCATTCTATGGTTAAACCAGTTGTCAGAATATAAGAAGGAACTGACTTCCTAATAAAGACTGCCATAGATGTTCATGACAGCCGGGACCAACGGTTTAACGTGCTTTCCGAGGCGCAGAGCAAATGATAATTATGCACATAACTTCGAAAAGTCATAGGTGCGCCACTAGGGTTTGAACCATAGACCCTCTGAATAAGAAGTCTATGGTACTCGTCACTGGGCCATCATCGCTCGAACCGTTAACTGTTTGTGAACGCACATAAATGTTGGTAAATAAAACAAAACTGTGCAACATCATTTTTAAAATTCTCTCAAAATGTCCATGTGAGATCTCAGTATAGTCCCACATCTTTACTGAGGAATCAAGGGGCTTAGGGGAGGGTATCTCATTTACCATTTATTATCTTCATTACCACTTATTCTCTTTTACTACGATTTATATATTATTAATATATACCCTCACACCTTGATATGTGAGAGGAGGCCCGTGCTCAGTAGTGGGACGTAAATGGGCTGAGATGATGAATATATCTCTTCATTGACACTGGCTAAATGTGCTAACCGCACGAAACCATTTTTAAATAAAGAGTAACCAATGAGTGCAAGTTATCAAGACGTAGTATGCATCTTGCGCTAATCGGAACGTGTGAAATATGTGTACGTATGTTAAATTTATGTCTTTGAAGAACCTGAAATCTCACTCGCCCTGTAAACACGTATCATTGTCAAGTTATATTTAATAAGAATTTTGCTAAATTGCAGCTTAGTGTTCAAGTCTCGTTAATTCAGAATATAGGAGCACGAACTTAATCTTGCATACAATACAATCACATACACGCCTACATTTCGCTAATTATTACTGGTCCCACGTAATAGGTGGCGAGTCTATTGCCGCTTGCCGGGAACTTTTATGTTCGCCAGTGTCTCGTCAGTTAACCGGCAGGTACACCACTTGCAGGTGAGGTTGGCTTGGGCTCTTAAGATGATGGAGGATCCATTAGTCACTAATTACTATCCCACCACGTGTACCTAATGGTTATTGCTCATTTAAAGCTTAACTGATCCCAATAATTCATTTCGCAGGGCTAGGTTAACTCTAGACATCCTTCTAAGTATTGTACTCCTCACGGGTTTCACAATATCTCACCCACACACACCCACACACCCACACACACACCCACACACCAACACACACACACACACACATATCTCACTAATTCTTTACGGAATGTAAATTAAATGATTATCTCTTCTCTTTTTGTGTCCCATTATACTCATAGACGGGTAAGGTGAGGGCCTGGTGATCTATCACACAGGGACCCTAGTTTAGACACCAGGCCTTCACAAAGGTAGGTTATGTTTACTTTAAGGAAATTAAATATGTATATGTGTTTTTTATGTACCTTTATTGAAAGAAAATAAATAAATTTATTATTTATTATTATTATTAGCACCCACGAACTTAATTTTCATCCAATTAGTAAAAGTAGATATAAGTTTTCTACTCAGATATTGAGAAGAAAACCCTTTTCGAAGCTTTGGTAGTTTGATTACAAGGAATATTACAATATTGCAGATCAATGCAATAGTCTCGGCAACTTGTACACAGGTGTTAGGAATAAGCGGATTATACCTTTATCTACATAGTTGAATGTTCAGAGGTGAGTTCTCACTATAGCGATTGCGTTGCCTATTCTTAGCTTAGAAAGTTTGAACAAAAAGAACATTACGAAACTGCAGCTTAATGCAATTAAGAACAGGTGCAAGGAATAAGCGACTTGTACCTTCATCCACATAGTAGACTGTTCATAGATGAATTCTCATCTCAGGGCTCAGAGATTGCGTACCCTATTTTAAACTGAGACAGTTTGATCACAAAGACATTACGAAACTGCAGCTTAATGCAATTAAGAACACAGGTGCAAGGAATAAGCGAATTGTGCCTTAATCTACAGAGTTTACTGTTTATAGATGAGTTCTCACCTCAGGGCTCAAAGATTGCGTACCCTATTCTAAACTGAGACAGTTTGATCACAAAGACATTACGAAACTGCAGCTTAATGCAATTAAGAACACAGGTGCAAGGAATAAGCGAATTGTGCCTTAATCTACAGAGTTTACTGTTTATAGATGAGTTCTCACCTCAGGGCTCAAAGATTGCGTACCCTATTTTAAACGTAGACAGTTTGGTCACAAAGAACATTACAAAACTACAGCTTAATGCAATTTAGAACACAGGTGCAAGGAATAAGCGAATTGTGCCTTCAATATTCAATATTCTATACTTTATTTGATATAATTCATTTTACTAATAAAGTTTACTATCTTCAATTTATTTTCTGCTTTAATGTAAATTTACTTATAAAATAATGGAACATTATAATTTATAATCAGAATGATGTCCATACTCATAATTGTTTTTATAGGTTTAAAAAATTGTAACAAATAATGTATGAAAAATATAATGTTAGTATCGCTAATTTAAATAAGTAAATATACTTAGACGTTTGATTACAAAATTGCAGCTTAATTCAATAGTCACTACTCTGAACACAGGTGCAAGGAATAAGCAGACTGTACCTTCATTTACATAGTTTATCTTTCATAGATGAGTTCCTACCTCAGGGCTCAGAGATAACGTGCCCTATTCTATACTTAGACATTTGATAACAAAATTGCAGCTTAATGCAATAGTCACTACTCTGAACACAGGTGCAAGGAATAAGCAGACTGTACCTTCATTTACATAGTTTATCTTTTATAGATGAGTTCTCACCTCAGGGCTCAGAGATTGCGTACCCTATTCCAAACTTAGACAGTTTGATTACAAAGTACCAATATGTCATATTGCGGAAGGCAAGACACTTGCGAAGGTTGCGACCTCGGAGGTGTTAATACTGTATTGTAATCACCGGCAGAAGTTTCAATTAACAGTTTTCATAAGTTAGTATACAACTGAGGTTTATGATTTGTATGTTAGATGTATTTAAACATAGTATGCAGAAATGGCACTAACATGATTTATTTTTTATTTACACTTTAAGAAAAAGGTAGAATATACTTTTTTGGATTTTCTTGCTTGATTTATTTTGAAACAGCTCTTCAGCCCTCGATTATATCGATGGCAGCAATTAACAATGTCGTAAGTGAAATGTCGTTTCTTTGAACAATATCATAAGTGATAAGTCGTTACTGTTTACTTACGACATTATTTAAGGTAACGGCTTTTCACTTACGACATTGTTAATTGTTACCGTCGATATATTTCTTTTTATGTAGTGGTATCTATGTGCTTAAAAATATATGTGGCATCTATCTCTATCTCAACTCTGCTTAGTATAAGCATAAAAGCGCAGTGGGTAAACTTCATGAATGGTTGCTGTACAATTGCTTCTACTCTATGAATGAATTTTATGACTGTAATAATAATAGAATATTAAGGTACACTGTTTGACAGTATATCAAAAAAAATATATTTCTAGACATTATTTTTGTAAAACATTTGTACGCCATCATGGCAAAAATATGACACCCCTTTATATGTAAATACCAGTGAATCAGTAATGCTGCATTTTGTGGTTAAGCAAAAGAAAGATATAGTTGGTTAGAACTATATAAAAACTTTTTAGAGTTTTGGCGGCAACGCGAAAAAAGATACATCGCGGCAATGTTTTATTTCCCAAAACTAGTGTAAACTTTAGTTTTAATGTGTAAATATAGTGAATTTTTAGACATTACTTCTTTAGCAACGTACACAAGTGTAGGAAAGTAGTATAATGAAGTGAATTGTGATTTTCCGTATTGAGTTCAATACTCATAGAAACTTCTAGTAAAGTCTCGACTACTTTACTGGGGTAGGACTTTGACTTGACTGTGAAGGACTTTACTTGACATGACTTTAAGTGTGACCAAATGACGAAAACGCTGCACATTGTTGCAAATAATTTGCATTATCTATTTACTTGACATTGGCACACTGTCAAATCGAGTGAAAACATTCCTACAGAAAATAATGAAAAGTTCCTGTACATGGCTTGAAAATGAAATCTATCTCTGGTTTATATCATATATTTATTTTATAATAATGTTTCTTTTGTACAGTCAAGCCGCTAATTCGAGTGGACAGTCCAGTTGTTCTGCGTTCTGTGGACATGCAGGTGACCCTGCAGTGCCACTTGGAGGTGTCTCCTAAGTCACTGAACACTTGGCAGCGAGGAAAATCTGCGTCAGGTTCGTACCTTTACTTTCAATTCTCATCATCATCAACATCACAGCCCATTAATGTCCCACTACGGAGCACGAGCCTCCTCTCACATATCAAGGTGTGAGGGTATTGGGTCATACTCCACCACGCTGACCCAGTGCGAATAGGCAGAGGCAGGTGTATGGCGTCCTGCTGTTAGATATTTTCAAGCCGCCCATTAGGCCTCTAACATGACTTAACGACTACCACATTTTAGTGATAACCGGCACCAACAGCTTAACGTGCTTCCGAAGCACGGAAGCGCTCGGTATCAAATGCCACACAAACGGTCACCCATCCGAGGACTGACCTATGTAAACTCTGCTGTACTTCGGTGATCGTTTCCGACCACCGAGCACCGCAGAGCTACGAGCGCTTCATTCTCATACTATATCTCATATGTTATAAGCTTTAGCGGTATTTTTCAGGTACTTTTTATCATCATCATAGTTATCATTTATATAGTTTTATAACTACATTATGTAACTTATATTGTTATTCTCTTTTTGACTGCTGCAACACAGGCCTGCGAACCTAGTGCAGAAGCTATAGTTTACATATATCCTTATCACATTTATTTTTCTGCTCATAAAGATTGTTTTTGTTATTTGTTTTTATATATCTCGGTTTTTACACCGGCGTTACGAATCTAGCCATGGGCCTAAGGCAAGTGGTCAAGATTATTTGATGCTGCTAATACTTAAAATTATTGGGGAGTGATTCCCGTTCTAGTTCAGTCTGAAAAAAAATTGCACTATTTAAAAATATTATTAATTTGAAAAGCTTTTCAATATTTTAAGAGTTAAGGGCGTCTCTCCCGATTTTTGGAACACTAGGTAGCGGGGAAAATCTGCGTCAAGTTTGTATCTTTTTTTTAAATTACCATGCTAGTAGTAGATCACTATAGGGTGTATAGGAATCCTATTAAAATCCAACGCCCAAGCCAACCTCACCTGCAAGTGGTGCAACTGCCGAACAACGGACGAGGCTCTGGCGAACACAAAAGTTCCCGAAAAGCGGCAATAGACTCACCACCTATTACGTGGGACCAGCAATATAATTGGCGAAATGTAGGCGTGTAGTTTGCCTCTGCCGACCCCTTCCGGGAAACAGGCGTGAATAATGTATGCATGTATGTGTATTTTCATATCTTTATAACATACCACAATGTAAACGATGGCGAAAGGGGCGGTGACTGCCTGATACAGATATATTTTTACTTACTAGTTATGTCACCAAAACGTTTGTAAAGTTTGGTTTGTTAAGAAATATTTTTGAATATTTCTGTTTGTTTATGTCTAAATATTTAAAATAAATGTCCAACTATACGAAGCCGGGATGGGCCGCTAGTGAATAAATAAACAAACTGATAAATTGCCCTTTGGAGCTGGCAATCAAAAGATTTAGAGTGACCCAGTTTGAAATCGCCAGGTCAGCTGTTTTACGCTTCCCTCTTTACGGGGATAAGCCGGATTTGATGTAGGTCTTATGTTTTAACACAATTTTCATTAAATAAATAAATAACTCTAAGTTCCAAGAAAACTGTCATTAAGAACTTGTATTAAAATAAAATTAAATAAATGAGTTTGTGTATTTTGGATCGAAATTTACGAGAGATGGAAAGTTTGAAAGCGACATCGATAGGAGAGTGAATGCTAGAAAAATGTTGAATGGGGCACTTCACGCCTTTGTAAGCAGTCAGATAGTGTCCGAAAAGGCACGTCTGGGAGTTCATAGAGGTGTATTGGGACCTACACTAATGGAAGCGAATGTTGGTTATGGCAGAAGAAACATGAGAGTAAGATTGGTGCAGTATAGAGATTAAAGCTCTTAGAAATATACTAGGTGCGAAATTGAGTGATAGGATTAGGAATGAAGTAATAAGGGCCAAAGCTGGTGTTAAAGAAAATATAGTGACAAGAATTGAGAAAGGTATGCTTAGATGGTTTGGTCATATTGAGAGGATGAATGAAAGAAGACTAACGAAAGTGAATTAAGATGGACATGTGAATGGAAGTATTGGGAGGGGAAGACCACGTAAGACCTTTCATGACCAAATCCAAAAAAAATTGAAGAAAGGGCAGGTCAAAAGTACCCTATACCTATGGGCGTGTATGAGAAGGTTAATGAGTGTAAATGAAGCTAAAAGTGTGTGCCAAGATCGTAGCAAGTGGAAAGATATGATCTCTGCCTACCCCGTCGGAAAAGACGCATTATGTATGTACGAATAAACATACATAAATACTTGTTTTTTTTAATATTCATTACTAAACTAACTAACTAACTAAACATTCTTGTTGATGTACCCAAAGATTTGTTCTGTGTGGAAATCGAACCCACGACCTCAGGAGAGGAGTACAGGTATACTGACCTCCACGCCAAATAGGTCTTAAAATCTTCGGTCTATTACTTAACCATAAGGTATATGAACCTAAGTAACGCAAGTTCTATAGTAAAAAGGGTTACTTTTTAAAAGTTATCTTAGGAGTGACTAAGCAGATTAAATAGACTTAACAAACGCAAGCTCTATATAAAGACGTATTTTGTTTTAAATATACGCTAAGAGTGAGTAAATATAATTAAGTGGTCATAAAGGAGGCCACAGCAATGTTCTTATTTATAGAGAAAAAAATGGTTCATTTAGCTATTATTCACCACGATTACAAAAATAAGCCACTGTGTATAGCTTAATTTTATAAAAATAACAAATAACTTGGCCTACATATCTATTCCACATCGAAAATATTGGTTTTTATGAAATATCTGCATAAAATTAATGTACGTTTTAAAGCGGCGATAGCCCAGTGGCGAGACTCCTTGCTTTTAATTCAGAGGGTTACGGGTTCAAACCCTGGTGGCGCACTTATGACTTTTCAAAGTTATGTGCGTAATTACCTCTTGCTTAGGCCTTGAACGTTAAACCGTTGGTCCCGGCTATCATGAACATCTATGGCAGTCGTTATTAGAAAGTCAGTGCCTTCTAACAGACAGGGGCATTGACAGTTTGTTTAAAAATAGAATGATGTTTTACTCTGAGTTGCGGATGTCAGGTGGCAGTTGCTCCAAGTAATAACTGAAATTCAGTCAAATCTGGTTGAACCAGTGAGCAGACCCTGGACCCGAAGCTTAAGTCTAGGGCAACCGGGATAATGCTAGGGGATGATTATAAAATTATTGTTCGACATTTTATTATTATAAATTATTGATATGACTTCCACTCACTGTTATGTTAGGCAATTTAACACAATTCCCCGGTAGAAATTGTAATGCATACTGCAACTGCCAACATAAGATAAGATAAAAATATACCAACGCGCTAGTTTTTAAGTTTTCATTTCGACTTTCTTATGAAGCTCTTATGAGCTCTATTTATTATTAGTTTGTTTAATAATTTATGGACACATAAAATTACATTACACAAATGATTACAAACTAAGGTAATGGTTTGTAAATAGGCAGTAGCCTATTTTCAAAAGAAATTTCTTCCATCAGACCAGAAGGTTGAAAGGTTATTAATAAAACTAAGGCGCGTGCACTACAACAAAATCAAAAAAACAATATTCTTAAAACTATGCACATAATTTACAAGTATATATATTATTATATATAAGCTTTCTAAAAATCAACAATTATTGAGCGCTGCGAATGCATGAGCCAATCTTGAATAAATGATTTTGTCTTTGATCATTAATAAAATACGTATTACAAAAAATTTTAATAAAATAATTAGTTCAAATTAATCATGTTCGTCTTATAAATATTTTTTATATCAAATAACTTATTATTTATTATTCATTCACTGCTCAATACTTGTATAAAAATATGTTTTAACACTTTACAACAATGTTTTTTATAAATAACTTTATAAAAACAAAAATACATACATACACTCATGACTTTTATCCCTGAAGGGGTAGTCAGAGACTAGGCAATAAGGACCGCAAAAGTAGTCCACTGTCACAGTCCACTTTTCGCCAAATAACAACTGCACATGTGGTCAGCGTGATAGGTGGTGAGCCCGTCGCCGCTCGTCGCCTTTTTCGACACCCAAGGGAAGATATGGGTTGGCAGTATTCTTCGAATGAGCCGCCACCACACAGCTCAAAAACAAAAATATATACATGCATAATGTCACGCCTCTTTCCCGTAGGGGTAGGCAGAGATCACATCCTTCCACTTGCTACGATCTTGCCACACACTTGTAGCTTCATTCACACTCATTAACCTCCTCATACACGCCCGTCGGTTTAGGGTACTTTTGACCTGCCTAATCTAATAATCCTGTTCTATTTTCTCCCTGTAGGTGGCAAATTATTGAACAGTCCGAAGTACGTGATATCGGAACAGGTATCAAGCGAATATTCACTGATGATGAACCTGACCATCAACCGGCTGAAGAAGAGCGACTTCGGTGAATATCAGTGTTCGGCGAGCAATGGCTACGGCAAGGCAGAGGGGGTCGTCATATTGAAAGGTTGGTACTGTAGATATTGACTACAATAACTGCTTTATTTAGCCAGCTGGCAGGAGAAAAAACTTACCTTGATGATTTTCTTGCCCGTTCTTTTACGATCAAACTTCCGCCCGCAGTGAATGGGCGCGCTAGTTTTTAAGTTTGCCATTCATAAGAGCTCTTTTGAGTCAAACTTGAATAAATGATTTTGACTTTGACATAGTAGAAACAAATAAGCACGAATCCCTAGACTATTTACTATAATCTAGGGTGCGTTTCCACCAGAGCGAGGATGCGTTGCGAGTAATATATTTGTTAGGAACCAATAGAATCGCTACATTTACCTAGCTTCTCGCAGCGCATAATGGTCTTACGCAGAAACGATTATCTACTAAAGTACTCTGTACTATTAGATTTCCCTGCGAAGTAATAAAAAAAAGGATCAATTATCTTTAAATTTTGTTGATTCAGAAGCTTGAACTTTTACAGCTTCAAGGGACTGCAAACATAAGCATACCTTCACGCGTTATCGAGAAAAAGGGTCTTGACAGACAGACGGACAACAAAGTGATCCAATAAGGGTTTATTGTTTTATATGGAACCGGGTCAGAATATAATCATCAGTTTAGTCTAGCCGTTTAGAATCTACTAACACAAATAGCCACTTACAAATAAACAGACACACAGATAAACACGTGGTAATAACATCTCAATACTACAACTCAATACCAAAAGGTCTTACCCTCATCCCTGTTGCAAAGAGCTTTATTGTTGATAATAATATGTTAATTTCAGGAATAAAAAAAAAATTGCTGCACTTTTTAATGTGATGAACAAAATATTTTGAAATGTACAATTTATTATTATACTAGATTAAGATACTTCTGATATATACGGTTGATTGGAAAATATAAAAAAAAAATTAATTTCATGCAATGTATATGAAAATATTACGGCCATCAATAACAACTATTTTATTTTCCTGCTTCAACAGAAACGCCGCAGCGTACGACGACTACAACAACAACTACAACTACTACAACAACAACAACTCCGAAACCAACAACAGCCGTCACAACAACAACACGCCCACCGAAACGACACCTCAAGAAACAACTCGGCCAGAACGCGCTGGAGACCGACCTACGACACACCGAACTGAACAACGCGTTGAATTTCTACAATTCCTACGGGTTACCGAACAATACACACAATGAATACGCCCAGCGAACTGAAAAACAAAAAGTACGCCCTTCGGGTCCGCCCCGGCATTATGTCGTTTACAACCACGCCGTAAAACCTTTAGCTACAACGTTAGTCATTTTACTAGCCACTCTAAGAGTGCTTTTACAAATATAAAATGATCATTTGATTTAAGCAGTTCATTGACTTTTGTAAGGATGTCTACCACAGTTTAACGAAGACAGTAGTTGCGTTGCGGTTGACCTCTTCATAATTGCCAACAGTATAATTAGAAACTTTCAAAACGACACGAGGTTGTCACCTTAGGCTAGGGGCGTAAAATTTTCAAGTGCAATCATATAATCAATAAACACTAAAAATGTTGTCTTTCGAAAAAAATATTAACGCATTGGGTGGGTCGCCTATAGTTGGGAATGATGACAACATAAACATGACACGTATTAACGATGATCTAGGGTTGTCACAGCTCTGAAAAGTATATTAAGAAACTTATATCAAAATGGGCCCGGCATGCCAAGACTCGTGTTTTCTTAGCGAATGTGTATAACAGTGGCAAGAACAGCATACACCCTCTTTCACAACTGCTTCTGCTCTGTCAATACAGCTTTGTGAAACTTTTGTACAAATCTAAAGCTCATAATTGGTTTCGGCCACGTTCAAACGAATCGCAGTCAGTTGGTAATTTCATAGATTTTCAGCGTTTCGTTCACATGGTATCTGCGACGTACAATAGCACAATAGCGTAATAACGCTATATCAAAATAGTGTATAAATGAGAGTTTTACAGTGCAATGTATTTGTTTTGGGATATTATATTTTTTGTTCACATTGACAGAAAATATGTTATGAAAGAGTCCAGTGGTTAGGTTTTTTTAAAAACGCTATGCGGATATAGTATGCACAAACCATGCAATATCATGTATAGCGCTATTCTCGTTTGCGCTTTTTTCATTTAGAGTGCGCAGTTCATTACTTTCAAACTTTTAGATCACATCCAATCGAAGAATCGCTATTAGCTCTTCTAGCTCTCCTAGATCTCTTGACTCTCCTAACTCTTCGAACTCTCCTAGCATGACCCAAAACTTATCAGATTCACACTAGGACTCACAAATAGTTGCAATACGATTCGCTTAAACGTGGCCTAATTGCTAGAGTTTTGAAGTACGATGCTTTCCCATACCATGGAACCGACAAAACGCTATTACGCTATATAAGTATAGCGTAAATAAAACTTTTGGTCAGAAAGTAAGCTAGCTCACAAATAGTGACTACACGTTCCGTTTAAGGGGCGGCCCGTCAAGCCAGGACCGGTTCAGCACACAATGCGTTTATCGAATTTGCCCAGAGCACTCTAAACAAAAGTTTCGCACTCAAAACAATGGGGCGTTCGCGCGAACTTCTCGATCGCAGTCGATTTAATTGCCTGACTACTAAAAGTTCACGCTGTAAATTAAAATTAAACTTTTAATATAAGCTCGCTGAGATTGTTAATACTACAGTTTAGAGAGTAATACAACAACAAACTAGGTAGTGGTACAAAACGGCTGTGGAATTTTTGTTGATGATGAGGTTGTTGCATTTCATATGACTAATAGTCAGTAACAATATTGTAAGTAAACAATTGACAATAAATTGTTCTTATTTTAAACTTAAGAATTTGACATTGTAAACATTAAATATCATTATCGTCATATCACTATTAAAACAGTTTGATAGCAAATGTAATTATTCGTTTTGACTACTTTATTAATAGAAAAATAACCAATTTTTATGATTATTGTAAAAATATATTATTACGCATATTGAATGAGCATTGTAAAAATAGGGTGTAAGTGATAAATACTGTATGACAATACAATTGTAAAGACAATAGCCTCGTAGTGTTAAGATATATAGACCAAAATATAATGAATAGGCCAAAAGCATTGAAATACTTAGCGTAGAAGCGATTAGATGTTTTTATTAAACACAAATCAGTATTTCATGTTAATCAAAATAATGTTATTACAACGAAAATCTTTTTAAAATATTTAATTAAACTTTCAATATATGACGCCATATAATATATTGCGTCTTTAATATCTTTATTCTTTAAAAAAATGTATAAAATAATGAAAATATATTATGTTACACATATTTTATTCTTATTTTCAATTGATTGTTTTTCTTAACAACTATCATTAACGTAGGACAGTCTGCAAAAAAAGAGAGAAATTGTTTACTTATGTAATAATATACATTAATATAATAATATATATATATATATATGAGAAGAAATACTCTTAATAATTAATAATCAATGTTTACGACGACAATAATTTACTCAAATTGTTTACAATTTTTGGATTATGTAATGAATTTTAAAAATGACAATATTATAAAAAAAAATCTACCTATATATAATAAAGTTAGTCCTTAGTCGAACATTTGGATACTAAAACGTGCTAGAATAAAACATTTGATACTTGTGAAATAATAAAATTTGTCTTCCGAATAGTTAATGTAATATACCTAATAAAGAATTCGACTTCATGATAATAAAAATTCTATCGGTTAATAAAAAAATACATGTCATCAAATTCCTTTTGGAATTCGTACGAATCGTAGTGTATGTAAGTAAAATGAAGAATTTACAGTAGATATTATACAATAATGTATTCGAATGACTAAAATTAAACTTTTCATAGTAATACTTGCTGTATAAGTTATGCTATATTCACTAAACCTCTGCTGGGTTCGAATAGTGTATATGATGACCTAATACTTGGTTTCTGAGAGGAGATTCATACTCAAGACCGAGAGGGCTTGAATCCTGAGAGGAGATCCATACTCAGTAGTGGGGTGATGAGCTGCATTAATGATGATGAATCCTATGATCTTTAGTGTTAATTTTCTTTCACGATCGTTTAATGAAAAAGTTACGTTTTTAATATTTGCATACACTTACGGATCAATACACACACCATACATTTGAACATTGTTATTTTGTTCACTTTAAAAATCAAGAATAATAATTATTAATTTTTGTTTTTGTATACACAAAGTAAGAGTTTTTTAACCGTTAATACCATTTTTGGAGTAAGGAGATGCATTAAAAGAGTTCGTACTTGAATTCAAATTATAATTCAAGGTTTGTTAACCTTTCTCATGCCGCCATATCAAGTTAAAGTTGTGTTATTTTTTTTAATCTACTGAATATTACAAAAATAGATAAAAACTATTTTTAAAACCTGAAAATAAATTCCTACAAAATGGTTTCTAAAATAAACGCAGATTGCAAATATAAACTATATGGTTAATATTTCATTCGTAACCATTTGATTATACATATTATTCCAACTAATGGAAATATAAAATGAAATATACGTAATTTTTTTACGAAGAAACTGCTTAACAGATGTGTATAAAAACTGTATAACACAAATTTAGTGACACACTTACAGCTGTTTATATTCACTGCCGATTGTCATTGAATTAATTCAGAGTGTTGACAGCTGTCAATTGAAGTATACTGCTCTGGTTTGCGGTCTGCGGTTGCGTTAAAACCACGACAAAAAACCCCAAACTCTTAAGTAAAAACAATGTAAAAAAACATTTTTTTAACCAACTTTAATTTAACATATCGTCTTCATTGTTCGTTAAATATTTTATAAACATAAGATGAGATCTTAATCGATTAAGAAAACTTACTGCGGTTTTTAATTCATAATTAAAAAATATTTTTGTAATTAAATAAACTAAAATCATTGATATCAGGCCTTAATATGCTATGCCGATCATTATCTTGTTCTAATATAAGTACTTCAATAACAACTATGTATAATAATACTACATGTTTTTATGATTAGAATTAATAAATATATTGTTATTTCACTATGTATTGTTATTTAAGTATTATTTTAAAGTAATTTTATTCCACATATCGTGTTTTATATGTTTATAAAAATGTAATAGATACTTCAATATCTGTTATTATTGAATTCTTTACCTTTCACTAGTTTATGTGAACTAAGCAATGGCTTTGTTACTTTGAAATTTAATCTATATGTAACATTTATATTATGTAATGAATGACAATAAAATGTAACAATCGTATTTGTAAATATTGTATTTAATAAATTTAGACACATGTAATAACGTGGAGGCTATTATCTATTTATCAATGTTAACTTTAAGATGTTGATATCATTTTATGACATTTTAAAATAAAAATGTAATCAAAATAATGTTATTCATTCATTTCTTCGTAATTCAAGTAAGTAATCATTTATGCGGAGTAAAGTTATACTTTATTTTATATGCCGCAAGGTGGCGCTTAAACACGCAGCTTACTGATGACAGTAGTTTTTTTTCTTTCTTTGAAATAATGGCTTCGTGCGTCTAACACATCTAGCCAGTGTCAAGTAAGTGATATATTAATACTATATAATTCATAGTAAATAAGAATGATTGATTAAAAAGATAATAAATGGTTAACGAGATTTCCTCCCCTAAGCCCCTTGATTCCTCATTAAAGATGTGGGACTATACTGAGATCTCACATGGACTCCTTGAGAGAATATGAAAAGTGATGTTGCACTGTTTTGTTTCATTTACCAACACTTGTATATTCACAAACACTAAACGGTTAATAATCCACCGTCATTACACATTAATGTTAGAAATATTACAAATTTTAGAAAACTGCAGACATGACGTTTCACTTTCCCGCCAAGAAGTCAGATGAGAGTGGTTACCGCTGCTAATAGACTCTTGCATCACCAGGGCATCACTAGCGAGTTGACTAGCCATTTAAACCCGTTTGGAGCCAGTGGTTTATTTTAAGAGCCCAATGCTGCAATCTCTTGGGAAATTTCAATAATAACCTAAAGAATACTAAGATAGTTAGGTATAGCCCATCGGGTGGAAGTCAAATTACCAGTTAGTACCGATATACTGAGAACAAGAACAAGTAACACAAGCTATTTAAAAAGGATTCATATCGGAATCGCTAGAATCACTAAGTTCTATCGAAGATATTGATTATGAGAGACCTGAACTGCTTCTGGATAGAGGTAGGCTGCAAGGAGTAAGGTAGTACCACCACAATGACTCACGTAGCTCACGTTGCTCAGCCCCAGGGATTAAGTGCTGAAACCATAACTACTAGAGCTCACATAGAACTGGGTTTATTTTCAAATGGGTTTATTGAACTAAAGACAATGTTATCTTAACAACTTACCTACATAATCTTCTTTGAATAACAATAAAAGTCGTAAAATATGTTTACCTATCCACTAATGTCAGTCTTATAAAGTTCAACGCTCACTATTAGCCTCCCCAATATATATCATTATGTAGGTAGCATTTGTGTAATTACCACGCTGAAGCCTGCCTTTTTTTTACGTCGGTATCAAAATGCATTAACACACTGCCTTTCGGCCAAAGGGGACCGAAAGGGGGTGTGGGACTCACCACCGGCAGACACGACTGCCAGCAGTGTAACCCACTAAAAACCTTCCGACGACGCGCGCCGCTTATTGAGAAAGAGGCGGGGGCCAGTATCTGGGTTGCAGCGTCTGACATTCCGTCCTGCGGCCAACCTCCCCCAGACCAAAACCGGGAGGACCTCCTCAGAGAGGCGCAGGAGACCCGCCCCCCCTACCTCCCTGTGCGACCAAAGCGTGTGGCCGACTGCCCGGAGGGCCAGTGGTTAGACAGCAGGGGCCCCCTGCCCCTACTGCCTAAGACCCTCTTAGCGCTACTTGACGGGCCCTCCTGACCCGCCCGCTGCGCCCTCCACATTTCCCCCTTAGTTTCGTCCCGGTAGTCAGTACTAAGGGCATCCAGAGTCGCTAATCTCTGGGTGTCACCTTTTCCCGGCCTCCGGGAGGTACTCAGCCCCCCCCACCACGCCAACCTGTTCAAGCCAGTACGCAAGAATACGCTGCTATCCATCATTCGATAGAATTTATCTTCTACTCCCCTGAGATGAAAGGGGATGCCACAATTCTAGGCTGGTAACATACGGCTTAACCTACTACTAGGGAAATAGAAATCTAGCTTCTAGGATGGCTGGAATCCAATATACACCTTACAGCACCAAAAAGGCGCAAAGACCTTCGTCGAGTTGCGGAATCACTAAGTAATGAAGATGTTTAGACGAATATTCAGGTCCAATTGAAATACTATATTACCTCCTGCCCCCTCCACAGTCATCGCCCACCTCGCAAATGAAACAAAACATTCAAAACGGTTAACCAACTCTACTCAAATTACAGCTTGATTCACAGTCACAACATAACTTCAAGTGAAATAAATTCTTTGAAATTAGAGAGAATAGGTTTATTGCAACTTAAATAAACTATTTACTTACTTAGTCCATTCTTATCTCAGAATCATAAACACTCCTTGCCTGGGTAAAAAAAGTCCTACTAGTCACAACCTAAATCGAGATTTTACTATTGTTACTAGATAATACATAAAAATGTGGGTGTTCAGGGATGCCACTAAGACCTAAGGAGCCCAAGCCAACCTCACCTGCAGGTGGTGCACCTGCCGATCAACGGACGAGACTCTGGCGAATATAACAGTGCCCAGTAAGCGGCAAAAGGCTCGCCATCTATTACGTGGGACCAACTGTATAAGTGGAGTATAATATTTGATAATAATAATATTTAACGACCGATATGGCGAGTATATCCGCACTCCACTCCTGAGGTCGTGGGTTCGATTCCCACACAGGACAAATATTTGTGTGTATAAATATTATGTATATTTGTTCTGGTACGGGTGGTTTTTCTATATATATTAAGTATGTATGTACAAAAAAAAAGTATTTATGTATATTTATCCGTTATTTATTATCCATAAAACAAGTTCTTAATGATACTTATCTTGGAACTAAGACTAATATGTGTATTGATTCACACAGATATTTGTCCTATAAGATAACCCACACCAAACACCTCCAAGCTATATCATTTGTGTGCTTAGTAGAAATAGTACCCATGGGGCGGCTCAACAAAAATCTACCATCAGAAATTCACACCAAATCCGCATTATTTGTGGAATATGAGCCGGACCCGTCTCTTCTAGTAAGAGGTGGCATAGCCATATAGCCCATATTCTATAGTAAGTCGTTAATGGGCTGAGATAATATTACGTTTCTTTAAAAGATTTCTCCATCTAGTACCTAGTAGGAAGGTCTCATCATCACAGCCCATTAACGTCCCACTACTGAGCACGAGCCTCCTCAAACATATCAAGGTGTGAGGGTATTGGGTCACTCCACCACGCTGACCCAGTGCGGATTGGCGGAGGCAGGTGTATGTCGTCCTGCTGTTAGAATTTTTCAAGCCGCCCATTAGGCCTCTAACATGGCTAAACGACTAATGATAACCGGGACCAACGGCTTAACGTGCCTTCCGAAGCAATGAAGCGTTCGATATCAAATGCCACACAAACGGTCACCCATCCAAGGACTGACCTCTGTAAACTCTGCTGTACTTTGGTGATCGTTTCCGACCACCGAGCACCGCAGAGCTACGAGCGCGAGAGAGGAAGGTCTAGTCAAACATATTTGTGAGTTTAATTTTAAAACCAACAGATATGAAGATAGATGAGTCCGCTTGCTACAATAAGTATATTCGTAGCAGATATTAACAGTCGTAGCAATTCGTAGCACTACTCGTAGATCCGTAGAAATATTAATTACTTATGTAATACTTCGCTTAAACTCTTGTTCAGGGATTTAACAGTAAACTGATATATACGTAGATCAATGCTAAATTCTCCAAGCGGTTCTCATCGGGACACTAAAGAAGCTATTACGTCAGAACTTGTCCCGCTCTACACGGATCGCTTACCAATAATCCTCCCCGGATTGAGTGAGAGACTGGCATCACTCAGAATACTTCGAGCGTCTTCTGGAATATTGATTAGCTAAATCTCCCATACCGTATACCAGATTCTTATTGTAAATTCGCTTATGCGGTGTACAGTGTCGTAATGGTCAATTACGACAATTTCAGGTGTTATAGTTATTGCCATTTATAGGCAATATGATGTATGTTTCTAACATTTCAAATAAATAAGAATTCAGTTGTGTTTTTACGACAGTTTTTCACAGATCGATCTACAAATCTTAATTCTCTAGGCAATTCGAGTCTGGCACTAAAGAAGCTATTTCGTCTGGAACTTGTCCCGTCCTACACGGATCGCTTACCAATAATTCTTCCCGGATTGAGTGAGAGACTGGCATTATTTAGGGTTCTTTGAATGTCTTCCAGAATATTGATCAGTTAAATCTCCCATACGTTACACCAGATGCTTATTTTAAATTCGCTTGCTGCGGTGAACAATGTCGTAATGGTGACTTACTACATTTTTAATTCTTCTAATTCTTATTTATTCATAAAGAAAAGCTTGTTTAAATTAAAAAAATGATATGGCATTATATTATATCTCTACACAACTAATTAAAAAATTGATCTAGACGCAAGTCTCTCATGAACTTTCTTATATAAATTGCAATAGAAAAAAGTATTGCTATTAATTTAAGGGAAAATATGTTGTTATAAAAATAAGTGAGCATTGTAAAAAATGCGATATGCACTTTACATTGTATGAATTGGAAATTAAATCGGAAGACACAGTTGTTAAGTTCTATAGCAGTTTTTGTGCTTGTTGTGTATTTCATGCTAAGCTTTTTTTCTTTGATTTTTCTTTGCACTTGAAGGTAATAAAATAAATTAGAGGTACACATTAGTAGTTTATCCAATTTACCTGATTAAAATAAAAGCTGATTCGTTCATACATACATATTATCACGCCTGTTTCCTCAAAGGGGTAGGCAGAGGCATATTATAAGATATGCTCGCCAGAGCCTCGTCCGCTGATGCACCACTTGGTAGGATTTTGATATTTGTTATGATGATTATTTTTTATATTAACAAAAACTGAATTCAATGAAAGTGCAACAATCTAACTAACTATCGCCGATATTACATTAGTAAACATCGACATTAATAAGATGAAATCTTGCAAAAAATAATCAGAATTTTATACGCGCTCTAATAATGCTCCACAGAATTGAGTGAAAGACTGACATATTTCAGAGTTCTCCGTGCGACTTCTAGAATATTGATCAGCTGAATCTCTCATACCGCACACCAGATGCTCACTGAAAATTACTTTCAAATAAATCCACTCACTTGTTACTGCGCGCTCCCGGCTCGAATATACGAACGTTCGTACAATTAAATTTATTTTTCAGACGCTTTGAGGCGCTTACATTTAGTTAAATTTGAAAGATATGCATCAATTTTAGTGAAATAATATCAGACATAGTTATTTATACTAAAATTCTTATAATATTAGTTTAAATAATGTTATATTAAGGGAATTAGTGTACAATTAAATTAATTTTTAATGCACATAAGGCGCTTACGTTTATTTAAATTTGATGTAATAGCAAAAATTTATGTTAAATTTATCAGAAATAGTTTTGAATGGTTTATATATGAATGGTAAGTAATATACGAACGATTTTAAACTTAAATCTGTTCTTTGAGGTTTATGTGTCTCGATTGAAAAAGCCATCACCTTTTTATTGACCTTTGACTTATTTCGTCTGCTTATTGTTTTTTATCTGGCATATCATAATAACCACATCCCACCTTATTGCAAGCAACCTATGCAGTCTGAGAAATGTAAGCATAACCATACCGTGGAATATACACGGTAACAAGCAACTCATGATGGCCTGCATAAACATTTTTACGCCACGCTCTAAAGACCTGGCACCATAACCGACGACCGTTTTGGCGTGGAGGTCAGTATACCTGCACTTCTCTCCAGAGGTCGTGGGTTCGATTCCCACACAGGACAAATCTTTGTGTGCATGAACATGAATTTTGTTCTGGTCTGGGTGTTTTCCTATGTATATTAAGTATGTATTTACAAAAAAAAAAGTATTTAAGTATGTTATCCGTTCTTTAGTATCCATAACACAAGTTCTTAGTGATACTTATCTTGGAACTAAAGAATTGGTGTGATTGTAAGAGAATATTTATTTATTTATTTATAAAACTAGGGAAGTTATACCGTTTCACGCCCCACCCATAAGACCAGGGATATAGGAAGATTAAAGACCTGGCACTATAGAAGCTAGTAAAGGTATACCGTTTCACGCCCCACTCAAAAGATATAGGAAGATGGAAAGAAGACGCTCGATAATTTCAAAGAGGAAGAATTTCGTACTGAGAATCGTCTTGGTTCGAGAGCTGTTAGTCTGCACAGTATGAGGGCAGTCTTAAGACCAGCTCGTGTACTTCAGAAGAGGAAATGAGATTGAGAGAGTTTGGGGCTAGATGGTGCTGTGTGTGATGTTCTAGAATTTTCCTTTTTCGTCGAATTTGATCTCTTAAGCGACGCATAACGCTCAAATAATATTCTTTAGTTTAACCTTCCGGCAAGAATTCCGAGTTCACAACACCACGATAGTCAAAGAAAACAGTCAACATGACTTTGAATTTCGATCGACTTTGAGGTGGTTTTTTCGGTTTTGGTTCAGTTGGAAGGCGCCATTCCGAAGCTTGTTGACTAGTTTGCATGTCAAACTCGTAAGCCCATGTTTCGTCACCAGTAAACAAAGTGTTTCTGAATGTTGGCTCGGTATTGACTCGTTCTAGCATATCCTCAGCGACTCTCATGTGATTTAGTTTTTGAAGAAAATTCAGGTATTTTGGGTAGTCCCAACGTGTCGAAACGTGTTGCCGCCCGGCTAGTGCCGAGCGGCAACACGTTTCATACCCAAATTTTTAGTTAAAATCGTTTAGTTAAATAGATCGACTCGTGAGATATAGAAAGTTCGGCGGTTATCGCTCTCAAAGGATTTTCAGTCACTATTTCCTTTACTTTTGCGATGTTAACTTTAGTTGGAGACGTTGATGGCCTACCAGAACGAGGCAAATCTTCCATCATATCTCGACCGCTTTTGAACGCTTTGTACCACTCATAAGCACGTGTTTTTGATAAAGTCACCGTAAGCCTTCTGTAACATTTGTGTCTCCGAACACGATTTTCCATTGGCGATGCAAAATTTAAGACAAACTCTTTGTTCGTTGTTTTTGTCCATCATGAAATTCGCAATAGGTATACACTAGCCATTATAAAACTAAAAACAGCACTGTTTTTAATATAAAAGACAGATGCAACTCAAAGTCCGCGCCAAAATGGAAAACGACTGTGCCAATCTAACAATAACAAAAAAAAAACAAAAATTTAAATTTGGAACCCTAACCAAAACAATCATTCCCGAAACTTTTGTAGACTGAATGTATACCTCAATTGGTTTTATAGTAGAAAATTCTGGCAGGAGATGGTCAGCATGCGATTGAGATCTCTCATATCTAGGCCACACTCTAAGATAAGCATAGTTTATTTATTAAGTAAGGGATTAACAAACAAATATAATCAAACCAATCGAAACGCCTCGACTTCATTAAGCTCGGCATTTGCAAAACGTCAAAGCGCCAGTAAAATATTAGGGCGATAAACATTTTTCTAAGTTATTCGCCTATTCCTACGTACACATACATTGCAATAAATTTTCATATTGCAAGAGAACGCAATATTACGAGGTGCGGTAAGTGCCTTATATTTCATGTCTGCGGTCGCCGCCTCTTTGGTAATACCACACTTAGATAAATATATGGGGTTCCGATTTAATCATCTGCTGTAGTCAAGTGACTGGGTAATGGATGTCTTTATAATACTTTGCTTTATGGGGTCCCGTAGTTAACAAGAAATCATTATATGTAAAGAATATTCGTTTTATCCAAGTTTGACTAAATCAAGATTTTCAGAACTTCTTTTTCCTTTCCCGAATAAAACGTGCTGATCTTAGAATTTATTGTCATAATTCGGAAGAAGCCGAGATGAGTTTCTTGCGGCATTTTTCTCTATCTCGTTGCCTTTTGAAAGCCTCATTAGAGCCACCTACAGACAGTCTGACTGACGGACAATCCCCTCCCCCCTTTAGAATCATGACAGGCTGACTGACAGATTCAGCCGATAAGATAACAGATAGACTGAAAAGTTTTAAGAAAAAACTACGACAGACAGATAAATTGACAAACCTTGACAAATTGTGACCAAGTATTCATTTGCTTTTATTTTCTGATTATGGCACCGGTCATATATCTTTGTTGTAAAAAAAAAACCTTTCATTTTGTTTGTAAAAAATGACGAATCTAAATGGTCCTGTAGATCTTTCTTTAATAAATAATGGCTTCGTGCGTTTTGCACATATAGCCATTGTCAAGTTATATTATTAGTATTTTTACATAATAAATGAGAATGAGTGGTGATAAAGATGATAACTGAGATGCCCTCCCCTAAACCCCTTAAAAGCTGTGGGACTATACTGGGATCTCACTTAGACTTCTTGAGAATTCGAAAAGTGATGTTGCACTGTTTCGTTTCATTTACTAACACTTTTGTACGTTTACAAATACATAATCCACCGTTATTACACATAAATGTTTAAAATATCACAAAGTTTAGAAAATTATAAAAAACTGCAAACATGACGCTTCAGTTTCCCGCCAAGAAGTCCCCTGTTGATCTTACAGACAAAAATTGGTGCCTTCTAAAGTATAAAAGCGCTCATAATAAATAAAGCGAAATAAAAGCGCGCCACTAGTATAATATACAGAAATGACATGACATGTCAATTGCGTTAATAAATAATTGTAAGAATAAATTCAATGAGAATCAGACTTGTGTAAGCGGAACAAGCAACATGAAACCTTAGTCGGTGTCCTACAAGATTCACAATTAAAATTACAAAATTTGCATTTCATTTGGTCTGTCGAAAAATTTACTAAAATCAATTCTACGGTTTTTTTTATACGACGTAGTAGATTTGGTAGTATAACTCTACCTCTATCTCTTTCTTTTTCTATTCAACTCTAGAGCTGTACCGGTTAACAAACAAAGTATTTAGCAGTAACATGTCACTGGCATTGCTCATCACACTAATTTGTCGTTTAAAATTTAATCGATCTTCAATTATTTTGCTGATTCTAATAAATAATGACGTTTGGCTTAAAGCTATCATACGTAATAATTTACATTGAAAAATATATCTAAACGTATTTTTTAACATCGAAAATCCAGCAAAGAAGGTAAGATATTGAAAATTTTGTTGCATTTTGAATTGCAAAGGGTGACCCCCTTTCAATATAATGATTAAATGAATCAAGATTAAATGTGATGCGTTGCAGGGGTTTGAAGCAGGTTTGGGCAGTCTCCTCATATATCACGTGTTAGATATTATTACTGACTATCTTACCTAAAACTAAGCAGAGCTTGTTCTATGGGATACGGAAAAGATAGTATTTTTTTCATAAAATTTATTACAATTTAAATTATGAGCAGATTGAAATTAATTATATTTTTAATCATTTATCATCATAATTTTTGCAATACCCCGGTTACCCCAAAAAATCCGCTCAGGGCCCAGGCTCTGCTTACTGGTCTAATCAATTGGCTGAAATTCAGTTATTATACGCTTTATATTTAATGTTATCGGCAATAGGAATAGAATAGAATAGAATAGATCTTTATTGCTAAGACTGTGTACATTTTGCTGGTGTTCATGCATTACATTAGTAACAACAGTTTACCCGAACAATGAATGAGAGTTGTGTTGTATGGAAGGCCACATGGGACCAACAATATGTCTTGCTAAATGTGGGCGTATAATATGCCTCTGCCTACCCCTTCGGGGCAATAGGCGTGATATTATGTATATATGTATGTTATAATTTAATCAGTGCGTCGCGTACTAATTATATATATGAAAATAGTTTTAGCCTCATCATCATCATCATTCCAGCCATATGAAGTCCACTGCTGAACATAGGCCTCCCCAATTGCTTTCCACATTGATTAATCCTGTGCCGCCTGCATGCATCGGCTCCCCGCCGCTCTGACCAGATCTGACCATCGCGCAATTTTACAACAGAAAATATTAAGTCTAAATATAGGCTTAGTTTCAAAGTCCAGTCTCCCATAAAACTACGTAATCATTAGTAATTCAGCATTTTTTTAATCATAGTCCTTAAGTTCAGTTTTGTTTAAGAAAATAAATTTGTTATTTATGTATATATCTTTTTACTATAAAATATTATCATAAGAAATTCGTGTGAAGGTAGTTTCTGTATTTGTCATTACACATCAACATACTGACAAGCTGGAGACGTGACATGACAACAATTACTTGGGAGAGATACGGAATTGTGTTTGGAAATTCGCTTACACCTATGAGCAGGGGTATGCGTGTACGTATTCCAGCAAATAAATTAATTTCCTCGAAGTTTTCCTCTCTAAGTACTTAATTCAGTTGTAACTCTCACGAGTCTGAA